>JAWNLT010000419.1:912500-1512500 GCA_035042145.1 Drosophila kokeensis | reverse complement strand
GTGCCCTCAAAGTCATGGATGCGGAGGTGAATCGTGTGCTTCAGCTAACCTCCAACATGGTCATACCCATCATGTACCAAGTACCACGCAAGGTGAGCCTCTTAATTTAACTTTGCTCAAAATAATTGTTATACTCTTCAATATACCTCCTCACATACCCTTTTTGTATTTCACCTATTCCGTTTGCTTATTTCTGTTTGGGCTGTTTTAGCTAATAGAGCTTTTGAAAATCGAAATATTCAAAATTGAACTAGTTTTAGATTTTTTTTAAAATAAAATAATACAATAGTAACTTATTATTTTTGTTGCAAAGCAATAATGAAATTTGGAGAAGAAGAAATATTATATTATATTATTCATATTTCTGTTGTTGCAGACTTATCGCGACTTTCATGCCGATCTATATCCCGAGACAACGGGCTACAAGACAGAGCTGATTGCCAGCGATTGGTTGATTGGCACCAATCAGGCAGTGCCCAAAATGAATTTGGATCCGGCGAAGCGCGAACACGGCGATGAGCCCATTATCGTAAGTAAAACTAGAAATCAGCGAAAAACCAATCAATCAATCGATCAATCACACAGCCTCAATCAGCTGTTTCGATCATTAAATGAAGCATGGCAAGTGCTGCTCCTCTAATTTGGTTTAAGTCGAATCTCGGCTTGCGGTTAAATATTAAAATAGATTTGGCTTCCATCTGTGAAAAATTAACAGGCCAAACGGTGCGAATCAAAGCATTTCAATGACATTTGCAGTTCCGTTTCGGTTTGAACTTAAAAAGAATAAAATTTCATTTCGGTTCAGAACTCAGAAGCTTGGTAATGTATATAGGGGATTTTTTTTTAAGTCTGATTTGATTACCCGCACATCTGTATATATATATTTGTGTATATATATAAATATATATTTTGTTAGGCTCAGAAATTATTTAAAATGAAGCAAAGAATAAATAATAGATAAGGGGACTTTTGTATGGTTATCCAATTGATCAGCTGCTAATCAGCCACTCATCTTTAACACTATATATACATATATGTATATATATATATATATATATAGATACATCGTGGCAATCTGAACGATTTCATCAAGAACATTGAGAACCAAAAGACCAAAAGCAAGAATCAGAATCAAAATCAATGTAAGACTGCCGCCGCAACATCGACCAAGCGCAACGACAACGAGCACTTTGTGTTGCAAGTGCGCAAGTGCAACAACGGCGAGGAGAAGAACGGCAATGAAAGTAATGCTGCCACTGCCACCAATGAGAAGCAACGCTCGGTGCATGCAACCACCGAGTGCAGTTTGAGCCAAAGTGAGCTAATACGCAAATTCGAGGCAAAATACAAGACAGACTCGGAGAAGGAGCCGCCATGCCAGGTGGATGAGAAGGAATCGCCCACCGAGCATTCGACCGGCAGCAGTGAGGAGGCCTCCTCTTCGGCGGCGCTGGACACCAATTCAGCCAGTGGGAGTCACTCGCCGCCCAAGCCCATGCCGCGAACTTCGCGCAATAATTCGCTGCCTGAAGCAACAACCGGCGATTCGGCTGGCGAGTGCAACACGCCACGTCCGCGTCCACGAACAACAGCAGCAGCCGCCTACAAGGTGCCACAGTGAAGCCTCATATCTTATTCTTTTTCGTTTTTTTCTATAATTTTGTGTAGCTACTAAAATCAAGCCTTTTTCGGTGCATTCAATTCAAGTTTCAGTTATGTTAAGTTCTCACAGTGGAAAATAAGTTTTTTGTTACTGTTGCAATTTATTTGTCGCATTTTTCAATTTCTTGATTTCAATATATAAGACTTGGATTCAGGTTAGATCTGCTAGGCGACCTCTTGTTTATTTTGAGTTGTAGTTCAATTTTATTTTTCTAATAGCTGCTAGCAAAGTGAAAAGTAAATTATCGTTTGATTGAAATTCTGTTTTATTTTCAACGTTGATATTTATTTTTGATAAGTTGTTTCTCATATTTTTATTATATATTTATATTTGTATATTTCTTATAGATTCATATATATATATAAGTGCATGTTTTCATAATATTTTTGGTATTTCACAGCCACGTCTGGGCCCGAAGCCCTTTTCCAGCAACACTGGCGACGTGTCCTTTGACAAAGTTTTTGCTGTGCCCGTAGCGCCTGGATCGCACGAGAATATATCGAATGTGGGACAGGATAATGGCAGCGATCTGTCGACCACTCAAGCCAAGCCCGATCTCATTGTCGAAATTGAAATCAAGAGTAAATATAACGACTAGCGAATTAAAAAAGTAGCGAGTGTTTCTAACAACACTGTCGGTCTCTCTCTTTCTCTCTATTTCTCTGGCAGAAAACCATGAACGCGATACAAATGTGACTGGAAATGGCAATGGCAATGGTGTACAAAAGTCCTTGACCACATCGGAACGGCGCAAGGTAAATAGATAAATAAATACATAGTATCAAGAATCTTTGTTTTGATTGCCAACACTTTAATGTTTAAACTAATCTTCAACTCTTGTGCCAAAATTCCATTTCTTCTCTCTTGTAATACAAAAAAAAAAAAAACTATATGTATCCTGCTAAACTAATACCCAAAACTCCTGCTCCTGTGTACTTATGTGCTTTCACATACACACACACTACTTGTCTGCTTAATCTACCCCGAAACAACTGTCCAACAACTGTGCAACATACATCTACAACAACAACTATAGTCTTCGGCTGACGATGATGAATCATCCGATAAGGTCTGCAAAGGGATGCTCTCAATATTTAATATTAAATCTAAATGGCTCACACTTAAATTTCTCTCTCTCTCTCTCTATTTTCTCTCTCGATTGTGCAACAATATTTCAATTTAGATATTCGAACAGAACTCGGAATCATCGGAGAACTCAACGGAGGGCGAAGATCGCACCGATGCCGATTTGCGACGCTTCTCAGCGGTGCGCAGCAGCATTGCCGAGCGTCGACGCGTCTACGAGAGTCGATCAAAAAGCCAGGTGGACGAAAAGGCTCAATCGCCGGTGCCACTGTGAGTAAAAAGTTCTCAAACTAATAAGTTAGTCCTCGATTCTGATTATAATAGTGCTAATGAGTAAGCACGCGCCACTTTTAGAATGCAACGAGTTTTATTTGGCACTAGATTGAGGAATAAAAAATAACTTAAAGCTTAACTAACGAGTACGCACTCGTTACTGTTTAAATGTAATGATCTTCCATCTGATTGCTCAATAACGAGTTACTTTTGGAAAACAATAAGTGTCAATCGAAACTCCAATCTTAAGCGAACTATTACCTATATTTATAAAAATAAGCAGTCGGCAGCTATCGCTTTGTATGCTAACAAACTAACCTAAAACAAACGAGTTAATGAATACAATATTATAGTTGCGAGAAAAAACTTCTCATTAAATTACAACTTGATTTTTAGTTAAGTTGATCAATTGTATGTGTAGGCATTTTACTCGATCTGAAACAAATTGCTTGCTTTCGTTTAGGCGTCGCGAGAGCTCCAAGGTGGAGCCGCTTAAGCCCAGCCAGCAGCTGATGAGCGGCAATAGCAGCAATGCCATGCCACAGGCGGCGGCAGCAGTAGCCACCGGTGGCATCGACAGTAAACGCATTTCGGTGCCTGAAGGCAAACTGATGGAGGAGCATCGACAGCAGCGTGGTAATGGAACGACCACTACAGCTGGTGTTGGTCTTGGTGGTGCTGGTCTCAAGAAATCCGCTACGGAAGCGGCATTTAGTGCGGCATCCACAAAACGCACCTCGACCGTATTTGGCAAGGTGTCCAAGTTTCGACATTTAAAGGGCACGCCCGGCCACAAATCGACACACATTGAGAATTTGCGCAACTTGAGCCGCCAGATACCGGGGGAGTGCAATGGCTTCCATGCCAATCATGAGCGTGTCGCTGTGCCGTTGTCGGGGCCCGGCGGTAAGATTGCCATCTTTGAGTTAAGTCGTCCGGGTCGATTGGCGGATGGTGTGATTCCATCGCTGGTGAATGGCAGCAATATAATGGACTTCCAATGGGATCCGTTTGATGCCCAGCGTCTGGCCGTTGCATGTGACGATGGCATTGTTAAGCTATGGCGCATCGATGAGGGTGGGCTCAATGAGCCAACGAATGCACCGTTGGGCGAATTAACCGCTCATCTGGACAAGATCTATTTTATACGTTTTCATCCATTGGCAGCCGATGTATTGCTCACAGCTAGCTACGATATGACCATCAAACTGTGGGATTTACGCACCATGACCGAAAAATGCACACTCACAGGCCACACGGATCAGATATTCGATTTCGCTTGGAGCCCCTGCGGCAAACTGGGCGCCACCGTTTGCAAAGATGGCAAAATCCGTATCTACAATCCACGCAACGCCGATACACCCATTCTAGAGGGCAACGGACCAGTGGGCACCCGTGGGGCACGCATCACTTGGGCCCTCGAGGGTCACTACATTGTTTGCACCGGATTTGACAAGTCAGTACTGGCATTTATACTATAACTACTTTTCTAATTCTCTCTCTATATATATGTATAAATACTACTCAAGCCATCAGAAAATCATTAGAAAATCACTTGAAAAACTAGAAAGTTAATGGAAAAATACCTTTAAAGAATATTCAAATAAATACACAGTAATAAATATGTAAATATTGGATTTGTTGCAGGGTCTCGGAGCGTCAGATTAGCGTGTATAATGCACAAAAATTGACGGCGCCGCTAAATACGGCCAGTTTGGATGTGTCGCCATCGATATTGATTCCATACTATGATGAGGATAGCTCCACGCTGTTTGTCACCGGTAAGGGCGACTCGACCATCTATTGCTATGAAATCACCGATGAGGAGCCGTACATTTGCCCGCTGTCGCATCACCGCTGCTCGTCGCTGCATCAGGGACTGAGTTTCCTAACCAAGAACCACTGCGATGTGGCCAGCGTGGAGTTCTCCAAGGCATACAGGCTGACAAACACAACCATTGAGCCGCTCAGCTTCACTGTGCCACGCATTAAGGTATTTACCCAAATTGATTACTATTTTTATGTAATTGGTTAATGTGCACTAAAAAGAGTTTACAATTTAAAGAAAAAAAAATTAAATCACACATAATGAAAAGTAGATAATTCAATTAAAATTTAAAATTAAAAATCAAAATAGGTGTTAAAATGTAAAATGGTTTAACATATATTGCAAGCATTGGCAAAACCCAGGAGAAACCCCCATCAGACCAAACATTTTTAAGCGTTAGCAGCTTGGAGATTGCCAAAATTCTCAGAGTGTGCGAAAATTGTAAAGGGATATTTTGCAATATAACTAAAATATAGTTAACAGCTGGGCTCAGATCTGGTCATGGTATATCCTAGTCGAGCTCACTTTACTACAGCATGCTCACTTGTTGCTTTTGTTTTGGTTATTCTTGCAGAGTGAACTGTTCCAGGATGATTTGTTTCCACCCACACGCATAACATGGAGTGCTACGCTTTCTGCCGAGGATTGGTTTGGCTGCAACGACAAGGCCGCTGCCAAAGTCAGCCTCAAGCCGGAGGGCATGGATACGCGTTAGTAGAATTAATCTAATGCTCCAGTTTAGTTACCTAATGCCCCCATCTCACCGCCCTCAAACAACTCTCTTTAGTGTCCTCCATACAACAAGTGCCAGCGCCAGTCAAAAAACCGGAACACTCGCAATTCGCCAGCAAATCTGAATATGAGATCAACAAGCAACAGGAGGTTTGTGGTGGTTTCATCTCTTCTCTCTCGCTTGCTTACTCCAACTAAAAATGCCATTTTTTGCATTTGTTGTAGATTCAGAAATCAGTTAGCGCGCGCATGGAGTATACAACCAAGTTGGAGCAGGATGACATGGAGGGTGTCGATGAGAACGAGTGGCAGGAGTAGTGCCAAGGATGCAGCTATGCCTCCTACACATAAGCTCTATATATTATTAATTATACACAAGCTCATAGATAAGATTCAACTCCATACATACATACATAACACACACACACACACGTACACACACAACACACTACATATATACATGACACACACATATATAAATTCAGATAAACAGACCCGGCGCAGGGCTTTTGGCTAGGCAATTTGTGAGCTTTTGCTCTTCAACTATTCCCCATTACCCCCCTCCACACACGAACCCACCTCAACGCGTGAGCAGGCTGGCAGTAAACGCCTTTTAGGGTCCAGCCATGTAAATAGCAAACGCGTCATGGACTGCTCGGTGCTAGAGAGAGACAGAGAGAGAGAGAAAGAGGAGGCAGAGATAGTGAGAGAGAAACATATGTTGTATGCACTGCTTGCTAACTGGTTGTGGCAACGTAAACCGCACTTAATCCCATTCCCCCCAACCCGCCTCTCACCACTCTGCAGTTGCTCAATAATTTGCCAAATTACAATTGTTAAGGCATATATTCATATGTATATATATATATTTATATATACTGTGTTTATTTTTTATACGTGCGTTTGTTCGTTCGTTTTTTTATGTATTTTTATTATACATATATATGTATGTGTGCTTGTATTTTGTTTATTGTACACAAATATTGTTTGATTTAAGTAGTTAGTCCAAAATTAGTTAAGCGTATTTTAACATTTTCAACATTTCATTTCATTTCGAGAGATAGAGAGCGAGTTTGTGGCCATATATAATGATCAGAATCATGATCAGATCAGTAACAGAAGTGAGAAGAATGTTTAATGTTCAATTGTGTAATTGTATTGTTTTTTATTTGTTTCTTTGCTCTTTTTCTTTTTTTCTTTCTTACGAGTATTTTACCTCAGTATAATTCTCATGTATGCTCATGCAGTTTGCTACAAAGCAAAGCTCTCTAAATTATATATACATTTGGTTAGTAAATCTCTCTCGATGGGAGCAAAACCTCCTTAGCCGGGCCTTAACACACACATATACAGACAAACAACACACACACAACACATTACATTATGTATTTTATGGCATATATACAGGACAAAATAAGAATTTGTTTTTTTTTTTTTTTTAATTTTTTGTCAAGCAAATTTGTTGGCTTTTTTTCACACTCACAAAAATGTTTTTTTTTTTGTTTTTGGATTATTGGGTTTTAATAAGAACTTTTCTAGTCTTTGTCTTTAGATAAAAACAAACTTTGTTGCTTCCTTTAAGCGATACTAAAATCGTTTCATAACATATATACATACAAAATGGGGCATCCCCCGCTATACCAATTTTTGAAAGTAACAAGAACAAAAAAACAGACTGCACTAAAAACTGAGACGTTTATGCGTAAGCCAATCAAGCGAGTATTTATGTTAAATAAAGAACAAAAACAATAACTAAAGCAAGAAAATATTAAAACAAAACAGTAACAACTAAAATCAAAGCAGAATCAAATCAAAAAAACTAACTAAATGAGAAAAGACAACATCAAAACAAAAAACTGAAAACAATTCCAAAATGTTGAACGAAAAGACTTGCGATAAATCGCATCGTTGCCATTTAAAAAACACATTTTTTATTGTGGCCGCAAAAATAAAAAAAATTTAAAAATGCTCCACAAGACTATATATATACACACATATATATATATATATACATATACATATATATACATGTATATATATATATATATATAGACCGATACTGATAACATAAAACCGTCATTTATGTATAACACACATGTTGTATTTGTGTATTTGAAATAATCTGGCCTGCATATTACTATATATACAAATATACATATATATATCTATATATATATGTACCGCTATATAGTAGTATATTTTGTATACAACAATACTATATAGTACTATATATATTTTGTATATGCAACAACAACAAAAATTCCAACAAATTTTTGCGACTGATCGACAACAATTTTGATTGACCAATAGAGCCTAGCCTAAAGCTATATATATTGATAGAGAAATAAGTCACAGCAACCACAATAATATTCAAATTAACAAAAGTTGCATTTATGAGTGTGCTAATGCACGCATACACACACATAATACACACACTTACTCACACACACAACAAAACAGCTATTCCCAATATTCGCAACTTTCCTATCGATATTAAACTGTTCAACTCTAATACTTATATATGCATACCTATAAAAAATCAAAAACAATAACATCATACCCAATATATATATATATATACATATATATATATATATACAGTGAGAGACAGCTCAAGTCGTCCAGTGTCAAAGAAAAAAAATAATTGCCTGCAACTTATCTGAACCAGGTACATTGTGGACACCTGGGTGCAGGTGGGAAAACCTCAGTTTATTAGGATCATACATTCTTATTGGTGGTTAATACATGCACCTATCATCGGTTCTTGGAATTTTTGAAAAATGATGAATAATTAGCTTATGGCAGGCAATTACGTTGTTTCTTTGACACTGGTCGACTTGAGCTGTCTCTCATGCATGATATTAAACCATATAAAAACAAACCACTCAAATGTATTGAAAGAAATTCGTTTATTCCAAGCAACATTCGACTTGACGTTTATTAGTATACATATGCATATGTATGTATGTGCCGTTTAGCCATTTGAGACCACTGCAGAGTGTACGGTGGGTCTGTAATGTGTATTATTATTTACATTCTTGTTTGCACTCATCGATACACTAACAACAAACAAACAATAACTATAATAATTATTATATATATTCAACGCTCCCGATATATTTATATATATGCATATATATTTTGTATACTTACGTAGTACATTCATACATATATATACTGTGTGTATACGGATGCTGATGCTGGATACTGATTAGCCATATATATATATATATATATATATACTATATATATATATATATATAGTACATACAACATACATAACATATTTACAAAAACAGGTATACATTTCTTTTTGAATGTCTCTTATTTATATACACACACATATATATATATATATATATTGCATATATATGTAATACAAGAATGATTTAGAACTTACGTTTAGTAATGCAAAACGATATGATGAAAGCAAGCGAAAAGACAGAAACCGATAAAGCAAAACAAGAAACAAAACAAAAAAAAGGAAACGAGAGAAAACAAAAAAGAAGGCAAAAATATTATACAATT
This sequence comes from Drosophila kokeensis, assembly GCA_035042145.1. Lineage (NCBI taxonomy): Eukaryota > Metazoa > Arthropoda > Insecta > Diptera > Drosophilidae > Drosophila > Drosophila kokeensis. The sequence continues at coordinate 1,503,390 of JAWNLT010000419.1, read as the reverse complement.
TATTTTACAGTATATCCCTATATCAATACTCTAGCTCTAAGTAACAAATAAAATAAAAAAAATATATTTATATACTTAATTAAATAATAATAAAAACAAACATAACAAAAATGCAATACAAAATGAAATGATGTTTGTTATTTAGTTGGAACGAGAAGTAAAAAGCTGCAAATTGATAATCTAAACTTCTACACTCATAAATAATCGGCCTCAATTTGAGAAGACCCGAACGGTAATCGAAATTGTTTCTAGTTCTTAGAAAAACATTTAGGGAGATTTTTTTGTGACTTTAATTGTAAAGTTGTTGAATTGTTATGCAAAATGGGAGGGTAGTGGAAGGGGATGTTTGCCTAGGCAACGCTGTGACGGAGTTGCCTTGGATTCGAAATCGAACAAACAAACTTGCGCAATATGTTTATTCCGCTTAGTCTATGCTCAAGCTGAAATCTACCCATTGAGTCGGCTGCATTACATCGTTTGGGTTTAGTTGTGGTTGTGGTTATGCTGTTCCACGATGAAGTTCCTGCTGAAAAAATGTCTGCGCAAGAAGGCGCCCGAGATGAAGCCAGGCGCCATACTGGACGCCGTCATCTCCCAATCCTCGGCGACCGCATGCAAATGCTTGCTCTATAAACTGGCCGACTATAAAAGAGGTAAGCCACCAAACACAACTCAGTCCGACCATCCCATCCTCAAAAAAGTTCTAAAAATTAGAAAGGCTTTCCCTAAGTCGACTATCCCAAAAGTATATACAAATTTTAAATGTATGTTGATTTGTACATTTTTAGATATATATTCCAATTTATATTTAAATATATTGTTTTCAATTACTTTTTAGCCGTATTCATTTTCAGATGCTATATCTCCCATGACATCTAGTTGATAGAGGCATTCTGAGTTAGAATGTTCATCTAATGAATTGTAAATAAGATTAAGAAAATGAGTTTAAGAACTATCTGCGGCTATAGTTTTATATGCTTGACAATTAGCTTCCCATTTTTTAAATATGTGTTTTGCGTCTTTTTACAGGTGGTGATCTGATCGATGCAATCAATACGGGTGGCCTGATTGCCGTGGAGCAATTGATCCGGGAACAGTTTGGCGTCTTCATGTACAACGATGGCAAGGGTCAGATAATCAATCGGGCGGAGTTTCTGCGCTGGAAATATCGAGATCATACGGAGGTGACCATACCAATTGAGGCATCGCTGTCGATACACGATCCGTTGGGCAAATGGGAGGATCACAAGGCCTGCTGGCAGATGCAATATCGTGGCGCACTCGGCGAGAGCCTACTTCACGTGCTCATCATTTGTGATTCGAAAATTCATACGAAACTGGCCCGTGTCCTGCTCCGCGTTTTTCCCAATCTCGCACTAGACGTCATGGAGGGGGAGGAGTATTTGGGCGCCAGTGCACTGCATCTATCCATTGCGTATAGCAATAATGAGCTCGTCGCCGATCTAATCGAAGCGGGTGCAGATATCAATCAGCGGGCGATTGGAAGCTTCTTTTTGCCGCGCGATCAGCAACGCATGAATCCGGCCAAGAGTACTGATTACGAGGGATTGGCCTACATGGGTGAGTATCCATTGGCCTGGGCAGCCTGCTGTGCCAATGAGAGCGTCTATAATTTGCTCGTCGATTGCGGCGCCGATCCGGATGCACAGGATTCGTTTGGCAATATGATACTCCATATGGTTGTCGTCTGCGACAAACTGGACATGTTCGGCTATGCGCTGCGGCATCCGAAGACGCCGGCCAAGAACGGCATTGTCAACCAGACGGGTCTGACACCACTCACCCTCGCCTGCAAGCTGGGCCGTGCCGAAGTCTTCCGCGAAATGTTGGAGCTGTCCGCTCGCGAATTCTGGCGCTACAGCAACATCACCTGCTCCGGATATCCTTTAAATGCCTTGGACACCCTACTCCCAGACGGACGCACCAGTGAGTACACCAAATATCCGAATTATCCGAAAGAATTGCGTGATTTTCAAGCCGATCTATTTTGTTTCATACTCTGTTACCGAAGCCACAAGCAAGAGTGTGTTGTGGGCTTTGGGCAAATCCCATTTGTGCAACGCTGTCTGTGCGTATGAGTGGACACTCTGTAAGCTCGAGCCTTGAAAATTGGAATATATAATGGTCTCTGCCCGCGTCAGACCAAGTTTTAATATTTTGGGTGCTACGTCTTTTTCTTAATGGAGGATAGCAAATCGATACAATCGATAATTGCAAATCGATAAAACTGCTTATCTCCTTCAATTTCAAAGCTACACGCACTAATCTTGGTGGGTCGGCTGTTCAAAGGTCTGCGTCAGACACGCCTACAAAAATTGCAGTCTTTGCTTTCTCAGTTTATAAAAGCGGAACAACATTTTTTGCCCATGCTCTCAAAAACGGACAAAGCCTATATCTCCCGCAAGTCGAATGCCAAATTTCTTGGCTACGCCCACCCCGTTCTGTATTGGTATCAGAGTATTTTACAGTTGATTACGCTCTACTATAACGTTCTCAATTGTTGTTATTGTAGACTGGAATTCGGCGCTGTTCATTATCTTGAATGGAACAAAGCCGGAGCATTTAGATATGTTGGATGGTGGTATTATACAGCGTCTGCTCGAGGAGAAGTGGAAAACATTTGCCCAGAATCAGTTTCTTAAGCGTCTGCTCATCTTATCTACGCATTTGCTTTGTCTATCCGTATCCGTTTATCTTCGTCCCGTACACGATGGCGAGGACAATGGCGACGACAATGGAGATGGACCAGCCACAGCTGCGCTCCGAGAACTGGATGCCAATGGTGATGGCGAGGCAGATGGCGATGCGGATGCGAATGGAGCTGGAGATGATTACAATGCTCAGACTGTGGCGCGATATTGTGCCGAACTGGCGACCATCGCCGGTGTCCTGAGCTATGTTGTCTTCCAACAGGGTGACGAGATCAAGAATCAAGGTCTATCCGCCTTTCTCAAGCAGCTAGTAAGTATGCCACCTCATCTATAGTCTTTCGAAACTATCATTAAGTAGTACCAGTATTTTCAGCACCTTAAACTATATGCAAAAACAATGCTATAACTTTGTCATCCGATATTAAAGAAGCAGAGCTTTTAATCATGTTTTGACCTCTAGATCAATAAGGCATTTAAAATTGGAAACGTGACTCTGGCTAAAAATTCAATGCGCAAAAAAGTTTGTAGAACGGGTCAAAATTTCCCATTGCCATAACTTAGTCAAAACTGACCGGATTTTCAAAAGCCAGTGCTTCTTAAGCCATTTAAAGTTGGACATGCGATTCAGGCTCGATTCTTCATCAAAGGGTTCAAAACTTCCCACATTATATGATTTTATATGAATATTGCACTTAAGGTTGATAACTTGTTTCACATGATACTTACTTTGACCTTGATTTTGCACTCAGTCGCATGCGCCAGCGAAGGCAATCTTTCTGTTTTCCAATCTGCTCATCCTGGCCTGTATACCATTTCGATTGGTTGGCGATACGGACACCGAGGAGGCCATATTAATATTTGCAGTACCCGGCAGTTGGTTTCTGCTCATGTTTTTTGCCGGGTAAGCGTCAATACAGGGGATACGAGTCGATTATGCCAATTCACCTTTCATTTGCAGAGCGATACGTTTGACGGGGCCATTTGTGACAATGATATATTCGATGATTACGGGCGACATGTTTACGTTTGGCATCATCTACGCAATTGTCCTGTGCGGCTTCTCGCAGGCTTTCTACTTCCTCTATAAGGGACATCCACAAGTGCAGTCGACCATGTTCAATACGTATACAAGCACCTGGATGGCCCTCTTCCAAACAACACTGGGCGACTATAATGTGAGTATATACACTCAGGAAAAAAAACTCCGCAAATTTTAGTACATTGCCTTAAAAAATCAAAATGGCCCTCAAAAATATAAACTTGTTCTTGTTGTTAGAAATATTTTCGAAACATTAAGAAAAAAAAAGGTGTAAAATTAAGAAAGGCCTAATTCGACAATCTCAAAATATGGCGATATTTTCATATACTTATACATATTAAATATATTTCTAAAAATATAAATATGTAAAAACATTTCTAAAAAGAAAAAAATATCCTTTCAAAAATTCGGAAAGTAATGAAATTTTCTGGCTCGGCTTTTATATTAGAGTCACACTGTCGTCTTAAAATACAAATGTTATTAATGTTATGTTATTAATATTATAAGTAAAAAAATTGTGATTTAAAAAAATTTAGGGCGATTTTTAATAATAATCATAATCATATTGCTTATAGTATCCTGATCTGAATCAGACAACGTATCCGAACTTATCGAAAACGGTATTTGTGATATTTATGATATTCGTGCCGATCCTGTTGCTGAACATGTTGATTGCCATGATGGGCAATACGTATGTGACCGTTATCGAGCAGTCGGAGAAGGAGTGGATGAAACAATGGGCCAAAATTGTTGTCACATTGGAGCGTGCTGTTCCACAAGCAGATGCCAAGGGCTATCTGGAGGCGTACTCCATACCCCTGGGACCCGCCGACGATACCGGCTTCGAGGTCCGTGGCGTAATGGTCATCAAGAGCAAGAGCAAAACGAGAGCCAAACAGCGCAAAGGCGCTGTCTCCAACTGGAAGGTAAATCCGTTTTCTACAACCTTTAGCAGAAAACACAGCTCGACGAAAAGAATATATATAAATATATATATTTATCGGGTCGGTGATGTACCAAATGCGTTTTTTTTCTTTTAGCGAGTTGGACGCGTAACATTGACAGCTCTGAAGAAACGTGGCATGACTGGGGAGGAAATGCGGCGCTTGATGTGGGGCCGCGCCTCCATCTCCAGTCCGGTTAAGGTAGCCAAGCAGAAGCTGAAGGATCCGTATAATCTGCACACCGAATCCGATTTTACCAATGCCATGGATATGCTCACCTTTGCCAACAATCCGGCGTCAAGTAATGGCGTCCCATTGCGCACGATGACAGCAGGAACAGCTGCCGGAACAGCTGTTGGAACAGGAGCAGGAGTAGGAGCAGCAGCGGGAGCAACAGTTGCTGCCATTGTGCCAGATCCGTTTCGTGAGCTAATATTGATGTCGGATCAACGGCCGGAGACGCATGATCCACACTACTTTGCCGGACTGCAGCAACTGGCCAATAAGGCATTTGATCTGGTCGAGCAGACGTTGAAGACGCAGCCGCAGCTAACCAAGAAGCTGCCCGAAGCAACTCCTATTCTTGTTGCGGCCCCGAAGACGCCAGCTCCAGCTGCTCCCCTATCGCCTGCTTTGCCAATGGCCATGACCACACTATTCCAGGATCCCAAGGATGTGGTCGATCCCAAGAAGTTAGAGGAGTTTATGAACATGCTGGCCGAAGTGGAGACGGAGGAGAGCGATAGTGGCGGCCCCATTTTGGGCAAACTATCCCTGGCGAAGCGCACCCACAACGCCCTTTCCAAGGCGGACATCAAGCAGACGAACAACTTCGATGGCAACCAGGCCATGTCATCCGTATGGAGTCAACAATTACCCGAACTGGATTTGGTAAGTAAGCTTAAAATGGCTTCAAAACCGAGGAACATCCCTGATGATGTTTCTCTATTGCAGGGCTTCAATTTCGATGAGGAGGCTGTTGCGGAGGAGGTGCTGACCATTGAGCAAGAGGCCGATGTGGAGACCGAGGATGGCAACGGATGTGGTGGTCAGGACAGCGATGATTTGCCAACTGCCGAGCAGGTACATGCCACAATGCAACAGTTCCATTTGCGTAAATGCCAGCCCACACAGGATGAGGCAGCTCGTCGCGCTAAAAGCGCCAGGATTCGACGCAAAAACAAGTGAGCTGAGAGTCAGAGTCAAAGAAGTTCTTAGAATGGATTCGATGGTGCTTTCGCTCAGAAAAAATTCCTCAATTTTAGTAAATCGCCCTAAAATAAAAAACGCCCCAAGAAATAGAAAGTATTTCTTGCTATTTTTAGAAAAAAAATGTCCAAGTATTAGGAAAAAATATAATGCAATATAAGCAACAAAAAGGTAATATAAGAATTCTTCACCCACGGAATTACACATTTTTTACAAAATTTAAGAAATTTCTGATAGCGATTTACTAAAATTTTGAGCGACAGTTTTTTTAGTGTAAGCTCAATTTCAAACTGATTAAATTCGCTTTCCACTTGGCAGAGTTTCACCTGAGGAGAGCGATGCGGAACTGGAGATGAAGCGACAGCAGACAACAGCAAGACGACGTTCAGCACATGCGAGGAAAGCGGGATCGCCGCCCGATCCCTTGGAGCCGTGGAGCACTAGGGAGCTGCAGGACATAAATAAGATATTGGCCAACAAGAAATGAGCAACATGAATTTTACTTATAAATGATATTGTTTTTTTTTCTTTTTACATTTTTGGGATTGCTTAACTTAACTAAATACACATGATCTTCGGTACGAGCAGCAAAGCTTATGCCATACAGATAACCAAGAGAGAGAGACAGATAGAGAGAGACAGAGAGAAAGAGTGTGGGGGGGGGGGGAGAGAGAGAGAGAGAGAGAGAGAAAGATGTGCTAGTGAAGTTGGAAAACATTTTGCAGAACTTTGTTCTTCGAAGCCGAAGTGTAAATTTAAATCTAATTTAATTGTATTCCTGCAAATTTTACTTCATTAAATACCAATGTTTAACCTCGCAACTACAATTACAAATTGCAAATACAGAGGCATATAGTACACATATGTATATGGATTTTATCTTCATTTTTTGCTGGGGGTGATTAAATTTTGATACCAAGGTATCATAGTATATTGGTTTTGTGCAATGTCCTTAATGCCGTCTGTCTGTCTGTCCGACTGTATGAACGCAACTAATAAGATCATACTCCAAAAAAAGTTTTGGGTGACACCCACTCCTGCCTCCAAAATTCCCGCAGTTTAAAAGCTACAGTTACCAAACTTGGAAGGAAGATTCTTAGGAAAGTTCTCCATAATTTGTTTCAGCCATGCCCACTCCCGCCCCCAAAATTTTCAATATCCCATATGTCCCATAATTTAGGGGCTACGCATGGTATCAAATTATTTTGCAGTCGGTTACGCCCGACTGCAACGTTCTCTCTTGTTTTCTATTGTGTAAGCTAATTGTTAAAAGTTGGATTTGAAACCTGCAGCTCAGCATGCAAATGTCAGGGAATGCTAATCGAGGGGGGTTTAAAACATTTCTTCAATTTATGATATGATATGTACAATAAGCAAGGACACCATACAAATACAAATACCTATTTACAGCGATCGCTCAGTAACTTAAGCCTTTGTGTTTTCAGAGGGTATTCTATTAAAATATTTAAATAATGTATCTGGTATATAGTGGCCCGATGCCCGATGTTTTGTTAGGAGCATAATCATATGCATAGAGAGAAACTTGAATCCAGTTAACCTGGCAAGCAAAAGTTGTTCGTGTAGGAACTCATCTCTCGACCAATTGTTTCTATAGCAGCTATACGATATATAGTAATCCGACCCGGCCGACTCCGACACATGTACTGCCTGCAGCGAAAAGACGGATACGTGCCAAGTTTCACCAAGAAATCTTTAAAATTGACTGAGCTCACATTGTTAAATAAATAGATGGACAGACGAACTTAGCAATAAAGAATACTTATAATTTAAGGGATCGGAGACATCTCTTTTAATGCGCTACAAGCTCCACGTAATGTTTAAAATTACTAAACATTTAAATGTTTTTCTCTTATAAAATATGACTTCGTTGGCGTTATTGATTATCGAGCCATCACTGTACAAGTATACAGATACATTTCGATGCTGCTGTTATTATATTGAGCATTCCCTGTTTCGCTGCACTAATTAGAGTATAAATGTATTTGACCGTTATATGTGACTTATGTGTTGCTGCTGTTATTACTTATATTATACAATTGACTTAGATGACTAAATGGGTTAACTAAATTAAATCTGCAATAATATACAATTAGTACGAGCTGAATGGCAGCTAAAGTGCCAAAAAAAAAAACCAAATTGCCTCCCGATGCTATTATCGATATGATTGCTAAATGGACAAATTTATCATGCTTTTGTTGAACTTAAATTAAATAGTACGACTAAACACTTTTCAAATTACAATTACTAGATGTATGCTTATGCTTAAATGTGTGTTTGTATTTTCATATAGTTTGCAGTCTCGCCTCTAGCTTATTGTGGATTTTACCGAAAGCCGCGATCGTTGCTTAATGTTGCAATACCTTGCGATTGTTGTTGTTGCGCCTGCGTCGCAACTTGGGCGTTCGACGCCGTATTTATGAATATGGACGATGTGTTGGCGTTGTTGCCGTTGTTGCTGTTGTTGCTGCTGCTGCTGATTGTGTGGTTGGCATTGCTGCCATTTGGATTCGTGGTTATGTGTATATGCTGATGATGATGATGTTGCTGCTGTTGATGCTGCTGCTGCTGCTGCTGCTGCTGTTGTTGTTGCAGTTGCAGCTGCTGCTGTGTCACAGTTGTTGCGTTTGTTGGCGTGCCGCCCAATTGCAATATCTGTTGTGCGGTTAACAATTGCGTTGGAATAATCACCTGCTGCTGTTGCTGCTGCTGTTGCGCCGCTGCCGCCGCTGCTGCAGCTGCTGCTTGCACCGCAGCAACTTGCTGCTGCTGCTGCTGTTGCTGCTGTTGCATCTGCAGACGCAGCAAATGCAACTGATTCGCATTTATTGCAATCTGTAATCAAGTAATAAATTTTTGAATTAGTACAGAATAGTTATAATTATTATTATACTCTAAGCCGATATAAAATAATAAAAAAATAGAACAAAACATGTCCGACTACATTCGGGATTAATCTAGAGGATAATGTGCTTCTAATCGTATTTTCGACATAAATTTGTAATCATATTAAAAAACAATTAAATTTCGTATTAAACTGGAAATCAATCTATTTTATTATGGCTTAAAAAGAATTAATATATCATCTTGAACAGCCACAGCAGTTTAGTGTTGATATAGCCACGCCGATCTAAGAGACTATAAGAGCTAGTTGAGAAGTTTGGAAAAAGGCAGTTCCAGTTGATGTCCCTGAAAAGCGAGTAAGCGGTCTTTAGGCAGGTGAAGGTTGCCTCCTCAGAAAGTGGGAGTTTTCGCTTAGCTTGAGATCCTTGTTTCATGTCAGCCTGGGATCTACCTCTAACGGTCGATCGAATCGAGTTGTCCGAGTGTGGATTATCATCTAATCCAATAAACAATAGGGTCTTAGCTTTCACTTTCTCTCTAACAGTCGATTGCATTAAGTTGTCCGAGCCTAGATTACCATTCATCTGTCTGTCCAAGTCCAAGAACAATTACTTACGGGCACATTGGTCAGCTCGCCGTTCGGCGTGACAACCTGCTGTATCAGTTGGATTTGCTGCTGTTGTTGTTGCTGCTGCTGTTGCTGTTGTTGCTGCTGATGTTGCTGTGCCAGATTCTGAAGCAGCGCCGTTTGCTGCTGTTGGGCTGTTGTCGGCGCCGGCGTCGCTGTCAACTGACCATTGGGTCCGGCGGTGAGGATTAGCTGCTGTGTTGGCTGCTGTGCAACAATATTTAGCCCGAGCTGCTGCTGTTGCTGATGTTGTTGCTGCTGCTGATGTTGATGGATTTGCTGCACTAGCTGAGTGGGTTGTTGGTTAGGCAGGGCAATAAAATATTGCAATTGCTGGCCACCGGCTCCCTGCTGTATGATCTGCAATTGTTGCGGCTGATGATGCTGCTGTTGGGCGGTGAGCTGTTGCAGCTGCTGGTGATTATTGCTAGCGACTTGGGCTGCCGCAAACAGATCCGGAGTGACGGTGCCAAAGCCGAGCACCTCGGCCGTTGCCGCATCCAGCTTGAGGCCAGTTGCAGCAGCGGCGGCAGCAGCAGCAGCAGCAGCAGGTACATTGGCGCCAGCTAATAGATTGTTCGTTGTGAAATTGACGCTGGACATGTTGTTGATGTTGTTGCTAATGTTGCTGATGTTGTTCAGGTTGCTATTGCCAACAACAGCAGTTGCTGTCGGCACAGCAACAGCGTTACCAACGGCAGCACCAGCATTAGCAGGAGCAGCAGAATTCGAGGAGGATGTTGTTGTCACACCTGAGCTGGATGGCTCTTTGGTTTTTTGTGTTGATGATGTCGACGGCTTGATCTCCTCGCGAGGCACAATATCGATGAGGAAATCAAATTGATCGTAGTTGGCAATCGCCTGAGCAATATCCGAACGCTGCAACGTGCGACGACGACTCTCCTCAGTGTGGACCCAGGCGCGCATCGTCAGCTCCTGGATGAAATATTCGCAGGCTTTCGCAAACAGCAGCGGCGCCTCGCCAGCTATCATTTTGGCATTCTCGTCCAGTTTCATGATCTTCTTGATGCGCGCCAGCGGTAATACCTGATGCTTGGCATCCACCTGACCAATCCCGTTCACCTCGCCCAATATGTTTGGCCAAAAGTTGTCAATGGTCGGCGGAGGTTTGCGTGCCACTTGAACTCTGGTTGCTTTGGTTGCCTTCTCCTTGGGCGCTGATGCCGTCGTCGCCACTGTTGGCATGGACGTCACACTAATGCCCGTATAGATGGCGCTAGAGTTGCTGCTGCCACTCCCACTGCCACTGTTGCTGCCGCTATTGTTGCTGCTGTTTGTCAGCGAGTGCATTACATTGGGCATTGCCAGCTGCTGTGTGGTGACAATAACGGCATTTGGCCGACGCAGCGACGGCGTTGCTCCAGCTCCCGTTGGCTTGGCCAGAGCATCGCTGAGTTCCATTTTGATTGGCGTTACGGTTATTGTGTTGTCAAACATCGTTGTTGTATTGCTACAAATATAACAACACACAAACATTATGCATACACACAAACATATATATACACACACATGCATACGCAAATTGTACATACTGCACAAAATTCGTGCTCGCGACTTACCTATTTGGCGCCTTATTTGTGCTGACATTGTTGGTGGCGTACATGGCCATGGGAGCTCTGGTGTGGCTCGCTTGCCCGGCCCCGATTGTTAATCGTTTCCGCACAGGCACAGCGCACAGGAAGTGTCTTTAATTTCACTTTAAAAAAAGTACGTATCTCTTCTAAATTTCGCAAATGCGTAATGCATACACAATGCGTTAGCGATGGCAACTCGGGGTTGAAAACAATCGATATGCTTACAGCGATATGCAGTGGCACTATTGGACAAGCCCACTTGCTTATTATACGCTTGTTTACAGATCGTAAAAGGTATCGATAATGAAAGACGCCACATACAGCACTCACGGCGGAATTCTTATGTGTATTTAAGCCACCGTTAACCTATGTGGATTTTGTGAACAGCTTTTCGACGGTGCCAAAATAATTAAGAGTGAAGAAAAACTTAGTTAAAAAATTAGTTTCCTCCTAACCAATGAGAATCTGAGAGTTTGGCGTTTCTGATTGCCCAAGCAAAGTAGATTTTTTGTATATTTATATATATATATATATATATATATATAAGGCTATTCAAATTTTGTAAACAAACCAAAAGTGTGAGAGTGTACTTTTAATTTAGAAATTCCAACTGACATTTTGGTATTTTTTAGGTAATTATTTCGTTCTTAGATTCCTCGATCTGAAACAATCCTTATAGTTATCGATACTCAGGGTCATCGATACCAATGCATGTGCCGAGCACACTTGCCTGACAAACCAATTGTTGATGCTGCATTAAATTCAATAATTCCAAGCCAGGAGCTCATTAATTAAATGGTGACCAACAAAGAGGAACACGAAGCGCTGCCCACAACATCAGCGGTAACGGGACTGCCACAAAAACGATTCTATCGCCAGCGGGCCCACTCCAATCCCATCGCGGATCACAGTTTCGATTAGTGAGCAGCTATTTTGTCAATAGTTCAAACATATAATGGATTTTCTTACGCAGTCCCGCCAGGCCAGAAGATGTGGACTGGCCCTCTCTGTATCCGAGCATCGCCAACGACGAGCAGCAAGTCGAATTCGTAGACATTGGCTGCGGTTATGGCGGCTTTCTGGTCACCCTCGGTGAAATGTATCCCAAAAAGCTGTCGATCGGCATGGAAATACGCGTCAAAGTATCCGACTATGTTGTCGACCGCATTGCGGCCTTAAGATTAAAGAATTCAGAGACAGCAGCCTATCAGAATATCGCCTGCATTCGCACCAATGCAATGAAATATTTGCCCAACTATTTTCGTAAGAGTCAACTGGAGAAAATGTTCTTTCTGTACCCCGATCCGCATTTCAAGCGAGCCAAGCACAAGTGGCGCATTATCAACCAGGCCCTACTCTCGGAATATGCCTATGTTCTGCGCAAAGGGGTAAGTCACTAGACCCAATCGTATTTCAAATACCCAATCTCTTCTCCTGTCCCGATGTAGGGTCTCGTCTACACAATGACGGATGTGGAGGATCTACACAAGTGGATTGTCTCGCATATGACGCAGCATCCATTGTACGAACGACTCAGTGACGAAGCAACTGTGAGTAAACTATCATGTAGTATGTAAATCTAACAAGTGATAACGTTGCAGTCCTCGATTAAATAAAGCAAATGCGCGTTATATACGAGAATTTATAGCTGCGATCAAAATAATAGTAGCGAACACATATATTTTGAAGATAATACTTAAAATACATTAAAAAAAATTATGAACATTTTATTTAAACACAAGCAATTAATACTGAAGTTAAGTAGACTTAATACTTGGCATAGCTATGACATTTATTAAGAAACAACCTTAATATCGTTAAACGTACTATTTTTATATTAATTTTTATTTTTATAATATTAGAGATGCTTTCTCAGTTTAAAAAATATTTCTTAAAACTAGGTATAATGGGTGGTTACATTTTACTACGTTAAGTATTTGGCAGGTAATAGTATGTTAAAACAGAAACATGCCGACTTTATGTTTTCCTTCATATTAAAGATTTTGAAGAGGTCTCGATTTAACCACCATAAAATGGGTCATATTTTTATGTAATAGTTTAAAAATCCGCACTACTGTTATGTTAACAGCAGCTGTGTTTATTCAAAATTTGAAGTCTCTAGCTCTGTAGACTTATAGAAAATGTAGCCAAACCAGAAAGTGTATTACGGGTTTGCTGTAGTTTAGAGAACACTAATATTCGAAAATTTAACAATAATTACAAATTGCCTACGCAATCTTTATTGAATTTTCATATTGTATAATTATAAAATGCCTCGTCGGATATGTCGAAAGATGCAAGAAGTATTCAATCAAATCTAATTGCTTTGTTTTTTGCAGGCAGCGGATCCGATTACACCGAAGTTGTACCAGAGCAGCGAGGAGGGCGCAAAGGTGGTGCGCAATAAGGGAGATCATTTCATGGCTATATTCCGCCGCATCTAGGTACAAAATACACATTTAAGAATGCGTATATTTCCGTGACAAATATATACATTTCGTAAACATACATATTGGATTTGTGATTGGGCTATGACTTAGATGTTAGATGTGGGATAACATAGACTTGGACTTGGGCTGCTTGTCTGATTGGTTAGACGTACGCATTGCGATGTCCGATGCCCTCGCAGCTGAGCAGAATCCGTCCGGATGTGTCGTAATCAATGTTGAACTTTACACCAGTCATCAGTTCGGCCACATATATGGCGGTGCGTGTGTGCAGAGTGAGTGGTCCGGTGCGGATGCGGGAAATACCGCTGGCCAATGCCATATAGATGATGAGTTGATCCTGCATGTGGTTGTCCACGCACAGTTCGCTCTTGATGTAACCGGACAGTTCACAGGCCGCATTTAGCCCAATCAAATGACCCTTTACGATCTTCTGGCCGACAGTGCTGGCGCCAAGAACACAGCCTGATGTAGTTAGGGCCGTTATATGAATGCCACAGCCATTGTCATGTTGTTTGGCTGTCTCATACTTGATCAACTCCATCTTGCAATCGTAATTCATCCACATACGATATATTTCCCGTTTAGCCGCATACAGCATATCGTCGCCAACACTTTTCGGCAGCCGGCCGGAATAATATGCGATGCCCTCGAATCCACTGAAGCGACCAAAATCAATGAGATCGGCCGCTTTTAACGATCGCAACGGTTCTAATGTCAGCTCACATCGACCATTGCCACGCGGATAGAAGCCATGCTTGAGCACCTTGAGATCAAAACAAATCCCAAAACGTTTCAGATTCGGTTGCAGCACCTTCTGCATATATTCCGTTTGCGGTGAAAATAACACATTTGTCCCCCCATCGACCTGGGTGCATGAGGGTTTATCGGCATATAGTAGGGCTGGCATGACCATCTGATAGATCAGTGTAATGCTGGCAGCCGTTCCAGTTACCACTTTAAATGAACCACCAGCGATGGTGGTGGGCATGAACTCCACTTCTGTGGAACGCAATTTATTCCCAGTCACATTTGCATTGGTTATGTCGCGCAACAGATTAACGCCGTGAAGATGCTGATGCGAGAGACCCGGCTGCGGCCGATTTGCACGTATCTTAATCACACGCACCGGACGTTTCAAAATTGCGCTCAGAGCAAGTGCATTGCGCAGTGCTTGACCGCCACCCTCCAAGAAGGAGCCGTCGATTTCGACAACACTGTTATTCATGGCCAGTTTGTCTGCAATCCACACACACATACGTTATTGAGTAAATTCACATTTATGGCTCTTTTGCTTACTTACAGTTTTGTCAGCAATCCCTTATTTCAATTACTCTCCAAATGCTTTGCTTCGAGATCAAAATTTCTAATTCAAATGTCACTTGTGAAATACAATCAGAGATGGGCAGCAATCGTTTTTTCTTATCGATTTGCCACAATTTTTAAAAACAAGTTGGCAGTACTGCAGATAGAACCCAAACACTGCGATTTACATTTGTGCTGCCAATACTTGACTTACAATTGGCATTTGATTGTTTCTGTTTCTTTTTTTTTTCGGCTGCTGACATTATGTCGAATATTTACTTATTGCCGGTTGCCACCTTTCTCATATTCCAGGTGACATTCCTCGGCACGTAAGTCCTCAAAAAAAAAAAACAAATAAAAGAAAACGGTATTGTTTTATTCTTATGTTTTTGTGACTTTTCCATATTTTGCGTCGTATTTACAGTTATATTGTGGCCGTGCTGGAGGGACATGTGGTGCCCACAGTGCCGTATATAAGCGATGCAGCCACCTATTCGCCGGAAAGCTGCATTTTTGGTCAACTTATTAACATTGGCAGTGTTCTCTGTAAGTAGCAAACCTCATCTCGTCTAGAAACAAATAAAAGCTTGAAGTGTGGAGCGTCATAAACAAATTGATAATTATCCACAGCACTGTACTCTTTGCGAGTGGGGTATATTGGCAGTTGTGATACACATATGCCTTATGTGATTCATTTATTCAAATATGTATATATCAAAAAACAAAAGTTGTGTTTCGAGCAGCAATTCATTCATGTCTGCTCCAGTGTATATCTTCGTTCTTCACTATCGACACTTGAGATTGTTCTATTTTTTTCTCTCTCTCTTACAAGTGGGAGTCACAATTTATGTGCGATATCGCCATGTCTTGCAATTGTACGAACATCATCCAGATCTAGATGGTGTTGTGCTACGCCACAATCGGCTGGCGCTGTGGTTTGGCATGCTTTCCTGCTTGGGTATCAGTTTTGTGGGCAACTTTCAGGAGACGAATGTGCGCATTGTGCACTTCATTGGTGCGTTCTGTTGCTTTGGCTGTGGTACTCTATACTTTTGGATGCAGGCCCTCATCACGTACATGGTATATCCGATGGCTGGTACTAGAATCACCGCGCATGTTCGTCTGACGATGTCCGTCTGCTGCACAATACTGTTCATCATGCTGGCCGTGACGGGCGTCATGTCCCACATTCTTTTCAATGGCCAAAATCCGCGAAAGTGGTAAGTGAATAATTTTTGCTTTGACAGTGTACATACAGTAATTGATTTATTTTCTGTATTTTGAAGGTATCCGTCGGACGGTGGCTGGTATTATCATGTGATTAGCACCATCTCAGAATGGATTATTGCGACGATCTTTAGCTTCTTCATACTGAGCTTTACGCCTGAGTTTCGGGACGTGTCGCTGCATCATCCGCAAATCTCGCTGCTCTCCTACACTATGACAGTGTAGATATGTATTAAGCTGAATGTGCTGCTATGTCGATATATTCCTTACTCCGAGCTGAGATCAGGAGGAGCTCATTTTTGATATGGTGCGCCAATGATATAAGACCTAATGCTCCTGCTCCTGATCTTGACCTTGATCCTGCTATAAATTATTGCATATGTACCAATATGTAGAGTAGCGTTAATTTAATACGTCAACACACAGACCGTTTATGGACAAAATTGTGATTCAACTCCTGTTTATTTGGTGCGACTCAAAATAACTTATAAATAAACTTGCACTCGAGTTGATATCAAACACAAAATTGACACTTGGCAAATATTGAAATAAATTCGCAACAATTGTAAAATTATTTATTTAGCCAAATAACGTTAGGCATCGATTTGCATGGAATACACAAACACAATAAATCTCTGATTATAATCTCAATCTACTTAATTTCGCGGTTTTCAATATTGTATATATACGGCGGGAGTCAACCTATCGAAATCTAATTACAAAAAATAAATTTAAAAAAGCTGCCAGAAATACGTGTAAACACCTGTCACATGCCCCGCCAGAGAGACGTCTCAACGCTTCCACCAGAGATAATTTGCGCATGTGTAAACACCTAAATAGATATATAGCTGCGGTCACTGTAATGGTAGTGCACACAACTTCAATTTGAAAGGCAAATTAGGGCAGTATTTTTTGGCTACACCCACCCTGATCTTTGCTACCTGTTATCAGCTGGCATTACGTGTGGTATCAAAGTATTTCGCAGTCGGTTACGCCCAACTGCAACGATGAAGAATCATGGCATTAGTCGGCCGAGGATCATTGGTCACAGCTTGGGTGCCCATTTTGCTGGAAACTGTGGGAAGTACATTAGTAGCGACAATATTAAATTAATTATTGGTTTTGATTCGCCGGTTCCGGATTCACCAAAAAAGAAACACCAAAAGGCGCCAGTACCAAGGAAATTCCAACCTTGTCATTTTCATTTAGACCGATGCCAGCAGACAGGTTCAGAAAGAGCCAAGCGGTGACATTACCTACATTACCCAACGGTGGTCAAAAACAGCCTGACTGCAAATGCAATGACCGAAGCAACCACAAAGAAGTCATCAATAATGACGAAAATGTTGCCAATGGCATTTACTATGTGGCAGTTATCCATAAGCCACTGGTAACTAATCTATTTAACTTTAACAAAAAATCGCCCTTAATTTGTTGTAAAACAGCATATGTTTGTCAACAATTGGTTGGGTTCATTATTATTATTTTTATTGTATTATAAAATAAACATTAATATGCGCCACTTATGGAAATGTACGATTATTCCATAAATCAATTTATATTCTATTATTTTTACTATTATTTTTGAAGTATCAAGTTCCCCAGTTGAAGTAAGTTTTCCCACTGTTTTCAAATCGAAATAAATATATCAATTAAAAAAAGCAATTCCCCGGTACATCAGTAGTGTCTATATATATATATATATA
Organism: Drosophila kokeensis; assembly: GCA_035042145.1. Classification (NCBI taxonomy): domain Eukaryota; kingdom Metazoa; phylum Arthropoda; class Insecta; order Diptera; family Drosophilidae; genus Drosophila; species Drosophila kokeensis. The sequence goes on along the minus strand of JAWNLT010000419.1, from coordinate 1,485,756 downwards.
TATATATATGTTGATTATCGTTTCCGATCTCTGGAACGTTCGTTTATGTTGTCGCGGTGCTTGTGTCCACCACGGCCACCCCCTACTCCACCTCCTCCTCCACCACCACCACCTCCTTGTCCTCCGCCACTGTTACGATTTGAGGAGTACCGAGACTTGCCGGAATTGGAGCTGGAGTTGCGGTATTTGTCGCTATCGCTAATGTTGTTGCTACCCGTCGTATTGCTGGAACGATCCTTTTTTATATAATAATCGGAGCGTTCTCTCGACGATTTCCTGCGCAATGAAATCGAATCGGACATAGAATTTTAGTTGTATATAAATATTTATGCTATAAGCAAATAAATTAAGGAAACACTCAAAAAACAGAAAACAAAAAACTAATTAAATTAAATCTTTACCTAGCTATAAGCATATGCTTCTACGTAAATGTGAAACCGATCAATATAAAGTCAAGGGCTCGCTTTTACTGGTATCGATTATCGATTTTGATCGATATTCGTGAAACGTACTCTTAAATATCATTAATAACTCCCTATACAAGAATTAAAGTAAAAAGCAATACAAGTAAGATCGCTCTTGTCGGGAGAGCTCGACTAGAACCAAAATCTTTACTTATGCGTATTCCTTTTTTTATTTTCTTCAACCGATCTTGATGGAGTCGACAACAAACATTAAAATTCAAATTGGGAAGTTATATCTTCAAAATTGATCAGCTTGATCAAACCAAAAAAATTTAAAAAAAAGTATCGATATTCGCTAAAAAAGGATGTTAAACGATAAAAATGAAATAAATACGAGAAGCTAAATTTGCAATTTGAACTCGCTAGTTCCCAAAGTCTCTAATATCGGACGGACAGGCAGACGAATGGACAGACTAAATCGAATCCCCATTTTGATTGGATTCAGGGAAAGGATTGGATTAATTAGATGATTAAAGTGGGAAAGTAGGATCATCAATTACCTCTTGCGGTGTTTGCTGTGCGGCGAACTGGAGCGCGTCGGGGAGCGCGAATAGTGTCGTGATTTCTTTTTGTGCTTAGGCGCCGAGCGTGAACGCGAACGTGAGGAGCGACTTCTGTCCCGTTCACGATCACGTTCGCGATCACGTTCCCGTTCTCGATCCCTGTCACGATCCCGATCTCTGTCCCGATCCCGATGCGATTTTTTGCTGCGCTCCCGACTCGCCGAACGGCTCCGCGAATGCGAACGTGGCGTTCGCGACAACGTTCGGGATCGGGAACGGGAACGGGTGCGAGAGCGCGAATCCTTCTTGGGCGATTTTTCTGGGGGCAGTGGAATGGCACGCTGTATGAATCCACCCCAGGCATTGTGCGAGCCATTATTCCGATCGACAGTGATGACGGCGGGCGGTGTATTCGCTTCCTTTGTCTTGTTCCTCGCGTCGATATAGCGCTTTTTCAGCTCCTCGACAGATGCCTCCAGTTTGTCGACCATCGGTTTGGCACGCGTATACAGCTCCATGATGCGATAACAAATATCGGTGATGTTTGCCATCGGTACCCGGAATATGCCAAACCAGGGCGGTCTATGCGGCAGCGATATATTCAATTTTCGTGCACTCAAATAGATACAGGCGCAGGCAATCGCCTCCGGCGTATAACGCATAAAGACGTCCGTACGCAGCGAATCATTCATAAAGTTCCAGGCCATCTGCATCAGTTTCTCGTGCTTCTCATACTGCAGCACCTGCAGATACATCACGATCAGCTTGTGCGGATGCTTCACGTGCACACAGAAGCCCAGTTCATTTAGTACGCGACGCTCCGCCTTGATCACCTGCGTCTTCAGGTTCGTATAGTATTGATCCAGCACCATCGATGCGATTTCTCTGTAATATCAACATCACCGAAAATAAAACAATTGAAGACTAATTGCAGTTGGGCGGAAACCTGGTACCAATAGATAATGCCAAGATATACCCATCTTTGTAGAATGTTGCTAGTAATCAACCTTACAAGTTAGTCTACAAAAATGCGTAAAAAATAGGCCTCTGAGAGTTTTGGAAGCAGGAAAGGGCGTGACGGAAAAGAAATTGTTGCAGAATGTTCCTAGTAATCTGCCTTCCAAGGTTAAGGTAACTTTAGATCTTAGATTGTGGAAGTTGATGGTAATGACAGTATTAAGATAAAAATTTTGTCACTTTAGCTTTCAGATTGCGAGAGGGATTTACACCAACAGGTATATCGGTTTTGGAATCCAGAATGGGATAAGCTGTCCAATTTATTTTATCGATCTTTAAAAGGAATTACTATTAATATGCTTTCAAAATTTGGGGACTACAGCTTAAAAAATGAGGAGGATACAGCCATTTTAGATTTAGGAACGCATTTCATGCGGGGGCATGCGGTGTGGGCGTGGTCTGCAATTTTATTTTCCTATCTTTGAAGATTACCAACAAGCTACTTTCCAACTCTGGTTACTCTATCTCTATCTTTAATCTAATATTTTATGGGAGACATCGATTTGTACTTTCAAAAATGTCCCTTTTGCCGTTCATCAATATTTTAAAACTGCGGAAGGACATTTCCAATTATTAGGGGCGGGGGCCTGGAGAAAGGATACTCACTTTTGAGCGCGCACTTGCTTGATATGATGGAAGACATTGATTACGTCACGGATGCGACGCGGTGCCTCCTCAATTTTGGAGGCAAGGCAAACACAGCTCATGGCCACCGTTTCCATGTTGTGACGCACGAAGCTCTTCGAGTAGAAGAATCGCTGGAAGAGAACCTGTCCTGTGGCCATTGCCACTTGGGGTAGGCGTAGCAGAATGCCAGCGGTTTGGATTAGCTCACAGCCAAGGATGCGCAAATCCTTTTCCGTCTCATGATCGAGCCCATCCAAACTGGATGGGGTCACATCGATTTTCTCCTCCGGTATCAAACTGTTCTCCAACGTCAGCACAATCTTATTAAATAGACGTGGATACATTGGCTTAACGGCACTGCCGCCATCTGCCGCTGCGCCAGTGTTGCCATCGTTGTTTACAACGTTGCTGCTGCTGCTGCTGTTGTTGTTGTTGCTGCTGCTGCTGCTATTGCTGTTAACATTGATGATGTTGTTGTTGGAGATATTCACGCTATTGTTCGAGTGCAGGGCGCTAACAGTGAGTACATTGCTGATTGCTTGCAATGTTACTGATCCTGTTCCCGTTCCATTTCCCGTTGCAGTGTTAAGTGTGGTGTGAATGGCGCCAGTCGTGGCCGTGATCACTGTTGCTGCTGCACCACGACTGGCCATTTGCCTTTTTGCGCTTCGTTTCTTTCGAACGAACACAAAACCAAAAAAAAAGGAAAAGTGCTTCGCGTATTATGCTATGTTATGTGTAAATCCTGTATAAATGTATGTATAAATGCCAGAAAGTGTGCACTTATACGTTTACAACCAAATCACCGAAGAACAACAACCAAAAATACTAAAATTTCATCTTTACTCGGCGACACTTATCGATGTTATTGCTGTTCGGTCGATTCTCTCGAAAACTATCGAGTTGTGCGGAGTGCACATCTTTACAGCCGCATACAGTTTGAAGTAGATTCCATACGAACGTGTTCGCGTGGCCGCTGCGCGTTGATGTAAAAGAGAAAGACTATTCTCTAAGCGTTAATATTTTAGGAACTTTAAAAAAAAATTGTTCTGTATCTCGTAATAAATGCTCAAACAGAAATACCACTAGCAATCGAGTCTATCATCTACTACTAACGTACATATACATATATATATATTAATATATATATATATATATATACATACACATACACATAGATCTGTGTATATATTAAACGACAATATAAAGAAAGGTGTATTTAAGCAAAAAGAAAAAAAAGTGAAGTTGCGGAAAAAAAAAAGCCGAGAGCGCCGCACTGCCTACTGAGAAATTGTGCAAAATGAGTGGGGATGTGGCTACAGAAAATGTAAGTAATTTTGCGACACAAATATATTTTATGTAATTTTTCATCTCTGTGTTGTCTACGTCTGTCTGTCCGTCAGTGTCTGCAAGTGCATTGACGAAATCGGTGCAAACATGTTAGTTTGAAATGAAATGCTTAAGTTCCGCTGCCAGGCAAAAGCAAAAGCAGTCGTCAGTACAAGTGTCGATAGACCTGCGCCCAAATCATGCGTCGCTGTCTCATTGCAATAAAACAGTAAAAGGCCTTTAGTAATTTACGAAAATGGCGACAATGCATGCAAGTAGTAGTAGGCATTGGCAGAGACACGGGCAGCGACAGAGGCAGCCAAGAGACGGCAGGCCGACAATGTGTATTTAGCACAGTGTGACCGATTTTTCGCTGCTCTAAATACTAGCGTGGTATTTTGCGTGCATTAATGCTGTTGCTTGATTGCTTGCCTGTTTGTTGTTTATTGGTTCATATTTTAATCCTTCTGATTGGTACATACAGTAATGCGGATTTCTCAACTGTCAATGCAATTATTATGTCTCTGGAAAATCGTACAGGTTTATTCTCGTTTATGTGGTAGCTATAAAGTTAAGTTTTCAAGTGCATTTCGTTTGGATTGTGTTGTAGTATTTTTGGAAATGCGATATTTTATCGATCGTAGGAATTGGTCACACTGCGCAACCTGCCAAAGTAATCACATGTGTGTACGTACATTTCTACCTACATACTTATCTATGCATATGAACGCCGCAGCAAAAAAAAAATAATAGCCTTGATTTGCTGTTTTTACACCATTCACACGTTGAAAATTATGCACAACAACAGAGAGTAAACGGCGGTCATTACCCAACCCCTTCCCCCTCTTGTCACAGTTCCCATCATACGTATATCTATATATGCATATATATATATATATATATATATATATATACATATATAAAATACATTTCAATTATTGTTAGGGTTGATTTTTCACCACGTGGTAGTGGTGTGGTGTGTGTGTCTATGTCTATGTTTCACTCAAACATACACACAGACATGCGTATATATACTCATACGTAGCTGTTTTGTATAAATCATTGACAATTAACGTGCAGAGTTGCTACTTAAATATGTCACACACACTCATATATTTATATATATATATATATATATATATATATATATATATACATACATACATACACACATACATACATACATAAATAAATACATATGCACATACGATCACACAAGTAGTCAGTGAAGAATGCATTTACATGCACGCACTTACACATACATACACGCATGCATAAATGTAAATTAGAGATGTGAAAAATGCACAATATACATTTGTCTCGGTATGATGATCCGTTCTCAAATTTGCCTTACTTGCAGAATTTACACGTGCAAAATGGCACTTGCGAAGTGAAATGGAATGGTGTAATAACTACAAATGGACACCATCACCATCATCATAGCAGCAACAACAGCAGCAGCAGCAGTAAACATAAATCATCCAGCAAGGATAAGCATCGTGATAAGGACAGAGGAGGCGAGCACAAAAGCTCCAGTTCCAGTTCTGGCTCAACCCGTGAACATAAAAGCAGCAGCAGTAGTCGGTAAATATTCTCTTTCGCCTCTCCACTCTCTTTTCTCTTCATTTTCTTATTTTCAATTTGTGATTGTTTGCAGGGATAAAGATAAGGATAAGCATAAGAGCAGCAGCAGCAGCAGCTCCTCAAGCAAGCATCGGGATAAGGAGCGGAGTTCATCATCATCATCCTCGTCTACTCATCGCGATAAGGACAAGCACAAGTCTTCATCATCATCGAGCCATCATCACAAGAGCAGCAGCAGCGGCAATCGCTCATCTTCCAAGGATAAGGAGCGTCGTGAGAGCAAGGATCATCGCAGCAGTCGCGACAAACACAAATCCTCATCATCGTCGAGCTCCTCTCGCCACAAGAGCTCCTCCTCCTCATCATCGAAAAGCAAACATTCCAGTTCGAGTTCTCGACATGGAGGCTCTTCCTCATCCTCCTCAGCTGCAGCATCGAAAGATCCCAGCTACGATGGTGTCTTCGTTAAACCAGAGCCAGTTGCACCACAGCAGCCACATTCAAATGAACATCATTATCATCAACATCAACAACATGCCGATGATCCACTGCAACTGCAACTCCAATACCAACAACAGCAGCAACAATTGCATCTGCAACAACAGCAGCAGGACCAATTGCAACTGCAACAACAGCAGCAGCAACAATTGCAACTGCAACAACAGCAGCAGCAGCAATTGCAACTGCAACAACAGCAACAAGAAGAACAATTGCAACTGCAACTGCAACAACAACAACTCCAGTTGCAACAACAACTCCAGTTGCAGCAGCAACAACAGCAGCAGGCTGCATGCAACGGCTATAAGAATGGCTACGAGGAGCACATTATGGATGTTAAAAAGGAGGAGGAGTCGAGGGAGAACTTTGATTTATCGCAAACGAGCTCGTGTGATTACTCCTTGTCCCAGTTTCGATCCGACGAGCCTTCATTTGTTGTTTCCAAGCGGGAGGAGGAAGCCAGCTACGCCGAGGAAGATAGCGCCTTGAACGATGACGATGATGATGACGATGATGGTCTCAATAACAACGATAACGATGATGATGAGGATGTGCCATTGGCAATGCGTAAGCTAAAACTAGAGCCGGCCGATGAATTAATGCACGGCTTACAGGACGACGATGACGATGACATTCCCTTGCTGGCGCGCAAAAAGATCAAGAAGGAGTCAAAGGACAAGGATAAGGACAAAGAGAAAGACAAGAAAAACAAGAAGAAGCGACTTAAGGAGGATCACGATGATGACTACGGCAGCACTTTCAAGTCCAAAAAGAAAAAGGTTAAAAAGGTAACCCAAAAAAAAAAAAGAAAAAGAAGAAGATCGGCCAAATAGATGCCGAATCATTCAACTCTTCTTGTTCCATTCGTTTCGACTCCATTGCAGGAGCATCATGAGATCAAAGCGGAGCACGTTTCATCCACCAAGCATTCGCGCAAAATCAAAAAGGACGAAGAGGAGGAAGTATGGCGATGGTAAATTACTTACTACTGTTTAAATACTCCTTTTAATAATAATACCTAATCAAATCAAATCATTTCGAACATCTCGCGAAACTAGAAACCAACAAATTGAGAGGGCCAGCGGCAAAATTACATACAGTGGGGGACAGCTCAAGGCGACCAGGGTCAAAGACAAAACGTAATTGTCTGCCATAAGCTAATCATTTATTATTTTTCAAAAATTCCAAAGACCGATGGTAGGTACATGTATTAACCACCTAAATTAATATGTGACCCTAGCTAGCAGGTGGGGAAACCCCAGTGTATTGGGGTCATATATTAATTTTGGTGGTTAATACATGTACCTACCATCGGTCTTTGGAATATTTGAAAAATAATAAATGATTAGCTTATGGCAGGCAATTAAATTTTTTCTTCGACCCTGGTCGCCTTGAGCTGTCCCCCACTGTATATAAATTGAGTCGAAATTTATAACTTAAAATTCGAATTTCCTTTTAATTTGAAACTCGAATTTCTTTATAATTCGAATTCAAAATTCGAATTAATTCGTAATTCGAACTCAAAATTAAAATTAAATTTATCTTAGTCAATTTTTTATACACGAAAAAACAAAAAAAAAAATTTATTATTGTTAAGTTTGAAATTTAAACGATTTAATGCATATTTTAAAACTTTAGAATATCGCAAGGCATTGGAAATTATGAAACTAACCGACGATATAATTAATAATAAGCAAAAATAGCAATGGTGCATAAATGCATATATTTATGTGTGTATGTTTGTGTTTCTGCTTCAGTCATTGTATGTGTGCATTAAGTCTGAATGTCACTGACCTATATTTTTGAAAGTCACATTTGGCAGGCGTCGACGACATCGAAATAAGTAGCGAGAAAATCTTTTTTTTTTTTTCTTGTTCTTCTTTGATGATTTTTGGCCATTCGCCGGAGAACGCGTGCGTCAGCTGTGCACACAACAACCGAATTTGAGGTTATGTGTGCTGGCTGTCATATTTGCGTAATGCATGACTTACAAATAACAAAATAAAGGAAATAATATACTAAAAGAAAGCAAGGCAGAGACAGAGAACCAAATGTCGTTGTTGCTATCGTTGCTGATTGCAAAGCGTGAACTAAATGTTCTATTCAAGCATCAGCAACGAAACGCAGCAACAGCAATTTCCACCATTGGTATTAGTGAAAATCAAAATAAGAACAGCAAACGAAAATCGACAACAAAAATTAAACGTATTTTTGATGCATCATCATTGTCATTATCATTATCCAGGTGGGAGGAGAAGAGGCGAGACGATGGCGTCAAATGGACAACATTGGAGCACAAGGGACCCGTCTTTGCGCCACCCTACGAACGTGTGCCGCAAAATGTGCGATTCTTCTACGATGGCAAACCGTTGGAGCTGAGCGAGGAGACGGAAGAGGCGGCAACATTCTATGCCAAGATGCTGAATCACGATTACTGCACCAAGGATGTATTCAATACTAACTTCTTTAAGGATTTCCGTAAAACAATGACCGGCAAGGAGAAGGAGATCATTAAAGATTTTCGCAAGTGCAATTTCCAGGAAATGTTTCAATTCTTCCAAGCCGAATCGGAGAAACGAAAAGCGGCCACCAAAGAGGAGAAACTCCTCAAAAAGAATGAGAACGAGGCGTTAGTCAAAGAATACGGTTTCTGTATGATTGACGGTCATAAGGAGAAGATCGGTAATTTCCGTTTGGAGCCACCCGGTCTATTTCGTGGTCGTGGCGAGCATCCCAAAATGGGCATGATTAAGCGCCGCATTGCCGCCGCCGATGTCTCCATCAATTGTGGCAAACAGTCCAAGGTGCCACAGCCTCCGATGGGCGGACGTTGGAAGGAGGTGCGTCACGACAATACTGTCACCTGGCTTGCCTCCTGGACGGAGAATGTGCAGGGACAGGTCAAGTACATTATGCTGAATCCATCGTCCAAGCTCAAGGGCGAAAAGGATCACATCAAGTACGAGACAGCCCGCCGGCTCGACAAGGTCATCGACAAGATACGCGCCACATATCGCGACGAATGGAAGTCGAAGGAGATGCGTGTCCGGCAACGAGCTGTGGCCCTCTACTTCATTGATAAGCTGGCGCTGAGGGCGGGCAATGAGAAGGACGAGGATCAGGCGGATACCGTCGGCTGCTGTTCGCTGCGCGTCGAGCATGTCCAGCTGCACAAGGAGCTCAACAGCAAAGAGAATGTGGTCGTATTCGATTTTCCTGGCAAGGATTCCATACGCTATTACAACGAGGTCGAGGTCGAGAAGCGCGTCTTCAAGAATCTCGAGCTTTTCATGGAGAACAAGAAGGACGGCGACGATCTCTTCGATCGCCTGAACACCCAAGTGCTAAACGAGCATCTCAAAGAGCTGATGGATGGTATGCATAATAATCCATAATCCCTTCAATCGAATATTCATTTATATTGTTTGCTGTATTTGCAGGACTCACGGCTAAAGTATTTCGCACATATAACGCTTCGAAGACACTGCAAAGCCAATTGGATCTGCTCACGGATGGCAGTGCAACCGTTGCCGAGAAACTGCTCGCTTATAATCGGGCCAACCGGGCCGTCGCCATACTCTGCAACCATCAGCGATCGGTGCCCAAGGGACACCAGAAGTCAATGGAAAATCTGAAGGAGAAAATACGCGCCAAGCGCGACAACATCGATGACTGCGTGGCCGAATATCATGTAAGTTGAATGATTTGGTTGTAACTTCTGGCACGCTATTTCTCCTCACTCCCCATTTACTCGACACGCTTCCTGCTCATTTCGATCTCCTCGACTGGAATGAGTTTGGTGCGTGGTGTTTATATTAATCTTATGTTAGAGTTACACTTGTTATCGATTGAGCGTGATTTATTAAGATGTTAGATTATTGCATTGCCTTATTTGCTCAAACAATCAGTACTGAAGAGCAGTAAAAATTAAAAGTTGGGAAAGCTATGAAATTTATTAACAAACAAAAATTAACGTACTTAATTATATTATTATTATATATTTTTTTTTATTAAATTATTATTTAAATTTATCATTATAATAGTAGTATTCCACTAGTAGTGAAGTCGTCTCAGCTGTTCCTGCGGCTAAACAATATTTCTACAAACTACATATAATGGGTGGTTATATTTAACTACGTTAAGTATTTGCAAGTTAATAGTATTTTTAAACATTTCCGGATGAGAAACAAAACATTTTTTGTTTTGACGAATTTGCTTGAATTTTTCGTCATATTGAATATTTAAAAAAAATTCTCGATTTGATTTGCTGCTTTGAAAAGCAGCAAAACTATTATTTTGACCGCAACTGTATTTTTTATTTGCATGGTTGCACTTAAAGAGTTTAGCAAATAAATGCAATTATTAAATTGCATGTCATCGCTAGCAATTGTTAATAAAAATCACAGCTGCTCCTGAACAGGAGGCGCAAACGTGTATGTTATGTTTTCAGTGTGCTATTTGAGAATAAAATTTATATCGATTTTATTATTATTATTCGGAACACAGGATTTGAAGAAGGCGGCCAAGCGCGGCTCGGTCAAGGAAAAAATGAATGCCGATAAAAAGGCCAAACAACTGGAGCGCTTGAAGGATCAACTGAAGAAATTGGAACTACAAGAGACTGATAGAGACGAGAATAAGACCATTGCGCTGAGCACATCCAAACTAAATTATCTCGATCCACGCATATCCGTTGCCTGGTAATATCAAATATCAAAATATCTATATCAATACATATATATATTATATATATATATATATATATAATCAATCAATTATGCTTTGCAGGTGTAAAAAGAACGGCGTGCCGATTGAGAAGATCTTTAACAAAACGCAAAGAACCAAATTTCTTTGGGCCATACACATGGCCGATGAGGACTATCGTTTTTAAAAATAAACAAAAAAAACAATCAACAACAACAAACGATTGTTTTTTAACATACACAAAAGTAAACAATTTACTACCCATAAATATAAAGAAAATACACACACATACACATACACAGCTATAATTAGAAGAGAAAAAGCGTCACTGCAACGAGATTCAACAACAACAATATTTTGTTACCGAAGACTTTACGGAGTACAATTTACAAGTGCTTGGTGATTTCTTTTTGAACTAGGCTGAAGTTTAACTTGACAGCAATTTAGTTAGTGGCAAACAAAACACACATAAACACACACACATAGACATATACACCCCTCTTACATAGAAAGTTATGTATCAATATATATATATATATATATATATATATATATATATATATATATATATCAGTGTAGCCAAACCGCCGGAATACGTTATTTTTGTATGTTGTATAATTATGTCGTAACGAGAATGAGAGAGAAAGAAAATCAATTATTTTTATTTTTTAATATAGTTTTTTTTTGTGTAAAGTATACTTATAGTTGATCTTCGTTTAGCAAAAAGTTTATACCTTATATTATATCTACAATTTAAGTGAAAAAATAATAAAGTAGCCGACTTCTAGCATAGCATAATTTATTCAATTAGATCAGAAAAGCGCAGTGCAAGATAAAAAAAATTAACAGGAAAACAACAGCAATAAACAAGAAAGAAAGAAACACAAATCAAGTTGATATATAATATTATGATTATTATTAAGTACATTTACGTTGTAATTTTGTTATGGCCTACACATATGTATACAAATTTAAAAATGTATGTTTTAAAAGGTTTTCTTTTTTCCGTGCAACCGTTTTGAAATGATGTAATTTTAATTTTAATTTTCTCTGTAATTTTGGCATAACAAAAATTGATCAACATTCGACTAGGTTTTTTTTTCCTTTATATAGAGATAGATGTGAGCTCTGCTTGACTGCTCCGGTTTGTCATTTTCGGCTGGCCTAATTTTATATTACTTAATTTTCTTTTTGTTTATATTACATATACATAATGCAATGTGTTATAAAGTTTCACAGAAATAAAACAAAAAAAAAGTTTCAAATACAAAACAAACGCTTTTACAACAAACAAAGACTTTCGCACATAGACAGGTTTCAAATTATGTTTTGTTCGATAGACTAATAAATGTAAAAAACAAATACAATCAAAACCCGAACAAGCAAAAAAAACCAATGCAACAAATAAATGATGATAGCAGCAGCAGAACGCATTACAAAATCCATTAGGAATGCAATTTAAGTTATAAAAGGGAAAAAGGAAAGAGAAAAAACACCCCTTATAAATATAGGATAAGTGAGTTAGGTTCGAAATTCGATTTACCCGTAAAAGCCAATGCAAAGCCATTCGGACATTCATTCACACACACAGCCTTGATGATAACGGTAAAGACACACATGCACACAGTGTATGTAGTTGTATTGTGTGTTTAAATTGTGGCTAAGCGCGATTCAGGCAGAGTGTATGCATGCTCTTGATATGTAAATGTGTGCGCGGATGTTATTATTATATTATACCGCAACACACATACGCATTGCATTGGCAAATAAAGGGAACGTAATTTATATGCATATGTGTAGTCGTAAAATGAATTTTGTAATTTTTAGCGAACACGTGACGCTTTTTTTTAAAGTAGATCAATTTGACATTTTTGTCCTGTCCGTGTGTGCACACTGGCGCTGGAAAAAATAAAACGCTACACCGTTCAACACACATGCACACACAAACACACTTGGCATATTAAATTATGATATAAGCAAAAAAAAAACAGCAAATCTAAGTTTAATGTAATTATAATGGAATGATGCAAATATACATACAACAAAAATACATATGAACACATACACACAAGTGTGTATACGCATACACACAGCCACACATAAATAAATATATATATATAAATATATATATATATTTCAATATATTTCAAACTGAGAAAAGAACAAATTCATTGGTTTTTTATTATATTTTGTATGCGTCGCCATATTGCATTTGTTAGGCTGGAATCGAAAAGAAAGAGATGATATTAATGTTATTGCATGCAGCATGTGTTCTGGTAGAATGGGGACCCAATTCCTCTATGGGTTTACATGCATGGGTGCGCACAGGTCCCGATTTTTACTACTGTTGACTAATTTGACCAATTTTGTGACCACAAATCGCAAAATGGATGGTGCAAATCTAAAAGAGGGCATCATTTTCTCGGCAACAATTAGACATCTTTGGCTCACCATAATCCTCATGCGTAAATCATGTTCACAAAATAGGTTCAGCTTTGACAAAGCGTGTGAAAAGTTGTGATCTGTCTCTGCAGGTGATTTTTTTTAAGACTTCAAGCAAAATCGTGAAACTGTTCTTGCTTTCTAAACAGGTGAAGAATTAAATGAAATAAAAGCAACAATTGAAATCATAGCCAGGGGCTTTAGTGGACTTTAGCCACCGAATCTGCAAGCGGACCTCAAGGGCGATAGGTGTGATCGGTTGTACAGCATCGAGACCTGCATTTAAAAATTCCTCAGTATCCTGTACCTGGCTGGGTGCTCATCCGCAAATGCCGATGCAATCTCTGCATCCGATCGATACCAAGTGTCCGGTCGCATAACGGAGATGCGCCTGAGTGGTTGCCGCGTGACACAACGCGTTGCCTTCCACAAATTGAATCCATGATTATTATTGGGATCGGCATTGCGGAGCATATCCTGAAAATATAGGCTCTTAGTGTCAAATAGCAACTTTCGCAGCTCGTACGTAGCCAGGCCAAAGTCCCTTAGATCCAACGGATTGCGTGAGCGCAAATATTGGCGACTGATCTGGCCAGCTCATTTCTGAGGTAATCAATTTTCTGCAGCGATGGATGCAGTCCCCTGATCACCACTCACTTCTCCGTGAACAATTTCTGAATTGCCCTGTAAGCGGCAACACCACTTGGCATAACTCTTACAGTACCGCCACTACTGCATTTGAGCATAAAGCTGTCAGGCGGCGTGACAGCATTTAGTGCTTCCTGCAGCCCAACAACGTTGGGGATACCCTCAGCAACAAAGTTTTATGGCCTTTGAATAGGTTGAATAATGTTAAATATAATTGCTACGTAAAAAAAAACAATTGAAATAGCTTAATACAACCTTATTTAGCATTGCCCAAAACTGCTTTCCCAACTTTCGATTGGAAATTAGAAGAAAAGATTTAACTTTCTTCGATTGTCGATGGGAATAAAATGTTTGTGTATTTTTTGAGATGTCTCACAATACACAATACTAACTGTCATTAGCATTTATACCTAGTAAATCAAAATTGACTGGCACAAAATCTTAAACTGAAAAGTTTGTCGAACGAACTTAGAACGAAAGAAAAATCATGGGCGAGGATAAGTTAGGATGGAATTTAACGGAGCACCAAGTATAACATTTAGCAATTTCGCGATAAGGCAATATGCCGCGATAATTCATTTTTGGGGCGCGTTAAGTTGAACAAGTCTTAACAATCGTCGTGTCCTCATATTTCCATTTAAATTGGATTCACGCATTTAATTACGCTTGACTGATTAGCGCCATCTGTGTTTCGCCTACACACCGTTTTTCGCCAGGCTGAGTGCGAGTGCTGCCAACGCGGCCATCGTTGCTATCACTGCCAACACATCGATTCGAATGCTGCACACTTATCGATAAATTGTGTAAAATGCAAATCTAAATTAGAAAAGTAAATAGACATATGAATTATAGCTGCAAATTTGGAAAATAAACGACGCCACATACAAAACATAAACCTCATAAGGCGCGGGAAAACGACTGTGTGCGACTTGTGTGTGTGTGTGTAACGCACATGTGCATTTAAATGGAAATGGAAAAAAAGGCCAAGGAGCAAATGCGTCGGTACAAAAAGTCACGGCACACGCATTCCAGCAGCGATAGCTCGAGCACAGAAACGGAGAGCGGCAGCAGCTCGTACAGCAGCTCCGACAGCGAACGCGATCATCATGGGCACGGGCATCCGCATCCACATCCGCATCCACATCCGCATCAGAGGGTGGCAGTTGTGGAGCATCGACATCATCGCAAGAAAAAGAGCTCGCGACGAGCGGGCAGCCCCTCGTCGTCCGGCGAGGAGCGTCGCAAGCGGGATAAACGTGATCGGGATCGCGATCGTGACCGGGATAGAGATCATGTGCAGAAGAAGCTCGTGGCGAAGCGCAATCACATCAAGCGTAAGCTGAAGGAAGCCAGGCTCAAGAAACGGGCAGCCGCCGCACTTAGTGGCCACGGACATCGGGCCCTGTCGCCGGCAACGCAAGCCAAGCTTAAGAAGTTGGCGGAGCGCAAGCATATGCGTGCCGCCAGCAAGGAGCAGCGCGAAAGGGAGCGAGAGAAGCTGCGCAGTGTGCATCGCGAGCGCGAGCGAGATCATCATCGCTTGGGCAACAGCCGGTCGCCGACGGGCCTAGCCAGCACGACGACCACCACCAAGATACGCATCCATCAGGATGTGGGCAAGCGCCAGAAAAGTCCCGGCTCTGTCAGCAGCTTGGGCCTGGGTCCGCAGTGTATGCCCGCTGCTCGGATACATCATACGCTGATGTCGCGCGAAAAGATCATCATACAGACAAGGGCCCGCGGACGCACGCCGTCGCTGGAGCGGGAGCGAGAGCGAGAGCGTGAGCGAGAGCGGGAACGGGAGCGCATCGAGCGCGAGAGGGAGCGGGAGCGCTTGGAGCGGGAGCACGAACGGCAGCGACAGCACGAGCACAAGCTACAGCGGCACGATGATCTGTCGCTACGCGAACGGGAGCGGGATCGACGCGAGCGCGAACGTGAGCGCGCCGAGCGGGAGGCAGCCAGGGACAAGGAGCGTGCCGAGGCATTGGCCCGCTGCCAGGAGCGACAACGGGAGCGTGAGCGCTTGGCTCGCGAGAAGATGCGTCGCCAGGAGGAGGAAGAGGGTGGCGGCGGTAAAAAACCCTATGGCGTTGTTGGCGTTGGTCGCGATCTGGACATGGCCATGGCCATGCCATACGGCAGTCGGGAGCGTTCGCTGGAAGCTGTGGAGCGTCCAGGACGACATGTTCGCGACAAACGCGACCTGGTCGATGTCTACGAAAGGGAGCAGGAGTTCATCGAAGCGGAGCGTCACGGTCTCGTCTTAGACGAGATGCGTCGCTACGGTGGCGGCCAAAGACGTCGCGATATCAGCCCTCTGCCCCCCGATCATTATGCGGGCAGACTGCGCGATCCGCGCGATATCTACTCGGAGGAGGAGCGCGAAAGGTACACCCGAAAACCCAATAAAGCAAAACATTTTCTGTTCTGTTTGGCACTAGTAGTTGACACATACCCTGTACATATGTATATGCATCTGAATCTCGCGTGTACCCTGTACTTATATATACACTCTCCGGCAGTAAAATAGTTCATTTAATATGTAACTCTTCACATTTTTGTGACTAACGCTTCTTAAAGCATCGTTACCAAAAGAAATGTATCTGATTTTCATCATTCCAGAGAGTGTTGAGTAATTTTGGTTACACCCTCTGATCCGTCAGTTAGCCAGTCCTAAGGAACCAAAGCTAAGCTTTTACTCATCTTCAGATTTACTGTTCTCTAACAAAGGAACTTTACTGGATTTTCTGCTAGCTAACTTTACACTCACTAATCATCGGGTATTTGTTGAGGCTACAGCATTCCCAATTTCGCTTGACATTGATGAAGTTTTCTTGAATACTGTAGTCGAGTGAGCTCGACTTCGATATACCCTGATCCCAGTTGTTAAATATATTCTAGTTGTTTTCGGCAAATTTCCCTTTAAAAAGTGTTGCACCCTAATGGTCTTCAAATACACTCTTTTTTTTTGGCATGTCCAGGGAATACAGACTAAAAAAAAACACAAAGGCAATGCAGTTATCGATAAAATAAAGCAAACTTGATCTGCGCAGGAAATACGTGAACCTATATTCCAAATTTGAAGTCTCAAGCTCGTATAGTCTCTGAGATCCTCGTGTTCATACAGCCAGACAGACAGACATGGCTATATCGACTCTGCTGTTGACCCTGATCAAAAATATGTACACTTTATGGGGTCGGAGTTGGTTCCTTCTGCCTGTCAATTGAGCCATTGAAGTTTTCCTAATTGCAATTCCTCGCACCCATTTCACTGTCCAGGTTTAACTTTGAAGCCAGAGACTTATGAATGAATGCATTGTATTTGGGCATGATATTCAAGAAATGCACAAGTTGTTCTCCTCACACTCTTCACCCCTGTTTTACTGTCCATGTATGCATATGTGGAATGTGATTTGAATTGAAATCATTATCAATTGTTTTGTGTTGCAGGGCTTACAAGCGTGCATATATGGAGCAGCGCTACTCCAGGGAGCGGGAGGCGTGGCTGGAGGCGCGCGAAATGCGCGACTATCGTGAACTGGATGCCGAGGATGTGCTCTACGACGAGCGCGAGCGCATGATCCGTGAACGGGAACGGGAGCGGGAACGAGAGCGGGAGAGAGACCGCGAACGATTGCCCTCACGCGGGGATTATCGTGCCGAGTGGGAACGCGAATGGGATGAGGACAATGGCTCTGCTGGCGGCGTTGGCGGTGGTGCTGGGGCTGCTAATAACAATGCGACACCTGGACGTGCCAGCGGTTTCATTGGCGGACCCAAACGGCCGAAGCCACCAATCCAGCAAACAGCACAGCAGCAGCAGCAACAACAGCAACAACAGCAGCAACAACAGCAGCAGCATTCAGCTTCGGAGCCCGACTGGGATGCTGATGAGCGGGAGGAGTGCGCCACTGGTGGTGTGCCCGTGATTAAGAACGAGCCCACATGGCTGGAGCATGATCAGCGCGAGAAGCCGCGTGCCTGGCAGCAGCCCAACAACAACAGCAGTGATTGGCGCGACAGCGACGAACCGAACTTTGGCCGGAGCAATGTTGCTGGCATTGAGGTGCAGGCGGCGCCACATCATGCACCGAGTGCTTCGCCACATCATGCGCCAAGTGTGTCGCCCCATCATCATCATCATGTGCATCCGCGTGGCGAGCGCGGTGGCGGCGGTGGACGTGGCTTTCGGCGTGGCGGCGGCGGTGGTGGAGGCGGACCAGGTCATAATCATGGTGATCATGGCGAGCGCGGCTTCAGATCGCATCCGCCGCCGTTGATGACGTTGCCGGTGCAGCCACCCGGTGGCTATCATGGCGGCAGTTCGCGTGGCTTCCTCCACAAGCGTATGCCATACGGTGGCGGTGGTGGTGGTTTTATCAAGAAGCATCCGCATATGCAGCCCGTAGCAGCCACTGTGACAGTGTCCGCTGTACAGCCGCAGGTGCATGTTCAAGCCAAGCCAAGCAATGCGGCAGCTCAGGCCAGTGCAGTGGCAGCGGCAACCACTGCGGTCGCAGCGGCAAAGGCGGCGGCACAGAGCGCCGCAAATGCGATCACAAATCCTGGCATATTAGCGCAAGTTAGCAAGTTGCCAACCATTAAGCAGGAGGATGCATCCGAGGACTCGGTGGGCACACCAGAGCTCAGCACGAGCAGCGGTGCCGTTGAGCCGGCATCCTCCGAGCAGAGCCTATCGATGGATGCTTCGCTGCGCCAAGTGAAACAGGAGCCAAAGACAAACGGCGAACTGAGCGAGATAAGCGATAGCGATGATGACATACTGAACACAACCGACAAGGTGAAGCCCAAATGCGAGCTGGAAATGGATGAGGAGACGCTAGCTAGCACTCAGGAGCTATCAACCGATGCACTCTCCCCGAGCGAGGAGCCCGTCAAAAGCGAGGTAGACTCTCAGCCGGATCCGAATCCAGAGTCACCTGCCCAGGCAGAGGGACAGACACAGTCGAGCATTAAGAGCGAGGAGATCGATGAGGTGCTCGACTTTGAGGAGATCTCCGACGGTGAACTGGAAGAGGACGCCAGGAATAAGGGTAAGCAGCAGCAACAACTGCATCCCAACATAAGAATTAGTAAAACCAAAAAAATAACACAAACTAAATCTGAGAGAGCCTGGGGATGTCTAATTGCCGATCTTTGAAGGACATCGCCAATAATCAAATTTGGTGATTTCTTAGCCTCCTTGTGGACGTACCACCTCAATTGCTCTCATTGATCAGTTGTGAACACAGTTGAAACAAAAAAATCTGAAAAACTGGAAAAAATCTGAAAAAAAAAAGAAAGCAACGTGAACTTCAGCTCCGCAGCCGTTAGTCCCAAGCTCGGGTGAAGCAGCAGCTGGATATTCTGCCCTGTAGTCCTCAGCCCAAAAAGGGAAGGGCAGCCACAACGGGAGCAAGGCCAGCAGCGTTGCGGCAATGAACACGATACACTTCTGCACATTCTGCGAGAGCACAAAATTTTAATTGCTGATATGGGTAAGAAGATGGATGTACTTCTGATGATGCTGATGTCCTTGGTGGAATCCGTTGCCAAAAGCCATCTTTTAATGCCACAATCTTTGGTCCCTTCCACTATGGTAGTGAATCGTTTCTAAGAATTCTATACTATCAAAGAAATCCAAGAGGTTCGTCCAGTCCATTAAGTCGAAATTATTTACACCAAAGCAACACTGAACACCGTTCGTTCAGGGTTGCCTCCCCCTTTTGTCAATGACATGTACAAAACATTTCATAGGTTACTATTCTTAAGAGTAATGAAACTTTGTTTCAAGGCTCTAGCTTACACACCAATATACTCTGAATACTTTCGGTACAAAGTATAAAAGAAGCAAACTAAATAATTCTTAATTCGCTAATTTGATTTGCAGGCATTGGCGATGCGCTGGGCGTGGACTGGCAGGGCCTGATTGCTGAGACGAGACAGCAGGCATTGGATCATGCCGCTCTACAGCGTGTCGAGCGGATCACATCGGCCAAGCAGCGCTGGCAGCCACATCGCGTCCTGCTCGATATGGGCATCAGTTTTGAGATGGCCGGTGAACAGTATGCCCAACAGATGCTCGAGGATTCGCGCAAGCAGCTTATGCTCGAGAAACAGAAAGAGAAGCAAAAGAAGCAACAGCAGCAGCAGCAACAACAGCAGCAGCACTATCACCAATTCGAGGATGTGGTGAAAACGGAACCGGCGGATCACAAGCCGTTTGCCAATAGCAAATTGCCACTGTTTGACGACTACAGTGAACTGCTGGGTAGCGATCCGGTGGAGCCGCTGGCCTGCGTTCAGATGGGTTTGCGTAGTGTGGCCGCCGAGCGGAGGCGTCTCGTTGGCAACATTTGCGGTCCGGGCAGTCGGGCGCTCAGCGCTCGACAGGATTTACGCTTGCGCCGCCAACTATGCGGTTTGCCCGCCCGAGAATGCGAATTTCCGCGCAACGTGCCGCTGGTCAGCGATGAATTGCGCTCTCTGGCCCGGAACATGTTCCAGCGCTCGCTCGATGTCAAATGAGATCCGATTTCTCAACGTCGACTCGAGCCGCACAGCTATAGACTTGATTTTCAAATCTATACCCATGGTCCGGATGATGGCTCAGCCGGCGAGAATGCAAACACTCACAATGGAGACGATGATGACCTGAGACGATGGTGATGAAAGCAGCTGATGTTAACTGCTTCCATAGCTTCACTTACCTTAATTATGTCCGATGTATATATATACGTACAGTGCTGCTCAAGTGAATAGGTTCAAAACACTTCCCCATATCTTTAATGGCAATCATTTTCTTAACCAATTGCCCGATGCAAAGTCAGCTACTATGCTTGATTTATTAATTTTAAGAACAAATTGATTTATGAATTTAACGAATTAACTTTAAATTAGTATTTGGTGGAAATTAAAGACAACGTTAACTACTTTGATTTAGGAATCGAAGCAAAGTGAATTTTATTTGAAGCAAACAAGCCAAAATAGAAGTATGCGCAATAAAAGTTGAGATGTATGATAATCATGCAAACATGATTTCGTGTACCTATTCAGCTGGTCGGCACTGTATGTAGCTATCGAATTATATAACATTGATGAATATTAATGGATCACTTTTATGTGTATTAAATCTAAATGTGCTTTTCTTCAATCAAAAAATAAAACAAAACAAATGCATATGGATAATACAAATTTTATTTCGAACCGCGTTTAATATTTTTGGTCATAGTTCGGGTCAGCCAAGTTATAATTCATTTAGCTTACAAATCCGTATGCTCCTTGATCCAGCTAACATGATGAAAGACGCGTGCATAACCGTCTGGTAAGTTGGAGCCGCAGTAATTCATAACAAACCCGGCTATGCCAACCACTTCGTTGTTGTAATGGGCTGGGCCACCGGAATCTCCATTGCAGGCACCATTGTCTGATTCATGGCTGAGGCACAACATGCTCGGATAGCCATATCTAATACTTTCGTCGCATTCGGCCAGCGACAGCGATGTGAGCGTATTATATTGCAGATAACGTGGAATATCGCCACCGGCACGGAGACGACCCCATCCAGAGATTATTATATCAGCGTGCGCTGGCGTATCTTCGCTGGGCAATCCAATTGCCTGGATGGAGTCCGAGAAGATGAAGGGCGTGTCCATACGTAACACGGCCACATCGTTCAAAAAATTAGCATAATCCTCGTGCGCGATGATGGCCACCACCTGCTTGACAACGCCGCCTTGGAAACGATCATTGCTTCCGGCGCGAACCGTCAACTGGCTGGGATCGGCATTAACACAATGAGCCGCAGTTAGCACATAATTGGCCGAGATGATCGAGCCACCACAGGAGTGGGAGCCGTCCTTGCGCAGCGATATTTGATGCGGAAACTGGCCCTTGAAGGCATCGACGCCGCCAACAATACGGCCATCGATTGAATTGGGTGCTGCCTGGCAAACGGCAGCTAGGAGCACAATGGAGCCAATAACGGTCAACAAATTGAACAACATTGTGGCTAGAAAACTAAGACTCGTCAGTGGCAACTAGCGGCTTTTATAGACTGCCGATAATTAATTAATTACTATAATTATTGATAAGCTCAGCAACATTTTCAGATTCCAGCGATTACTTCTGAGTAGCAAATATCTTATCATCTGACATTCAGCGTTACAATTTATAGCTCTATTATTCTTATTGATTAGCCATTATCAATATACTCTTACCGTTCAACAACGAAACGCTTATGATATCACAGATGCGTCCAGATCCCATATATATACACATATATATATATATATACAATCCACAATCATGGCTATAGATTCCAAACATAATCACGCACATAATTTCCCCTTTATTTGCTCACTTTGGGAATGCAACGAAAACGAAGGAAACAAATTCATTATACATATTGATGATATTAATATTGATAATGTTGATAATAAGCAACTTAAAATTAGTTCACACATGAATCAAATCACACATCTATGCTATATTAACAAGAATGATCGTAGAAAGTTGTCAAAATCTAATAGACCCAATTAACAAAAAAAAAAAAAACCATTGAAAATGTATTTAAATGGAATGCACGAGGACGAGTTGTGTGGAAGTAACACATTAAGTCCCTTAAATAATAAACAGATGAAAATCGCATTTCAAATTTAATGCAAAAGAAAAGAGAAAACACAAGATGGAATACTGAAAATGAGGCATTTGTGAGTGTGGCTTATGTGTGTAGATTATGTAATAAAGCTATATGTTTTATAAATAATATAAAGCACGTATTTCGGCATGCTTTAGTGTAAACGTTCAGTACAAGTTCGCCAGTACAATTCTCCGCTCCCTAAACGCTGTAGAGGGTGGTGTTGTCCGGTTCCACGGCCACGGCCTGGACGATGAAGCGCCTCCGATCCACAATATCGCTGCTAGTTGAAGCCGATGGCTGCCATGGGATGTGGAAATGTGGGGAAAATTAGTGCATTGCATATACATATTTATATACTATGTACATATAAGATTAAAGTCAGTAATTTGATTAAAATAAGCGGATTTTTACCAAGCTGGGAAGATTACAATTGGGAAGCGCAATTGAAGCACATGCGGGAAACTAAAGATTAGGGTTTTTTATGGTAAAACATAACAAATACTCACACAACGCGACAAAAATAATGTTGTATTTTGGCCTCAAATCAGCTATAAGCTGTAAGTTATATTCAAATATTCTCTAAACATAGGTTCCTAATTTTTGAAATTGATTTTAACCTTTCAATTTACAACGTTTTCATATGTGGTTTCCAATTATTATAATGTTATCGTATCACAAAGCAGATCAAAATCTGTTTTTTTTTTGTTTTTTTTTTCAAATTTAATTTTCTAATTTTGTTTGGTCAGATTTACATTTCGTTTGTTGTTGCTATATAGAAAAGTATACAAAAATATTTGGAAATTTTGTAAATTTCTTAAAACAAAGCTGCCTTTTTCGAGAATTTGCAATTGCAACAACAAAAATGAGGATCTATGTTTACAAATGTGTTCAGGCAATATCAGTGTGTATATTCTAGGAATAATACTCGAGAGTTTTGATCTAAAATGAGACATAGGAGAGAATAAAACAAAAGTACAATTTAAATACATAGACAATGACACAATTATGCAATGAAACTTAAGCCAAGATAAACAAACGAAAAGGCATCACATATATGTATATGCATACATATACTTATATATGTATATATATACATATGTATATATATATTTCTTTTTTTTAACCTAATTGCATTGTGGATGAGTAAAAACACAACAAACCATTAACCAGCAAAAAAAAAGAAATTAATAAGAACCGGAAACCACAACCAGATGTAGAACCGGAACCAAAACCGAAACCGCGTTAAGTTCATGATTCTATCAATCAATCTATAAATCAGTTGTAGGTGGTATGTCGGTGGCGGGGTCGAGGGCGGGGGCGTCACTCACATCAGTGCATTTGCATTGCGTCTCATCGAAGACAGTGCCGGTGGTGCAGCTCTGATTGTAGCGACAGGCGCAGGTGCAATTGGCATCATCCCAATACTTGTGATCCGATTGCGCAAGGCACTTGTCGCGCGCATCCGTATTGGTGCACTCACAGCGACACAGATCCTTGCGGTACTCCTGGTACGCATTGCAATCGCCGGCCTTGATGCGGCAATCGCACTTGCACGCCAAATGCTGCTCCACATTTACAATGGCATAGCCCCGCTTGCTGGTCGTCCCAAAGTGCTCCACTTTGCGTACGCGCAACTGCAGCATCTCCGTCTGCGTCGGCTGGCACGAGATCAGCGTGGAGCCACAGCATCCATTGCACAAATTGATTCGCGTACACGCCGGCGAATAATACACATTGCCAGCGGTCTGCTCGCCCGCCTGCTCCGTCAACGGCTTCAGCTCCACAATGGTTGGCTGTGGCGAGCAGCTTGCCGGCGTCGCATTCCTTATGGCCGCTAAATGAAAGAAACCCAATCAATTAGCCACTGCCCGAGCATCTACAGCTGCGGTCAAAAAAATAGTACTGCTGCTTCTCAACGCATTTCCATAAAAAATATGACTTCTTATTATTATCATCTGTGAATGTGAATACAATTATTTTCCAAATACTAAACGTAGTCAAATATGTTAATAAATGTTATAGCTATGCCAACTTTTAATGTTTACTTATCTTTAGCATTGATTGCTTCAGTTTAAATAAAATTTTTATCATTTTTTAACTATATTTTATGTGTTTTTCTTTTCACATTGCGCTACTATTATTTTGACTGCTGCTGTTACGTGTGTGTGTGTGTGTGTGTTAGTGTTGGTGTTGCACTTACCACGTGTCACACTGCGCTTAAAGTTCTCTGGAATAGAGGAATTGATTAGCTGTTGTGTCTTAACGTGATCTATTCCAATTATGGCATACCCTTGAAGGACTCGCCGGAGCCGTCAGTCTCGCCATATTCAGCTGTCACATTGCTCAAATCCAACGTAAGCTGGACAAAGGAAATTCAATATTAGTTAAAATATAGATCCTAGAAATTTGATAAGGATAAGTCAACTGTCGTTTAAGAATCCGTATTGAATCGGTATTAAAGAAAGTCAAGTGTTTTATCCTTGAAAAATTATTTTAATAACGTTAAAAGAAAAACATTCGACTTGGAAAGTTAAACATTTATTAGTTGACGCACAAAGCTTACTGAGCTACCCTTTCAAGAATATGGTTGACAAAAAATAATACAAAAAAATTTTTAGGGATGCATAAAAATCAATTTTGCAAATTTACAAAAAAACAAAAAAAAAAACATCGTACAAGTAATGGCAGGAAGCGAAAAATGCCTGGCATAATTCTTATTGTTAATATTATTTCACTTTGCAGAAAACAACTGTACAAATTGTTTTTCAGCCAAAGAGCAAACAAAAGCATAGGAAAAAGAAACACCTGCACATAAATGATATTTGCGACAATCTAGTTGCTAAGGCAGCTTTGCTGATTAGTCACTAGTCGCAGAAAAATCTGTTTGTTAATATCGCGCCTCGGATCAAGAGCAAAAATTCCCAGAAACAAGCGCATCGCATCGAATTTCAAAATTATTTAAATAAAAGTTTTTCAGGTACAGTTACTGCAAACAGAATGTTCCACATAATAGTTGCCGGTGCACGTGCCTTTTTGACGAATTGTCCAATTAACACGTCGGCATTGACGTCGCTGCGACTGCCATGCCTTGGACATGAGTCATTTTAAACTTCCGTTTCACGGTTGCCTTTTGCTGGCTGAATAATTAGCTTGTAAAGTTCAGGGGCACCAGAGAAATTTACGTGAGTTTTAGATTATAAACAAAAAACAAAACACATTCCACTTTGATATGAATAAAAGTAACTAACTATTAATAAAGCTATTAAGTAAAGTTAACAGCTAAAGTTGAAAAAAGTGGCAAGGGAATTTTGAAAGAAATTCCCGCAATTATTTTGTATGCTATATTATGGGTTAATGGAATGAGCAATAAGATCTAAAAGAACAATAATTTCCTCGATTTAGTTGACATTAGCAGAACTTGTACAGACGTAATTTGATCGGTAAAGAAACAAGAACCGTCAGCAGAAGATAAGCAGCGAAAGAAGATCCATTGTTTTGCTTTAACTGTATTTGTGTACATGTATTTGTATATGGATTTGCATCTATGTTTATTTATTAGTTCCTTTTATTATCATTTCCGCTAAGTATTCTGCTTTTGAGCCTTTTTGTTTATGCAAGCGAGTGGGATTTATCTTTTAATTGCGACGAACGTGGCAACAATTGCTGAGCAAATATAAATGCGAGCTACAACAATAAAATGAGTAACGCCTAATTAAAAAACGATGTGTGTGTGTGTCTCGGAAGGAGAGGGGGGGATAGACGGCGCCTCTGTCTATTCGCGTGACGTTATCAGAACATCACAGAGCAAACACAGTCAGATGGGTGCAAGAAATGTGAGAGACGACGAGCTGAAAGCTGACCCAAATATGCAAAACATTGGCGCCAGCTGAGAAATGTTTACAGTTAATGCACTGGTGGCTTACCGTTACAGGCTCAGCGGCAGCGCCCTGGCAGCAACTGGTTGCCTCTGCGGCGACGTCGGCACCAGCCTCATCGTTTGTCTGTGTTTGTCGCTGTGCCTCTGCTGCCGTATAAAAGAAACGCGATTGCGCCGCTGCAGCGCCTGTAACTGTTCCCATCCAGCCGTGCAGCAGCAGCAGCAGTAGGAGAACTATATTAGATTGCCTTGACATTTGACGGCGACGTCGCTGCTGCGCATGCTGTAAATCATTGCTACTGCTGCTGCTGCAACTGCGTGTCGTGTGCTGGGTTTGTGTCATTGCTGATGTTAGCGGTGTGAACGATTGTTGATTCGCTGTTAACGTATGCACTGTACTGTTACGTCCCTGCTGAGATATCGCTGTCACTCAAATGTTGTCTGCAAATAGAGCAAAAGAAAGAGAAAGAGAGTGAGAGTGGAAGGGAAAAGGGTAGTGTATTTACATACGTCACTTAATTAACATGTTTGCTTTTAAAGCTTTTCACAAAAATAAACCTATGCAACTGTCTTGCCTCTGATTTATGGCTAAATTTATAATGAGCGAGAAGTCACGTCAGTCGCGATGTGGGTGCTTGCTTATGCTTGTGTGTGTGTGTGTGTGTCCGTAACAGGTGTTCACACTTATACACACACTCGCATGCCTGTAGACAGACGACGCAACACGAATTGGGGTCAGTTTTTGTATTTGTATTTGTTGTCAGCCGTAAATGACAAAAAGCTTTTGAAATGGTTAACTTGACATTGATACAAAAAAGTACACGCATCGCAGCAAGAACAACAAAATAATGTAGTCTTATCATAAATAAACACCCTCTCTCTGCATCTGTGTGTGTGTGTGATTGTGAGCTGACAATCATGCGTCAGGCATATCAATAAGTACATCATTAAAATGATTGCGTGGCAATTCAAATTGACGATAGTTGATCGCATTTGAAATACCCATCATTTTCGCTGATTTTGTGCATATATGGTCTGTAAAACAAGTAAGTAACTTATCAAAAATGAAAATGGATCGTTACACGAGCAACGAAGACAGTTATTCATAAAGTTAAACAAATTTGATCTATGCGGAGTATGCGAGAACCTAAATTTCGAATTTGAACGACGGTCATGGCTAAATCGACTCGACTTTTGATTATATGTACTTTATGGGGGGGGATATGCTTTCTTCTGCTAATTACTTACTCAAGCACAAGCACTTTTAACCATTTTCAATGGGATCAGGGCATAAAACTCAGTGGAAAATATATGGGTCTAATATGTTTTTATTCCGTGTGCAATTAACTACTACTATATACATATGTTCGGTGATTGCATTCAATAAGAATTTAAAATCAAAATCACTAAATTAAATTATTTGAACTCTTCATTAAGTCTGGCTGTCATACTCCAGGCAAGTGTATATGGCCTTGGTGCACTGGTACCGGTACAGGGTATTTTGATATGCGAGTCAATCGCTTACTTCATGCTTTTGGCCATGAATGGACAATGTTTGTTTTGTTGACCTGGTTGCTCTTACCCGTAAATCAGCTGGACAAACTGAACCAATAGCTGGAGTTCTTGCAAGTGGACAGGAAACGATTGAAACCCTATGGGAACCGGCAAAACCAAATTCTTCTTGCCCATTTCATTCACATTTAAGAAACTGTTCTTCTACACGCTCCTGAGAGCGGAGGGATCAGGGTATGAGTCGAAAAACCGAGGGGGAAATTGTAATTTCTGATTCATAATGCTCATAAATAAAGATAAGATTATTTGTTTTTTTATATGATCAGGAAATACTGCAATTTTCTAATTATAAATTTTACGTAAACAGTGATTTATATTAACGTCTTACATACACTATTTTGTTGTTTTGATTTTTTTTTTTCATATAAGTAAAGTCAAATTAAATACGCGCTTGTTACAAAATAGATTATTAAAATGGAACAAGTGCATGTGATCAAAGTGGACTATTAAGTATGTATATATATTAAGTTATTGGCATTGACATAGAAGGGACTCCAGAACGAAAAACTACTCTTTTTAACGAGAGAACTAAGGGTATTTACAAGTAATATATATTATACATTGACGTTGATCGAGTGCCCAAATTTTGCAATAAGACTATAATATGTTTATTTATTTAAACAGCTGAGTTCAGGGTATATCGTAGTCGAGCTCACTAGACTACTGCAATCTTACTGGTTTTTTCTGAATTTTTTTTTGCAAGTGTTAACTCGAACTCAGAAGTATGAAATGATTTTTTTTAATTAAAGTTCTGAAATACAATTTTTGTTTATATGTATGTAATTATATGTGTAAATATATTTAATGCGAAATGCATGCATAAATATGAAAATTCTTATTATAGGTCAGTGAGCGCGTTTCACTTTCAGTTTGCTGCTGCTTGTTGCCGATAATAATGCGACGCGGTGCATAAGAAAAACAATAAATACATACGCGCTGATAGCTGATAGCGCATAGCTCAAGGCACTTTATCAGCTAAGCAGCAGCAAAAACAGCAACAACAACAACAATGCGCCTCAATTCATTCATAAATTCAGCGTGCTAAATGCAAAATGGCCCCCCACAAGTTGCAGGCATTTTTTACTTCCAGGCATAAAGCAGAAGGAAGAAGACGACGCGTGATATACTGAGTGGGTGTATAAGAGTATGCGTGTGTATGTGTATGTGTTTGTGTGGGTGCAGCTTGTTTAAAAATAGCTTTAGCTACGCTGTGAGCTTAAAAGAACAACAGTCTAACGGTAAGGGAAGTTTGCATAAAACTTAAGAAAAAAAGCTTTGTTTTAAACGATAATAACATAAATACAGCTGTATTTACAAATACATATGTGCATTCATATTTGTTTACAGTTGTAAACGCCTGATTATGCCTGTATGCAACTGTAAAACACATGCGCACGCGTGCAAGTGATTGTTTATGCAATCACCGAGACACAAACAACAATCATGTGCCAGTCTTCTCTCTCACACACATGTATTTCACTCTTCGGTGCCATTGAGCAAACAAATGCTAATTGATATGGCAGATTTGTCGTTTGTTGTTGTTGTCGTTCGTACGTATGTTGTTCACCTGTGTGAGTCAGTTAACAGGGGCGCTGTTAGCATGACTCAAGGTTGTGCCTCTGCATCTGTTTGGTGCAAGTTAGTCTTTTGCTGTTTGTTGCCATATTTAATATAATGTACTATAATAATGATATATATATATATATATAAATATGGATACCTATGCAGCTGGTCAAATGCTTATTAAAGGTTAGTCTGTACGTGCAAATGTATTTTTCGTGAATTAATTTGCCAGTGCGCTTATCACAAACCGTTCGTTATTTATTCATGGATTTCGTCAGCAGCAGCAGGAGCAGCAGCGAGCAGTTGCCGCCGTCGCGCATGCCAATGACGTCTATGCCGACGCTGCCTGGGTACAGATTACAAATTAAGCACGCTTTAATTAATAAAACAATGCGTTTGTATTTTCTGATTGTCGTTGCGGTTTTACCTGTTCTCCCAGACAGAGAGAGGAGAGAGGCATTGCTGAGCGATGCGTCATGCTATTGTCGACGCATGCAGCGCTGCCAGGTAAGTTGTCGCCTCGAGATATCTTGAACTTTACTGCTCTCCCAATTTCATTTAACAGCAACGCCACCCAACAACAGCAGCGACATAAAAAACAAACCCAGCTGCGAACAAGTAAATTAAAAATAAATTCGCTTCCAAGAAAATAAAAAATTTGTCTTCAGCAACAAAAGATGTGCGCCACTGTATTACTACATATTGCTTATTTTATTCCTATCTGTTTTACAATATCTTTGAGTTAGTGCGTTTTGCTCATAATGGCTATGTAAAATTTTGTTTTAACGGTTAAGCAATTTGTGTAGTGAAAAATAAAATATATTTTTATATTCTTATTAAAACACTTCCGTATTTGGAGCTGCATTACAATAGTATATCTTGGTATATGGAGTTGTAAAGTATTTCAATTACGATCCTTCACACAAGGTATTCGAGCCTATAAGCCACATAAAATAGCTTCGGGCAACGCATACTTTCATCATTACAAAGTAAGGGTTTATGGTAAAATAATATTCCTACAAAGTATAGATTACGAATCGAGCTCGTAAAGAGGTTTTTCGCTACTGGGATAATAACATCCAACAGTAACAACAGCAAACAAAAGGGCCACAGACAGAGTCTGCAGCGGCAGAGTTAGAGGCAAGGGCAGAG
The DNA here is from genome assembly GCA_035042145.1 of Drosophila kokeensis. Classification (NCBI taxonomy): domain Eukaryota; kingdom Metazoa; phylum Arthropoda; class Insecta; order Diptera; family Drosophilidae; genus Drosophila; species Drosophila kokeensis. The sequence continues at coordinate 1,455,132 of JAWNLT010000419.1, read as the reverse complement.
GTAAATGTAGCGGAAGCGGCAGAGGCAGAGACAGTGGGCGGATAATAGCAGCGTCTGCGCGAAGCTCACGCAAAAAGGCAAATCAATTACAGTTATGGAAGCAAGTAAAGAGCGATTTTGTGAGCATTGCTTGATTAGCCGAATACCCTGCACTCGCTGAATGTACTATTTAATTAGCTTAGGCAATTATTTCACACTATTTTCACTATATATTTAAATTTTTTATATACATAAATATTTAATTAAAGTGTATTTAAATCACCATTTATTTTTGATAAAATCTAAATTCGAGATATGAAAATTCACTTTAAAAAAAAATGCACAAATTTATACCACGAGTAGTGGGTATTAATAGGAATTTGTTTGCATGTGCAAGAAAAGGGCGCACGTTTTGTATGTTTTTTATAATCCGAGGTGTTGGTGGGGAGGAGGACGACTGATGCAGCAATTTGACAAGATCAATGATGAACTTAATGCTGGGTCCACACAGGGGCTGGTAACTCGCAAAACTACTCGAGGGCAAAAGAACCCAGGAAGGCGATTTAGCGAAAGCCAATGAGAAACATTTACCAAAAGATAGAGCAAAAAGTGTATGATATTTGTCGCTTATAATACGATCAGAATAATATCGCGACTTAGTACAGAATTTGTATTTGAAGCTATGAAAATTCGTTAGCTTCATTTCCATTAAAGTTTACCTTAAAGTACGTTCTTTTTCTATATTATCTGTACAATCAAGTTGTAAAAGCTCACATTTTTAATTGCACGTGATTAAAGCTTGACACATTTGAAACCAACATCAGCCATGGGTGCCCACAACCCCCCCCCCCCCCCAACACCTTTGTATTGCAACAAAATCGGACGAAAATGCGACTTAATTTCAGATAAGTTTGCCATAACAACCCCCTTAACTCCCCTTCCAAGTGATTACGACCTTGGGCAGAATGGGAATTAACCGGAAATTGTATGTGCAAATTGAACTTATTTGATATCCTCTCCGATATTCACACTGGCTAATTCAATTCACACATTACAACCGTCGTTTGGCTATAAATAAATTTGTTCAAGTCTTGCCGATTTCAAGTTAAGTTCGAATAAAATAAAATAAGCGAAGCGTAACGACTGGCGCGGGTTTTTTTTTATATTTTTACTATTGCGGTTTTCGTGTTTTGTTTTTATTCACTTTCAATGAAATTAAGAACAACAATTACAGTTCGGTGTGATGACTGATAAAAAGTTGTTCTGCTTTTGTTCTCAAATAGTCACCAAACAAAAAAACAACGAAAGCTTTTTAGCCAGCCCGCTAGTCAGAGCACCCAAATGGAAAACAATTTAAAAACAAAACCAAAACAAAACAAAAAAAAACCAATTCAAATCAAAAAAAAAAAAAATAACAATAGACAATAACAAAAAGTTGTTAGCGGCTGAGGGTCGCCGAATCGGTAAACGCCACTGTATTTGTATTTGGGAGGATTGATATTTTTGAGTTGGAGATTAGCATATTTAGTAGATGCACTTACGCGAAACTTCAGCTCTCAATATTTACTTAACACACACGAGCAATTTCGAAAACAGTTAATGTTTTTTTTAAGTTTTTACAGAATGCACATATAATCAAAACAAAACAAGTATTTTATAACTGTTCGACAGCTGCGTCGGCGGCAACGGCAGCGTCAGCGTCAGCGTCAACCAAACCAAGCACTTGCACGATTCGTTAAAAACTGTCCTCTGTGTTGGCCATCAGTGAGACTTTAAATGACAATAACGTTTACATTTTGTCGCTGTTGCGCTCCGACGCTCTCAGTTCGCTCGCACGGCTGCTGCGATCAATTCGTCTCTTACTGTTACAGTAACTGTTAAAGCTTGCGTTACGTTGCGTGTGCATGTGTTGGATGCAGCAGGTGCGCTGTTAATTAACAGAACGCAAAACGTTAAGAGTCAAACTACTTTTTAGATAACTATATATGTATGTGCACACTTATTAAAAAATTATTAACAATTTGATGTTTTTACATGAATTTGAAAGAGTTTTGAAGGCATCAGAAGAAACAGTCATTAGTTCTTCCTTAACCCAAATCGTTGAGAATCTAAATCATATTTTATTTTTTGTTCACAGAAATTAAAACCCCATTGCATTAATATTAAAAATGTAATGTTTTCTTTACATCGATTTAAAATAAGTTTGAAAACATCTATAAAAAAGGCAGTCTTTAGTATAGAAATACTTAGGTTAGGTTAGGTTTAAAGGTTGTCGACCAAGGTCGACACACTTAGGCCGGCTAGATAGGAAGTGACTTCCAAGAGTGATGCGTCTTTTTCTCGTCATTGCTGGCCAGAAGCAGAGGATGTGTTCCTGAGTCGTCACTTCTTCTTCATCTTTGCAGCCTTTGCAGAAATCATTATATGGGACTTGGAGATACAGCAGGACCCCAGTTATTGCATCTGGGATAACATTGCGACTCCTGCTCAATTAGGAAAGCATTTCGATTTCAATTGATTGTGGAGTTTGCGGAGTGCTTCCGTTGATTGTGGCGGGTGAGATCGATGAATCGAAAGAATTGCATGTTGCATGGATGGCACGTGTACGACCCGTGGCCCCTTTCGGTGAGCAGGTGCGCATTTAGATGGCCGAGTTGGGCAAAGGCTTTGCCGCACCCGGGACAGATGTGAGAAGGCTCCATATGACGGCTTTTCGTGTGCTTCGCCAGATGATCGGCGGTGGTGAAGTCCGCCTGGCACACCTTACAGATGTGGGCGCGCAGCAGGACATGCTGTCGCTGCAGATGGGCACGGATTGCTTCGCGACTCTGGTGCACCTTGCCACAGAAGATGCAGTCGAGCGGATTGCGCTGATGCGCCAGCTCCACATGCTTCAACAGACAGATGCTGCCAGTGAACCCATTGGCGCAAAGTGGACAAACATACGCACTAGGCTTGAGCTGTGGATCGTAGATGCACGACTCTTTGTCCAGGTCCATGGGCCAGCCAAATGTCAGATCATCACCGCAGTCAACTGTCGGTAACAGCTCGTCGATGTTCTCCTCGAGCATTTCCAAATCCTCCGTTTCGTCCACAACGCTCTGGCCGTCGCCGCCCAGGCATAGGCCATGCTCACTCTCCGCATGCCCTATCAGGCCGTCCATGCAGCTAAACGCACGCGCATCGTTGCAGCTCGTGGCACACAAGGCACAGTAGAAGAGCGATTGTTCGCCGTGCCACGATACCACATGCCTGTACAGGAATATGGAGGAGCTGTAGCGTTTGCCGGCTGTGCCGCACTGTAGGCACATGAAGCGGCCGTCGGTGTGTTTACGTTGCATATGCCTTTGACGCAGCTGCTCATCGCCGTACATGGTCAAGCAGTAGTTGCACATGAACAGCCGGGCCATTCGCGCCACGCACAGCATCTCGTGCGCCTTGCACGCCACGAATCGTGGAAAGCTCACCAGGCAGCTGCGACAGTGGTAGACGCGTCCAGCAGCCGACGGACGCTTGCTACTTACAGCTGCGGGTGTGCAACGCCCAGTATTGGGGCTCTTGGGTAATATCTTTTTGACCAGCGCCATAGCGCCAAAAACAAAAAACTAAACTATATGGACGCAGATAGTTTGTTGCCAGCCGATCGGTATATCGATATCTTAACACGAATTTTATGTTGTGAGCCAAAAACAAAAAACTATTTGTTTGCAGATAGTTTGCTGTCGACTTATCGATATAACGATATTTTAATACGATATTTATGTTTCAATTTGGTAAATTAATATAACATTTGGTGTTGTGTGATCAGTTTCCTACTGATCTATTAAATATTTAGCGATTTAAAGGCGCAATATGTAACACGTCTACTTTTTAACAGTGGGCAACCTCGGCTAGCTCTGTTTTCTCGACCTATACAACACTTCATAACGACCTACATACAAAAAAAAAACGAAACAGGTGACAGGCCTTTTATCGGCCCATCGCCCTTAAAGTAGAGTTATTGATCAATCTACTCCATGCTCCCCGCGAATCTCTCCACCATAAACTTGCTCGCAACTCATAATCTTTCTTTATAATTTATTAACAGACATTGATTACTTTACATAGGTAGTAACAAAACATGCCGCTAATTTTCAAACGGCAATTCAATTTTGAATTTGAATTGGGAAGCTAGCCTAATTAAAAAAAATACAAACAAATCAAACTATTATAAGCAAATATTTTACGGATGACCCTCAATCCCTATCCTACTCTATTAGAGTTCTAATATAAGTTTTGGTGCAGGCGGTCTGTTTAATTTAGGTTTAATTCAGATTATGCGATTTGGGTGGAAGCTTTATGAGCTTTAAGGGCCCGTGTTGACACTGATTCCATATTGGAAGGTACTCCCTGTTGCCGCTGCGCATGCGCGTTTCCAACGCCGAGTATAAATATATCGCTGCGGGATTTCCTCGACATTGCAAAAAATTATATCCAGTGGACGCTAATCCAGGCCGTTGTTGGGATGATCCGAATCATCAAAAAAAAATTACGAAGCAGAAAAAGGAGCTGTAGTTGTCAACCTGAACGCATAACACAAACATAGTACAATCAAAAATATTATTTAAACGAACACACGCAAAATTCTGTTCCACAAATCACACAAAAATATCACGGAGTGTTTGCTCACTCCAAAATATATTTATTTCCTTGTTCGCACCACACGAAAATTCAAACACCAAGAAAAATTACCTGACTCAATAATATTTTCTTTGTCATTTAAAGAACTCTCCCTAACCCTTAAAGCTCCAACTTGTGGGAAAATATGGTCACCTTAAATTGCAGACCCGCCAACCCTGCCAACCTGTTTCTTAATTTCGGCGAAGGTCCTTTACTTTTTTCTTTTGGTGGTGGTATGCGATAACTGCATATCGATATGTACCACAAATGCAACGAACAAAACGATTTAGTGAACGTCAACGATGAATTGACACTGACTAAGTGTCATCGCTAGTGTTGCAAATTATCGATAGACATTGATGCACCCATATTTTGTTCATCTCCCTACACTGTTGCATTTGCACAGCCAAATAAGATGCCAACCTAAATAGTTGGCTTTACGTTTATTGTATTTCGATTTCGATAAAGGCGAATACATTATTTTGTGATTCGAATACCCTCCCCACCCCCTCGTCCGGAACTAACACCCTTCGAGTCGAGTCAGTTCGTCAGCAAGAATACAACAGCGACGATGAGCGACGCATGCGAACAGCGGGAGCAGCGCAGCGAAAAGTGCGCCTCGCCGAAAACTGCATCGAGCACAGCGTCGGTGACGTTGGCGTCAACAGCCTTGGAGCCGCAAATGCAGACAACAGCCGAACAGCAACAAGAGCAACTAGCCATGGCCATCGCCAGCGGATCAGCGACAGCTGGGCGTCCTCAACAACAGCAGCAGCAGCAAGAACAACAACAATTGGAGCGTTGCAATGAGCATGATATGCGTGAACTGCGCGAGATTAAACAGCTGCTGTGGGGCGCCAGTGTGCGCGAAGATGTATTCAAGCGTTGGTCTCAAGGTAAGTCTATGCAACCAGCCACCCACCCACTCCTCCACCACCGCCACCCAACACCCGCTTTTGTACTCCCCCCCCCCACCCCTCAAATAGCGCGCGCTTTTCACTCATATGTGTGTGTGTGTATTTTGCAGGCTTTGAGTTTAGTGATGTGGAGCCCTCGGCATTGGTGCAAAAAGAGGGCGGTCCTTGTGCTGTGATAGCGCCCGTGCAGGCGTACTTGCTTAAGATAATTATTGTGGATATGCCAGGCATTCAACTAACAAAGGTAATCCAACAAAATCAAATTCCAATTCCGTAATACAATTAATTGAAATGATTCGCTTTAAAATTGTCACAGCTGACCAGTGAGAAATGCCAGAAACTGCTCATCGAGGCGCTGTGCAACATCTTGAAGAATTGCCGTGCGCCGCGCTTCAAGATTGTCACACTGCAGCGGCGATCAACCAAAGAGCGTCGCCTGACGCCGCCCACCGTCGCCGATGCCATTGAGGCGGCCGTCGAGGCGGAGGAGCCAACTGGTGCAGGAATTGATGCGGATGGAGGTGCATCGACTGCCGCTGCTACTTCGATTGTTTCTCTGACGGCTGCTCCACTTGCTACTGCTGCTGCTGGCGGCAGTAAACACGCATTGGGTATAGGGCAACGCTTGAATTTGGATCTGACACCGGAACAATTTCATGAGCGCCTGCACACACTGCACTTTGAGCATGTTGCGGATGTGGCACGCCACTATCTGGACAACTATAGTCAGTTGTCGAATACGTATGGTGTTCTGTTGTTTATGTATTCAGTATTCCTTACCAAGGGCACCGAACTTGTCACAGCGGATATATCAGATCTATCGGAGCCGCTAATACACAGCACATATGGCTATGGGGCACAGTCGCTAATCAATTTGATGCTAACGGGACGCGCCGTTGCGCACGTCTGGGACAATGAGCAGGATGTCGGCGGCTTAAAGCTGCGCGGCATCTGCGAACAGAGCGACATCGGATTCATCACACTGATGGAACAGATGCGCTACTGTACTGTCGGCTCCTTCTTCAAGAATCCACGCTATCCAGTTTGGGTCATGGGCTCAGATACGCATTTAACTGGTAAACAATCGCAGTCATCTAATTACAATGTTTACTTAAACAATTTTGTTTATTTTTTTTGTGCAGTTTTGTTTAGTAACGAAAAGAGGCTCGTCTCGCCAGAGACACCATCGGAGACGGGACGTCGGATCTTCAAGTCATATGATCCGGAAGGTAACAATTTCATATCGAGCACCTTGCTGCGTGATGTGCTAGCCGCATTGGATCTGGTCAGCGAGCCGGGATAGTAAGTTTGTCCCAGACTCTGCTCTTTAGCCAGTGACTAATTGCACCTCCTACCTCCTCCCACCCATCTCCTTAACTGTACACAGTGTCAATCTCATGCAGAAGCGCTTGGATCCAGAGAATCTCGGTATTATACTCCTTAATGGCTTCATGGATGAGTTCTTCCCCTTGGAGCGCCGCTCAACGCCGGATACATTCGACCTGCTGCATTACAATGGCATACCCGGTTCCAATGATAGCAACAAGGTAGGCAACATTCACTCTCATTTATCCCACTGAGTGAACAGATCTGTAATATATACCATGAATCAGCTGCAATCTTTCTACTCTTTGAGCTAGATCTCTTTAGATATTTTCGAAATATGGTATTCACGCCATAGACCAGTAAAGTATAAACTTTTATTTTTGATAGAAATGTTCATGTTTGCGTTCAAGAAATTTTATCAAGATTAGATAGCCAATCGTTCTGTCGTTCTGATCGAACGTTTTTATTAAAGCTGCCATAGGAACTAGCCGAAATTCAGGATACACTATAAACACCTGTTGGCATTGAAATAAACAATTTCTTGCCCATATACAGCAGCGGTCACAATAATAGAATAATAGAAAATGCTATAAAAAAAATACATACAAATTATGATAATTTTTATTTAAATTTATTATTATAACAGTAGTAGAATAATAGTGAAGTTTTGTTAGCTTTCACTGCGGCTAAATAACATTTCTAAAAACTAGATATGATGGGTAATATATATAAAACAATACTATTTTAATTTTGTTGTTCTGCCGAATTGAAATTTTCCCTCGTATTTAAGATTTTGAAGAGATCTCGATTTGATCGCCATAAAATGGATTATATTTTTGTGAAATGCTTGGAGAAGCAGCACTGCTATTAGTGTATATTGCAATATTCAATAATAATCTGGTTTTTTGAATATTTGTTTCATTAATATTTAAATATAGTTGAATTGATTTGACGTTTTGCTAATTACTGTTTACTGTTTGCAGGTGCGTTACTATTGTGGCACGGCCATACTGCTGGAGGGTGATCTCAAGTCAATATGCACTTCAAATCCGATGGTTACTTGCTTGCAAACCAAGTGGCCCAACATTGAGGTCAACTGGCATGAATATTTGCCCTCATTGAATTGACGTCCTTCTTAAATGAATGAATAATAGCAAAAGCAGTAGTAAAACAGAAACAAACAGAAGCAAAAACAAAAAAAAAAACAAAAAAAAAAAAGAAAGAAGTGAAGGAACACAAAACAAAAGAACTACGAGAAAAGTAGCGGCACATCTTTATTTCAAACACCTTTCAATTGTTTATTAATAACTTATTGAAAATCGTTTCAAAAACAACCAAAAAAAATGCAAACAAACAATTAAGAAAAACAAAAAAGCGACAAAAAAAGAAAACTAACACAACTTACACACACACATGCACACAAACTCATTCACACACACATACATACATACAGTGAGTCGAAGCTTATTGTATATTCTTAAATATTAAATCGGAAATATGCAGAAATTTAAATTTCGCAACATTAATGCTTTAAACATGATCGCATCCTTATGCAACAAGAAAAACAAAAACGTATTGAAAATATTATTGTTTGCCATTCTGATTATTAAATTCAAAAGTGTATTACGCATATTGTAAACCCAATCAGACAGAAACCACCAAAAGAATATCTACAAAATTAGCAAACAATACATGCACAACTCTCTCCCAACACACCCACACAAGCACACACACATATACACACACTTACATATACACTCACACAAGCGTGTTATTGACGGGCACACGCATACATATATATACACACACATACATATATACATATACATTACGAACAAAAATTTTGTTTTATGGCCTTTTAACAAATTAATTGTAGTGTTTAAAACAATTAAATAAAATTAAAAACCAACTAAATGTGTAAACAACACATCTAGCTTGTTGAGCCCTCAAAAAGAAAGAGATAGCTGCGGCTTAAGCGAATGTGCGAAAGAAAGAGTGAAATCCACTAAAACTTCCCGTTTTCCAATTCCATTAAAAAGTGGGAGTCAAGTTCCTGGCAATATTTATTTGGCCTGAGGTCTTAAATATTATACAAAGAATTCATTTGTTGTTAAAATAGTGCTTTTAGAGAATTTGAACACTGGGAATCATTTTCATTGCAACAGCAATTGGTAAATTCTGCCACAATATGGACCACATTTGGAATTCCTTTTCATATGACACTTCGGTGTGCTTTGCCGATTCCTGCTGCTGCAGTTCAGTGATTTCGGAGAGACAATTCCTAGTTGTTTACTGACATCGTGTGCAATGCTCTCTCTAAGAACTGGCAAAACAAACTTGAATATATTGAGACAATGTTTAATAGCGCATCCACTGATTTGGGTGAATTGTTTGCTGGACAGGATGTGGCCGACTTTAAAATTGTATAATGCTGTTTACAGTAGAAATGGTAAAGGACTGCGGACGGTTGGATCCAGCAGGATGGCAGCAGATGCTGTCTCAGAGAAATGCTTATATGATTCTCAGTTGATGAACGTTGCACCATTTTCCAATCACATTTGTATTCATTTGTTATATTTGCCTGATATTGAAATTCCTTGGAATTTTATCTTTTCTGTTGAGTATGTGTATTTAATTTTGATTTTTTCGTACAAATATTTTATGTGTATATATACAGTGAGTGGCAGCTCAAGTGGACCAGGCTCAAAATTGCCTGCAACTTATTTGGACCAGGTACATTGTGGACACCTAAGTGCAGGTGGGGAAATACATGTACCTACCATCGGTTTTTGGAATTTTTGAAAAATAATGAATAATTAGCTTATGGCAGGCAATTACGTTTTTTCTTTGACCCTGGTCTACTTGAGCTGTCACTCACTGTATATCTGTTAACTTCCTTGTTTATTTAGAAGCTATCTAAATGTTAAGTGTTCATTTTGTTTTTAGGCGATTCACATTGCTTGCGAAATCTGTGAGTATTTTTTGTGATCCTTTGCTCAATTTTCATCAAAGTTTTATGTTGACTTGATTCCCATTAGGGGATCAGTGCCGAGAATCGGTTACTTCTCCTCACACCACTCGTTCTCCTTGCGTACCTGCTCCTCCTCGGCGGGAGTGAAGTCCTTTTTGATGTTGAAAGTCTTTCGAATATCCTCCGGTGTCTTGCCCTTGATCATATTGGCGACAGTATTGCAGGTGAGCTCCAGCAAGCCCTTAATATCCAAATAGTTGGCAGCCAAAATCAGTTCGAACAATGTGCCCTGATCAACTTTGAGAAAATCGGCATCCCACGATGTGATATCATCTGTGCGTTTCTCTTTGCTCTCATCATCCTCGGTGGGTTGCGGATCATCCTTGTGATAATTGGCCCAAGTCAGAACCTTTCGCAAAATTGTCGAGTTCACATTCGGCAAGGGCACAATGGCATTCTCATCGTCCTCCATGCCACAATCCTCCAGCATAGTGCGAATTGTGCCCGAACATTTGGCGATTTGTATATCCGTATCGAAGATCTCTTCATCTGACGATTGCAGTTTAATATTCGGCATGTTGATCTGCAAAACCGTATTTATATATTATTATTATATATTATGCATGAATAAAGCTTGCGTGTTGAGCAGAAAAACTCTGTCTGCATAAAGATATTATACATCTCTCTCTGTCTCTATTTTTCTCACTGACTCGCTGTGTGTTCGTTCGCAAATAACTGTAAAAATGCATTCATCATTGGATAACTATACAATGCACACACATAAAAACCACACACATTTTAGTGTGCATCATCTAAATTTTGAAATATTTAATATAAACGCTCTATAAAAAGCATTATCTTCTTATTTGATTTATTATTTATATAAATTCATCACAATTACATATTAATTGCTTGAGACTCGATAGGTATTTGAGTATAAGCAGGGTACTCGGTGCGAACCAGCTAGTTTTATTTTGATTCGTTTTTGCGCCAGAGTTATGAAGCGATCGTCTATCTATGTTTTAGACTTGAAATTCAGTAAATCCAAAGACACACGAAATCTGATTGCGATGTGCGCTTTGCATTTAATCGATTAGTCTACCTGCGCCAGAGTTAAAAAACGTCGAAGCTCAATCGATTGTATGAGTAACGAGAGTAAAGAAGTGTGAGTAAAGAATAAATTTCGTATCAATTACTTAAAAAATTCAATTTGAGCACTAGCCATTGACTAATTAAGCCAAGTAGTCCTCGCAATATATTTTCCTGATTTTTTTTAGACGTTGCCCAATACAAGCAATATATCGATAGCTATGCGACACTGCGATTGTGCAATCGTAACTCAATGGGGCCGAAACACTGTTAACCCGAATATAATTTGTTTGTTAACATAGAACTGAGCAATGTTATCGCAACTGTTAACTAACATTTAATTTGTATTGCTCTGAGTTTTTGTCAACACTAGGTTGTCCCTTGTCCTCGTTTAGTGAATAATTTTGTTTTAAACTCGTTACGCGACCGTATTTGCTGGCAATGTGGTATTTGTTGTTGTCAATAAATAATATATACCTAAATATATATGAACAATAATCCCGCACTCCAAAAAGAAGAAAATTGCAGGCGCGTGTGTCAACAATTTTTTCTCTTTTTCTTTCTTTTTTTTGGCATTTGCATACATTATATACATTTTATACGGTGACAGCTACGTGCAGAACCTAAACCAAAAGCAAAACCAAAATCAACAGGTAAATACGAACAATTAGATCAGACAACTGTGTTTACAAACATATATATATATACATATATATATATATATATGTATATATAAATACGCTTGTTCACATACAATACATATGTGTATTAGATACATGTCATCAATATACAACATATATATGTATATGCAACTGTGAAGTGAAGTGTTATTCTAAGACAGCCAGGGCCTCACAATTACTACAAATCTCTGACTTACTAAACAACAGCAAAAACACAACGCCGGCAGTGACAGTGACTGCAAGCAATTTAATTGCGCTGCAAATTTGACGATTTTGTGTGCGTTTTGTAAAATATGATATGGCTATAATTACATTACCCCGACCCCCCCCACCCCCTCCCCGCACCTGTCATTGTCAAGGTCAGCTATGTAGTGTAAGCCTGACAATGCACTTGCCGCTCGTTTATTGATTTGCTTTGAGCAGCAGCGGCAACAACAATAACAGCTGTCCAACGCCAACATTATTTTCAACACCCTTCGGTGCAAATCGTATGATAATTGTTGAGCATTTCTTATCAGTTGCCGTTACCATTGTCCAGAGACAAGTCTTTCTTAAAGTAAAACGTTATAATTATGTGCAATTTATATATTTATATATTATTGATAAAAGTTGTCTCAATATAAATTATTAAATTTAGAATTGTAACTTTCTTTCGGATAATAATAATAAAAATAAAATAATTACGTTTCAAAGGACCTTTTCACCACTGCTAACAAATATTGAAATCGTGCACTGTGGCGCCGCCTATCGAGTGTGACACTGAACTAGTAAAAAGACAGAGACAGAGATAGAAAGCGAGAAAGATAGCCTCGACACTAACCTGGACTCTTCTTGTTATTTGGTCGATTGCGGATGGCTCCTGTTGCTTCCACGCACACACACACAGGTACTCTTGAAGCGTATGCATGCCCCTAATGCCTGGATAAATAATGGATGAGGTCATTCGCTGCGTAGCTGGCAAATTAGCATTCCATGCTATATACTATGTACTATTTACTATTTATTGTGTACTATTTACCATTTGCCATTTACTTCCCGGTTTCTGCACGGTTCTGTATTCTTGGACAGAATTCAATTGCCGCGCATTGGACATTACTTAACTATTCCGCTCTGCACATATGGACTTTGTTTTCAATATGGATCAAAAACGATAAGGCTTATATATGAGTTGTAGTACTTAAGTAATTACTCGGTCAAGTGTTGTGATGTGTGTGTCGACAGCACACGATCATTATAATGATAGGCAGATTCTTATCAATTCACAACAAGCTTTTACTCTTGAGCTGCCCAGCACATTCATCAATTTAGTGGCTGCCGTCACATGACCTAATAGATCTATATCGTATAGCTATGTATGTATGTGGAACGCCACTTGAATTCGTTCTGTTCATTTTCCACATCGCTTCACTCGGCAATCAAATCGGCATATACAGGCACATTTATATATATATATATATATATATATTTCTATATTTCTATATTTAATGCTGGTAGAAAACGTGATTTCCGTTTATCTCAATGTTTATTCAGCTGTAAGTTTTTTTTCCTGATTTATGCATGGCTATGATAATGAAGAATGTTGATAAAAAAAAAATGTTGGGAAAAACCAGATATTATATATTCACGCACTTTGCCCATTGAGCCATTAGCTGTGTAAGTTCAAACAGATAAAAAATAGCCTTGTAGCAGACCCGATAACTTGTGCGGTAAGTAATTGATATATCCCAATCATGATATAATATATACTTAATTTCATTTGTTTAGTTTTAGATGCGGAAATCACGATGAAAATCACCACGAAACTGAGGAATGCAACAAAGAATAACATTCGGCATAGATAACACTGATAACACTGCCAATAAACTTCTACAAATAAGCAAAGCAAGGCGTAAACAAACAGTATTAAATTGTCTGGAAGATTTTGCACTTTATCTGTTTAAAAGTTTACAGCTACCAATACTACTGACTGTACAAGGTTAGTTACTGCAAATGACGCATATAGCGACATATACATATTTAGCAAATAATCTTGATGCATTTGCTTTATATGATGATAAGATATCAGCAATAAGTATGTTCGACGTGAACAACTCACAAAAGATACGATTGGCCAGCAAAACGAAGGGACCAAATATCAAAACGCTTGACACGCCCACGACAAACGGAAAATTTAGCGCACCAATTGCTGATGATGATCACAATGATGATGATGTTGATGATGATGATGTCGATTATGTATATACGTTATATTTACAATTGTATTCAAGTTGATTGATTTGGCTGGTCGATTTGACAGACGGCCGACATTGTCGCCGAATTTTGACCTGCCTTTGTTATCAGTAAATTGCCATTTATATGAGCACTAGCTATTCAATGTGTACAATATGTACTAAGTATGATGGCAATAAGTTCAGCGCCGCGGAGAGTTCTGGCCCGTCTGCCATCGGCGATAAGTTTGAAATGGTTCCAAGTGGGCGACCGGCGATCGGCGACCGGCGACTGGCATCGCTTGCAGCTGTCACGTGAATTTAGGGTGTTATATAAATGTCAATTATAACTGTATTTGGCTTAATAAATGCTAGTCGCTAGCTAATCGCAAAATCACATTGCATATAAATAAGTACATACCATATACAATGGTAAAGTTCCGCAACCACTTGAGTACTATCCATATAAATAGAACGGTTTATGGCCAAACTCTTATGTTGTTGCCAATAACACTTGTTAATTTGTTCGCCACTCGTTAATTGTTTGCGTAATTTCGCTTACGGAATACCAGAGTGCTAAATCAACCGCACAAAGCTCAATACTTGTTTATTGATGATGTAAATTGTATAGAATTCTACGCTTGTTATTTGAATACCATATGGGATCTATCCTAGTCCTGATAAAAGTTCATCAAATACTGTATTTATAATTTATTGTCGTTAACTGTGTCAAATTGAAGAATCTGCTGTTGGTGTTGAGAACATATACATATATCCTTGGCAAGGACTCTCGCTTGTGGAACTCTTAATACTTTTACCATTAGCATTTGTGGCTAATAACTCAATTGTGAGCCATCAATTTGGGACTTATACAATATTAAAGAGTGTAACAAATCGATTCCGACTGAAACAATGGAGGTGCAGATAAGCAAATAAGGCTATTGAATATTTAAAAAAACAGTTGCGGCACGAGTAGAAGTAGAAGTAATTTCCACGACTCACACTCTCGCTGACAACCACCTCGAACGCATTTAATTTTCTCAAATGGCTAATCAAACACGGCTCAATGGTTGAGTTAGGGGTTAGGAAGGGTTAGCTGGAGGTGCATTGGAGGTGTATCAATTTCAATTGCAAATAGAGGAGTTGCTTGGTGCCTGGTGGCCAGTGGCAGTGGCTGGCAGACTGTTGCATTGGTCACGCAACGACACTGGGCCACATTGAACCAAGCAACCGCATTCAATTCAATTGATTTTATTGCTCGTCAAGAGTTTCTTCAATTAATACACAACGGGCAAATGACCGTTGCCTGTATTCTGTGCCATAATATGCCATGCTAATCAATTCTATTTGCTTTGCGTTTCTTTCAGCCAGTAAAAAAGGTCAGAGTCGGAGCTAATTGAAGTGATAAACGGACGGCTTGGGGGCAGAGCCGTCGCATCCTTTTACTTACACTTACACGCCGGAGTCGAGGAGAACAGTCGCCATCACGACGTCGCCGCCGCAAGCGCCACCTTTGTCACCCGAGCACTTGGACGACGCCAGCGCTGCCGATCGCGGGCGTGTCTACAAGCTGAGGAAAAAGAAATACTTGAACGCAGCGCACATCACATAGATTAGATAGATTAGGTAGCAAGGAGCAGCCGATCATCATCAGCAGCAGCAGCAAAAGCAGCAGCAGCAGCAGCAGGAGGAACAGGAGCAGAGCAGAGACGACAGAGGATAGCGGATAGCATAGTATGCCAGTGCAGTCACCAATTGAGATAAGCAATCGTGCCATCGAGCATATCGACGATGTTGATCCGCTCGAATATCATGGCCATTGGGAGCCGGTGGGCGTGGCACGCGTCCAAAACACTGGCACCTCGGCCATGGTCACATTCAGCAAGCGCAAACAACAGCCGTATATCATTGGTGGCGCCCTCGACACCGATATGTACATGTTCGAGCAGCTGCACTTCCATTGGTCCGACACGGATGAGTCTGGCTGCGAGCACACACTGGAGGGCATGAAGTACTCGATGGAGGCGCATGCCGTTCACTATAATGCCAAGTATAAGGATTTTGCCGAGGCAAAAAACAAACCTGACGGACTCGCTGTTGTCGCATTCTTCATACAGGCCTGTGGCGACAAGGATTGCCCCGAGTTCAAGAAGATCACCGAGGGCATACGCATTGTCCAAAAGATACACACAAACGCATCCCTCGACTCGGGTATGAATCCAAAAAACTAACTTACTAACCAAAAAATAGATATGTGTGTAAATTTACCATTCGTAATTTGATAGACTGCCTGTCCTGGATCGGTCTGCAGGAGCTAAGCAAACACTATTATACGTACAAGGGGTCGCTGACAACGGCGCCGTACTTTGAGAGTGTCACATGGATCATCTACCGGACGCCCATCTATGTGTCGCGTGGTCAGGTAAACTATCCACTATCCTATCGCCTATCCACTTAATCTGATTAAATAAATTGTGCATTGTTTTGTGTAGGTCGGCGTGTTCCGCAACTTGCAGTCGTGCCCCAAAGATCACTCCAAGAAGATAGTCAGCAATTATCGCGAGATTCAGCGTCCGCACAAGGATCCAGAGATCTTCTTTGCGCGCAACACAAACACAAAGTCCAAATTATGATGTGCTTGTCTTGTCTTGTCGCGCTGTCTTTAATTTGCCATGATGTATATGGTGCATCTACCAAAAACTAGAAGTTCAACTCCGAAATACCCTCACCAAAGCCCGGCTCCATGGTGATTCTATGCGGCTTTTGGTTATCTTATTTACTTGTTTTGTTTTTTTTTCTCCTCTCTCTCTCTCTCTCTATTTTTAATTTTTTGCTTTTTGCCTAGTGCTTGTTAATCTAACTATGATGTATGTCAAATGTAAATTCTACAATTCGATGGTTGTCAATAAGCTTTTGTTAATTGTCTCATGTACATAGCTAAGCACACACATACACTTGCATCCAAATATCAGCGTGTGTAATTAATGTGATTACAATACGCGAATCATAGTCGGAGCACGCGACTGCCTTGCATTCAATATTTCTCGGAAATATTTATTAATTATTATTACATTCAACCTTAAAACACACATCTACTGAATATGTATAAACTTTTAAATTAAGGAAACCTAATTTTTTGTATGCAAACCTGAATTTCGAAATTATCAATAATATATATATATTTGTATATATATATAACATATATATACCATATATATGTACATATATATATGTCATATCGTGAGTTAATCAGCACATGTGAGCATGCGCTGCTATAGCTTTTCTTTGTTGGCCGTTCGTCCCTTACTCTGATTCCAGCAGCAGTGGCACCAGATGCTTCACAAACCACTCCTTGGATATGGCCAGATGATCGCCTTCGATGCTGAGAAACTGAAGTTTTCCACGCAGATTCATTAGCTCCAGTCCAAGCTGCTCGCATGCAGACATTCATATTAAATGGATTGCAGAAATTTTTATCGAATCTCGTCGAAACTTACATCACTGAAGACTTTGCTCTGCTCGAGCGGCAATATGGTTTTGTCCTGGCCAGGTGCATAGAATTCAAACCACTGCGACTCCTTCGGCTGCACAATGGTGTCGTTGAGAAACTTGACCATTACAAATCTGCCAAGAACTCGCATTAGCCTTCATTATCACATCAAATGAAATGTCAACCATTGACGCGCCCCTCACCTCTTCAGCTTGTTCAGATTCTCCGAATATCTTTCGTTGATATACAGCTCATTGTTAATGTCCGCCAGAAAGCTGCTCTTGAGCCGGTAGCTGCTTTCGTTCAGAGGATCGTGCCAATATGTGGCCTGAACCAGATCATTTTGAACCCATCTGAACACATATTGCATTCGTATATATGTATTTACATGTATATATATATATACAGTTGCAGTCAAAAGATTAGTACTGCTGCTTCTCGAAGCATTGCATAAAATGTGATGATCAAATCGAGAACTCTTCAAAATGAAGAAAAATTAAATTCTGCAAAACAAAAAATGTTTGGTTTCTCATCTGGGAATGTTTTAAAATACAAATATTTTCCAAACACTAAACATAGTCAAATATACCCACCCATCATATCTAATTCTGAGAAATATTATTGAGCCGCATGGAAAGCTGAGAAAACTTCACTATTATTCTACTACTACTATAACGATAAATATAAATAATAAATTAATAAAAATAAATATACAAATAATCAATTTAAGGACTTTAATTTGTATTGTTAATAAATTGTATAGCTATGCCAAGTTGTAATGTCTTCAGCATTGATGGCTTGTGTTTAAATCAAATTTTCATAATTTTTTAACTGTATCTCAAGTACTTCGGTTTATAATTTTCCAAAACTATCTATTATTTTGACTGCAGCTGTATATATATGGTTGACATTACTCACTTCTCGTAGGCGGCATAGTTGAGCAGCCTGGTGATGTGCTCGCAGCTGCTGACGCTCAGCGTTGGACACTTGGGCAGGCCAAAGATACCCTGGTGCTGTCCGCCCAAACTGATCAGCGTTCGCATTCGCGGCTCGGGGCAGCGTTGGGCCACTGCTCGCCTGCAGCGAAGCAGAAAGAAAGGCGGCTCTTGGGTAAATCAAAAGAATGCAAAACGTTGTCCTCTCTCTCTACTTACAGGAATTGAGCGCCCTGCGAGAAGCCAATGGCATTGTAGCCATTAGACAGTTGCTCATCTTGGGCCAGCTGTTTGCAGACGTAGTCCACTTGCTTGTTGGGATGAATGAAAAAGCCGCTTTCATAGTCCAGCACAATGTTAGCACCGATTTCGAGGGAACGCACATAGGTGCCATTTGTTTGCTCCTCGATCAGCTTCTTGATGGAGCCCAAACTGAAGGGAAAACAACAAGTGTCGCCCATGCCGTGCCACAGTACCACGGGCAGGACATCCCCATTGCTGCTGTTGCCACTTTCTATAAGGTCAAAGTACAAGCAGCTTATCAAATAAACTGCACAAATCACCAGACGCATTTTGCTCTGAGTTTCAACAGTGCCGGTATTTTTCTTTATACACAATGTGATGGGGCTGCCAGATTTTGTAAACAGCTGTTTATGGCAAATAGCGCTGCCACATTTTCGAATGAAAACGGTTGTAATTCAGTTGATGCATTTATTACTGTCTTAATCCTTTAATGCAATATA
The DNA here is from genome assembly GCA_035042145.1 of Drosophila kokeensis. NCBI lineage: Eukaryota > Metazoa > Arthropoda > Insecta > Diptera > Drosophilidae > Drosophila > Drosophila kokeensis. The sequence goes on along the minus strand of JAWNLT010000419.1, from coordinate 1,436,136 downwards.
AATATAAAATATAAATAAGTCTAGGTTAAGGTTAAGAAGCAGTTGAAAATAGAGTGTAATATTATTTGGAGCTGCTGTTTCGTATATTCCTTGGATATCTTTGCTGTTGCCTGTTCTGAAGATACAATTTTATTATCGCTACAATTGTGGCTTTGTAAATGGGAATACTCAAATTTCAAAAGTGATTTTAACTTGAAATTGAAAATGAAAATCAATGTCAATAAAATGTGAATAAAACACGCATGATTGTTGATTTTATATGTGGTGTGGCTTGATATAGAAAACCAGTTGTCATGTGATATAGATGAGAGTGCTGGACTGCTAGATACCCTGCACCCAGAAGACTTGCTGATTTTTGTTTTTTTTTTTACTTTAAGTTCAATTTCCATTAGAAAATCATGTCTATGTGTCGTAATACGTTTCCATCCATGACTTCTAACGGTCAGTTTAGCTAGTTAGCGCCCTCTATTTCTTGCGATTTGTGTTGTCACTGTCAAATGCTTGCTGATATGCGTTTCGTAGCAGTTGACCGATGACAGACAACTTTTGAGCGCTAAATTCAAACGATTTAAGTTAAATAATATTCTAGAACAAATTGTATGTAAAATTTTAGGAAGAGCGTTTAGCTCTCAGTGTGCCTAGGGTATTTGATCAAGCAAACAATTTAATTTTGCATTTTTATAGAATTGATTGGAGTCAAATCAATTTGCATTTGTCAACGTCGCCAATTTAGAATACCGTATACTGAAGCAAATACCACAGTTCAAACATATAGAGTAGAGTCTAGCCACCTGAAAATAGTTTGGGTCAGATATATGTATGTATATAGCAACTTTATGAAAAGAAAATTTGAGCTTGTTCTGTGTACAATTTTCACTTAAAACTAAATTTTTGACTTCTAATCGAGCACTTGAAGGCTGCATTTACACATGTATGTGTGAGTTAATTATGATACAGAGTACAATTAGATCTTGTCGCTTGATTCAGAGACATTGTCCTTCGTGCAGCACACACCAGTGAGGCACCACAGCATCTGGATGGATGCCACGTGCGATAAGCCGTTCCCTATACCGATAGAATCGACGCTGGGCTAAGGAAGCGGATGATCTCGGATTTGACCATAAACGCTCGGCGGCAGCTCCCGCTCTCGGCCAGATGCGCGCCTCTACAAGAAACAAACGAGAGAGACGGGAAAGAGAGAGAGAGAGAGAGAGAGAGGTAGAGAGAGATTGTGTGTGTGATTTGTTGTGTGAGTGGGGGATTACTTACCTAGGGAGTTCTGATCTACATATTCGCTCCACATGCACACCTCGCCGCCGAGCACCTGAGCCGCCTGATCCACCTGATGCAGCTGGTTGCTGGCTGCGCGTGGGGCAACTGGTAGTGCATTGTCATACACCTTGCGCCAATTGTAGTAGCTGGTGCTGCCCCAGAAACCATGATCCAAGTACCAGGCATCCTTGGTGGAGATGAGCAGGCGATAGCCGCGTTGCAGCAAATTCCGATTAAGTGGATCCTGCGCACTGACCCACGTCTGGACAATGAAACGCTCCTTGGGTAGCAGCTGTTCGATGTGCTCGGGATCAGTGAGGCGGCTGGACCACAAGATCACCGGCTTCGCAGCACTGACACTGGGAAACATGCGCCGATTTATCTCATCCCATGCCTGAACATTGCGCTGATGAAATTGCGACCAGAGGCGCAAAAAGCTCGCCTCGCTCAAGTCATAGCCGCGCTTCTTCATCTCGGTGGTGATCTCATCGGTGTGGTTCCAGCAGGGAACGTACACCTCATCGCCGCCCATGTGGATGGTTTCCTCGGGTGCGCCCAGCTCGGCAACATCCTCGAGTATTTCCTTGAGCACTGCATACATGTGCTCGTTCAGCGGATTTAGCTGGCCACATGGCGGCTGGACGCAATAGTTGCGCCACGGCGTCCGATTCAAACAGACGGACATGTTGCCCATGCCGGCGGCGGGTCCCCACTGCCAGCCGTTGCCCGCATGCGAGGGTCCATCGATCTCGAGGAGGATGCGTATGCCACGCAGCCGCGCATATTTTACTATATTCACTGCATCCATGTGCGAGTACGTCTGACCCGAGGAATACGCACCGTATTGTTGCATTTCGGGCACACGCGTTATCTCCAGCGGAAAACTATGCGTGTCCACCACATGCCAGTGGAGTACATTCAACTTGGACGTTGCCATCGCATCCAGGGTGTTCCGCACATACCGCAGCGGTATGAAATTGCGAGCGGTGTCCAGGAGCAGGCCGCGATGCGGATAGGCGGGTCGATCGTGCACCCGTGCGGCACTCACCAACAGCAGTCCATTGGACAGACTGCCCGTAACCAGATTGGTGAGCGTTTCGAAGGCGTGCCGTGCTCCGTAGACCGTCGATGCCTTGATGTCGACGAAGGTGACGGCGTCCGTGGAACGCACGACCATCATGTAGCTCTCGTCTGTGGTCCAGTCGAGCAGCAGGCTGCTATCGTTGACTGTCGCCTTCACCAGCACCTCCTTGCTGCTGCCCAGCGTGCAGTTGCGCAGGCATTCTTTGAGCAGATTGCTCACAAATAAGCGATTCGTTTCACGTAGAAACTGGGTCGTTACCGCATTGGGGGCAACCACATTGAAGCGCACCTTCCACGGATCAAAGTGCACCCGCTCGTGGGACAGACTGCACTCAACCGTAGGCATTGGCCAGATCGAACCATATTTGCCACAGGATAGTCGACAATCCCGTTGACTCTCAAAACGCTGCTGATTGTTTTCCACCACAGGGGCGGAGAGCACTTCCTTCTCGGGCAGGCAAAGATCGGTCGAGTCGCAGACCCATTTGCTACAAATAAATTACGAAATACGAAATTCGAATCAGCACTCATCCTGATCATAAATATATGTATATACCTTATGGAGTCGGATATGCTACCTTCTGCCTATTACGTATTGAAGCGCAGAACCATTATATCCTTTTTACCCATTTTCAATGGGTTCAGCCTATAAAAATACTCATCAGTTCGTTTACAGAATTGCAATTACCTAACAGCTCAATGGCTGCTATTCTCGTATTTAACAGCTCCTGGCTGTTATTCTCGTGCATAAGGCAAACCCAACGCTGCTTCACCTAGTTGACAGATTTACAACTGTTACAACTGCAGTAATTGATTGAGCTCACTGCGATATACCCTGTACCCTACTGTTCAATAATTTCTATTTCTATTATAATCGTAAATTTATTCTCATATTTAGCTAATTTCTTAAATCCGGCACAGGTAGTCAAAGTATATTTACGCCTGTTGGTAGTAATGATATCAATATGAGAATATATTTTGGCTATAACTTGCACGTTTCTCATTAGATCTTAAGGAAATCTCGGCAGTTGATCAATAATATGTCAATGTTAAGTATATATTTATTAGAAGCCTTTGCTTATAAAATTGTGTTTTTTATTGTTATCGGAAATCGAAATGTGTCGATATTGGAGAAGCGGAGAGCAGTTAGAGCAGAAGCGGAGCAGTTATCGATACATTTCGATTTCCGAAATAGATTCAATGAAGCAAACTTGATCTGCGAGGGAGAATACGAGAGCCTATACATTTGAAGTCTGTAGCTCTTAAGGTCTCTCAGATCTGTGATCGTGTTCATACAGACGGCCGGGTGGACAGACGGACATGGCTATATCGAGTTGGCTGTTGATCCTGATCAATAATATATGTACCTTACGGCGTCAGAGATGCTTCCCTCTGCTTGTTACATATTACAATCAATCGCCTTGTTCCAATTTTTAATGGTTTGAGGGTACAATAAAAACAACAACAATAACACAAAAAAAAAATGGAAAAAAATCATAAACCTGTGGAGTATTTATGTTTCGATTAAATTCGTTTAGCTTTTGCACAAACCTTCTGCTGTTGCCGGCGCTCTCGCTGCTCTCATCAGCGACTGCGACTGCGACAGAGGCTGCAGAGAGCAAGAGCGTGAGACAACAGTGCTTGAAACGATTGAAGAGCATCTCGTAACCGTTTGTCCCGCTTGTTCCGTTCTATGTACTTTGATGCACTACAATTGATTACCGCTAAGTGTAAGCAAGCTACGGCAAAACAATACCAATTCTGACTGCAAATTTCGCATGCAGCGCCAAGACCACGGCGCATGCAAATAGGCGCAGCACAAAAACCGAACTGAAACTAAATTAAATGCTGAAAAAAGACTAGCTTATCGGTTGAGCTTATTTTTTGTAGCAGCGCGCGCTGGCGTCGCGTCGGCGTTGAAGCGTTGCGTTGCGTTGCGCTCGTCAAGTCGGCAGAGTCAAAGAGCGAAATTATGTTGCTGTACTGTTGTTACTGTTATGCCTTGGTGCCCGATGTGGAGAGAGAAAGGGGAAATACAGTCGAATGGGAAGGGGATGGGTGGAGGAGGGCAATCGCAACAGCTGCTGCTGTTGGTGCTGCTGCTGTCCCGCTGTCATCTGGAACAAGCACAAACGAGGGCAACTGAATAACAACAACAACAATATTAACGAAAACACTTTTAAGAAAACCCCTCAAAATGCAGTCCGATTTGACATGCCCTTTATTTAAAATCACAGCATTATTTTCCCTCGATTCAAATAAACAAATTTTGACATCAAAATTAATGCGATCTGCAAAATGAGAAAAATCCGAAAAATCGTAGTAAAAATTCCGGATATTTTGTATATGCAGAATTTTTTGTAGTGTCTTCTCCAAAAGTAAGAATCAGATTTTAATAGTAAAAATATGTTTTTTTAATTTAGATTTTTTAAAGAAATACTAGTAGAATAAGATTTAGTAATAAGTATCTCATAGCTTTTTCTACAGATGTATTTGCCATATGCAATAATAAAAATGCTGTGAATAATTATTATGCTCGTGCTTAAGAGACATTATTAAGTTGATATGCTCGATGGAAAGTAAATGAGCACACGAGAATTGGAAAGCCATAACATGATAAAAATTTATTCCAAATTGGCGCAAAACTGAATCGCATGCCAAAAAGTCAATGGACAAGTTAAGTTTGTTGATTGCAAAGTCCAATGAGAAATTTCGCACTTGTATGCAAATCACTTGAAACGGGACCTGGTGGCAGTGGCAAACCGAATGAAGGTACAATTTCCACAAAACTTCTGGATACTTTATTTGCAGTGTATGAGTCACTCAAAAGGGCTTTAGATAGTCTTATCTTAGTTTTTAACAAACAAATACTTTAAGCTCTGATTTTGTCGGGATATATATGTAATAATATATAAATATATATGTGTATACCTAAGTGGGACTCACTATCAAGCTGTCATTTGCCATTCTTTGCGAACAGAGTATAGAAATTAAATGATTCGTTGAAATAGGTTCCCAGAAGAAACTACGATTATTTAATTGTTTGGCTCTAAAGTCAATTGTATTTAGGCGATTTTCTAGAGTTTTATTTGACACGTTTGTACTATATATACGATAATATTATGTAATGTCTAAAAAGATACTAGCGCAGAATCATTGCAGAGCGAATGCAGTGCAGACCTTATCAATGGGGTTCCTCTGATTAACCATAATTCCGGCTCAGTACAGTTTATGGGTGCCATGTGTATAATATATGTATATACATGTATAAAATATATACATTTTACTGTACTGTGATATCAATGCTTGCATTAAGTCAATGTTCTCATCAAAGTCGGGACTTATTCAAGAAAAACACCTCATAATGGGAGAAAAAATCACTTTAGTAATTAAGCAGCAAGCATTCAGTTTTCCAGTTTTTTTTTTATATATAATTCTATAAGCCACTGCAATGGCAAATAGGCCATGCATATGTACTCTGATAAGTAATGGCTAAAAAGTAAATAAAACGACATTATATACATGTATGTAAGTCAGAATACGAATGCATAAAAAATTTACTGATTACACTATGAAAAATCCCTTAGACGAGAGATCTCAATTAGAATATTTTTTATTCATTTTTTATTTTTTGCTTGATTTCGGTTGTTTTTTTTTACAAAATCACCCGCATATTTTACACCCTCATCCATTATGTTAGTATATTCGCACAAACAAAAATCAAAAAGAATAAGTCGAGAGCAAATTAAAAAGCACAAATCCATGAGCTGAAAACTGAAATGTGAGCTCATGTGTGTGTGTGTGTGTGTGTGTGGGCATTGTTGATTATTATTTTTATTGTATTCGGCATTTACATCTGCACACACTCGCACCCATTCACACACACACACACACACACACACACACACACACATAGTTCATTTTTCATTATTATTTCTTTTTATTATTATTATATGTATTTCAATTTCATTTCAATTTCATGTGCGCTTTTGTGCGCTTTCAAATGAATTATGAGAAAGCGCCGCCTTGGCCCATTGTTGTTGTTGGTGTTGTTGTTGTTGTTGATGTTGCGCCAGAGTTGCCGCCTAAGTGCTTGAGCATGAGTGCGAGTGCGAGTGTGATGGTGAGTAGGGCCGTAAGTGCGAGTGCGAGTGCGAGTGCGAGTGCGTGTGGGTGCCTTAGTTAGTATGCAGTTAGAATAATTAAAAACTTGTGCATAGTGAAGCCAGGCAGCATCCAAAGCAAAGAAAAATTGGTGATGATACGAGTGGCATTAAAGTATGATGATTCGGCTACAATATAAATACGCACATACACTAACACATCTGCAAATGTGTGTATGAGTAAGTGTAGTGCATTAGAAGGGATTTATTTACATTATTGTTTTTTATTTATTTACTTTTATTTAATGCCAACTAAAGTCAGTAGACTCAAAAGTAAAAAAAAAATTAGATTTGAATTAAAAAATAAAATTTAGAGTTGAAATAATAAATACTTAAGCTTATAATAATAATATTAGTTCTTATTGTATAAAGTATTTTAGCAAAGTATTTTTAGGAATCGGTTCGGTATTGGTACCTAACTGCACTGCTACGTATTGGTTCAATAAAAAAGTTAAGATATATAAGTGATGCTGCATCGCTGCGATCTTTTGTTTCCAATTTATATTCTGAAGTTCAATCGGTTAATTTCGGTCAATTATAACTACTGCGTGACTCATGTCATGCACCTCATTCGAGTCCATCTCTAGGGACACTCACACACACGCACACATACATGTGCACATGTGGGAGCGAAATGAATTTGCTCAACAGTTTCTGGCTTTCTGGACACGGATTGCAGACTGCAGGAGCCGTATTCGAAAACTACTCCGACTTAACTCTCAGCTCCTGCTGCTGCTGCTGCTGCTGCTGCTGCTGCTGCTGCTCTTGGTCCTGGTCCACTGCAGGACAATGCAGATGCAACCCCCGCCACTGATTATGACGTTGATTACATTGTGGCAGCGCACCCTCTCACGACCCCCTCTGACGACCCTCTCACGCCATGAGTGGTGTCCACCGCCCATTGGGCATGTCCGTCAGGCCGTCAGTCAGTTCCTCAGTACGTCAGTTTGTCAGTCAACGGCTGCTTAGAACAATGCGAGATTAAAAAGCTGTAACAAATTACAAGCAAAACAGCAAATAAATTACAAAATAAAAAGCCAGCTTGAAAAAAAACGAGCAGAAACAAAAAGTAAACGCAAAAACCCAGAGCGATGGGACAAGGTGGGGTGGGTGTGGGGACTCCCTGGACCCCGGACCCTGGACCACCATAGAGTTCAGCGGCCGGAATATCAGATAGGCTTGCCCTGCCTCCTTCGCACTGTACGAACTGTGCGACGGAAGTTATGGCAAAGTTGATTAGCAACTGATAACCGATAACACACGGATCGGCAATAAAAATAATAATAATAATAATAATAAATAATTGTTGGTATTTGGTCTTAACTATTGAAAAGACCGGCAATCCGTTCTTCTTGCATATATAAATATTACAAATATAAGTTAACCAAATAAATTCCACAGCACATCAATAAAATAATAGTTAATACACTTAAATATATAACTTTTGAACAATACAAAAATATATTTTTATGCGTAAGAACATCGGAAAAACATAGCATAAAGCTCGGACGATATTCATAATAGAAAATATATTTGGTATTTGGGTTTTACGCCAATTTTCAATTTAGGTTCTGATTCTGAATTTCAATCGGTAAACATGCGATTTCAATTCCAATTCAATTTCCGGTTGTGATAGTACGATAGTAATTGAGACATTTCACTTACATGCAATAAATGATGGTAAATGTTATCTTACAAGAGTAATTGAGATCTTTTAAAGAAAAAATGAGAATTGAATGTGATTTATTCGTTTTGGTATTTATATTATATTAGCCTTAACATCGTTAACAACATAAACAAAGTAAACACTCTGCTTATGTGCAAGGCTTCCACATGTGCATTTGTGTGTGTGTGTGTGTGTGTGTGTGTGTGTGTGAATGGCCTGTAATCCTGTTGTCGATCTTCTTGTTGTTTGCCATTGTTAGTTGCTGCATTGTTTCAAGCACACACGGGTTAACAACTGCTGCGACTGTGGTGACCGGCAAATCAAATCAAAATTAACTCTTCTACATGCATGCTGTGGCAAAGCATTTATTCCGTGCTGCAGGTGCAGGTGCAGGTGCAGGTGCAGGTGGTAGAATCAACTTGGAACAGCAAGAAAGTTCGAGCAGAGTAGCTCGAGCTATGCACTCAGCAAAAGCGTATGTCATTTTTAATTCCGTATGCCAGAAATTATGTTTACTCTTTTTTATACAGATCAGTTCAAGAATTACAAAACAAGTTTCTTAAAAGTTGTAATTGTAAATTTGGAAAAAATCGACTTCTTAATTGGGATTGGTAAATTGAGTTCCGTCATTGTACTATACGAACTGATAATATCGATTACTGTAACTAGTTTTTTAAAGAAGTGTCGAATTTTGGCTCCGATTCTGATTTCTGCATTTGGATCGGGAAAGTTTGAGTTCCGCTTAGGTAAGCTAATAGTCCACGGCATGTATTTTTTACAGTGTTCGGTGGGATGATGTGGGGGGGGGGGGGGTCTTCACCCACTGTGCCACAGTTGCTGTTGTTGTTGTTGTTGTTGCTTTCCATGCACATGTTGTTGTCGTGTTTCATTGCTTTTTGTTGTTGTTTTTGTTGTCCCGCAAACAATGCAAATTGCATGAATGAATGCCATTTTGCATTTGATTTGTTGTTGTTGTTGTTGTTGCTGCTGCTGTTGTTGTTGTTGCTGCTGCTGTTGTTGTTGTTGCTGCTGCTGTTGTCTTCGCACACAGCTTGCATTCGGATTCACATTCAGATTCACATTCGCATTGAATTTCTCTTTTGATTAAATCAAATGCATAAAATGTTTTCAATTCAATCAGACGAAAGTACAAAATACAAAATACAAAATACAAAAAACAAAAAACGGCCAGAGAGAAAAGAGAATCGAAATCCAAATCAAAATCGGCCTCAGCCACCACGCTTAACTTTTTTTTAATTTGTGCAGTCTTTTTTTTTTTGTTTTTTGTTTTTTTTTTATATACCCTACCAGCATTGTAATTGTACCTGAAGAGGGTGGTACAATATGATCAAGATATGCAACAGTTCAAATCCTTTGCTATATACCTCGTCCATAAAATTGATCCATAAAATATATGTGGAATAAAACTCATCTACTTTTATTTGAAATATTCATTTAAAATGCCAAAACTAATTTTTGTTAAGCAGAGGGTAAGCTTTAGTCGGCTATGCCCAACTGCAGAGCTTTTGAAATTTTTTTGGTTCGCTTTTTATACCACATGTGTGTGAGCATCTAGTTTTTTAATTAATTGCACTAACATTTACCCCTCGACATTGCTTTTGTCGAGCATTGCTTTGGCATTGTTTTAATTCTGTTTGGTTTTTTACTTTTTTTTGTGTTTTGTGTTTTGTTCTTTGTTTTTGACTGAGTTTTGATTTCATTACCCGACAATTGTTGTTCAAGTTCAAGGCGAGCTGAGCTCAGCAGCTCTTCTGAACTTTAGACGAGCTGCTAAAGCCGTCCAACTGGATAATAATTAATTAGAACTGGATAGAAAATCAGTGTAGCCAAAAAAAAAGAAGCCAATTAAGAATAAATGAATAAAAATAAGAGATAAAGAAAACACTTATAAACACTTACAAATAAACATTTTTTATTCATTTTTTTGGTTGGGGCTTAAAAAACTGAAGACATTAAATCACTAGCAGCTAAAAACTCATTTCGATTTATTAGCCGATTTATGTTCAAGATATAAATACGAAAACAATCGAAACGTTCTTCTTACATTTCTTTAAACACAATTTCATTATTGACATTTCAGATATCTCTTGAAATAATGTAACTGATTTCATATTTAGCTCAAAGTATGGCATTCTGATAAAAGCTTGGATCGGGTCAGGGAGAAGAGAGGAAGGGTCTGGGTGGCAGTGGTAGCAGAATGCCGAGCAGAAATTGTGATTACATATTATGATTTCATTTTTAGCAAGACGAAGAAAAACAGACAACAGTCAACAGTCAACAGCAAAACACACAGCACAAGAAACAAAACAACATCAAATGTTTCCGAGAGATGCAGCGATATAGAGAGGGGAAGAGATAGGGTAGAAGTAGGAGGTGGTGGGGGCAGCAGCTGAGTTGTTCCGGATGGGCTGCCAACTAGCATAAACTTGACTGCCTGCCTCAATCTCGGTTTGCGTGGATGCGGATGCCTTATGCTCTACACCAGCAGTTACTTTTGCAAATCTCAGAGAACTTGCAACGGGAAGCAGGCTGCACCTGTTGAACAATCTGTCTGAATATCTAAATATCAATATTTTATATCAATATTCAATATTATTAAAGTTCTCATGTTAATTATTTTTAAGTGAATTTAATATCTGAGTAAATAAATAAATAAATGAGTCATCATTTTATCAAATTTGAGAATCAGCACGACTATTATTTTGATCTTGGAAAACTTGAAATTATTTACAGTGACATTTTTTTTAAATCTTCATCTTCATCTGCATCTTGCAATGAATCTGCATCTTGCAATTTGAAGAGAGTTCCATAAATTTCGACCTGGGAAGTTCGAGTTATAGAAATTCTTTATATATGTTCTTTAGAATATGAAGCTAAAATACCATTACTTCTATATTAAAAAAAGTAATCGCTTTTAATTTAATTATTAACTAAGTGCATCATGGTGTATTCAGCGTATTTAGTATATACTTAAAATTGTCCTGTCCTTATTTCTTGTAGTCTTGGCCTCCTTCTCCCGCCCACATGAACTTAGCCATACGCGAGTTTTTTCTCCCCTCTCTTTCTCTCTCTCTCTCTCTCTCTCTCTCTCTCTCTCTGTGCTTTCTCTCCCTCTCTCTCTGCCTCTGTCTTGCTTAGTGCTTGTTGTGCTTGTCGCAAGGCGCCAACATAATCAGTATAACAAATGAGATCCTTGTCGACAGTTGTTTGTTGCTTTTGTGTCAGTGGCATCATCATTACAATGAGATAGAAAGAGAGAGAGAGAGGGAAAGGGAGTGGAAGTGGGTGAGCGTGGCAGTTAGGGGTGGGGTTTGGGGCTGTTTTTGGGTGGGTTGGGCGCTCTGTCAACGTTCTCCGCTGTCGGCTCTTTTTGCCTGACACTCTACATTGTTATTGTTATTATTTTTGCTGCCTTTATGCAATGTTTTGATTAATTTTTGCCGCAGCCACCAAACTCTCCCCTCAGCCCCACCCCTCGCATGCATTTGGCTGACTGCATTTGCGCTGTTGCTGTCGCTGTCGCTGTCGGCGGGGGCGGGGGCGGGGGATCGGGGTAATGGGGGCGTGGCTGTTTTGTTTAGTAGTTTTACGGCTCGCTTTCGGTAAACAATGAAAGCTGACGGTGCGCATTGTCTCGTGCCATGGTAATAACGGTATAGAGAGAGAGCTGCCAGATGGGATGGGAGTGGGAAACAGCTGGGGTGGGGTGAGTCGGAGAAGGAATACAAATGGAACGAAGATGTTGCCACATTGAGATTTAATAAATCAACATGGCGGACACAGAGCAACTGAATACAAGAAGCAGAAACAATGAACACAAGCCAGATAGACAGATGAAGAGACAAAGAAAGGAGAGAGCAAGGGTGAGAGAGAGAGATGGATAGGGGGGGAACAGAATTCCATTTTGCAAACCAATTTTGTAAATTATAACGCATTTTATACTCTAAGCAAGCCTAGCAATTCTCAGTGGATATCCACAATGAACTTCTCATCTTTACAAACACACACACACACGCACACACACACACACACACACTGACACACATTTATCAATTATATTGATTGCATTTGCATTGCGGCAAAGCGTGTCACGCCCCCACCATCAGCCGCCCACTCCCGTACAGGTGTGCCCCTTTTTATGCCAAAGTCAAATATAATGAAAATGCATTTTGTTGCAATTTTGATTGAGTTTCAATATGCATTTTATTGGATCAACATCCCATACAGCAAAACCTGCCCAGGCGTATTTTAATGCTTTTTGAATAAAGGCCCTCGAAAATACTACGGATTTTGCGGCTAATTTGATTAGTTCAGCATGTATGGCTTTTGACTTTGGTAATTGAATAGCATTCGATGAATGCCAGCTGCAGCTTTATCATTCAGCATCACCTGACAATATATGTAATGCTTAAATCAAACAAATCAAAATTATATTGGACAGGGAATGCACTTGCACTTGCTCTGCGTATGCCAAAATCCACATAAATATAATTTAATTTGTAATTTGCGAATTAATTAAATAAGCTTTGTCTGCGTACGATATACGAGAACGTATATCATAAATTGAAAATCTCTGATACAACTGAATTCCTATTTTCATTCATTTTTTTGCTGGCAATTTATTAATCCCTTTCCTAATTATAACAAGGTGAATGCGTCCCTAGATCTTTTCAACTTCAAGATCTATGATCTAGTTGAATTAACTTAAGGTTAACATTAAACGAAACTATAATGAACGTCTATCTTTGACACACCGAAGATTGCATACTTTTGTATGAACGAGTGACGTGTATATCTATATCGATCCTATATCGGTTCCACGACTTACAACTTTTCATTCGAACGATGGCGATCTATGACAACAGCTTTAAGTTCAAATCCTCATCGCTCATTTATTATTTAGCATGGATTTAATATATATTAATAATTTAATATAATTTCTGTAAATGTTTCAAAATTATAGTCAAATATGGTTTCTTACTAGCATTATCTGGAAACCTAGTAAGCTAAATGCCTCCGACTCAGATCGACAAAAACTCGTGGATTTTGTTGATACATCTCATACCAGATTTCCGTGCCATTTTTTTATGCCACAAGGGACGCAAGCTAAACTCAAAGATTCGGGGCTGAAAACCCCAACAATGAAATTCGTGTTTGATGGTGATGCTGATGAATGCCGAATGATGAGGACGATGAGGAGCTGTCGTAGGCGGAGGGGGAAGCGGAGGCGAAGGCGGAGCCGGAGTCGTGTGCTCTGGCCGAAGACGGCGGTTAATTGCAATTTTTAATTATGATTTGTCATTGCGAACGGAAAAGAAAAACACAATCAAATCACAAAAAATAAGTAAAACATAACTGACAAAATGAGCTCAATACAGATGGATGCCAATCAAAATATATGGGATAAAAAGTATTACGCATGAAACTAGGACTACTAGCAACAACAACAAAAACAAAAAACAAAAATAAAAATAATAATAATGAAAAGAAAGAGAAAAACTGAAAGCTCGCTGCATTTTGTAATCATTTTAATTGCCCCAATAATAATGTTGGCGCGGAAAGGGAATCAGCAGCCTCGAGCCTGACAGGCACCTCAACCCTATAAACCGTACCGCCCCCACCACCATTTACCTGTCGGTCTCTTTCAGGGCCTACACAGACCGCACTTTATGAAAATCATTAAGTTAATTACATTTTTTGCACGCGGCAAATGCAATGCGAGAAACAACAGCAAGTTAGCAAAATACTGAATGCCAGGTAAAAACGAGACTCTATCTCTTTTTCTGTCGAGACAGCGAGAGAGAGAAGAGAGATAGAGAGAGAGAGGCGGAGAAGAGAGAAGAGGGAAATGCATTAAATAAAAAATACACATACATAGAGACAGGCATGGGGGAGGGGGAAGGGGGGAGGAGCAAAACACAGGCATATCAAAATTATAATCAGCGCCACACAAAAGGACACGGCGCGCCTGAAGTTAGCTACGTGGGATGATGCGACGTGGGATGGGAGGGGTAGAGGGTTGGGGGTTGGGGAGAAAGAAACAACAACAAGTCGTACAACAAACGTTGGCGCCTGTGCAGCTTTTGGACCCTGTCGGGGATTTCTCTAAATGGGCGCAATAACAAAAACATACTATATACAAAAAAGAAAATGAAGAAAAAACCAAAAAAAAAACAAAGTGAAAACACAACATGAGAAATATTTTCATAATACTAATTGCATCGACACAATGTCATTTTCAGCAAACGGGCAGGGCGGGGAGACAAAGGTAGAGAGTGAGTGAGTGAGTGAGAGAGATGCCCATGGCGTCTGTCTGTCTGTCTGTCTGTCTGTCTGTCTGTCAGGACACAACGTTGACGAACAGCACGAGAACGAGAACGAGATGAGCTGAGTTGAGCTGAGCTGAGAAGAGATGAAACTGAATTTATGTTAAAATGCAGCCAAGCAAAAGAAACAACAATAATAACAAGAACAAGAACAAGAACAACAACAGCGATGACGACAACCGTTGCATGAATCCTGGCAGCAAGGACTCGCTTGCCAGCCTGCCGGCTGACTGCATGCCACAAAAGAAAATGAGTTGGAAAAAAAAGTAATTAAAATGGGAACCGAACAACAAATGCTGAGCTACTTGCAGCAAACACGAATTTACAAGTGCACTACAAATGTTGGCATTTTCGAATACCGTCAAACTTCAAATTTCGGACATTATCATTTAGACATCAATCTGGAAAAAATACTTCGTTTATGTTAGGTTGAAGATATGCAGTTGCATTTTTTCTCAATATTCTGTCTGATTTTCGGTTAAAGTAGATCACATTAGTTAAAATCAGTTGAAATTCAAAATTTCATTTAATTTGATTTTTTTATTTATTTGAATAAAAATATTGAGTTTTGTAATTAGTCGCAACGGACGCAACAATTTGTAGCGCAAAGTTTCAGTTGTGTTGGGGCCTGTCAGCCAGTGAGGCAGTCAGCCCAGAAGAGGGGAGCGGGTAAGAAAAATTCAAATGCATTAACACAGCGTAACAATGTGGGCAAATGTTAACATTGAGCGCTAATTTGCCACATGCCGTTGCAGTTGCATTTGCACTTACGTCGCCAGATAACAAGCATATGGAGAGGCCCGCAAAACATATTCACATCCAAATGAAGGGGAGTGGGGAATGAGGAGAGCGGCGGAAGGAGCAACAGAAGATGAGCATGCAGCTGACATGACAGAATGACAGAAGTCCTGGCAATTTAAATTGACACTGCCGTGGCAATAACAGAAAAAAGAAGACACGGATTTTACTTAGTGCTTAAGTAATAATACATTTATTTAGTCACACACGGCGATCTGTCTATCAAAGGACTTGTGTCTGCACTAAAATAATATATGCATACTTTAATATATGTAGTACTTACGAACAAATGCTGTATGCATATATAAATTTAAATATAAAATATTTTAAAGATGTCAGTGCGTTTTGCACACATATGCTGCCAGTGCCGTTTCACGTACATCTAAAGTTTCACGGCTGCGAGGCAGAGTAAGCAAGTAAGCATCTTGGAAGCCTTGGGTTAGGTACATTTCTGTTGCGGTCTGTATGGCCTCCAATGCTCTTGTAGTAACAAAAAAAGGCGTCCTTGTGTGTTTCATCATTATTTCGTGCACCACACGCGAAAATGGTAATCACGGTACCATGAAGAGATGGCTTTGCTCCAAGCGCGCAATCTCACGGTGTAGGTTGTGCAGACGATTCTTTGGTGTAAGTTGGTTTCCTCGACGGCGGCCGCTATCCCGGTCTCTTCGGGCCGTAGAGCATCGTGGAGATGTGGCTGGTTCTCCGCATCATCGCTGTCTTCGGATGAAAGCATATCACGACGGCGGCCGCTATCTCGGTCTCTTCGGACCGTAGAGCATCGTAGAGATGTGTCGTTACCGGTGTCTTCGTCTCGCTCCGGCGTTTGAAATGGAGTGTCGTCATCAGAAGTTTCGAATATTCTCGAATATATATTCGAATGTTCAAATGCATAAAAAAGGATCATTTCATTTGCGTTAAAATACTGCATAAGCGATTGCGATTTCCTATGATATTATCATACGATTGCTGCGATCAGTGCACTTAATCTGCACTTAAGTTAAGGGCTTATAAAAAATAGTCTACAGATAGTAAGATTATTATTCAATAAACACCTAGTCCGTATTTACTCAAACCAAAGAAAAAAACGCAACCCTAAAAGTGTGCAATGAATAATAAACAGCAGAGAAGTCGCCATTTTGCTTCAACGTACTCGCGACGTGTGTGTGTGTGTGTGTGTGTGTGTGTGTGTGTGTGTGTGTGTGGGTGCTTGTGCTCACGTGCTGCAAACTTATTTAATCAAAATTCAGCAACAACAACCACAACAACAAAAGGGGCGCGCTAAAATAAATAATTAACAGCAAACGAAGTTGCATGTGGAAGCAAGATAGAAAAACACAAAGCAGCGCACTCGCTCACACACACACACACACAGAGGCACTTGTAGCCGGTGAAAGACCAATGAGCGCGACAAAACAATGGACACACACACACATACACATACATGCACTCAGATTAGCATAACAGAGAAAAAGACGTCAGCTCCACAAATGCTTGTTTCGATGCTCAGGTGAAATGCGCGTTGCCATAATGAATTCCAGTTGCAGCAACAGCAACAACAACAACAACAGCATAAAATTACAAAATTAAAAATGGCGGGCGAGGAGTGGAGCAGCTTTGGGGAGAAGGCAAAGACAAAAGGCAAACACGAAATTATTTTCATAATTTCAATGAGACGCTGTCAACACTGACGTTCATCTCGTTGGTCAACCCTACACACACACGCACACACTCACACACAAGCAGACAGCTGTGCTCGTTTATGATTGGCTTCGGCGCAAAAGAAGCAAATGAAATAAAACAACAACAACAACGAAGACAAACACGAACATAATAACAGGAGAAGCAGGAAGAGGGAAGTGGTGGGTGGAGCTGCCGCCACGCCTTTGCCTCAGTATTAATAAATAAATATAATTTTAGCGCAAGCGCAGGCAAACACAAGCAGAAACAGCAGCAGCAACAGCAACAACAATGCAGCAACGAAAACAATGCATGCAAATGAGAAAATTACATCCCTTCATTTGTTTGCCACACACACACATGCACATGTGCATGTGCATTGTTGTTATTGTTGTATACGTTGTATGCGGCTCGGCTGCCAGGTGGCATCAGCTGTGGTGGCAACCTCATTTTAAATGCGCCTTTGCCATCGCCCATCCCCCCTTACCAACACAAGCGAACAACAACAAAACTCACTCTCTCTCTCCCTCTCCCTCTGTCTCACTCACCCTCCATTTCTCTATCTCTCACTGTCTCTCTCTCTCTCTATCTCTTTCTTTCTCTGTCTCTCTCTAGATATGTATGCATGTTTGTGTGCGGGAACGGGATGTTGCTTATTGTTTAGCTGGCGACGTTGGTGCTGTTTCTACTGCTGCTGCTAAGTGATTTGAATTTTATTATTCACAGGTGCATCCCAAACACTCACACATCCACACATGTGCATGTATGCATGTATGTATGTGGGTGCATAAACATATATATGTGCACAATTCGGAGAGTGGTGAGCAGTGGAACGAGAACGATTAAAAATACTTCTGTGAATTGAGCATTTAAATTGCTAAGGCGTAGTTTGTCAATGACTGGCTATTACGTTATATATATGCATATATGTTGATATGAATATTTTAAATGGCTGGACATTTAAAGAACGAAAGTAAATAAAATTATTTTTAACTTATTCCCTTAAATATTGTCTAACCATTGAATCAGTGCGCCTCGACACTAGCGACCTCTGGACAGCTGGACGCAAATTGCAACGTTAATGTGCAACAATGTAATATTTGTTATGTTGTTATGTTAAATCCAGTTATATGTGTACGTTATTCAATATTTAAATTCCCTGTTATTATTTATACTTTGTACAAAACAATATTTTATTACTTTTCATTAGGTTGATTAATATTAAATTAAATTGCTACATTAAAGAAATAATAAAAAAAAAGCTAGATTCTTACAAAATGTGTCTTATTAGACAATATTTGAAAATATTATAAGATAACGAAAAAAATATATAAAACACAATTAAGACTTAGAACTGTAAACTAGTCTTTAAACATCAAAGGAACAACTTGATTTATTTTTATTGATAGATTCAACTAGACAGTCCCTGTAGTATAATAATGATAATGTAATTTGCAAAAAGTAAAAGTGTGGATGAATATCGCATTAGAAACTGTCAGGTAACACCTGTATTTTGCATACACAAATAATTGCCTACTTTTCAGCGGTATTCGTACCACGGTATGGTTAGTAGTCTGCCCAACTGCCAGAGTCCCGTTAAGGCAAAACAGCGCTTATGAGGTTTTTGTGCTTGTGCCGTAATTTAACGAAGTCAAAACGAGAAAACAATAAAAGCCGACGCAGCCAGCAAAACAATAACAACAACAACAGCGACAACAACATTGCATGTGTCTGTGTGTTAGTTTGGTGTAAGCGGAGAGTGTGCTCATTAAAAGCCGAGCACTTAGTGCTATGTGTGTATGTGTGTGCATGCCTATGTGTATTGTTGTGTGTTGTATTTGTTTATGTTTTCACAACGAATGAGCGAATGAGCGAGCGGAATGAACGGAGGCTGCGCGCGCTCCTTGCTGCCACCTGCCATTCTAAGTGGTTGCCGAGACGAGAGCGAGACGGCGAACGACGAATTCAGCGAGGCAGAGCAAGTGTGCGAGCAAGTGCGAAGGCTACAGAGGCAGAGAGCAAGAGAGAGCGAGAGCGAAAGAGAGAGAGAGGCTCTCAAAGCATATTAATCATATTTATGTTAAAGAAACAAGCTAATATATTTTTGCTAATTCACATTTCAAGCGATTGCCTAAAAGCAAGCAACATTTTTGGTTTTTGTTTTTTTTATCCATATGCGAGTATAATTAGCAAAAAGTTTGTAATGTGTTGCATTGTGTTGTAATTATTATGCCACAAGGCACACGAGCACATTCGTACAAACGCAACGAGTCGCAGGCGCAGCCACACACCCACACACACACACACATAGAGTTGGCTGAGGCAGCGATTAAGCATAAAAGCCAAAGGACGCTGCCTGCATTTCCGCAGTCGCTGGCCAAACGCGCCATTCGAAAGTCAACGTTTTTTGTTGTTGTGTCTGTGTGTGTCGCTCTAGCGCCATCTAGCGTGCGTTATTCATAATTATTTTGTGTGCCCTTTGTTTTTTTTTGGTTGACTCTGCTCCTGTGATTGACTGATTGATTAATTGGTTGATTGATTGGCGAGCAAACAGTGAAAAGAAAATAAAAGAAATAAAAACAGTTTGAATCGAGTGGCAAATATTGATTTGATGGCGGGGCCATTTATATCGCCGCTGCCGGGCGATCTGCTCACGGAGTACATGTTCGGCAGGCGGCGGCAGCGACGCAACCGGACCACATTCACCCCACAGCAGCTGCAGGAACTGGAGGCACTCTTCCAGAAGACCCACTATCCGGATGTCTTTCTGCGCGAGGAAGTCGCCCTGCGCATCAGCCTAAGCGAGGCGCGCGTCCAGGTGAATCACGGTGCAGTCAATCTCCAGCTAGATGCGTCTCAGAATTCGGATAGTTTAGTGGCTAATCGAAGATACAGCCAGTCTATTTCATGCTGCACTAATAATAATAAGCGCTCTATCCCGTATAGTATCTCCGTAATTCTCCTTACCATGTGAAACCATGAAAAACCATACACAAATTGACAAAACTACATTTTTTACTTAAACATTATATTGTCAAGTTTAGCAAAGTTATAATTGTCAGACCACTAATGATTCGTACACCGAACATTTTTTCTGAAAGATAAACCTTATTTTAATGAAATAAACTTTCCAAAAAGTATAAGCTAGTATGTCTGGTCCGACATATATATAGACGTTTCAGATATATAAAGAAAAAGTAAATACATATTTTTCTTTTCTGGATAGCAATATTTCTTTTAAGCAAATAATAATAATAATATTTTCAAAATGAATTTCCCCTCCGTTTTCATTTTTTGTGTACTTAACAAATTAGACAAGTTAATAATTTTAATTTTGAAGCTATGGTATTTTCTTATAAATCTTTTCAAATATGATAAATTCTATATTCAAAAACAAATATTTTGGCACCATAATTATCAATATTGTCTCATAACTATTTTCTGAGAATCAACTCGATTGAAAAGAAAAAAATTGAAATTGAATTTTTTCGATCGACTTACGAGCTAGCTTTAGTTGGAGGTAAATGAGCTATATACGAGATACATCAAAGAGCAGTAAACAAGAAATGAATAACATACTTATTTTACCGCCGTATCCTCTTTGGAACCAAACTCATTTTCAAATGAAGAATAACATTTATCATAATAAAAAAGGTTTTATGTTTCACCATTATTGATCAGGATGTCGGGCTTTGTATACAGCTGCGGTCAAAATAATAGTATGTTTTGGAAAATGTAAAAAAAGGCTTAAAATATGTATAAACAATATTGAAAATTGGTTTTAAGCACAAGCAATCAATACTGAAGATAAGTAAACATTAAAATTAAAATTGGCATAGCTATCAAATTTATTAGCAAACAAAATTAAATCCCATAAATTGATTATTTTTATTTTTATTTATATTAAATTATTATATAAATGTATCATTATTATTGTAGTGGAGTAAAAGTGAAGTATTCTCAGCCTTCCCGGCGGCTGATCAATATTTCTAAAAACTATATATAATGGGTGGTTATATTTTAGTGATTGGAAAATATTTGTATTTTAAAACATTTCCAGATGAGAAACCAACCATGTTTTTGTTGAATTACATTTTTTTTCATATTGAAGATTTTGAAAAGGTCTCAATTTGGTCACCATAAAATGAGTCATATTCTTTTTGAATGCTTTGAGAAGCAGCACAGTTACTATTATTTTGACCGCAACTAGAAATATATATATACATATATGTATATTGGTTGAGATAGGAGCAAGCAGTTATTTTTCTGCTTTAATTAGCCAATTTCTTAGTGATTTGAGTAAGCAGTTTTTGACGTGGAACTTTTGTGTTTCAGGTGTGGTTTCAGAATCGTCGCGCCAAGTGGCGCAAACAGGCGCGTCTCCAGCTGCTGCAGGATGCTTGGCGGATGCGTTGCCTCAGTCTGGGCACGCCGCCCGTCATAGCCGGAGGCGGTGCAAATAGGCCAGCCAATAATGGCACAGCCAGCAATGGTAACAATCAAATGCCCGAAAATCTATCGGCGGGCAACACAACGGCTAGCAAAGAATCATTGATCAATGATGGAGCCGTCAACGATGCTGTGCCGCTGGATAATGGACAGAGCGCAACAACAAATTTTACAATGATGCATCCGGCATTCCAGCATCAACAGCAGCAGCAGCATCCGCAGTCCGAGCACGAGAAGTTGTCGAAAACCTACACAGAACTGAAGCTGTATAAGGAGTCGACGACGCATGGCGTTGCCCAATTGGATCTGGGCGGAATGGCTGCACTCGGCCATAATTCTGACGAGGGCTCCGATGGGTCGGATTCCGAGGAAATTGATCTAACCTCGGGTGCCTGCATCGATTTCTCGCAGAGCACCAAACTGCAACAGCAACAACAACAGCAGACTTCAAATGGAGTACACTAGGCAGATATGTGTCTATATATGGTGTATATATATAACGAGACGGAATGATTTATGCATGTGATGTGTATTGATTGCATTGTCCTTTATATTTTCATCTTTGTTTTTTGGTTTAAAAATACAGACACAATTCAAACATAAACCTATGACTTGCTTAACGTATTTATTTTTGTATTTTGTAATATTTTAATTTAAATGTGCGCGCGTTCGCGTTTGTATCGAAATATCGATTAACTGCAAGCAGTGCGACCGTTGTCATCGGGACTTAAATTAAATTCTGTTCTGACTCACTGGTTATGTTGGTAATTTTACTGAAACGAAACGAAATTTAAAATTTACCGATATCACATAAAAATCACGATTCAATTACGTAAAAAACTGTAATCACAATACAGACATATATATATTTGTATATATGGTAAGATTATCAAAGGTGTTAACAAGAGCTATTTGTGGTACCAAACATCAAGCGCTGACATGAGTGATAGTATGACACTTAAATAGAAGCCCGCTTTTTTTCTTGTACCAAAATGATGTATATATATCCCAATCCCGACAAGTCGACTCTCAAAATTGATTCTGTGTAAATGAGACACACAGTCATTTATATAGTTAACAAATATACCTGTGTTGATATGCCATGTATAATTTCACAGATTGATACCGTGATGATTGAATTGTAAAAAAAAGTTCAAGTTCGAAATCATAGAACAATTTTTGAAATAGATAAAAGGGAGACATAATTTTCACTCAACTCATATTGAAAATGAGGTGAAAATGCCAAAACTACCAACACTGACGGATACAGGGTTGTATCGCCCGGAACAGCGCTCTCACCACTCTCCTACCAAGCATTCAGGGTTGTGTCACTCGAGAGAGCGTTCTCAATTCTCATGTACCAAGTCAGTCAGTCTCTTGGCAGCAGTCATTGTGCCGTGTTTGGAGGGCGGGTGGTTCTTTCGTTGATATCATCTGTGCGTTGCTTGCTACTATTTAAAAATGCCGTATTGCGCAATTTACCGTATTCTAATCATGTGCCCAAGGATCCGGATAGAAAGCGACAATCGGAGGAGGCATTACATTTCAGATTTGGCAACAGCTGCCGAAAGGCATTTTGAGCCAACCAATTCAAACGAATTGCAATGAATCGCAAAGCGACGCCGCCTAATACCCGATGCGATTCCACGGCATCTGATGACCGAAGTCCAATGCGAGCCACAGCAGCAGGAGCATCTCAGGAATTGCAGTGCGCAAACAGAGTAAGTCCAACAATTTGATTATCTACACTTTTACATACACAGCTTGACAGTAAAATATGTGCAAAGACAATAATTTGGTTAATTTAACATGCAATTCTGCATTTTAGCATCGTTACCAAAAAAAAATTGATCTGATTTTCATAATTCCAGAGAATGTTGTGCCATTTCAGTTGGGCACCATCTGATCCGTGCCAGTCTATTATATTATTATATTTTTTGGATGTTTTTTTTTTCTAACTTAAGAGCATTTGTAAAGAAATTCGCAGAACGTCCAATTGATGTGGCTAAGCAAGTGTTAATTGTCTCCTTAAATCTTATTTTACGCTCTATCTTCTATCCCCAGTCTTTCAGTGATAATTTAATATTTTTCGATAGCTAAATTGAGCGTCTGTTATAATTTTCTCATTTTTATTTATTATGCAGCTCAATATGGACTTTTGACAAAGTTCATTTGCATATTTTAAGCCAGAGTGTTATGATTTTTATTAAGAAACAATGTCGCCATACTTACAAATTACTTTCTTCACTATTATTTGAATATATGTACATATATGCTTATAGTATGCATTTTATAGTTCGATACAGGCCTTTATTGGAAAACATTCGGATGAGGAAACAAATGGCCGCACTGCAGCAGGAAAATTTGCAGTTAGGCCAAAAGTTGGAGGAGATTTGAACTCTACAGAATTCACTTGGCAAGATATTCTCGGAAACGCAGTTCTTAAAGTTAAAGTGCGGCGGGAAGAGGAGAAAGACGTACTAGAACTCGATTGCCAGTTGGGCGTCGAGATAATCAAGTCAATTCTAACTAAACTGTTCAAGGTGTGATATCCAATTGTGGCAATAGTGAGCGACATAGCTCCAGGTATCTACGACAGTAAGTAAACAACTCAAGAATATTAAAATAAAATAAATAATATGTATTTTTAGGCAGGACATGGTTTCCACATTCAGCGAATGAAGACTTGAGGGTTTCTCATTTTTTACCAGTTGTACCACTGCTAAACGTGTGAAAACGCATTTCTTGGCCAAAGCGTCCTATTCGAGCAGGCAACCATTTGGCAAGTCATGATATATGCGACCAACTCGGACAAAGCCATCTTGCTGAAGCTCAGCGTGGATCCTCTTAATGCTGCGAGACAGAAGATCGATTTGACAAAACAACTATTTTCGAAATCAACTGTGTGTGCCTTACGACGTTGCTCCTCTTTGGCATCGGAGGTGGGAAATGCCTGCGAGATGGTCGACATTTTTGTACTGATCAACGATTGGTGCGACATCTTCCAGAGTAAACAGTGCAGAGATCTAAGTTTACCCATCACACAACCATTTGGCACACATCTGGATGAGCAGCAAAGTGTTTTGGCCGAAATATCGAAAGTTATGCGCGAACAAATTGGAAAAGATTCCCAACAAATCGAACCATTCCAGCGTGCTTCTTTGGACAACAATGCGTCTCTGGTTACACTCTACACTCACTAAAGGGAAAAATATCATGTTGAACATATCTCAACCAATAAGTTGACACAATATGGACTCAGACTACTGGGAATGCATAAGTTCTAAGAAAAAACCGAATTTGTAGGGATAAACTGCAACAGACGCCACATTAAATGCGGCAAAAAGAAAAATACAAGACAATCTCTTTGATTTTCTAATATTTTATATTTATATCTATATTTATATTTCAACTAATAGAATTCGTAAACTTATCAATATATAATATATACAGAAGCGCAAACAAGATAAAACAATCAACCTAACTGTCTATCCCTTTCGCACACACACACACAACGCGAAGTCACATCAGAGACTTCAAATTTCGGGTAAAGAAATCATGATCAGATTATCAAAAAATAAAGTTTATTTTGAATACGCCAAAGAAACACAAATAGAGTTCTTTTAACTGTGTTGTAACTTTATATTTTATCTTGTCGTCAACAGTCGACAATTCGCAACAGGTGGCAGCTCTGGCAAATCAGCTGCTCCAAGTTCTGCTTAAATTGAGATATTGCCCTTCACTGGTTGAACTCATGAAAGAGATCTCATGGAGTATGCACACGAGCAGGAGCTGGAGGCGCAGGAGCAGCAGCAGGTGGAGGATAAGGAGGAGGAGCCCACACGCGCCAAAGTTCTCGAGCAGCTTAGGAAGGTGCGCAAATATTTGCTATTATTCTTTGTTGTTTAGTAATCATATCCGTGCACAGCGCGAATTGTTTATCCCAAATGCCGAGCAGCTGCCCGTGCATCAGTTGCAGCACATTTACAACGGATTCATTGCTCCGCTTCCGCGTCGGGAGAGACGTGAGACGCGACAGCATGAGTTGCCACAGAGACTGCCCGTGGAGGCGACACAGCAGTTGCAGTGCATCACGGTTGTCTGCGTGGCCAGCGTCAGGCGACGTGGCCACAACGACCCCGAGCCGCTGCTGCGTCGCAACGGCAGCAGCGCTGCCAAGCGTCGCCGCACCGAACAGCAGCCATGATCTCGCTGCTGGCGATAAGAACATTGATACCTTATCAATTGCCGGCACATCTTTGCGGTAAACTGAAACTGCCAGCTGAAGCAGGGAACAAGCAGCCGCCAAATGGGGAAGCGCTGCTGCTGCTGGACTGAGGTCAACCATGAAGCAATCCCAGTTGCCACAACAGTCGCCTGCCTGTAGTTGGATGTATTAATATCATTATTTTTAATATTCTGATTATTTTGATAATGATGAAATAGAAAGAAGCATTGATTAAACTGCTGGTCTAAACCAGATGCGCATAATTGCGGCTAAAGCTCTTTAATCCCGCGTATCTTTAAACGCTAATACGTAAGAATATGGGTAGGCAATGTCTTAAAACCCATCCACCAATACCAGTTGCCACAAGAGTCGTGGGAAGTATTAATATCATTATTTTGATAATGATGAGAGTAAATCATGCAAGGATTAAATTGATGGCCAAAACCAGATGGGTAGATGGCTTAGGACTATCCATCTTTAATCCATCAAATCATTAAGAAAGAATATCGAAGTGGTGCTATTATTTTTTGTTCGGAATATTCGAGAAATAAAACGATTTCTGTTGCCTAACATTTATTTTTATTGTTAAATAATTTATAGTAATCAGAGATGCATTCAATTTTTTTTTACAAATGGTTTTATGAACTTTGTTTTGTCACAAATATATATATAGAATGAATTTTTGGCTTCGATCAGGAAACAGACTTTTCAGAATTGAACTTAAAACTAATGAGTCTTGGGCGATGATGTGAAGTAAAGTGATGTGACGTATGATGGGATGACTTACTCCTGATCCATAAATTCATCGTCATCCTCATCATCGGTGTCGTCGACTGCCTGATTGCTGTTGGCATGTTGCTCTTAACACTAACTTTAATGCATTTTATTTTTCTGAATCCATTAAAAATGGTTAAAAAGACTATGAGAGACTTCAGATTAAGTTTGATTATTTGATCGCTAACTGCCTTCATTTCGATTGTCTCCAAGCTATAAATGACATAATTTTAAAGTCAGAATCTAATTATAATTAATACTCAATATGCAAAGGCATATTTTCTGTCAACTGTCGAAATTTCAAGATCGGAGAAGAAACACCGAAGTTGTAGTCGAAAGAAGCCGCATGCATTTCCTGTATGTATAAATATGCGAGCGCGTGTGTGAGAGAGAGAGAGATGGCAGGATAATCGCCGCGAGCGTCAATATGTTTTTGTGTGTATTCCGCAGAGCTATGTATGTGCAAGTGTTTGTAGCCAGTCAGTTCGATTTTGTGAATAAAAGTATGCTCTGTCTTAGTTTTCTTATACTCTGCAGTCTGCGGCCTGTGCCTGCCACAAGAAGAGAGTGCACTTGAAGACCTTCTCACATTTGGGTGCAAGACTCCTTAAAGGGAAATTTGGCAATAAAAGTAGAATATATTTAACAACTGGGTTCAGAGTATATCGTAGTCGATGTCACCCGACCACAGTATATATTGTTTTTGTTACAAATATATACATACATGTTAAATGCATTTTTGGCTTTGACTAGGAAACAAAAGTTTCTGGATGGGACTTATAAGCTAGTGAGTCTTGGGTGATGACGTGATGGGATGATTTACTCCTGTTCCAAAAATTCATCGTTATCCTCTTCGTCACTGTCGTCGACCCTTGGATTGTTGTTGTTGTTGGCATTATTGTTTTGCAGTGCGACGAGCGGATTGTGACGCATTGGATGCTGTGCCGGGGGAAGCCGTGCATTTGGTCGCTGACCGACAGTCCTGGCCGTAATCGGGCGATAGTACATGCTGCAATTGAGATATTCCTCAGCCTCGTCCTCATTGGTGCCGATCATCGACTCCTCTATGGCCCGCGAATAATCCTCGATTTCCTCATCATACAAATGCGATGCACCGTTCGCAAAAGTGGCAAAGCGCATTGGATCCCGCAGCGTGCTCATCATATTCCACTGACGGCAATGCGGACTATTCACATAGTCACGCAGCTCACCCAGAGAACGGGCCGTCGCACTCACCGACACTTTGTAGTATTCCTCCTGGGTGAGCCAGCGACGTTTGGGTGGAAAACGGCGCCTGTAAATGGTGCGTGCGTATTCCATCAGGAAGTCGGGACAGTAATTGGCCAGAAAGATGGCAGCGAGGATGACACCACAGGCACTGCTGTGCCAGCTACTAAGAAATACAATTTCGGCACCAATCGCTTGCAGCACCCACTTGATAATGTTCTGGGAGCGTGGATTTTTCGGTGGTCCAATGCGATAGCAAACTAGAAACGATACCAATCCCGTAATGCCCAAATACCACAGCACATAGTTGTGATATGTGACCAGTATAAGTCGGACATTGTGCACCAGCTGCTTGATGATATATAATCCGATTGTCCAACCGCCGATTAGGAAGCCGTACATCATCGGACGGCGTGGAATGAGTTTGGCGGCGATCGCAATGATTACCAGAAATGAGGCACAAATGCCCACAACAATCCCGGTCAGATAGTATAAGATACTGTTCTTCGCCAATTGCCCGGCGTTCCAAATGATGACCAGACCGACGCTCAATTGCGCCAGACGCACACAATCTAATTGGACATGTCTCAGGCCCACATTGTACGACTGCTTGGAGGCAATGCCCACACATTGCTGCTCAAATGGCGACAGCGCAATCCGATCGCGTTTCTGCGAGAAGAGCGTGAGGCTGAATAGAGATTGATGTTCGATGTAATGCTGAAGCACCTCCTCCGGAGTGCGGCCATCGTACTGCGTGTAGTCATCGTTGGCAATCGAGAGTACCAGCTCGACGGTGTTGAACACGCTGAGCAATGAACGAGACTTGCCCGGATAGCAGAAGGTGCGCAGCACTTTGTTTCCATACGGATTCGCTCTGATATCAAATGATGTGCCCGCCGCCAAAAAAATGGTATCGGTCAGCGGTTGGGCACAAAATTCCGGCGTCACCGAGACTAGAAATAGAGCTAGTAGTATTCCTCGAATATCCATTCCTTTTCTTTTTTGCAATTCTTCGGGTCTTTTATCAATTGAGTTTGGCTGACACAAACGAGAAAAAGCAAATAAACAATTTTGAATATAGGCAGATACGCGACAAAGATGCACAGCTAGAAGCGAGACAATTGAGAGCCGATTCGATTCGCTATTGTAACTAATTAATCGATGTTTGAGTTTGGGTACTCGATTTCATATATCGCCAAATATTTGAAATTTAATGTATGTTTTCATCTGGCTTTTAATAAAATTTCGATTGATGCTTTTATGGGTATTAAATCCAAATTCTCGCATTCTATTTATGTTTAACCATTCTTGCGCCTTTTCTTGTAGTATTGACAAGTATCTATAGTTTATGGAGGCCATCCGATTAATTGTCGCACATGTAATATCGATACTATCGCTGCCATTGCAGAATGGATACAACTTTACTTGTATCGAATGCTTGAACTCCGGAATGCGAGCGATAGTATCAGCAGCAATCGCTAAAAGCAAAGCTCTAATCGATTGTTTGATTTTTTGACATCTCTAAAGAGCGGCACTGGTTACGAGCTGAACGACAGATTCCATAGTATTCTTTATTTTCGCCACACTCCAATTTAATTAAAGGTAAACCAAACTCTGCGCAATTACGATTTTAATCGGAAAATTGGTCAAAATGTTTTAGTGCCTGTGTGTTTGCTTTTTGCTGTTTGATCTTTGGTTACTTCTTGTTGTCTGGCCCAGTCTAACCTACAAAGTTACATAATTTGTATATGTTTTAAATGTTATCAATACGATTTTCGACTTATAATCTACGATTTACAATTGCATTTTTCGCCGCCCATGTTTTTTGCACAGAACAGAATGTCGTTCATGAAAAATGCTCGTCTGCTAGCCGCGCGCAGCTCTCGCCTGGCCCAAAAACGCTCCTATTCGGACGACATGAAGCTGACCTTCGCTGCTGCCAACCAGACGTTCTACGATGCGGCTGTTGTGCGCCAGATCGATGTGCCCTCGTTCAGCGGCTCCTTTGGTATTCTGGCCAAGCATGTGCCTACACTTGGTAAGCGATCAGCTGATGATGATGCTGCTGCTGCTGGTGATTATGTCACAGGTTAATCAATTCATTTTGTATTCAATACACGCTGTGGACAGCTGTGCTGAAGCCCGGCGTTGTTCAGGTCATCGATAATGAGGGCAAACTTACAAAGTATTTTGTGTCCAGCGGCTCGGTAACTGTCAACGAGGACTCCTCCGTGCAGGTGCTAGCCGAGGAGGCGCACAATGTGGCCGACATTGATGTCACCGAGGCCAGACAACTGCTCTCCAAATATCAGTCGGCACTCAGCTCCGCTGGCAGCGACAAGGTAAGTTGGAGTTTCTCCATAAATATTTGTATATTTATTTATATTTAATGCGTTGCGACAACATTCCCATTGTTTCCATTGTGCTGCAGGCAAAGGCGGAAGCTGCAATTGCTGTGGAAGTGGCTGAAGCGCTCGTCAAAGCTGCCGAATAATGATCCAAAAAATAAGAAATATAAAAAAAAACCACAAATACCAACTATAATCCGTTAACAACCGTTACAACAACAACAACCGCAACGACAACAACAACATTTAATAATTGTGTGTAAAATGATTAAGTCATAACAAATTTGAAATCATTTGTTATGAAACAATAAAACAAAAAGCGAATATACCTATCGTAATAATGCCGTGGCTCAATAGCAACATCAACATCAACATCAGCGTCAGCAACAATAACAGCAGCAACATCATCAACAACAACAGCAACCGCAACACAGCCCAATTCATATGTATATCATCAATTTGTTTTGTTTTGTTTTTTTCCGGTTTTTTTTTTTGTTTTTTGTTTAGTTTTTTATCGTGTGTTTGTTAAAAAAAAAGAGAAAATGCACCGCAAGAAAATGTGAAATTTAACGCTATTATTTATGCAAATGCGTTAGCAACGCATTTAACCAAGCAGTTGCCAACGCCAAGG
Source organism: Drosophila kokeensis (assembly GCA_035042145.1). Lineage (NCBI taxonomy): Eukaryota > Metazoa > Arthropoda > Insecta > Diptera > Drosophilidae > Drosophila > Drosophila kokeensis. Next base: position 1,405,470 of record JAWNLT010000419.1, on the reverse strand, counting down.
TCAAGTTTAGTGATATAACTTCTTTTTTTTTCTTTTTGTATTTATTTTATTTTTTTGTACATATATTTCGATGTAAAAAACCAGACCCAGGCCCAGTGAGTGAGTTTAGATGAGTTCAGTTAAAAAAGTGCAATTTAGCTCATTTATTTGTTGCTTCTCCCCGGTCATCTTGTTCCAATTTCTTGGAGGTAGAACTGGTGCTAGTTGCACCTGGATAGCATAGCTTATCACTTCCTCGATAGACCAAATTGCTCATTAATCCTTCACACACAGATCAAAAGCCGTAGCGAGTGCTCTAAAATATACGGAACTACACTCAAGCTAGCCTATAGTGAACAAGTTATATAAAATCAAGATTGAACCATGATTTATTGTGATATTTGTAGATATGTGAGTGAATAAAAAGTGAGCTCACTTTAGCGAGGTGCGACTGTAGTGTTAATAACCATATACGCCCATACAGTCCAGTTAGCCTATAGTGAACAAGCTCTATGCAATGAAAATGTAGCTTTAATTTCTGGAGATCTCATATCTGATATCTAAGTTCACTTTAGCGAGGTGAGACTGTGGTAGTTGTTTAGCTCCCTCAAATCAAATGCAATGTTAATTTTCATTTTCATATTTTTTTCATTCTTTTTTTCAAAACAAACAAAATAATACAACTATTTAATAAAAAAAAATTAAAATAATTTATGGCGTTGCTTAGCAGAAGAAGAAGAGTTCGAAAAATTAGGTCGATAGTTGTCGCGAGTAGTAGGATTCGTGGAGGTCTTTCATGTGTGTGTGTGTGTGTGTGTGGGTGTAGGTGGGTGAATGTGGATGCCTCCGGTGGCTTATGTTGCTGCTGCTGCTGCTGTTGTTGCTGTTGTTGCTGTTGTTGCTGTTGTTGTTGTTGTTGATCTCTTATCTTTGATATCCCTTATCTATTTAATAGTGGGGCGGACCATAGCTCTGCGCGGGCGCATGACCAAGAGGCAGCGCCGACTCCTCGATGGGCGCCGGCAAACTCAGTACGGGGCTCTGATTAAAGGCTGGCGCTGGCGCCGCATCGGGTACGCTGAACTGCGGCAACGGTGCCGGCAATGGTGCGCCGTACTGTGCGGACCCACCACCCGACTGCAGCGGGGCTCCATAGGCGGCATGTGGCGCCGGCGCGGGTGCATTGTAAACAGGAGCGGGCGCGGGTGCATTGTAAACAGGAGCGGGCGCGGGTGCATTGTAAACAGGAGCGGGCACAGGTGCATTGTAAATGGGTGCTGGTGCGGGGGCGCCGTAACTGGGAGCTGGAGCAGGAGCACTGTAAATGGGAGCTGGAGCAGGAGCACTATAAATAGGAGCTGGAGCGGGTGCGGGTGCTTCGTAAACAGGAGCGGGTGGCTGATAAATAGGAGCGGGTGCGGGTTCGGGTGCCTGATATATGGGAGCAGGAGCAGGAGCACTGTAAATGGGGGCTGGAGCAGGAGCACTGTAAATGGGTGCAGGAGCTGGAGCCGCAACGGCGGTATGTTCGTGAATGACGCGCACCACTTTGGTTTGCACCGCTGGCGCGGCAATCTGTTGGCCAACATTATGCTGATGATTCTCGTGCACCACCTTGATGACCTGTGGCCCACTCTCTACGATGGGTGCACTGGCTGCGTTGTGCGCATGCTGATGCACCACCTTGATCACTTTGACAGTTCCACCAGCATGTTGGACGGGTGCTGGAGCTGGTGCTGGTGCACCGCCACCAGAGATGACATTCAGTTGGTAGACCTGTGGACCGGGGCCATAGCTGTAGCCGCCAGCGTGGCCACCACCACCTCCGCCGGAGTGACCACCCTGCTCTTGGATAAGTTTGACAACTTGGACGCCTCCACCGCCATGTCCGCCGCCGCCAGAGTGACCACCACCACCATGTCCGCCACCACCAGAGTGACCACCCTGCTCTTGGATAAGCTTGACAACTTGTACGCCGCCGCCATGTCCGCCGCCGCCAGAGTAGCCACCACCACCATGTCCGCCACCACCAGAGTGACCACCCTGCTCTTCGATAAGTTTAACAACTTGTACGCCTCCGCCGCCATGTCCGCCGCCACCGCCATGTCCGCCGCCGCCAGAGTGACCACCCTGCTGTTGGATAACTTTCACAACTTGTACGCCGCCAGCACCATGTCCACCACCGCCACCGCCGCCGGAGTGACCACCCTGCTCTTGGATAAGTTTGACAACTTGTACGCCTCCACCGCCATGTCCGCCGCCGCCAGAGTGACCACCACCACCATGTCCGCCACCACCAGAGTGACCACCCTGCTCTTGGATAAGCTTGACAACTTGTACGCCGCCGCCATGTCCGCCGCCGCCGGAGTAGCCACCACCACCATGTCCGCCACCACCAGAGTGACCACCCTGCTCTTCGATAAGTTTAACAACTTGTACGCCTCCGCCGCCATGTCCGCCGCCACCGCCATGTCCGCCGCCGCCAGAGTGACCACCCTGCTGTTGGATAACTTTGACAACGTGTACGCCGCCTCCACCATGTCCACCACCGCCGCCGCCGCCAGAGTGACCACCCTGCTGGTGGATAACTTTGACAACGTGTACGCCGCCACCGCCATGACCACCGCCGCCATGTCCACCGCCACCATGACCACCGCCGCCACCTCCACCACCAGATCTGGCACCACCACCGCCGCCGCCGCCGAGCAGACCCAGAAAACCAGCGTTGGCCACAGCGAAAAGCGCACACAGACACACAAAGACCTTGCGAGAGAGAGAAAGAGTGAGGGATGTATTAAATGTGGATGCAGTGCATCTTGCTGCTGGCTAGCTTACCTTCATGTTAACTACTATTCCAGTTGTGGGTTGATCGACAAAATCGGCTAATGCCTGTAAATTCTACGAATCGTTGGCTTCTGTGTCCTCAAACACGACTGATGTCAATCGATGGGCGAGCGCCAGCTTTTATACGAATTTCAATTTCAATTCGAATTTGAAATCGAGCTGGAAGAGACCAAGAGATGTGCAAGATGATCATCTGCCACGATGCAAATTAGAGACGCAACCAACGCAACGCATCCCAAAAAAAACGTTTATAAATTTTCTTTTTTTGTTCAGCAGCCCAGCCCAAAAGAGCAGCCGAAACAAAGGCATTTCATTAACATTTGCAATGGGCAATGGCAGGCATCGGGTGATCATTATGATTATGATTAGGCTTATGATTATGCTTATGACTATGCTCATCATGAGCATGCCGTTGATGATCGAAGATGATGCAAAGTCTGCTGTGCTTTTTTATTTTGTTATTGTTGTTGGTGTTGTTGTTGTTGTTGTTGTTGTTTGGCCTGTCTTTCGTATGTGTTTAGATAGAAGTTGCTTTCGTTTTCATCTTTTCATCTTCGGCTGATGACATGCGCCGCACCCAGTAAGTTCTTCATTTCCAGTTTTTCCGATTTTGTATTTTTCATCACGTTATTCAATTTGTTCACTTTCCAGTTTAGCTAAGCATTTCGTAAAGCTCATTTAACGTAACGCTGCAACGTTGTATTTCGGTATTTGTGTGTCTGCATTTCCGAAATTCCGAAAGCCATCTCCTCCTCCCAATTAGCATAATAATGAACTGACCGTGGCTGTCTCTGTTTCTGTTGCTGTTGCTGATAAGACAACATTAACAATGCCTCCAGGTACAGGTGTCTCACTCTCTCACTCTCTTTCTCTCTCTCTCTTTCTCTCTGGCTAAGCATCTGCACACCTGGTCAGTAAAATAGGTGCGGTAAGACAATATCTTGGGGACGGTTTTTTCTGTTTATTTCATTTGGGAATCTTTACATTTTTGACACCCTTTGATCCTAATGAACCAATGCACATTTTTTTCCTAGAACTTGGAGCTTACGCTGAATATTCTATCCTCAGTCCTGCAGTGATGTACTTGGCCCATTTAATATGTTTCGATAGCTAAGTTAAGCCTTTAATAAAATTCAAAAAAAGATCAAATCTTACATATTTTGTAAACAAAATCAATACAGAAATGAAGTTTTCTTAATTTTATGCAGCTCAATGTGGACTTTTGGCAAAGAAATGTGACTATCTTAAGCTAGAGAGTTCTGATTTTCCTTAAAAATTAATATCTTGTATTTTTAAAATAAAATTAAATTTGTTCTAGTATAATTTTTTGAAAATGTACAGGTTGTTGGCTTCGCACCTATTTCGCTGTCCAGATGTGTACATATTTTACTATTGGGTTACCTCACCCGGCGGCTGGCTGTCTAACAGCGCTGCCCACATATACATACATATATATATATACATATATATATATACATATATATATATACATATATGTGCATATGTGCCGCCAGCCGATCAGCATCTGGCCCAGATCAAAAGCCAAACCCAAAAATGCCGAAACTCTCTCAATATCATCTCAATTTCAGGCAATCATTTTCAAGGTGAATCGGAATCGTTTACTGTTCCAACAACAGTCAACAACCAACAAGCAAAAAAATGTTTGTGTTGTCAACTAAGCCAAAGCAGCTGGTTATGTAAAATTCCAGCCCAGCTGCCATGTAATACACATCACATGTATTATCTCCACAGCCGCACGACCAGACCGGCAAACTACCATCATTAATATCTATATATACATATATACATATATATATATATATATATATATATGTATGCGCATATTTAAATTAGTGTGAGAAACACTGAGGAGTTCATCAAAATTGACATCTAACCACATTCCCCGTGTAATACATTTTTAATCTGCCGCCATACTATGTACACTCATAAAAAGAGTCGCCCTACACTTTTAGTAAGTCGCCATACTTTTGGCTCCCATCAGTTAGTCATCCTATTATTCAGAAAGTTCATTTCGAAAATGTATGATGAACGAGGACTTGAATTTCTAAATTTCAGTAGTATTTTTTTTAAGTTTAGAAAACATATGTCTAATTTCCAGGATGTTGATTTATCTGTGTGTAACATTCATTGATCGATGAATTCTTACATTAACTTGTTATTACGTATATTAATTATGAAACATTAGTATTTTTGGACTTCACTTGAAACTTAACTGGAAAGAACTTATGATTTCAATATAAGAGCCGACCCAGTAAATTTCATTAGTGGTTTCCAAATTTTAGAAAGGTTTCCTAACAGTTGTGGCATGCATTTCTACTTTTTGGAAATACTATTCTTAATAATAATAAATATTTGTAAAAAAAAACCACATATTTTTGAGATCGTCGATTTAGAGCACATAAAATCTATTCAAAGGAGTATTTAATACGTTTTTAAGTCTAAGAATCCTACGAAGTTAATCTTCAAAAAAAGAGAGATGGATAAACAGGAAATGTTATTCACGAACAACTGGATTATTCAAGAAATGCACGAGTAATAATCATTTCACTTTTTACTATGTTTAACAGAAAAAAAATTGAAAAAAAGTTTTATCAAATAACACAAAAGAAAAATGGCTTGCAGAGTTTGGCAGAGCGTCAAAACAACTTGAAAGGGGAGCTTCTCTCATTGTATTTTTTTTCTCTTTTTGTTGATGGCCAATAAATTGAGCGTGCACCTTGTTGGGCAGCAAAAACACATTTAACACAATTTCACGGTTATTATCTGATGTTGTTAATGCGGCACGTACATTTAGCACATTCAATTAACACTTGTCAATCATTTTGAAGTGCAACAAATAAATAGGCAGCAACTTAATGAAAAATCCACTTCATTTAAGAATGTACAAATTTGGAATTTATTAGAGAAAAAAAAGCAAAAAAAAAGTGAATAATATTCTTAAAAACTTTTGTTTTGGTTGGGGGTTTTGGGTATCGTAGTCCTTGTCGATTGGCGTGCTGGATTGGATTGCGGATTGTGGACTGTGCTTACTTCTTGTGCTTCAGAAAGCCGCCGTAGGCGAGGGGAGATTCGTAGGCATGTCCGTAACGCAGCAGTTGTGGCGATGAAATGTAGGTGGCGCGATGCACTGGGACAACAGAGTGGACAACAGGCACCGCCACCGACTCGACAACGGACACATGTCGCACGACGGGCACATGTCGGACAACGGGCACTTGTCGGACAACGGGCACAGTTGCGTAGCTGGTGCCATAGATGGCGCTGCTCTGGCCAAGAGCCAAACTGGCGGCGATCAGCAGACAGGCAAGGAAGAACTGCCAAGCCAAAAAGAACAATCAGATCAAGTCCGAGTTGAGAGCTGGTGGTGGATTGGACTTACCTTCATGTTGATTTGATAACTGAATGATTTGTGTTGAACTGCTTGGCCAAACGATGCGCTTATATAGCTGACGGCGACAGAATGTTTTCAAATGTGGATCAGATCAGATCATCACCATCATCATCATCATTATCAAACTGGCCCCCACGGACAGACACAAGTAGAACGGCATTTGAAAAGAAGCCTAATCAAAAATCGAGAGGCATTATGTTAATAAATCTGTTCATTCGAAGGGTGGCATTATTATTGAAATTGTCCATATTTGTGGCGTCTTTTGACTCGCAAACAGAACAATGAGAACGTGTTCTTGCGTCTAACTCACTAAAATATCTTTAATAACTATATGGCTGTCTGAATGCCTCCGGATCCGGATCCGGCCGCGACCTTGTCTGCCTGTCGCCAAATATCGAACTGAGCGCCTTGATGGATTGTTCGCTTTGTGTCCAATTATTGATAGCCGTTTATTTGGCTTTGTTAATTTGTATCTATCTCTCTATCTATCTATATACTTATATATAGATATTGTTTGTTTGCCAAACTACTCAACTCAAATGCAAATCGATGCCTCCAACTTTAGTTAAGCTTGTCCATTCGATTTTATGTTGTGTTTCCAAAACACGCACACACTCAAATGCTCATAAATACCACAACAATAACTTTGAAAATAATAATTGTTTGTTTTATTTTATTTATTTCTATAGTTGTGCTTTTGTTTTCCATTGTTTAACGATTTTATGCCCTGTTCCCATAAATATGTCAAGTGATCAAATAAAAGCTAATTTTAAGTTATGCACGGCTTACAACAAACATGTAAGTAGTCTGTAAGATAAAGCTGATGTTTGATAGTGTTTGCTGATTTGTCATACAATTCACTTCAATTTGATTATATTGTATATTTCAGTCGAGTCCATAGTCATATACATGTACAGTGAGTCACACCGAAATTTGCACAGCGTCAAAGAAAATAGGCTACTTTTTTACATAATCCTACCTAGCCGGTGGGGAAACCCCAGTGTATTGGGGTCAAATATTAATTTAGGTGGTTAATACATGTACCTACCATATTTCTTTGAAATTTTTGAAAAATAATGAATAATTAACTTATGGAAGGCAATTACATTATTTACTTGAAGCTGTGCAAATTTCGGTGTGAGTCACTGTATATCTATTGACTGGCCTCGCCCTATTGTGCACAAACTTATTTCAGTTCCCACATTTATTCCGTATTCCCATATATATCTACATATATACATATACATACATATCTCAAAAGTACTTAAGCCGGCTGATTAATTGCTGATTAATTGCACTGGCCAAACGCCTTGAGCTGATCTTTCAAAGCGGTTTTCTCTTATGGCGTATTGTTGGAACACCTTTGGACCAATTTTGCAATATTTGATTTTAGAAAACGATTGCACTCTGCAAAACTTTATAGACGAGCTAAGAATTGATATGCAGTTTTGTCTTATTTAAGTCAGTTGACAAAAATAAAATACAAAAAATAAATTAAATTCGAAAAACAATGTAGGATTAAATTCAAATTAAAAACAATAAATAGTATGAAGATGGAAGGAAATATTATTTAATTTAAAATGATTACTCGGAATGTAGAAGTTTTCATTCATATAGAAAGATATATACACATATATCACGGCACTTTTTGAGTCTCATTTCTATCGCATTGGACAAATATATGTTGTCAGCTGTACTTCGGCAACTCCAACTCCAACTCCTTCTGTTTTGTGGAGTGTGTTTGCATAAGAAATGAGTTTCACATTCGGAGCTACAACAGCAACATCAGCAACAACAACGAAACACATTCCACACAAATCTACAAAACGATGTTATCCGAAAATCAATTTGGATTTGAAGACAAGTTGCGCCAGCGACCCGAAGAAGATGCCGGTCAAGTTTCACCTTTGGCTTTGCGCCACTCGGCAATCCAACAATTAAGTGGCAGCCGCCTCTGCAGATGCCCCCCACCTCCCATACCACTTTCGTCGTGCCACCTTGCCCCTTGCCCCTTATCTATCACTCTGGCCGCTCTGTCAAGGGCATTGAATGAAAGTTCCGTCATTATGACATAACATTTGGCCCACAACAAGTTACCAAATTAGCTCGCTTGTTGCCGTCTCTTGCTTGTGTTTTTATCTATATATTAATATTTATTTATATTTATATTTATTTATTTATTTATTAACAAATAATTTAACAATGATGCTGCGAACAATGCTGATGGATTGTCTAATGACTTCAATGATTTTTTAGCCTAGCAAAAAAAAATATAAAAAAAACAGGATATATATTTATATATATATATGTATATATATATATATATATATATACCATATATATACATATATATATATATATATATATATATAAATATCAATTGATTTGGTCTAACTAACTAGGCGCTGGGAGCGTTCTACCAGCCGGCGGGCTTAGCGCTCCAGCCACTGCTGGAGGCACCACCGCTGAGCCAGCCACCGCCACCACCGCCTCCAACTTGATGCTGTTGCTGCGTCTGCTTCTGATTCTCCTGGACGCTCATCACTTTGAGTGTGCCACGCTGCACCACATGACCGCTCTTGAAGAAGGCGCCCTGCGCCTTGTCCGCCCGCATAATAATCGCCTTGCCTCGCTGCCCGAAAGTATCAATTAGCTGGCCATTGATGGCGTCCACATTGCCATAGCCGCCACCGCCACCGCCGAAGGAATCCTCCTGCAGTACCAGCTGAATGATCTGGGGCAGGATTGCATTCAACTGCTGACTCTGATATGAGGAGGAGGCACCACCTCCATAGCTATGACCGGAGGCATACGAGTGTCCGTAGTCATAGCCGGAGCTGCCCCCGCCGTTGCCATGATAGGCAATGCCCGTTGCAGGCGCCGCTTGCTCAATCACCTTGTACACCTGTTCGTGTCCGCTGGCATAGCCATGTCCATAGCTGCCACCTCCGCCTCCGCCGCCGCCACCGCCATAGCCATGTCCACCATCCTGCAGTATGATCTTGATAAGTTGTGGGGATCCACCACCACCACCACCATATGCATGTCCATGACTGTGAGATCCACCGCCGCCGCCGCCGCCGCCATGTCCGTTAGGTGTCGCTATAATATCGTAGGTGGTTTTGGTGCCACCGCCAAGACCACCGCCGCCGCCGCCGCCCAGGAACGATAGAAAGGTGGCATTGCATATGCCCAAAGTGGCTAGTAGACAAACAAAGATCTGCAGAAAGATCAAAATGCAGTTGTAGTTGCCGTTGTCATTGTCGTTGTGTAATCCAAAAGGAGCAGCTGTTGTGCTTCCCCCCCACCACTCACCTTCATTTCGCTTAACTCCTTAATATCGTTCTCTCTTTCGCTCGCTTCTTCTTATTGTCTCTCGGGCTCGTCTATTGCTCGTCGAGCTGTTCCCGATTAACGATTGATGCTACTTTCGCGCTGCCCATCTGCTTTTATACAAAGCGAGCTTACTGACTGCTCGGTCAGTTCGGCAATTCCACATTATTCCATAGTTCCCGTTAAAGGGCCGTCGGGCAAGCCGATGCCGATGCCGAGCTGTTGCTATTCGTGAGATTCGTAAGAGTTGCCGATGACGTCGAAGATGAAGTGCTCGCGATACGCAGTGCGAGCAGCAAACGGGGGAAGCGTGAAAGTGGGGAGAAGTTGTGCAGGGAAGGGAAGGGGGTTGGGGGAATACTAATGAAATAATTGGAATACACGCGTACTGCGACGTTTCGGTCATTTCTCTTGGCCTCTTTCTGCCCATCTCTTAACTCTCGTCATTCACTTCAAAATATTTGAACAAAAAAAAGCAATAATTTTGTTGTTGTACTTTTCTCCCTCCTACAAATTGAATTGTACAGGGTGTCTATCATAATAAAATAAATATACATATATTTAAAATAATTTATAGTAACATCAATAGATTTGTTGTACTTTTCTCCCTCAAATTGAAAGTACAATTGACTTGTACAGAATGCTAATATAAAATATCTACACATATATAGAAGTCTGATTAATTGTTCAAAATAAACAATAATTATTGCTATAAATAGCTGAGTGCAAAACAAAACTCCAAATTCGTTTATAGGGACATTTTTTTTTCTAAGTAGCTGTTATCGTTTTGCTAAGTCAACTTTTGGATGCAGCGCAAAAAAGACAGACAACCTGTATATGTTTTGTTTGGCTATTCGCATTCCCACATATATCTGTGTATATGAAATAACAGTAACAATAACACGAGCATTAGCGCATCTCCAAACTGAACAACCCATATCTCTGCCTCGCCGTCTCTCTCTTTCTATATCTATCCCTGTCCCATCTCCTCCCCTAGGCGCACGTCGGCTCGTGTATCAAAATTCGACCGGCTTTTTGCATACGATTATCGTTTTGTGCGGATCGCTTTGCTTTGGCCACGCATTGTTTCTGTTTGTGGCTCTTTTTGTTGTGGTTGTTGCTTTGCTGCTGTTGCAACGGAAGAAAACTCAAAGGCTTGTTCGATTCGGATTCAATGTAGCCAATCTCGCAGCTTGACACAGTCGCAGTCGCAGTTGCAGTCACAGTCAGCGTCACAGCCAGCGTCGCAGTTCGCTTATATCATGCAAGAAATTTCCAATTCGTTTAGTTTGTGTGCATTTTTTATATAAATTATTTAATGCGCATTGTTGCGCTTAGTTTAACTCTAACCATAAGCTGACCCCTCCCCCCACTCCACCCATTCCCTTAAGCGGAATTAAAAACGATTGGCATTTTATCAGTGGATTGTCAAAGCAAGCATCTCAAGCCAAAGAGCCGATTATGCGGCTAATGCTGAGGATGTAAATGATTCGTGACTATGTGCCAATACTACCAATACTACCTCTCATTATATATGGTTGATCAATGACCAGCATTCCACTTACCCACTTTCCAGGGGCGGGAAGGGGAACACCTGTCTGCAAAATGTCAAATTGTTGACTCATCTTCGATTTATTGATTCATCAGTTCATTTAGCCTGTGATTAGTTATGCAACTGGCAATTGTGAGCACTACTCATATTTTAAACACATATCAAATCCAATAATTACAGCATATTAACTGTTAATGCTGATTTTTTTCTTTTTTTAAATACGTACGTAGCATAAACAAAGCATTAAATAACATACATATATCATTATTTATAATGCTTATAATTTTTACAGTGCTGTAACACCATATTTACAGGGTGAGGGAAAAAATCGCAAGCTGTATATTATGGAATACCATATATGTATCTATCTATATCGAGCAATTTTAAGAACCCGCTGACCATATTCAATAATTATTTAAAATTATTACTGTGTAATTTGTTAAATGTGAAAATACAATTTTCCTTCGTGATAAAATGTTTACAGGGTACCAATAGATTGTCAAGATCTTTACAGTCTCGATAAAAAAATATATCTTACAAATTAAGGCTTTTATTGTTATTAGAAATCGATTATTATCGCTATGGGTTAAGCGGAGACAGTTATGGAAAAAATTAAATAGACCCAAGGAACTTATGGTATTACTGAAGTCACAAAAAGAATCACAAAAAGTAAAACATAGATTAAATCTAATTTTAAAAAAATAATACATTTTTATAAGATAATAATTATAAGTACTTTTATTTCAAATTGTGGAGCCTCTACCGCTTGCAGTCTGTGATATAGATCATAAAAAAAATATAGACGTTATAAGATGGGCCATGCTTTGATCTGCCTGTTGCATACATTTCCACAACATCACCTTTTTACCCATTTTTATTGCGTTCGGGCTATAAACAGTTTTACAACTTGTCAACTTTTAGCACATAAATAAAGTGTTGTTTTTTTTTTAAAGGTGCTAACAGAATATAATCTTAGTTCTCAATATATAGTGCTTACAACATGAATCATTGGCTTGGTAGATGTATAGAGCAGCATACAGAAATTCATAGAAGTAGGTATGCCTGTACAATGGGCACACGTGTGAACCACACCACACACACACACACAGCCTATTAATACATATTAAGTCGATTAGTTTGGCAACGAGCTCATTTTGAGGCGCCCATTTTTCGATTTGGTTGAATTTCCGCATTTTGATAGTTTTGATCAGTTTATTTACATACTCGTATATCATCGCCACACGCATAATAAGCAGCAACCGCACGACGCAGATGGTTATATCATCCGGTTATCTACATTTTACAGATTCCAAATATATGCACACTTATGTATATCATAATAAAGATTCATTCATAACTATTGGCCAATCATCATTCGGCAACGTGAGACTCAAGAGTCGAGACTCGGACTAAACTTTGCGGACCTCACGCATTTTTATCGAAACTATTTAGCTATTTTACTGATCAAATAGTTAACACCCGCTTTCTCATGTTATCGTTTGACAGCCACTTGAATTTCAATTTAGTTGCATGTGCATATTTTCTAAGAATTTTACTGATCACTATTCATTATACAGCTGCGTTCAAAAGAACAGCAGTGCACACTTATGTTTTTGGAAAATGTTAAAAAAAAATGATATTTTAAATATAGTTGAAAAATGATGAGGAGTTTATTTAGACACAGCCAATCAATACTGCAGATAAGTAAACATTAAAAGTTGGCATAGCTATACAATTTATTAACAAAAATTCAAATTATTATTTTTAATTTTTTTTTATTAAGTTATTATTTAATATACCATTATAATGATATTAAAGATTTTTAAGAGATCTCGAGATCACCATAAAATGATTAATTGATCGATTGATATTTTTAAAAAATGCTACTATTATGTTGACCGCAACTGTATATTATTTTTGTTTTATAAAGAAAGCTGCGCGCTAAATGAAATCAATATCTAAAATCAAAATGGATGCCTTTCATTTTGTGAAAATGTTGAAATTTAATATGATTCAATGGCAAATTGTTTTCTTTACCGACTAGAGACGAGTGAGAACAAGTTGCTTGTGCAGCTGTTGTGGAGAACCCAGTTGCCACAGCAGCCGCATCAGGGTTTTTTACTGTGCCCCGTGCCGGGTTTGTGCATAAAAGACCCTTCCAAGGCGGAATTGTAAACAGTTTGAGTGGCAAGCTTACTCGGAATGCATCCAGAATACGACCCGTATATGATTCTGTTGCGACTGCTGATCCTGGGCTGTGGCTGGGCTGTGCCGGCTCTCGGCTATCTGCCCGATGTCAGCATATTCACCAACTATCGCACGGAGGTCTACAATGGTGAGCCAACTGAACAAAGCACCGTAACCACAACAACAACGGCAATCAATCCAATCCAATCTGTCGTAATCCAGGCATTCCATCCGACATTGACACAACGCCGTTTGCACGGATCGGGGATAACTACTACTACATTGAGCCAATGAATAAGGTAAATTGGTTTCAGGCTGCGGCCACTTGCCGCACGATGAACGCCCATCTGGCCTCCATTGAGGATAAGCCGGAAATGGAGGCACTGGTCAAGTATATGAAGGCCAAGGGGTTCAAGAGTAACGATTATTTTTGGATATCCGGCAATGATCTGGGCACCGAAGGTGCCTTCTATTGGCTATCCACTGGTCGTCCCCTGACCTACGCCCCCTGGAACGGAGCCAAGCAGATGCCTGACAATTATGGTGGGAATGAGAATTGTGTGCACATGTTCGCCACCAGGGATCTGATCAACGATGCCAACTGTAAGATTCTCATGCAATTTGTGTGCGAGGCCAGCGATCCGAAGACCTTTAAGTTCACCTATATAAAGTGGTAATAATAACTATATATAGATTCGATTTTTTTTTTTGGTTTTTGCGTGCTGGAAACACGGCATTTTTATTGAACCTGCTTCAGCATCGGCTTCATTTATCGACCATCATTTCATTATGATGATAAGTTAGTTAATTATCGTCTTACGCATTAATTTGCTAAGTTGCATTACACATCAATTTTAGATTTTTAAATGTACGGTATGCAATATACTAAATTGTTTGCGAATTCGCCTTGGATGATATATAGCTATGAAATTGTATTTGCCTTATATGCATGTCTATATGATACCATCATATCGTATCATACCACCTCCCATACATATGTATTATATTCGCATTCGATCGGCTAGTAAATATCGTTGTTATTATTACAGTACAATAAACAACAACAATCGCTTTAGCCAAATTAGATATACACCGATATATATATATATATATATATTCGAAAATTACGCAAAACTCAAATACACGGTGATGATACACACACACATATATATATATATATATATATGTGAAAAAACCCCGTTACATATTATAACTTACTTGGCTAGGCAAACAGTGATCGGATATTGGAAAATTTACGACATAACCTCAACTCTAATTTATAATATCCAACTAGTAAGTATCTAGTGTGTGTGTGTGTGGGTGGATGTGTGAGATTGTGCTACTAACATACATATACATATGTTTATTTCAGTATATAATATGTATTTACTAAATTGTTTGCATAGCTTTCAAGTCTTAATGCTTCAACCTAACCTAATTTTGCCGATTGCTTAACACACGCACTCACACCTCGAATTCGAGTATGTTCTATGTATGTATGTATTTTATGTACACATGTATGTACGTATGAATATCTCTTTTTGTTGTGACAATTATTAACTACACATAATATATTTATATATAATATATTCAACAGACGACGAGTGTGCATAAATTTAAGATTTCTTATTTGTTTCACTTGCGACATTCTAACATTTATCGTCTATAATTTTGCTGTCTATGTGTGTGCGTGTGTGTGTGTGCAGCACTGCATGCGTGTCTGTGTATATGTGGGTGTAAGGTGGGCTTCAAAGCAGCTGTCATCTAGTCCAAGTCAAGTGTTCGTCGTCAGCTGCTATCGAGTAATGACTGAGCTGTGGGCAAGGGACGAGTGCCGAGTATTGCATGGTTGACAGTCGAGAACTAAGTTAGCCAACACTGGCCAGGGCGGGGCAGGGCAGCAATGACAGCGCTTATTTTCTGATTCACTAACATGCACAATAATATATCCTTATACGTTGCTTAAGTTTTTTGTTTTTCTTGTTTCTCTTACAATTGGAAAGAACAGCCTAAATGTTATACATGTACAAAGTCTAAATGTTCTTTTCATTTTTCATTTTGTTTTAAAAACTTCTCTCAAAATGGCAGTAAGTTTAAGTTAAAGAGGAGAGTGAAGGATGCTGGATAGGAAAGGGGGGAATTAGGAATATTCTAGGACATATGACGAAAGCGGCACCGAGTATGCCAGTAAACTAACTATGCATGCATATATATATATATATACATCCATATATGTGTGTATATATATATTATACATGTATATGTGTACACTAATAAATGGCAGGAATTGCATATATGCATATAGTAAGTATATGATAATGAATAATTTTACACCGTTTTGGTTTTAGTTTTTTGTTGGTTTCTTTTTTTTTTGTTTTTAGTTTGTCGTTTTGCTTTTTTTGTTTTGTTTTCAAACACATTGCATTTCATTGTGTGTGTGAGTGTGTGTGAGTGGTTCGGTGTGTGTTTGTTTTTTGTTATGCAATGTGTTCGTACAATGTTTTTTTCTTTTTGTTTTACTTAGGTGCAGAATTTTAAATATGGTAATAATAATAGTAATAGTACAGAAATAGTATTGGGATATTCAATAATAATAATAATAATAATAAAAACATTTGAGGCGTTAATAAAAGAAGCAGCTCTTATCATAGATTTAAATCTTATCATGGAAATTACATAATGCTTAACGATCGATCAATTTAAAAAAAACTAATTGCTATTTTCCGTTTTCTCTTTTCTTTTTTCTTATTTTTTGTTTGTTTTTTTTTTTTTGCTTTTCGCAGTTCTTGCTTTTTTTCTCGTTATACGCACACAATTTCACTTAATAATATTCGCGTGAGAATTGCGCACAAGTTTTGCAGGATTTTCACGCTTATTGTTTGGATTGCTTGTACACATTTCATTCGCATACATACATGTACATGATGTATGTATGTATGTATGTATTTATATACATCTCTATATATACAAATACATACTACATATGCAGCACTTAAGCTATAAGCAACATACTACATTTATTTAATATGATAATAGTTTTCTACAATTACTTACATTTCTACAGAAAAAATAATGATAATAATCAAATAAACGATGAAAAAAAAAATATATATAGTTGACTTATAATTACATATTTTTCATTACAAATAATATTTCGTATATATGTACTTCATTTCGTACTTCACATTTCGCTTCACATAATATCTTATACAGACTAAATTGGGTTTTATGTTTTCTTCTAGTTACTTACACACTGATATATTTTAGTTTTTAAATTTAATTTTTTGTGTTATTTAATCAGTTTTGTTTTTGTTTTTTCAGTTGTTTTCTTTCATTGTTATTTTAGAAACAAAATGAAATTCCAACTAGCACACAAGGAGTGCAGCAAAGTGTACGGATTACTACATATTGTATATATATATATCTAAATATCTAAATATAAATATATATTTTATTTAGATATATATATATACAGTGGCACACACCTCATTTTGCTCAGTGTCAAAGAAAAAAAGTAATTGCCTGCCATTAGCAAATTATTTATTTTTCAAAAATTCCAAAGACCGATCGTAGGTACATATATTAACCACGTAAATTAATATATGACCCCAATACACTGGGGTTTCCCCACCTGCTAGGTAGGATTATGTAAAAAAGTAGCCTATTTTCTTTGACACTGAGCAAAATAAGGTGTGGGTCACTGTATATATATCTTTTTTATGAATGCGAGTATGCATGTGTTTACAGGTGTGTGTGTGTGAGTGTGTGTGTATGTGTGAGTGTGTGTGAGTGTGTGTGTATGTGTGTGAGTGTGTGTGGGTGGTAGTTATCATAGGATGGGGCAAGCAAGACAGCACTACACGGATCTGGCATCCTTAGTTAATGGTTATGATATATGCAGCATTGTTAATGTTATTTATATTTTGTCTTGCGATGTGGGCATCGCAATGAAGGAATTATCTCGTATTTCTCTATAACATATATATAGATGATAAGCATCAAAAGTCGAGTCGAATCTGTCTGTCTCATTTGATCGATAAATTCGAACCTGTTTCCACAATATCGATAATTCATTATATATATATATTTATTCGTATACCCTGTGTAGAGAGTAAGAGGGGCTATGTCCGTCTCTTCTGTTGCTCTGACCTATTTGTATTTGCGTACATCAGCTGTACTGTCTTAGAATATAACAACTGACTTCTGCCTGCTTGGGTCACTAAGTATATCGGAAGCCGACCGGATCCAATTGCCTTATCATATTGCTCACATAGGAGCAATCGGTCGATAGACTTGTTCTCGCATGAACATTTCTCGTTCTTGTTTATTTTGAATAAGCTTTAGCTGCAATTATATTCCTCAAAGTTGGTTAAACGTTGGTCGGATCATCGGAGCAGTATATCATATAGTCTGAGAAATATATTGAATACATACGTAAGACATTGAGCCATCTAAATATCCATAGACATACATTTAACATTTTCTGAGCGACATATATACGAAATACGTTATATTTATATTCAATAAGAACACCGAAATGCAAAAGTTGTTAGTAAAAAATATACATACATGTATAGATATATATATATATATAAATATACACATATGCAGATATATATATATAGAGATATATATATGTATATACATACATATGCAAATATATATATATATATATATTTATATATATATATTTATTTGCATATATATGCAAGAATTCACTAATACGAATACGAAAAAGATGTGCAAACACAAATGTTCTAATCATACGCAGACTATTGCTATTTCTATCTCGTTAACTTACTGCTGCTCTCTCTCTCTCTTTTCACACACAAACACACACACGCCGACCAGAGAGGCACACACATGTATATTATGGCTATGGCTATTCAGCAATCCTCAGCAGTGGCCAGCTGGCCAGGTGCGGAATCAGCCGATTCACCGCCAGAAGCACAGCGTGGCGAACGTGGCGATGAACCCGAGGAGCTGCCAACTGAGGATTCCGAGGATATGGAAATGATTGAGGATGATGAGTTGACCAGTCGAGCGTCGCGCATCTGTTGCAATCGACTGTTGCTGCTGCTGTTGTTGCCGCTGTGTGCAGCAGTTGCTGCCACTGGGCAGGCTGTGGATGAGGATGATAATGTGAGCGAACCTACCGATCTCGATGAGCCTGATTGATAATGATGACGGCGATGATGATGATGATGATGATGATGATGATGATGCTGCTGCTGCTGTTGATGATGATGATGTTGCTGTTGATGCGACTGCTGCTGGTGATGCAGATTATGATGATGGTGATGTTGTTGTTGCTGATGATGATGTTGCTGCTGCTGTTGGTAGCCACCACTACTGCTACTGTGGTTGTTGCTGTTGGACAGTCGCAAATGCTGTGGTCGCTGCTGCTGCTGGTGATGATGTTGCTGCTGCTGCGAATGTTGTGTGCTGTATACAACAGTTTGGTGCGTGCTGGCGGAGCTGGACTTGGTCAATTGTGGCTGCTGTTGCATGTGAGGCGCCACATAAAACTGCTGACGATAATACGAAGTGGTGTTGTGACCTCTGTGCTGCTGTTGATGGCCATAACTTCGTGTCGTTGGGTTGCTGCTGATGTGATTGGTGTAGACATTCACGGTGCTCATCAATATTGGTGGTGGTTCATCCAGTGGTGGTGGTTCCTCGCCCAGCTGCTCCACGTCTGGCTGTAGTTGTAGTTGTGAAGAAGATATACAAGTATGTTGGCATGGCTGGCCCTGTGGCTTGACGACGACTGGCATTATGCTGGCCGCAGTTGCTGCACCACTGTTATCGTTGATGATGACGCCGCTGCTGCTGCTGCTGCTGCTACTGTTGTTGCTGTTGTTGTTGCTATTGCTGTTGCTACTGCTGCACAACAACAACAATTGTTGTGCACGCGGCATTACAGCATTTGGATTGGTGGCAATTGCGGCCAGCATAACACAGCCGGCGGCCTGCTGCTGCTGCTGCATGAGGCCGGCAGCCATTCATCATGTATCTATGCGTGTGGGTGTGTGCATTACCGACGAGCTGTTGCTGATGGGTAGCTGCTTGGGCGCTACAATCACATCCAGTCCGTTCGGCGGCGAGTTCGTGATGTCAATGATCTCAACAATTGGCTGACCGACAACTGTTAATGGCTCTCGCTCCCTGTCCCTTTCGCGTTCCCGCTCCCTGTCCCGCTCCCTCTCTCGTTCGTTAAGCTCACAGTCCTTGCTATCCTCGGAATCATCAGCGGATGAGGTGCTGCCTCGCCGATGACGCAGATTGAGCTGTGCCTGTGGCTGCTGCAGGTGTTGATGATGTTGGTGTTGCTGCTGCTGCTGTTGTTGTTGCTGCTGCTGCTGCTGATGATGATGAAGCTGCTGCTGCTGCATTTGTGCAGCTGCTGCCACGGCCGCTGCTGCTGAGGCGGCGGCTGCTGCTGCTGCTGAATGATATGGCAGCACCGCGTGGGGATGATAGATGGGATGGACTACGGCACCGGAGGCCATGATCACGTACTTGGTGCCGCCATTCGTGTAGGCGGGCAGCGGCGAGATCGGATCGATGGCGGTCAGATAGTCAAAGTTCTCGCGTATCCATTCCCGATAATCGATCACGTCGTCGGTGATGTGAATAATGCGACCTTTGAAACAAAAAGAGATCAGAAGATATATACACATATGCGCAATATTTATGATATGTACACTCCGGTAGAGTAAATTAGGTGTGAAGAAAAAACGTGTACATTTCTAAAATTATCATTTCTTTCCAAATCAAAATCCGAACTCTTTGGCGTAAAAGTCCTGATTGAGCTGGACAGTGAAATAGGTGCGAGGAGTTGCATAAAATGCAGAAAACTTTAATTTCTCTATTGATTTTGTTTGCAAAAGATGTAACATTTGAACACATTCATTAAAAATAATACAAAGGCTTAGCTGAGGAGCTATCGATCAAATTAACAATTGGATAGTCACATCAATTGGACGGTCTCCGAACTTCTTTAGAAATGCTACTCAACAAGAAGTAAAGAGTTCCACGATAAATGAACTAAAGAAGTACTATGCATGGTGATTACTACACCTATTTTACTGTCCAGATGTGTATATATATATATATACTGCTGCGGTCAACATTACAGCAGTGCTTGCTGATTCGGAAAATGCAAAATCTGCCATTTTTGTATAACTTAGCCTATCCCTATTCCTTGTATAGAAATATGGCCTTAAGTGTAATTAATATTACAAAATTTCTACGTGATGAATCAGATTGAATGTCGCCTATTCACTGGCAACACTTTCTACATATGCACTCACCCAATACGGAGGAGACATTGGCATCCGTTCCCCAAAGATTGAGGGGACTGACCGCTTTGGTGAGCTCACGGTAGGCGCAACGGAAGGCCTGCTGGACGTGGAAGGCACCGTAGCTGCTGCGTCCGATGTCGTTGCCGGGCGTCAATGGATCCTCGATGCAGAGCAACGATGGCCGATGGCCATCGACCATGTCGCGCTGCAGTTCGTCCTTGGGCGTATAGCGACCGCCGTTCTTAATGGAAATGCCGACATTGATGTAATTAAATCGAATGCCATAATGCTCAAAGAACTCGAGCAGCAGCACGCCCAGATTCGGCTTGTCCGGGAATATGGCGCGCGGATGCAATTGCAGGAAGCAAATGCACATGAGTATCAGTGAGTACGATGAGATGCCGCCGGTGAACACCTCGTTGAGATCGCGCAGCAGCAGGAACTGCTTCAGCACCAGCACCAGTTTGCCAAGCACGGGAAAATCGCGCTTAAACTGCTTGATCAGCTCCGCGGACTGCACGCCCGACTGCATATTGAACGATATGTCGACCTTCACCTGCGTCTCCCGATCCGTCAGCTTGATGATCGGCACCGACGCCTTGTCCAGCACCCGTACAGTGCACGCCTCCGCGATGCCCCGGGACACCAGCTCAAATTCCAGCGTGCGCAGCGGCAATTTCTCCCACAGCCCTGTAAAAAACAAGAACAATGCGAATATGGACCACAAAAAAATAGAGACAGAAAGAGAGAGAGTTGAGAAAGGGAGAAAAGAAAGTTAATTTCATGACTGATATAAAATATACTAACTAACACAATAATATAATATAATACTAAAGCCAGATGATAACCAAAGCATAAAAGATAAAATACCTCCATTAATGAGAGGACGCAAATAAAAGGAAATCATTAAATATATACTGCAGATAAATGAACAATCAGTTTATGGACCCATACGTGGTTATCGTTTCATTATATAGTCGAAATCGATTTGCAATTGTTTGAAGTTTAATTTATAATTAGATTAAGCCGATAATTAGTTAAGAACTTTTCCTCAATTAATTAACCACGTGCATATTTTCAGCTCTACTTTGCGACTATTTGAAATTATACAACTGCCAAGTGGATAGACGAAAAACTCGTTATGAATTGTGGCATGTAGATAAATACACAGAATGAGATTGTTGTGGCTGTTGTATTATGTTGAAACTTACCCAGCACAACAAGATCAATGTCCGAGGTGGGCAGAAAGAGGCCGGTGCGAAAAGAGCCAAATATTTCGACCACGGCCTGCGGCCATATGGATTGGACAACGGCCTCGATGCGCTTGACGACCTCGTTGCGTATGGCATGCTCGCAGGGCGTGGGCAGCACATACTGATAGAAGTGTTCGATCTCCTCGTGCAGTCCAATGATGCCATCGCCGTATTGATAGTCGCGCACACGCCACGGACAACCCTTATACTTGACTATCATGTCCGCGTGCTTGTTTAGATTCAGCGTGCTCGACTTGTTGTCCACGACACGTTTCCTACGCGATGGATTATAGTAGGTATTGCTGCGCTCGTGCAGCGGCACCTTTGACGCGGGATTTGCTATAAAATTGGTGGTGTTTGCGGTGCTTGTGTTGTTGTTGTTATTGTTGTTGGTGGCGGCTATATTGGTGCTGCTGCTGATGATGTTGCTGCTAGTGTGGGTGTTGGTGGTGGTGCTGGTCGTGGTGGTGTTGGTGCAGCTGCTGCTGCTGTTATCGCCGCTTGTTGCTGTCGTTGTTGTGCTGTTTGCAGCAACTGTTGCTGCTACGACTGTTGCTGTTGGGATTGCTACTGTTGTTGCTGCTGCTGCCACTGCGACGTTAGCAGAGCTTGTTGTTGCGGTTGTTGTAGTTGTCGTGACACTGTTGTTGCTGCTGCTTCCGCTGCTGCTGTTACTCGCTGGCGAGTTATTGTCGTTGTTCGATGTGGAATCGACAGAGGTGTTGCTGCTGTTGCTATTCCCCCGAGCAGGCGTCTCGTTCAACTGCTGCAGCAGTGTCTGCAATGAATCCGGATCACACTGTCCAATTGTTGAAACGTTGTCGTTTTTATTGTTGCTGTTGTTGTTGGTGGGCGTTGTGCTGCTGCTGCTGCTGCTGACGATACTGTTGCTGTTGTCGCTCTTGTTGCTGCTGCTGATGTTGTTGTTGTTATTCTGCTGTAGCTGCTGCTCAAGAAGTGCGCCCATCTCCTGTGCATTCGTCTCCCAAATCTTTAGCCATGTGCGCAACGCTGGTCCCTCCTGTTCCTCCTGAAACCAGCCAACACACGGATCCATTCAAATACGGACGGGATTTGCTGCTGTGCTTTCCAGCGAATACACCTCCTACTCCAACTTCCTCCTCTCTCTCTGTCTCTCCCTATATGTTTTTTAGATCGAGGTATCCGCTGCACTTGTCTCTTAAAATATTGTTGTTCTTCTTGCTGCCAAAGCTTGTCCGTCGTCTAATTTCTATTGACGATTTTCATGGCAACTTCAAATTCGATTTTTTTTTCGTTAACAGGCTGCAACTGCAAAAATAATAAATGTATTAAAATATATATTTATATTATTTATATGCACAACATCAGCTTAAGCCGAATAGGTACAAGCTGAGACGATGGCGTTGCCACTGCGCCACAATAATAATTATACATGTACGGCAATCTTCTCTCTTTCTCGATGCCATTTGACGCATCAGTGAGCAAAAAGAGATCAAAAAGTAATTTCTTTGCATGTGGGTTTTTGATCGTCTCGTGACGTCAAAAATGCGCGTTTCATTGTACCATGATACACACAAACATGCATACACATGACGATCGCATGTGTTATCAAAAATATTTTTTTTTTAACCAAATAGAAAGCGCAAACAATTGCATTGCAAATTATGCGCTATTTTTCTACAAATAGAAACGTTGCAAAGTCGGCGAGACGCCACAACTGCAGCTGCAGCTGAAGCGTAGAGAGCAATACCGGCGGCGCCTCAGCTCTCTGCAAGTAATCCACTTTTTTCGTTTTCTTTTTTTCAGAGCACAAATCGAAAAGAAAAAAAAGAGGCCAAAGAAAGACAATCAAATAGAATGGACACATACACAATATGCATATGTATTTATATATATATGTGTGTGTGTGTGTTATCGCAATGACAAGTGAAGTCAGCAGCGCTGCTCACGAGACTACCGCAAATCACATCGCGTCTAGCGGTGAATGTGTGTGTGTCAGTTTATGTGTATATCTCTGTGTGTATGTGTATGTGCAAGGGCGTACAGGTGGCTAAATGGCATGGGGGTGCCGGGAGAGCACGGGGGAATGCAAACACAGAGCGCGCACATTGGAAATGTGTCGATTATGCAAAGTGCTAATTATGGGTATTTTGTTAAACTATTTGCCAACGCATAAGCAACACTCGCACACACACACACACAAACGCATTGATGCGACTCTACTTGGCAAGTTGCGTTTCCAGCATCGATGTTTAATTGCACAAACACAAGCATGAATATGGACATGCATGTATATTTTGGCACACACACACACACATTTATACACACATGTACAGAATTTTGACAAATGAACAGTTTGAGTTTTTGGTGATGCATATTTGTTAAATGCAAACAAAAAAAAAGCTATAGATTTTGCTTGGGTTACTGAATGCACTGTAATTAACACATATATTATTGTATAATAATTAAATGTAACTTGCTTAAGACTTTTCGTTGCACTGCATACGACATCCGTAGTTAACAGTTACTGCTTCGCTCCAGCGTTGTCGCATGCAGGGATGTGTCATGTCTATCGCAATTATCGATAGGTAAATGTACACCACGTGCAATCGAACGATTGGATTAGGAACGATTCCAACTGCACACACATTAATTTGAATGAAATAAACTGCGGCAGTGCATTTGACAATTCTATTTCGATAGTTGCTAATTAAAGTTGATAAAGTCCATTTAATTCACGATACATATTACAGTAAAATGACAAGTGAATGAGTCCAAATCTAAAATAGTTTTTATGTTCGTTTTAGAACCGGTGACTGCTCGCAGTTGTTAAATATTGTTGGTAGGCGTTGCCACTTAATCTGAAATCATTTTACAGCACTGTTGTGTGCAATACTGGCAAAATGTGAACATGAGCATGTAAACATTAAATTTATGCAACGAAAGGAATACGAAAGACTACATTTTAACTACAGTTTGGAGTAATAAGAATCTCACTAGGTGTATTTATATATTGTATATAATGTGCAAATCGCAACGATTGTATCGCAATGCTAGCCACCCGCTTGCCCCCGCCCATAGATATGACTACACATACACACACTCACACAACGAGAGAAATACGCAATCCACGTCGCACACACACACACATACGCAAAAAAGAATCTGATTTAGCTTCTTTTCTTTAGTCCGATTTGCTTCTCGCGTAATTCCAATGGAATTTTTCACACACATTTTTATTCTTTACCTTGACGAGTTCTTGTCTGGTTGCGTTTTTGTATTGTATTTCAAGTTTAGCACACACACACACACACAAACACGCATACAGTCATACATATGCACATGTGCTTTAGCGAAAGCAAAAATTCAATACGAATATTATTCGTATTGACTAAATTTGGCTAAAAAAAAAATGTATATCCATTTGTCATTGCAAACTTTTATAGCTGTCCTTTTAAGCGCATATGATTTATTCTCGTTTGCTTTCATTGCTTGCTTGGGAAATGTTCACTTTTCTAGTTGCTATGTCTTTTTATGCACATACACATACACACAAAAGCACACACTCGAAAACGAATTGGTTTTTCGCTAACTGCTCATTTTTAATTACCGATTGCAAGATTGTAGCCAATTGTTTTGCTTGATTTGCCAGTTGAATAGGATCGTTGTACTGTTTTTCCAGCGTTTTAGCGTTTCCGACAAAAAAAAAAGGAAACGCCAGTGAAATTGCAACTTATCTACGAACACGCGACGGGTACGCAGTATTAGAGATGCAGAAAGTCCACAAATATACGTATCGCACATATCGATGGCAGCAAACTATCGATATATGTTAAAATCAGTGGAGATTACATAAGTAATCGCGGAAAATTCAAATTTATTATTGATGGAATACAATAACAAGACAATAATATATAAATATATATAAATATATGATATTATTATCATACTATATTGCTTTTTTTTTAGCAACTCGCACAAGATAAATAAAAAGTCAGTTTTTCATATATATTTTGCATACACACAAAAATTTCATGTTTATTTATTGTTTCAATTTTCTTAACTTGTTGGCTGGTTGCATTGTGTTAAACAATTGTTGGTAATAATATACACTTAGCATTAGCATTCCGAAATACACAGTAAGCACATACATACAGATCGGATTCAATTGATTTTTTTTTATGGTGTTTGTTTTTGGTGTTGTCTTGAAACCAAATAACATCGTTTGGCGTGAAAGTGTTTCAAGTTTTGAATTTCGAGTTTCCAGTTAGTATATTTGGTCTTTTACTTATTGGGCTTTGCAGTAGTTTGTACCTTATGGAAATATGTTTATAAGTTTATTAGCATCATGTTTATCATCATGTTTTGTTCCAGTTGTTGTTTTGCAGTTGAAAATACATTAAATACGTATCGTACTCTCTATAACGATTTTCCATTTGGTATTTTTGTTTTTATTAATAATTATTATTTTTATTTATGTACGGATTATGTACTTATATATGTATGCTTGAGTATATACGAAATACAAACATACATACTCACACAGATACATATTTAAGTATATATGTATGCATGTATTTGCCGTCATTAGTTGATGTTTTACATTTAGTACATGTATACATATATAGGTATATATATAAATATATGTATATATATATTTATTTAATTTTTTTGTGTTTATAGATTTTTGTTTTAAACATTTATAAATATTTTTTCTGTTTTGTTTTTTTAGGTTAAACATTTATTAAGAGCTGTATACTCAACAATTAGTAGATTTGTATACAGTTTGGTTTGGATTTATTTTTAGGGGTTGCTATGCATTTATTTAGGATCTTAATAAACCTTTGCACTCCTCAAAAATGTTTGCCATTTCATGCGTACAACATTTAAAGCTTGACAATTTTTTGGTTTTTTTGATTTTTTGTAAGTTATTTATTGATTTTGGGGTGTTTCCAAACTAGCCGCACATTAATTCTACAATAAAATTTCGCCACTTTAAGGGGCTTATTGACGCAACATTTAACACCTAAATATATATATATATATATATATGTATATATGTATAAATGTATATATGTATATATACATATATATTTATATATGTGGTATTCAATTTTGCTCCACGTCAATTACAAAGTCGTCGTTAATTAAAGTTATTGGTAAACAAATCTAAAAAAAAAAACATCCTCCTCTGCGGGCTTGTTTCTCAATAGCACTTTTACCGATCTCATTATTTATTTATTATTTATCATTATTTTTTGGCATTTTAAATTTGTGTGTAAAATGATATAATTATATGCTCTTGTTGGGAGGACACTACTATTATAGTTGGGTTGCTTAGCTGGACGCCTTGGTTAGACTTGCTTATTAATTTTCTTTTTCTGGTTTTTGGCTTTATTCGGTTTGGGCCTAACATTTAGGTAAATTTAAAACGCAACCTTGTTATTATGCTCGAACTTGGAATACCCTGTAGTTTGTGGAATGCACAAAAGTATTATTTGCTTAATTTAATTTGATACAGGGTATTTTATAGTCGTTCGCACTCGACTATCACATTTAACAAATATAATATTTATATTTCAATTTCAATTTTCATATCGCTTTTCGATTTCTTTTTTTAATACTCATCATAACATTTGATGGGAAAAAAGCATTTAGTTTTTATTTGCTAATTTGTCTTGTTTTTTTTTTGTTTTTTAAATTTTGCTACATTTAAATTTTTGATGGCTTTTAAAATATACATAAATACTCAATGTATTTGTTTTCCACAAGGTTTCCTTTTTTTTTTGTTTGTGTATTTTTCGAATTGTGTATTTTAAATTGGACATAAATTTATTTTTAGTGTTTTTTGTTTTCATTTGTTGCTCTTGCTGTTGTTGTTATTTAAAATTTAATTATTAATATATAAAAAAAATAATGTTCAGTCAAATATATATATGCATATATTTATGTGTATATATATGTATATACACACATACATATGTATATGCCTGCTAACACATACGCACTATATAATAGCATAGTTATGGATCTAAACAAATCTATAACACAGAACACATACATGCACACATACATACGTAAATCAATCAACAATTATGAGACATTAAACAGTGAATTACTATATATACTACGACTAGTATATACATATATACAGATATATGTATATATGTATACGTAATTTACTGCTAGTTGCCAAGAATTCGATATGCTAAACTTAGTGTTTAGCATATGCACATATATACATAGACATACAGACATACATGTATATATATATGCACATATATGTATATATGTGGAAAAAGTGTCTCCCCTACGATATATCCTTACGATGATGAATTTGATACTTTTTGACCTCGTCCTGCTCGTCCCTCGTCCTGCTCGTATGGCAAGCAATTTGTAATCCTTTTGTTTTTTGGTTTTTTTGGTTTTGGTTTATTATGTAATACACAATAATATGTTAATAATCAGTCGCATAAATGAATCACCTTGCTTTTGGCCAAAACGCACATCTCAAATAGTGTCAATACACACGCACGCACACACAGACACACGAATAAAAAGCCCAAATAAAAATACACCAAAAATACAAAAAAAAAAGTGAACAAAATAGATGAAATGCTGAGCTTGCTTTCCACTCATTCATTATTCAGACACACACTCCCATTCATTCATTCACACACTCACACACTCACACACGCACTCATTCACTCTACTGTTGCAAGATGCGCATCTTTTTGGCCAGCGTCGTCTCAGTTTGCTGCAACTTGCGCTTGCTGCTGTAGTTGCACAGCTTGTTGGACACTTTGCTCAATGTGATTGCGGATGAGGACATTAGATCGAGGGCTTGGAGCCGGTTGTCCAGCTCATCGAGGGCGGAGAGGGGCGTTGTTGTTGCCATCGTTTGATTGTATCGCTCGCCGGGATCGGCGTCGATGTCGATGAGCTGATTGGCCAACGGATCCTCGTCGTAAGGATCGTAGGGGGGTCTTAATTATTGTTTGAACACAAATAGACCCGTCGGGTCCCACTCGTTATCATCGACGGGGCCGAAGCACTCATCGAAATACCACTCCATTGTCTTGTACACATGGCTGAGAGATCGGCCAATCGCATGATCCTCGTCCGGGTACACCTGGTGGCGGAACTTAACCTGCTGATCGACAAGTGCCCGCACCAGCATTAGCGTGTGCTCCTGGTGCACCAACGTGTCCGCTGTGCCGTGCATCAGCATCAGATTGCGCCCCTTGATGTTGCCCGCCTTCATGGTCAGATCGGCCTCCTGCAACGCACGCAGATAGTCACCTTTCAACGGGATGTACCGTTCCGTGAAGAAGGAATCTGTTGGGCACACATATAAATATATATTTAATATTATCCCAGAATCAGCAGGAGCTGGCTGGACTTACAGTGATAGCCAAAGCTGACAATGGGATTGATAGCGATGGCACACTGGAGCACCTGCTGCGAATCGTCGATGAGCATCATGGATGCGGCATAGCCACCGTAGCCCCAGCCAAAGGCGCAGATGCGCAGCGGATCAATGAACTTGAGATTATCGCGCAAATAGCTGCAAAGATTCAATCCAGAATTTGAATTGGAGAATTGGCCACGATCCCCATCTCGATCAATAACTTACGTGAGCACACCGAGCTGATCCTCGACCTCGACGGTGCCCAGCTTGCCATGGACCTGGGTGCGCAACAGTTCGCCCTGATAGCCACTGCCACGTCCATCGATCTGGGCAACAATAAAGCTGCGCTGGCTGCACAGATACCAATTCCAGTCCACATGGAAGCGCTCCGTGACCAGCTGCGATCCCGGCGAGGCATCGCTGTGTAAATCATTCAGATTATTAATTAAAAATCTTTAATCTGAAGTAAGAAATAGCCATTTCCAATCTTTTGTGGGCGTGGCACATGCCGATCATTGAAGGACATCGTCAACAACCTACCAAGCAAATTTCGTGACTCTGTCTTAAAAATTGTGGAAGATATGTGCAATAATCGATTTGATCGATTTCCTAGCCACCTCAATTTAGACTCTTTGTCTGACGGGATAATCCCAAAACCGGACAGATCTGATTCGTCTGTAAGGAAGGGAGCTCCCAGGAATTGAAGTCTTCTTAGAATTAGAAATATATTCTCATATTGATCCTGGTAGAAATGAGTTAAATCTATATACATATATATATTTAACCATAACTGGAACGTGTCTAATCCGATCTTGATGAAATTCGGGTAGCTCTTCAATAACATGCGACCGTAAACTATATATTAATTAGAAGCCCTTGCTTATAACTTTGTGCCTTTTATTGTTATCGGAAATCGAAATGTAACGGTATACGAGAAACGGAGTCAGTTATCGCTAAAGTGCCTATATATTTGAAGGCTGTGGCTCCTCTATTGAATATATACGTATGATGAAGTGAAAGCTGTGATCTTTACGAGTAAGACTTACACATGAAGCACCAGGGGAAAGGCGACCTCTTCCTCCTCGCGCATGCCCGGCGGCAGGAAGAGTCGCACCTGGGCATGGAAGCCATGTCGGATCTCCACGCTGAAGGTGCGCATCTGCGGAATGGCCAGCTGGGAGAGGCGATGGCGCAGCACATCGCCGGCATTGAGCACAAAGATCTTCTCGTTGCTGGCGGTGCGCACCAGGTAGACACTGGGCGCCTCTGGGCCGAGGCACTCCTGCACATAGTAGCTATAGTCGCGGCTGAACTGCACCCGATTGTACAGGCAGTTCTTGGGTATGTCATAGATGCAATCATCCGGCTCCAGGCGGGCAACGATATCCTCCCAGCGCCCGCCCCGTTGCCAGTCGGCTGCATTGGTACTCCGGGCACGATGGAGGCGATACGTGGACTCCGTGTTGTCGCAGGTGAGGCAGGTGGGCTGCGTCGAGGTGATGTAGGTGCGGTTCGTTTCGGTGATGTTTAGTTTAAGGCTGATCTTGTAGAGGTGCCGCTCGCCCGGCCGCTTCTCAGGAGCAGCCATAAAGTAAACAATCTCGTGCGCCTCATCCCAGCCCACAATCTCGGTGACCTCGAAGCGACCCATGGTCAACGGCACCGGTCGACGATCCAGCGATGATATAAACACCACGTGACGATAATGACCATGCTCCCCATCCCGCACGGGCAGACGTTTCAGCAGATAGCCACCGTTGGTTATCTCGTACGTAGTCTGGCCATTTGTAACGTTCGCCGGATTCTCGGCGCTTGTGGTTGTGGTTGTGGATGCATCCACTCCATTGTCCATGCCCATGCCGGGATAGCTGACCAGTGGCTCCTGCTGTTGGAACTGGCGCAACAGACTGCCGCGCAGCTGGGCAGCGATGCGAGCCGAGAAGATAGGACGCTCGGCTGGCAGCACCCAGCCGTCGTTGATGGTCACTTCGGTGTGCACCACCTGGCAGTGGAAGTGTGGTGCCCGGCAGATGACCGTTGTCGCCTTTGTCTGATCGCGACTCGTCACCGTCACGGACAGATCGATGGGCGATGCCCAGGTCAACCCGCCCACATAGCTACCGTTTCCCAGCTCGGCGGGCAGCTTGATCTGCGTGGGAAAGATGTACTTGATCACCGACAGATTGACCACGTTCACAGTCACATTCGGATTGCGGGCACCGGCCTTGGGATAACGCTGGCTTAACACCGCCGGATACTTGACATTGTCGCCCATCCACGTGTACCTGCCAAAAGACACAAGGATCCAATAAATAACATGTTGGGGGAGACTCCTTCTTGAACAGTTAAGTATTACACATTAAATGCATTAGATATATCTCTCAGATGGTGTAACGCTAGTCGATTCATATCGATATAAGCAAAACGGCGACACTTATCGATAAAATTCAATAAACTTGATCTGCGTATGAAATACGACAAACAAAATTCCAAATTTGCAATTTGCAATGCATATTGTGCATACAGGCTAAACTAAGTAGGCTATTGGTGCTGATCGGGAATATATATATATATATATTATATTTATAAATACATATATATATATATATATTTAATTAGTGAGGCAGATATGTGTACAAAACTTCATTATATATTTATATTTATTTACTTAATGTCAACTAAAGTCAGTCGACACAAAAAAAATATAAACAAATATTAAAAAACTTGATTAAATTAAAATAAAAATAAGATTTAAGTTTAATTTAAGCTGACTTCACTGAGGAATCAACAGATCAATGTCAGATTTATTTACCCATCTCAAATAACATAACAAATTGCGGGTTCTGTGAACTAAATTCAAACGGACAAAAATATTTGAACTTATTTTAAAATTCATTGGACTTATGATAGAATCATTAATTTATTTATTTAAATTGCATTTTTTTAAGATTCAAATTCAAAGAGCAGAAAATTGTTGAAATTGTCCTAATAATTGCATTGTATTTTACACAGTCGTCAGTCGCTAACAATGTTCCGTTGTGAACACAACTAAAATAGTTTTGCCCCTAAATCAATCCTACATTTAAAGTTGAAAACGTGATTTTGAGTCGGAAAATAAGTAAAAATTATAGCCTGAAAATCCATACAGCCATATATGGGCATAGGTTGAAACTTCGAAATGCCATAACTTCGTCAAAACTCAACTTAGATTAAAAAGGGAGGGCTTTTTGATCATGGTTTTGCCCCTAAATCAATCCTACATTTAAAGTTGAAAACGTGATTTTGAGTCGGAAAATAAGTAAAAATTATAGCCTGAAAATCCATACAGCCATATATGGGCATAGGTTGAAACTTCGAAATGCCATAACTTCGTCAAAACTCAACTTAGATTAAAAAGGGAGGGCTTTTTGATCATGGTTTTGCCCCTAAATCAATCCTACATTTAAAGTTGAAAACGTGATTTTGAGTCGGAAAATAAGTAAAAATTATAGCCTGAAAATCCATACAGCCATATATGGGCATAGGTTGAAACTTCGAAATGCCATAACTTCGTCAAAACTCAACTTAGATTAAAAAGGGAGGGCTTTTTGATCATGGTTTTGCCCCTAAATCAATCCTACATTTAAAGTTGAAAACGTGATTTTGAGTCGGAAAATAAGTAAAAATTATAGCCTGAAAATCCATACAGCCATATATGGGCATAGGTTGAAACTTCGAAATGCCATAACTTCGTCAAAACTCAACTTAGATTAAAAAGGGAGGGCTTTTTGATCATGGTTTTGCCCCTAAATCAATCCTACATTTAAAGTTGAAAACGTGATTTTGAGTCGGAAAATAAGTAAAAATTATAGCCTGAAAATCCATACAGCCATATATGGGCATAGGTTGAAACTTCGAAATGCCATAACTTCGTCAAAACTCAACTTAGATTAAAAAGGGAGGGCTTTTTGATCATGGTTTTGCCCCTAAATCAATCCTACATTTAAAGTTGAAAACGTGATTTTGCTGCGTTACTGCCTTAAATGACTCACTTGTATTCACTTTGATTCACAACTACTCAGTGGGGTACTCACTTGTACTCGCTGATGTCGCTGTCGTTGAAGCTGAGGAAGGCGAGGAAGAGGCCATCCGGCGAGAAGACGATGCTGCTCCGCCTGCTCTCCAGTTCGGGTACATTCTCGTACGTCCAGTCGGGCACGCCGTTGTAGAAGACGCCAGCGGCGCCCGTCTGCGTAATGCGGCAGACGAGTTCACCTTGCACCTTGGGCTTGTAGTAGATGTCGTTGTGGTGCACAAAGGCAATCGCCTGGTTCAGAGTATATGCCGCCGCCAACTTGCCACCGTTCGCATTCGCATTCACATTCGCCTGTCCGCTGCCATTCGCCGTGGCGCCTCCAGTTGCGGCACCAGTTACGGATCCGGTTGTGGGCGTCAGTTTGCCGGCACCGCCTGCCGCTGCCACGGCCAGGCTATTTAATATAATGCTGCCGCTGGGCAGTGGCGACATTGTCGCAGTTGCAGTTGCACTTGTAGCAGGAGCAGCCGCAGCAGCAGCTGCAGTTGGAGGTGGATTGATGGGTGCCCAAACCACATGCTGCAGATGGGGCGCCTCTGCAATATTCTCCGTTGGACCCAGTGGAAATGTGTTCGCCGTTTGCACCTCGTACACGTGGTGTCTAATTCGGGTCAGTATTAATCCAATTAATTAATTTAATCAAATTAATCCGATTAATCAGCTGCTCTGATCACTCGAAGATCATCTCATCTGAGGTACGTACCTGGAGCCTTCGGCATTGCTGTCCGACTGAAGAAGCACGTACTTCTGATCCGGAGCCACCAGAAATGTTTCAGCATTCAGTTGGCGCTGTGTGTGTTTGTATGTGTGAGAGAGAGAGAGAGAGCGAGAGTAGATTATAGAGGAATATGGAGGTATATATAGAGGAATTTCGAGAAATATATATAATAAAATAAAGGGATATAGAGAATGACAGAGAATATAGAGGAATAAAGAGGAACATAAAAGGATATAGAGTAATGTAGGAAAAATAGAGGAATATAATGTAATTTAGAGGGATATATACAGAGAAACATAAAGGAATATACAGGAATTTATAGGAATAAGACGGCATTTGGAGAAATATAGATTAATATATAGAAATTTAAAGGAATATTGACAAATGTAGGGGAACGTAGAGAAACACAGGAATTTAATGGAAGACAGAGGAATATAGAACAATATAGGGGAATTCAGGGGGCATAGTTTAGGGTATATATTATATATAAGGTATAAAACCGGCTCAGCGACTACTCACAAATGTGGAATTAGTCATCAGGATGCGAGTGGTGTAGTCTGTCATATTCAGTATGGACAGACCGCCCGTTGGATCGCGATAAACTAACTCGTGATCTGTAGAAGCATAAATCGTTAATTGTTTCATTATATATAATGTGATATATATAGATATATATATATATTTGTTTGTATATGGCTAAATGACGAACCATTGCTCCAGGTGCCGTTGAACGGCTTCCATTGTAAACTTTTGCTGAGAATGTCGCTGGGCAACATTCGGCGACCACGGATTCGGAGTCCCTCATCCTCCGGGGACAGCAGGAATATGGAGAAGATGATCAGGCTGAAGACGGCGGCGATAACCAGCAGGGCTATAAATATGCCACGCCAATTGCGACGCTCCGGCGATATGGCCACCAGTTCCTGCAACACCAATTACAAAATTACATTTTCAATTACCAATTACTATGAATTATATTAATTTAATATTAACAATAATTATATTGTTATTAATATATTAATTGTAAACTATTTTCAATTCAATAACTCGAATTATATCGAATACACTCGTGAGTCGTATGTATGTGAAAAACCTTTTATTAAAAGAATTTCTCGTGAAAATTTCCATATAAATGATTTTATTTTCAGATAACAGACACAAGATAAAACCGAATCGTATTTCGATGAATGAACAAAACAAATTCGGGCAAAAGTTATGAATTGGTTCATAAATATTTGTATAGAGTAACATTATCGATTCCTGTAACTGGTTCTTTGCGGTTCCAGTTCTGAATTTAATTGGTAAAGTTGCGGCTCCGAATTGACACCCTATTTTGATTGTTTGTCTAAAATGAAACTATAATTATATATATATATACATATATACCGAATAATTAAAATAAAATGTTAATTTATTTGTAGCCCCCCTAATTTTGTTGTTTCATAAATAAATTCCCAAACTTCCCAAACTTTGTTGCCAAAGACGCCCTCAATCGATTGTGCTAGTGGGTTATATAAATTATTTGAGTGGGTGTGTTCCGGGCGCCGGACTCCCGACTCAACTTTCTCTTAACTCATTTGCCAATTGAGTGCTGCACCTTGTGCCAATTACTAATTAAGTTGAAATTACTTTGTTGCCATTGGCATCACTTTCATCTAATCAGGCGAATTGGAGTGTTCCTTGGGCATCAGCAATATCTGCACACTTTTATCCTTACTTATGAAATGTATTTATTCGTAAGCAGAGACAGTAGAATATTATTAAATTAAGACAATATTTAAGTTGATTTGATTTGAGTAGAGTAGTGAATAGTGTGTTTTATAGTCGGCAACAATAAACATTGTTTCTACGTCTCAAAATATCTGTGAATTTTATGTTTTTTTGTTTTATTTTCCTATTCGGATATATATATATATATATATCTGTGATTGATTGCCGTCGAATGGAATGGGAGCGAATAATTGATGATAATAGCCAAGATGATGAGGATGTGTTATCTATTTTCTGGTTTTCTTAACTGGACTTCAATGGGATTTGTGAAGACAGCGTTTATTGATTGAATTCCCATTTGGCAAAGAAGAACTAAAATGTGATTCAATTTTGAACTGAATAGACCCCAACATGTGTGGCAAGTGCTGCATGTGGTGCACCTCTCTAAATCGCCCAAAAATATCCAAGACAAGAGGCAATCGATTCCTTCTCGCTTTCAGTGCGAACACAAAATGCATTTGGTGTTGGCAACTCAAGTTGATGGCTGAATGGGTGGATGGGTGGATGGGTGGGTTGGTAGCAAAAGTCCTTGAAGCAGCCTTAATTGACAAGCGAAATGAATTTAGGACTACAGCACATATATGCACATATATATACACACACACACACAAACACAAACAGAAACACACACACAAACAGAAACACACACACTCAAACAACAACAGCAACTTTAAAACTGAACTAAAACTATTTCCAAGCACTTTGCATGATGGGTGTGTGGCACTGGGACTGCGAATAGAATTTGGACTGGGATTGGGATTGGGGGTAAAGTTGTGGTTCAGGGCCAGGGCAATTTACATGCACATTTGCCTGAACATTTGCCCCGTTGTCACGCCCCCATTAGAGGCGTACCCATTTTTATTTGGCTACCATCTGAACAAATTTTGTTAGTCTGCTTTGTTTTGCGCTGAAATTGAATTACAAATTTATATGCACTTGCAGTTTTTATGGACTTCCCCGTAATAGGATTAATTTTTGTATACAGTATATAGTATATACATGTACATGTATGTATATACATAGCGCATGAAATGCTAATTGAAATTATTTTCGGTTACTAGCTTTAGTTGTCAGAATTTCAATTAAAATTAATGCTAGAGTGCAGCACTCAACCAGCGGTTTACTATACATATAATCTTATAATATATATAACAAATAATATACTGCACCCGATTCGAAAGTTGAAATGTGGAATTCTATTGATTCAAGTTAAATTCAGCAATATCTATATGGCAGAAGCAGAACAAACTCGTATCCTATTGATACAGCCATTGAAATCACAAGATTCAACTTTGATTCTTGTGGTATTTACCATTCAGGCATTTTTTATTGTTTGGTGACCTCTATTTGACCTGGAGGCAGCCGAAAAAAACATATTTACATTTTTCTATATCTTTTATTTTTTGCGAAAATCATGTTTTAAAATTTTTAAATGAAATCCTGAAATCAAAGATTGAAATTCAAAACTGTGACCGGAATCTGAACCGTACTTAACTTTTCAGAACGACCCGAAAAAAACAGTGTTGTATTTATTCTGCTATTGATGCTGAACAAGAATATACATATACAGTGACTCACACCGAAATTTGCACAGCTTCAAGTAAATAATGTAATTGCCTTCCATAATTCTACCTAGCAGGTGGGGAAACCCCAGTGTATTGGGGTCATATATTAATTTAGGTGGTTAATACATGTACCTACCATAGGTCTTTGGAATTTTTGAAAAATAATGAATAATTAACTTATGGAAGGCAATTACATTATTTACTTGACGCTGTGCAAATTTCGGTGTGACTCACTGTATATGTTCACAGTTAACAGTTTATTATCATATGCAGTGCAAGGATACACCCATGAAGACAATTAAGACCTTGTCAGCGGATATAATCTTATCTGATGATATCATAATCATTTTATGCTGCTCTCTTCAAAAGTTCGGGACACCCACTCTGTCAACGCGTATATGCTGCGTTTTTAAGTAGTTCTTTAGTGTAACAGTAAAATGATGGTTTTTTAGTGCCGCCCTTAACGTTGCGAGTTGCCTTGCCACGAATGGCGGTAGCAAGATATGCAATTTATATTTTAGCACCTAGATACTTAAATTTTAAGTAGTTGCTATATAATCCCTGCAACAGATTACAACAGTTTTATCATTTTTGGCTGGATACACAAGACTTGCTTTTATTTAGCCATCTTGTTTAATATTGCAATCCAAAAACTGCTTAACAATTCATAAAAGACCGGAAGTAACTGTTCTTTTCTTATTTTATTAAAACCCCTTAAGTCTGCATCTTCCACATAAGCTGGAGTTGCTAAATTTGAAAAGTACTTTTCTGATTTTTCAATTTTATTCATTAATATTTCAGCACGTAAAGTTTTTATTTGTTTTATTTATTTATTTTCTTAATTTTTTGTCCATTTACACAGTCAGTTGATGACAAGAAACGTGCCCCCAATCAATGGGAGACATTTGACTATCTAGCTACACGTTTGTGCCACTGTTGAGTGTGGCATGCAGCTGGAAAAATACTGGCTCGTTGCAAGTCTTATGGAAAATACGTTCGGCCTTACACAAGTATGGCATATACATACATGTATGTACACAGAGCTCTGCTCCACTATGCATGTGTCTGTGGGGAAATGGGGCAGGCAAACGGCCACAAAGGATTGTTGCTCGCACCGT
The DNA here is from genome assembly GCA_035042145.1 of Drosophila kokeensis. Taxonomy (NCBI): domain Eukaryota; kingdom Metazoa; phylum Arthropoda; class Insecta; order Diptera; family Drosophilidae; genus Drosophila; species Drosophila kokeensis. Next base: position 1,366,964 of record JAWNLT010000419.1, on the reverse strand, counting down.
TGCAACGTTGCAGCTGTGTTTGCATTTTACGACTTTCGCTGCTGAGGTAGGCTTACGTATGGCCATAACAGAGGGGCGTGTCTCCAAAAAGGCAAATCTGAACAATTTGTTCTGTTTAATTTTACAAGCGTTTTCGTTTTTCGGTTCCCCTCTTTACGGAAAGCTGGCTACGCCCCTGTGCACGGCATTTGACGTGAGCCAAGGCATCACTGCACTGTGAGAAAACAATCGCATATAGTATGCAAAAAGTGTGCAAAAGTAACTTGAATATATGCGAGAGTAGATTTCCTAGGGGTATTTTTAGGCTATTGTATGACGAACAATTGGCCCTGGAGTAAAAGAATGTGTGCAACAGAAACAAGTGAAATTTTCAATTCTCCACTTGCCACTATTTGACAGAATATCATTGGATTGAGTTCCATTCCACATTTTCAGTGCAGCTCAACAACGTTGTGCTGTGCAAGAGCCCGATGGCCAAGAATGTCATTATCTCCAGGAATGCAGATGAGCAAAGGACTCGCGCTGAGCTTCAACAGTTGCGGATCCAAAATTCGAGCATTAACTGCAGGTCCCCCCCTAGTGTCGACTCGACAATGTTGTCATTGCTTGTGGCAATTTTTCATGTTTTTGTTTGTTGTTTTTTTGTTCCATGCCATAAATAATGCCAGCCGCACACCGAGATGAAATTCGCACTCAAAAAACAGTTGAGAAACTTGCGCACTCAAAATGTTGCAGCTGGTCTTTAATTCTTAAGTCCTATGTTGAGTGTTTAATTGGATTTTGCCTCTTTTTCAGCTATTACAATGCCCCACGCTGTTATATAGTGGCAGTAGCAACTATCTCTCTCACTCTCTCTCTCTCTTTGTGGCTGTAGCTGCTGCCATCTGATGTCTGTGTGTGTGCGATAAGTTTTCCGACATTTTCAATTGTTCGCACACATATTGTGTGCGAACAGTTTCAGTTTCATTTTCATTTTCATTTTTATTTTCATTTTTATTTTCTATTTAATTGGGTTGCCAAATGGCCAACTGGCCAACTGGCCAACTGGCCAATGGGCCAGCTGGCAATTGAAAAATAAAAACAGTTAAAGAGCGCACTTTAATTGGTCAACAGTAAATAAACCCAAACGATTCTCTTGCGGAATGTATCTGTGCAGTAAATGCTCTGCATTCGCATTCAAGACTCGTATCTGAACGAAAGTAAATCGCATTCCTAATTTCTATATTTATTTCAAAACTACATTGAAATACCCCAGTAGAAGGAGTATAAACATTCATAAATAAATGATTGAGTGAATGAGTGAATGAGTGCGTACAAATACAAATTCAAATACAAAAATGTAGGCTCGCAGTATTCACTTAAGGTACTTTTCCAATTGTTATATTGGCGTTATTGTTGATTATATTATTTTATAAACATTTGAATTTTATGACTCCATCCATGTTTTTCTAAAATAATTGAAAATATTTTTAGGATTGCATTTTATATTTTATAAATGGTCGATTTAGGACAAGTGTTTCTAAATGTTAGAAATATTTTTGCTAATATTTGTAAATTATTTCAAAAAATACAAAATAGCTTTTTATTCTTTAGGGCGATTTAATAGAATTTAGAGCAATTAATTTTCCGAGGGAAATAATGCTTAATTAAATGTGTTTACTGTTTGTTTAACACAAAGGCGCATTGAACTGCGATTGGCTTGTTAGCAGAACAAGTTTTGGGCAGCAAGTGAACATGGTTTTGACACGTAATTAAATGTGAAAGGGGAGTCCCCTTTCCAGCTCAGTGGTAATGCAAATCGATTTACAACAGCCACAAGAATATCAGCCACAAGAAGAAGAAGTAGAAGAATAATAGATGTTCTGGCAATGCCCCATCGTTAAGAACTTCAGCAGCAGCAGCAGCAGCAGAAGGAACTTCGATTGTTGAACGTGCATTTAATGAGCTGTAGTCGCATTCGCAGAGCTTTGCACTTGGCACCTGGCCAAAAGGCTTGCCAACAACAGCAAGAAGTGAAAAATGCTGTATTCGAGTGAGCTTGACTTCGATATACCCTGGATTCAGCTGGAAAATAGTCTTATGTTTATGGCTTGAAAAGTATTAATCGAGACAAAACGCGGAGAATATATATCTATATTATTTCACCAGCCCACGAGCCAAAATCATCGGCTTGGCATAAGCATATACAGTGAGTCACACCGAAATTTGCACAGCGTCAAGTAAATAATGTAATTGCCTGCCATAAGTTAATTATTCATTATTTTTCAAAAATTCCAAAGACCTATGGTAGGTACATGTATTAACCACCTAAATTAATATATGATATGTATATGTATATATGTATGATTATAGTGCCATCCCTTTCTCACACGCACTGAAATTGCTTGCGCCTGCTGAGATCAATATGAGAATAAATTTGGTGTTATTTATCCGATCCTGATGAAATTTGTCGCTGAATATTTCGCCTGTTACATACTTGTACACTAAACCGTTATACCCTTCTAACCCATTTTGAATGGGTTCAGGGTAAGCAGAGGAACAAGAAGAAGAACAATAAACACTGCGCCAACTTCAGCCAAGCAGATTGCCTTCGTCACACACACACGCACACACTCACACACACACACATATATATATATACATATATCTATATAAATTACACGCACATTTTTCGCAGCTTTTGCCATGGCGATTGTCACACCTTTTATTGGACAAGTCGCATTAGTGGCTAATGAAGGCACAGGCAACAGTCACAATGGTCATAATAAGAGGACAGCAGACAATTCACAATTGTTGTCGCTAAGCGCTCGCTTTGTGTGTGTGTGCGTGTGTGCATGTGTGTGTGTGTGTGTGTGTGTTTGTAAATTTATCATGTGTCCGCCACAGTAAAAGTCTTATATTTTTTTACCATGTGCTGTGTGACTGCAGCTCACAATTCTCACAATGTATCTGTCCCAGGACACAATCTCCCAATTCCCAGCACACACTTAACGAGATACTCACACACACACACAATGATATATATATATATTTATATACATATATAGGTAGGCTCAGACAGAGCAATTAATTCCGTTTTATTATCGGGTCATAATTTCTCAACACAGCCCTAAACTGGCCAACGGCCCAAGTCCAGTCAATTGTTCTTCTTGCTCTGCCATACACAATATACATGTAAACATTGTATATATATATACATATATATATATGTATATATATATAGAATTTAATGAGATATTGTCAATTTGGCTGGCATAGCCCAGCAACGATGCCCATTGGCTATTTCCCAATTCAATTTCGTACTTTTTAATAGAATTTCCACACAATCAAAGCAATCAAATATTTTTACACAAATTGCACTCAGAGCCCGATTGTGACTATGGCAACTATATGCTATATATACATATATGCTATTGTCATCCGATCCAGTTGGCTTTGGAGTGCGTAATGAAATAATTTATACATATATATATTAATATATTCCGAACTTCAACAAAGTCAGCTTTAAAACTGAGGGAATACAACTTGTGCAAAAATATAGAAATGGGGACACAGCTGTCCACTTTGATCAAGAATATATATGCTTTCTGTTTTATTTTGCCCATTCCACGTTCAACAAAGTCAAAGTGAAAAGTGTATTCAAGTTGAGAGCAGGGTATATTGCAGTCGGATTTTCCATGATTATAGACTCATGATCCCAGCAAGCGATTCATTGTTATGCATCCATTTTAATCCTAAATACAAATTTCTAATTTATTGCGTAAGCCTTCAGGTATTTGCTAAAGTTGCTTGAATTTCGAAAATCCAACAGAAACTAGATCTTAAACTCAAACAATGCAGGGATTGCAATTGGCATTCAGAGTCTTAAATGCGGTTTTTCTTTTCTTTTTTTAAGAATCCATTTCAAATCCTGCGTAATACTGATTGTTTTTTCTTATTCTTGGCATGGGAATGAGAATTGAATTGAATTGTGAACAAAATGCTTGCAAGTGCTCTGTGAAATTCGACAATGTTATGAAATAGGGGTGGAAGGGAGGGAAGTGCTATATTGTTAGGGGTTGTAGAGAGCAAAAGGCCAAACAAATGACAAGGGTCAACAGGAAATGGCCCTCAAGCGGCTGTTGCAGCCAAATGATTTTCAATATTGATGAGCGGTCGGCAAGTTGTGTGCGATAAAAAGCAGAGACAGAGAGAGAGAGAGAGACAGATGTAGAAAGAGAGAGAGTGAGAGAGAAGGACAAACGTATCTATGCTGGAATGACAGAAAGTTGGCAAACAAAGTAGGCAAACACACAGCACTCGTTTCATTACGATGGTCTCTGGCCCCAGATCATTTATAAAGTGGCCGCACCTAGACGACCCACTCCAATCCGGAACCGAACCCCAACCGGAACCCGAACTCGACGTACCCGACTCAGTGGAGCCAGTGGTGCCACCCAATCTGGTCGAAGTACTTGCCGCATATGCATGCGCGTGTGGGGCAATTATTAATGAAAGGCTAATTCTACTTTGTCCGATAGCAACAAGGAATGCTCTAGACTTAAAGGAGCTCGACTAGCAGATGCCCTGAACCTTGAACCCAACTCGTTATGTATCGTATACAGTTTCGATGTGCATACAAAAAATGCAACTCTGCAATAAGTTTGTAAATATGTAAATAGGAATTTCTGCCAATTTCTTACTTACGTTCTTCATTAGAAATTATATCTTTAAAATTGTTCTCGGATATCGATTTTTATCGATACAGTTATCGACGAGATGAACTGAACATGATCTGCAAGAACTTCTATTTCACTTTCTCTCTCTCACCTAGTCTCTGAAATCGGCAGGTTTATAAGATGTACAGACTGGTATGGTTAAATCGGTTCAGCTATTATTGCTACTAAAGAATATATATACTTTATAGGGCGGGTTCAGTTTATAAATAATATAATGGTTTTTCGGTTGCATACCATTTTTAGTAGAAATGGTTTTAAAATTAAGTATACGACTACGAAAAAGCCCAATAAATTATAATATATATGTTTTTGTTGATCCCCAAATCGATCGGCCAATATGAAACTATAATACAAACAATACTCACTCCAAAAACCAACAGACCAAAAGCCAAAAGCCAAAAGTAACAATTAAATGGTAAGAGTAAAGAGTCAACAGTAGAAAAGTAAACAGTAAAGAGCTAAGTTCAGCTATGAACTATGCCTGGCACGCCAATTGTTTAATAATTTATGTTAAGCATACTTGAACAAAATAGTTGCTAGCATTTTATGCACCATTTTTGTTCAGTGTTCTTTCTTATCAGTCGGCAGCAAAGCATCTCAGTTTGAATTTGCTTTTGGCTTTGTCTAGCATGTGCAAAATTATTGCCCACATTAATTTATTGAGTCATTCCTTTTGCTTCTTCCTGTCCGCCATCTTGGCCAGTTTCTTATCTACACTCAGAAAAAACCATTGCCCTACATTTTTGTAATTAGCCCTATAATAAAAATACCTATTAAAGATATAAAGTTTTTCTAGTTTTTAGAAATAAATTTTAAATATTAAAGCAAGAGAATTTTATATTTCTTATTTAATATTTTGAAAAACACATGCAAATTTTTTTTTTGTGTACCAAGCTTGTTTTGCCACAGCAATAAAAGTGGGTTGTGGGTGGTGTTGCATAAGCTAGCTAACATTCAAATTAACATTTAAGGAGCAGGTCATCAGCAGGTTTATTTTTACCAGGATAGCAAAGCAAATATTTCGGTTCCGGTTCCGGTGAGTAAGGTGTAATGGATTATGAATTGGTTTCATTTTTTTTTTTGGTATTCGTTTGCGTTACTATATGCACTAATAATAAGAATTTCCTCAAGTGGCTCTTCAATAATGTCGCATTCCGGTTGCGGTTTTGGTTCCAAATTTTATGCGGCATCGGTTCAAGTTCGGGCTCTGGTTTGACACTCCACTGTTTGCAGTGCCCACAAAATAATTAGCACACTGCAAATTTAAGTTGTATATTAAACATAAATAATTCTCAAAGGCGCCAATCCTTTTTCCGAATGAAGTACAAAACAATCACGCAGATAATTTGACGAGGTTCGGCAAAAACAGCATGCAACGAAGAGTTTCAGTAGGGCAAAGAGGGTGCTTAACTGATTCATGCAAAGTTGTCCAAATTGTCCAAGTGACGGACAGTCTGACAGACGCTTTATGAACTGCGCCGAACAAAATGAACACCCAAAATGCTCAACCATTTTCATTTCCGGCCTTGTGGGCGGGCGTGGCCTGAGTTTTGTCATTAGCAGGGAAGAGCTCAAGGTCGCTGTAGCTGTGGCTCTGGCTGTGGCTGTGGCTGTGGCTGTGGTTGCGGTGCACACGTTCCGTCTACACTGAGAACAATTTCATTTATAATTTACAGCTTTTCATTTTTGCTCAAATTATAAAGTTTTCGCCATCGGTTGGAAATAATAATCATGAATATATATAGACAATATGTGTAAGCATGTACATGTTTTATTTGAGTGTATTAGACACCACTTAATTATGATAATTAAAGGGAAATCAGTGCAGTGCTGGTTGGGAGTGCCCCTACTGCCGTAGCTCTGCCGCCCTCCACAACTTATCGTAAAGTTTAATTTCAGCAAGTCAAAATGAGATTTGAGCCGTTTTTTTTTTTAATGTTATGCTGACAAGAATGATGATGACAGGAGGAGGCGCAGGCGCAGGCGGAGGGGAGGCATGTGGGAATGTGACAGGCGACAATGACGATGAGCAGTGGGAAAAGTTGCAGCATTTCGCAATTACCTTTTGGCTGACAAATTAAATTTAATTTCAAAATAAAAGAAAATAGAAAGAAGCTGAAGAAAAAGAATTATGAGAGTCGTAAAACATTTTGGCAGGACTGCTCAATTATTTCTCTCTTCCCTGCTGAGTTGGCCCTATAAATTTTATTTGTATTTTATTTATTTATTTATTTTGCCTTGCCTGCCAGCCAAACAACTTTTCAAAGGTAATAAAATAGGGGGCCATTGACGGAGCGGGGAAAGGAATGCAAAAGGTGGGGGGAGTTTAATTTATGGCCTCAAGATTTGCAGCAAAATGTTTGCTCCTGCTCCGGAAACGTGTCGAGGCGGACAGCCTGTTCTTGATAGCAATGCCCAGGGCCTCAACAGTGGGGGGAAGGAGGGGGGAAGTGATAGGCAATCGATATGGCGAATAGAGTTTATTTATGGCACGTTCCATAACGAAATGCCAGTCGAAAGTTGTTTTGCCTTCAGCCAGTTTATAATTTGCATTTATAAACTGAAAATCTGTGCAATCTGTGCGCGCTTACCAATTATACCCTGTACAAGCGCAGCGCACAGCCCGCAGGGTATGCTCGACGAAAAGTGTGCCACAATCATATTTAATCGTAGTAGATCCTGATTAATATACGGATATGTATTTAGTCGAGAGGTGTGGCACTCAAATGTTACTGGGTATATGTTTAGTATGGCATACCCCACAGTTCATGAACTTCACAAGTTAGCCGCGACAACATCATAAGCTGAGCGGAGCAAGACAAAGAGAAAGACAGAAATGTTTTCCTATTTGTAATTTTTATCTATCATCTCTGAGCTGTGCGTTTTGCAGATATTTTTGGGGCAATTGTTTTCTTCCGCGCATAAAAGCAATTAAATGAGCCTAGAAAAAGACTCCAGTTAATCCTTTTTTGCATGGCCACAGACGAAGACAGTGGTGCCAACAAAGGACACAGTCAGGCAGAAACATTTCCATACTTTATTAACTTGTCTTCATAAACTGTACCGCTCTCAAGGACAAGCCATACACACATCCATAAAGACACACACACATACACATTCCTTAATTCGTACATACACACAAACACACACATCCATAAGCACGAATATTTTAATAGCGATGCTGTCGAAATTGGAAAATTTTTACTTTAATGTGTATGTATGCAGGTTCGCAAATATATATATATAAATTTATATATATTCCTATATATAGGAATATATGTTTGATATACGAATAACTTACACATTTTTTGGTCATCATTATCATGAGTTCAATAAAATCATCCTAAATATTGATTAAGCAATTAAAATTTTAACGTGGATTTTTTTAAAAATTTAAAAAACATATGTTTAATTGTTATGGTCTGATTTTCTATGTGTGTAGATTAAGTAAAATTTGTAATTTGGTTTTTTTGCTACTTATATTATTGTTAAATATTAATTTTAGACTTCAGATAAACACAAACACTTCACACAACTTACGACAGCTAAACTTTAATATAAAATCTGAGCGAGCAAATTTCATTACTTGTTTCTGTCTCTGTTCAATTATAGGCAGTCAGCTTAAGTGCTATTAGACATTCAAGATGAGAAGTGTTCATTATTATGGCATTAGTCCGTTGTAAGCCAAATAGGCTTAACAATAAGTGAGAAATATATACTGTGCCCAGATTATTTCCTTGTATATACATAATTAATAGTCACTCAAAAGGACACTCAAGCTGCCATGCATATTTAAGTGAACTTCTGATTGGATTAGATGAATTAATCGCGTTAACATTTTCAAAAGTTGTCACAAAATATTTCAAAGACGACAAAAAGCGAGACAATATTTGACAGCTACAATTTATGCAAATTCCAAAATGACAGAGAACAAAGAACACATTATGCAGCGCATAATTATGTAATTTACCAGTGATAAACCACCACCACCACCCCCACCATCCACCCACCACCCACCACCCCAAACTCACCTCATCCTTAGGCACCAGCGTCACCTTTTTGATGGTGGGTGCACTATTGTTCACCACAACTGTTTCCCGTTTCAACGAGGGCCGCTTAAGAGCCGAATGCGGCTTTTGTATTTCAACCATAATCGCTGATCCCGTTGTTTCTCTGTTATTTTATTTTATTTTGTTGTTGTTGTTGCTGTTGTTGCTGTTGTCGTTGTTATTGTTCTTGCTGTGCTTGTTAATGATGATGTAAGTGGACGATGATGATGATTATGATTACGATGATAATAATAGTTGATTAGTTTGTGGCTTTAGCTGTTGCCTGCTCACTTTCTCCTGCTGCTGTTGCTGCTGTTGCTGCTGTTGCTGCTGTTGCTGCTGTTGCTGCTGTTGCTGCTGTTTTTACTGTTGCTGTGGCTGCCTTTTCTTTGGAATTCACATTCGCATTCACATTCTGTTTTCAGCGCTCATTAATCACAAAATGGCGCCATTACACACGCATTGCGAATTAGCGCAAAGCTTTGCCAGCTGCCAGCAGCACTGAGAAAAAATATGTATGTCCTTACGTGCATATATCTATCAAAATAAAATCGCCCTGCATTTTAGTAAATCCTCCTAAAAAATGTAATGTTTTTTGTTTTTTAAAAATAATATCTACATATTGTGAAACAAATTAGAAAGACTTAGAAAGGCTTGCTCTGAATCGAAATTACCGAAAATATGGCGATTTTACTATTGCTTACAAATATTTTCTCTTATTATGAAAATCATTTTTAAATAGTCGAAATGCAAACAATAATTTTTAGAAATAAATATATTTCCAAAATTTTAGAATAATCCACCTTCTTGTATTATGAGAAAAAGTTTTATTTTTTATACATTTTATTTAATTTTCCAATGTGTCACTATAGAACTAAAGACAATATCTCTGATTATATCTTTATTTGAATTTATTTTAAACTTATGGAATACAATTTAATATAAAACAATTATTGTAAATATTTATTATATTTTAATTCTGATTTCAAGCACAATGTTGTTTTTTCGAGTGTGACAACTGGGCACGACCTTGTGGGTGGATATGGTGGTGCCACTAAATGAATTAGACGTGCTGATGAGGCCTAAAGATTTTTTGTTGGCATCTAATGAGCTGCTTATGCCATGCATACGACTTAGCATGTTCTCGCAATAAATTTCCCAATGAAATTTACATAATCGCAGCCAACCACTACCACCACCCACTCCCCCCACGGTCAGCCCCCCACGACAGGTCGATCTCTGCGCTTGACTAAAGCTCAGCGCAAATATGACAATGACAGTGACAATGATGATGATGATGTTGATGATGATGTTGGTGTTGATCCCACAGATGATGCTGCTAATGATTGCTGGCAATGATGATGATGATGATGGTGTTGGTTTAGGGGCTGGGTGCTGTTACTGATTCAATTTGGTGGCAAGTTTCTGGTAACGTGTTTGCCACAGATAAACGACTTAGAGTGAAAATGCCAAAAATTGAATAAGGCAGCTTGCAGCGCATGTGGCGAGATGCAAGTTATTAGCATAAGCAGTGCCAGGCAAGAGCCAAAAGCCAACAATTGAAAGTTGGGTGAAAGGTGGGGCGAAAAGTTTCGTTGGATTACACATAAAATACTCTACGCTTCCTCCAGTTGAGCTGACAAGCAATCTGTGCCATTACAATTTGCATATTGTTCGGCCCCAAAAACTTTGCCAAATGCGGCGGGGGCGGGAGATGGGAGTTCGAGTTGGGTCGTAGCTACACTCACAAAAAAACGACATACATTTTAGTAAATCTAAAACTTAGAAATTTTTTCTATTTTTAAGAAGCATTTCTAAAATTGTTACACCCAGAACCCATTAAAATGAATAAAAAGGATATAATGTCCTTGGGCAATGTATGTAACAAGCAGGAGGAAGCATCTGTGACCCCATAAAGTATATATATTATTGATCAGGATCAACAGCCGAGTCGATATAGCCATGCCCGTCCGTCCGTCTGTATGAACACGCGGATCTCAGAGACTATAAGAGCTAGAGACTTCAAATGTGCTTTATTTTATTGATGACTGCCTCCGTTTCTCAAATATCGACATATGCTGCAGACACCTGACACCTACGATTGCGTGTATATCTATATATATACACTTGAAGACATTCGCACATTTGGGTGCAAGACTAACCATTGGCGCCAAAAGTAAGGCGATTCACTAAAATTAAGTTGATTATTTCTGTGAGTGTAGGTTAGCAGTCAAGTGGTCAAGTGCTGGTAGATGCTGTGCTTCACATTAGCTCTCAACCGATACACACACACACACACAGATACGTATGGGCTATGCAAATGTTTGGGCCGCACATCAGTGCGTATGATTGATGTGCTCAAAAGGGATGCGGGCGAGTTATTGTGGTTGTTTGCATAGGTCGAAGCCAATAGCAAAAAATTGTGTTCGCTATTCAAATTGCTCGAGAAACCACATTTGGACTGCCAAATAAAAAAAGTTGAATAAATTGGTAAAATCACTTGTGCGTGTGTGTCTGTTGGTGTGTGTGATTGTGTGTGTGTGCTTATAAAAAGCCATTTGATTGATGGCATCTCCAACATAGTGCTGTAGTTTTTTATACTTTATAAATGATGCGCCTATGGGCACGTTTATTTTTATTTTCATTATTGCTATTCACTTTATCTGCCATTTCATCACTTTTTATTTGGCATATATTTATCTATATTTTTTTTTTCGTCATTTACTTGATTTTGTGCAGAATCTAATCAATTTTTCTTACGGAATAAGATCTCCAGTTAAATTTTACCTGCCATGTATGTATATTTATAAATATGTATACATTATATATGTACATTGCTCTTCTATATTATTAGCTTAAGTATACAACTTCATTGACTAAATCTCACATTTTTGATTACCTTTCACAACTAAAGGCTTAACTGAGCTATCGAATAATATTAACTGACGTATGCAAACTCTTCAGTTACGCATTTTTTTCTTAAATATTATATTATTTCGACGAAGTTATGGCTATGGAAAGTTTTTACCCGTCGCTGCAAGTCGGGTCGGGACTTTAAATGTAGTTTAAGTACAGTAAATATATATGTATACAGCTCCCACAGGAACAATTGGTATATTTTTTAAATTTATAGGCGGACGGATTCCGGTCTGTATGGGAATGTTCGATATCTTCATTATAATAGCCATGAGGCTGTGGTCAAGGTTGAATTCACTGCTCTTAATCAAAAATAACAATGGCATGCCTTTGTCATATAAAGTATCTAGTTTTTCATATTTTTTAGGATGCGTGTGAGTGTGTTTGTGTGTGGCGTGTATGTGGGGTGTGTGTGTGTGTGTGTATCGATGACAATGGCAATGCGAATTGCGGCAGCTACAACTAAATAAGTGGTACACATACATATATCAATGTTTTGCCACATTGAATATACATCACAGTCTAAAGACACAGCCCTAGATACTTGCAACAGCAGCAAACACACACACACACACGCACACACATATGAAGGCAGCCTGGAGCTGTGTGTGCAAACAAATGCGGGGGCAGCCAAGTTGTCTGCACGGACGGACAGGATGAAAACAAAGGCGATGGCAACTCTTGGCTGCCTCTTCTTTTGGTAGCTGCGAGCAGTGTATGTGTGCCGTGTGTGTGTGTGCCGTGTGTGTGTGTACATATAAATATAAATATAAATATATATATATATTTATATAGCTGCAGTTGAAACAGTTGCTGCTGCTTGCTGCACATTTGACACAGTTTGCAGTCTTTATTGTTGTCGTCGTCTTGGGAAGTAAATTAAAAATGTCTAATAGATTTGTGTTTGCACACACACGCACGCACATACACACACACAGGCACGCATAGTTGTTTTCATTAATTTGTTGCTCTATTATTTACTTTTGTATTTTTGTGTTCATTGTTTTACTTTGAGAGAAGGCGGCATAAATGGCGTAACTTTTAATTTCCACGCACACACACCCCCTCCCCACCCCAAACACACACATACACACACATACACACACATGCACAACAATAACAATAATAATAATAATAATAACAGTAAATGTCACAATAACAGCAACAACAGCTGTTCAACGCCAACAAAAACAACAGCAATTTGGCAGCAGGAAAATTAGCATTTTCTTTTCAGCCCAATTTCCAAGCGTCGACTTTGTTTTTTTATTTTCAACATATTGCCACCTTGATGTATTTTTTATATTTTTTAGCCAGTTCTTTTTTCTTTTTCTTTCTTATGATAATATCTTGTGAAGGAAGCTTCTCAACAAACTTGAATATAAATATGTATTTTGTTTTGCACTGCCACCGATAACAACAAGAGGAGAACCAAAAAAACCAAAAAAACAAAACAAAAAACACGGAACGTGTGGAGAGAGAGAGAGTTCAGAGACAGACAGAGAGAGGAGAACGCAACGAACGCTTCCGTGCGGAAGTCAAGCGACGACTGAAAGTGAAACTGAATCTAACTGAATTGAAACAGGCGCTTAACTCGAAATCTGCGTCTGCGTATGTGTGTGCCTTGTCTGTATTTGTGTATGTGTGCTCGTGTACTAGTGTGTGTGCATGTGAGTGTCGGCTGCGACGGCCCGACAGTCGTCCGCTTGGGTTGCGTCTGCAGGGCAATGTAACTAGGGACGCTTTTCGTTGCCATGCTTGTTGTTATTGTTTACATTTCATCATACACATGCACGCATACAATGCTTATCAGCTGTTTTGTGCAAGCTTTTGCATAGCTTTCGTTGGCTTGGTTTCTGTTTCAAATAAAAGCTGCAGTTTATCAGCTTAAATATCAGCTTGGTGTTCGACAGTCGGGAAAAAACTGAACTTATTTGGCTATTTATGAAATTGGTTTGGTTTACTATTACTGCTTGTATTTTTTACATTTCTAGTTTAGTTTAGTTATTTATATTCTTTAGCAATGCTGTAGTTTCCAGTTAATAAACGATTCACAAATTATTATTATGAGCTGACTTCGATATTAGGCTAAAGATTTTCCAAAATAGTTTCGTTTACGTTCGCTAAAAAAACCAAAGTATTTTTTGATCAACACACCTAATGTGCAGAGCTTCGCAAAAGCTTACCAAAACTGTTTACAAGTTTACCCAAGCTCTTCACAAGCTTACCAAAGCTTTTTCTGAGTATAATTTCAAATGTTTGGCTCAAGTTAAGCCTTAAGCTTTCGTTCACCAAATATACAAAATCCTTAAGCTGTGCAAAGCTGTGCAAAGCTGTGCGGCAACTTTTGCCCGAGTTGTGGCTGACTTGTGCCACATGCCAAATGCGGCAGCAACAAGAATGAGAATCCATGCGGAGTGAAGCAAAATCAGCTAAGATTGAGTCAGTCAGCAAGTATGTGCTCAGACCAATCACCTCTTGCACACAACACATAAATTATTCAACTCAAAGCCGAGTGCGTGTTTACATCTGCCAGCTGCTACACTCAGAGAAACATACAGTCATAACAAAAATCACTCTAAAAAGTGAATATATTTAATTATAGCTTAACAAACTTTATTTCATTAATAAAAACCATTTTACTTTGAACTTTAAAGCATTTCGTCGGATCTGAAATTGTACTTGAATTCAGTAAAACTTCATTGGAACAAAGTGTGTCCATATAGATTACCCAAAAAACATTCATAATGTTTACCCTAATATTTACATTTTACGTACCTGAACCGAAATAAATCGTAATATTTTCCCTTAGTTTTCGGAATGTTCAAAAAAAATGTTTGTTCTGCAAAACTAAATGATTTTCAAACCCAATTTCAATTCAGTTGGCAATTTCCTTAATTCAGGACATCTGTTTTTTAGCTTTTCACTTTCTTTGCGTGTACGAGTTACAAGTGGGTTTTTGTGTGTGTGTGTTGAAAGTGTCATTGCCACATCGGCGGGAAAATGCTGCAAAATTAATGTGAAATAAACACCCAAGCATCGGAGGTGAGACAACAACACAATCTACTTGGCCAACATTTGGTTTTATTTCTATTTCATTTTTATTTTCATTTTTATTGTTGTATTTTTATTTTTGAGGTGCTTTTGGTTACGGTTGGCGGCTTTCGGTTGATTTACAATAATTGTAATCGACAGTCGACATACAAGATAACAACAACAAAGCATCTGCAAAGGAGCTGAGTGGGTATTAGAAATACCATTGGTAATTCCCAATGCTTCAGCCTTGAAACTGGGTGTTATTTTGCAGCAATGTTAATGAACTCGTAAGGTAATCGAATATTGATGGCATAATTGATATGATTTAAGTGGATGACAAACTTTTATAATATTTGCCTTGCCTTTTTTTTTGAGATTCATATTTATTTTGATATAATGCTTATTATGTTAACTAATTTTCTTGCCTATTAAGTATTACTTTCAACTTAAACTAAACTGTGCCTAGATCTACATCTGCCTGTCATTAACTTTTGTATTACATAAAGCACTTTGTCAAACCGGAACGGAAATCACAATTTTACCGATTGCAATTCAGAATCACAACTAAAATGCAACATATTTTTTTTAAAGAGAGAGTTACAGGAACCGAAACCAATACCGTAACGGAACGGAATACAGAAATAATTGTGGAGAGCAATTCATAAACTTTACACTTGTTATTCCCAAGCCGGAATATGATTTAACATATGTATGTATATACAACAATTTAATAAATACAAAATATATAAATGTATAAATATAAATGATTTTCCCTTTTTGTGAGCATTTTTTCATATATTTTAAATAATAAAATTTAAATTGTTAATTCAGATTAAAGAAAAAGAAACACCCTGTAAAAAAGACTGAGGCAGCTGGTAGATGTCGCTGTATCTCTGTGTCTATGGAACGCAGCCTCAATCCAGATACAGCTACAGCTACAGATACAGACACAGATACAGATAAAGATATAAAGATATTCAGCTTACAGAGACTGGCCCTGGCATGCTTATTCGCATTTATGTTCATCGATGAGCACGTGCACGTGTGAGTGTGGGTGTGTGTGGATGTGTGTGGGTGTGTGTGGATGTGTGTGGATGTGTGTGGATGTGTGTGGGTCTGTGTGGATGTGTGTGCATTTGTTAACTCTCGTATTGCAATGGAAAATGAAGGCTGCTGAGTTTATTAAAAATGTATCCCATAAAAATGGCGATTTCATATGCGAGAAATGTTTCTGCATATTTACACGCAACGCAGCTTAAATTGTTTCTATGTGTGTGTGCCTGAGTGTGTGTGTGCGTGTGTGGGTGTGTGTGCATGCTCGTAAACAGGAAACGGATATCAGCATGCAGGCGCACGCAGCAAAAGCAGCAACAATAACAATGGCCATTGTTTTTGACATCCTATTGCCATAAAATATGGCATAAATCATGTTGAGCCAAGACATTCTCCGCATTATCTATTTTTGATTAGATGCAGACATAATCCATTTTGGCAACAGTAATGAACACATCAAACTTGCCACTTAATGTATACTTAAAGTAATATGCTTTGGCCTAGCAACATTTATGCTGCGTGTAGGGTATCATGCAGGCGAGCTGACTCTAACATGCGTTTGTGTTAGTTTCCCTTCGAGCCGATTTTAACTGGCCACATTTTCGATATGGATGCAGTTTTAAGCTTTGTTTAACATGCCACAAAACACGCGTTGCCCAGTAAAATAAAGGTGAGCGTAAAAAACAGCAAGAGATAGAGAGAGAGAGAGAGAGAGGGAAAAGCATACATTTTTATGAATATTCTACGAGCAGTCGTTTCAATGAGTTTGAGAGCGTGTGTGTGTCATATTTTAGTAATTTCACACAGATACACACACGCACACACACACACACACACACGCACACACACAAGTAATAACTGGGAATATGATTGTAATGTGTATTTGAGCTTAAATCGTATTTGCATAAATAATCCATTTCGAATAAACTAAGCCCAAATGAGCTTTAATTATGATATTAAATGAATTAATGATATATCCATTGAAGGATGTATGTGGGGAATTCAATCGTATTTACAATAACGTCTTTTCAGCTTAAATTTGATTTTCACGATTACATTATCAAGAACTGATATTAAAAGTTAATTTATCCACATATGGATGTACTTCATCATTTTTGGCGGAACCTTTATGCTTTAGCGATTCGGCTTGATATAAAATTTGTGATATTGTCTTGAATTCAAGAAAATATTTCTTATTGCTTTTTGTAAGCGGTCATAAAAGTTTTCCAGTTTTATAGTGCAAAAAAACCAAAACATAAATAATGCTTTACACTTTATGACCGGAGTCTCTTGATTTTTATACGCTCATACGTTTCCCTAGTGTATAACTGCATGTATGAATACATACATATGTGCATATACATACATACCTATGTACATGCATATAATAATTATATATGTATATATGTATATTTACATTGTGTAGCAGCAATTAAATGAATGCGCATAGAAAATGAAGCACCCCAAAAACAAACGAAACAAGACATAAAACAACAAAAAAAAATATTCATGCCGAAGATTAAATACCCTTTCACAACGGAGTCCATCGGTGCAGTCACTAGTGTTCCAATCTTATGCGTAAAATAAAATAAATAAACATGAGAAATATAATAAAAATAAAATACAATAAATAAAAGTTTTGTTAAGGCTGAGGGACTAGCTTGCATGGACAGACAGGCTCGGGTCGACTCGGCTAGTGAGGCTGATTAAGAATATAATCTACATACTCCAATGGCTCCTTCAATACTGTGCAAAGTTCAGCACGAGCGTAGAGTATCCTCTGCAAGGATATACATGTATATTAAAAAAAACAAAAAAGGAAAACGAAAAAGAAAAACTAGGCAACCAAGTTAATTTATGGACCGAGTCGACGAATGTGCTCAACTTAAAGCTGAGTGTTTTCAAAAGTGTGTATCATGAAAATACAAGTGTCAATATATATATATATATATATATACATATATATACGGCATATGTGTGTTCTTGTGTGTGTGTATTAGAGGCTTGGCCGGCCTTCAGTTAAGCAAAAAGTTTTACCACCTGCGTTTTTCATTTACATGAGTAAGTTTCCACATTAAACGCAGTGCAGAAATGAAAATGAAAAGCAAAATTATGCCTTTGCCATATTTCCTTTGCCGTTGCCAACTTTCTGAATGCTTGGGCTGCTCTGCTAGCCGGAAGGCGGGGGGTGGTTTCTATGCTCAGTCGGCCTTAAAGTTTTTGTGTTTAGCAGAGAATGCGTTCCCCAACTTTATAAGCAAGCATTCTCACAAAATTCGGGCAATCCTTATGAATATCACATTTTTGCCTGCTGATGAGCACGTGACTTTAAATGCTTCAGAGCTCGATGAGTCGCATTTGTGCTGAACTTTGAAATATGCCTTTTAAATATATAAATGAATAGCAATAAAGCACGCAATCAGTTAGTCAAATTTACGTTTTAATTGGCATTCGGGTTAAGTGACATTTATTAATATTATTCAATTAAGATTAAACCAAATGCAAATGCGATTCAATGTAAAGTTATTCGTGCTGAACGCAAAGCGATTTTCGTTTTACATTTGTTATCCAATCAATTATGCTGCAAACCGTATTTAAATTTAACTTTAACATTGAAAAGTTGCAATAAATTAAAAGAGAAATAAAAAAACATTTTAGCTACGGTTAATGTTGCTAGACTGTTGCAATACCTCTATTATGATATTTAACTTCATTTAATAACCATACTTCATTGCTTATATGATATGTTATTTAATTTCATAATTTTATTTGTTTATGTTAATTAATAATATTTATTGATGCGAATATCTAGTCGAATAAGATCAAATAAGAAAAGGAAAAGTTGAAATTTTCGAATTTAGTTACATGGAATTAAATTAAGATACAGAAAGACATAATGACACATTCATAGACAGAGGTAGAGAGATACATATATATAGATATATATTTAGAAAAATAGATATATAGAGTTAGAGATATAAACATAGAGATAGAGAGATATATATATTGATTGCTCATACTTTGACCATATATCCTTCTTTATACATTGTCAGAAAGTCGAGTTTGCTTACAGTGCCATCAGGAACTGACAACACACGACTCACCACTCACCACTCACCACTCACCACGCACGACTCACGACTCACCAGTCATGAGTCAGGACACAAAAAAACGCCCATCACTGTCAGAGTTATCATGGCTTAAGGACATCGCTTGAGCTTGTCGGGCGAATGTGAAACCAAAGTTAAATACATAAGCGCCAGTTGATTAGGCAAACCTAAGCTGGTAAACTGGCAGCTTCTCCTCGTGCAACATGGTTGCCAGCCTGCTTGCTTGCGTGTGTATACAGCTAAACATGCGTGAGGCGCCCGCGGCGGCATAAGGCACATCACAACCACAGCCAGCAGCAACACCACCACCACCATTGCCAGCCCCACAGCCACACTCAGAGAGTAATTCCATTGTGCCCGCTCAGCTCGTTTCCCGATGGCTAACCAACTTGCCTGACTTATTAACTTAACAAAATGCTTTTGGGACAAGCTTTGACTCGGGGATTTTATTTTTTGACGTTGTGGCACCTGCAACGTTTCGGGAGTCGCAGCTGCCGGCGCACTTGAATAATAAGCGTCTATTATCAACTGCCAGGTTGCGTAACGAGCCTAGACAGCTTTATAGATACGTGTTTATACATATACATATATTAATATGTACTATACAATACAGATGATACATACATATACATCCATACATACAGTGACTCACACCGAAATTTGCACAGCTTCAAGTAAATAATGTAATTGCCTTCCATAATTCTACCTAGCAGGTGGGGAAACCCCAGTGTATTGGGGTCATATATTAATTTAGGTGGTTAATACATGTACCTACCATAGGTCTTTGGAATTTTTGAAAAATAATGAATAATTAACTTATGGCAGGCAATTACATTATTTACTTGACGCTGTGCAAATTTCGGTGTGACTCACTGTACATATATATGTATGTATGTGTGTGTATCCCACAGTATAGCTCAGCTGGCTGAAGCATCGTCTTATTTGGGCTCTGTTCGCCTGCCGGCGGCTTTTCATAATTATTTCATTTTGCTTTGGCGCTCAAATATTTTATTCATCATTATTATTATTGTTTATGATTATTATTATTATGATGGCAGTTTTTGTTGTTGATTTGCGCCTGGCAAATTATCAGCAATTTTATTTGCTGCCGGAAATAGCTTAAATTTTAAATTTTGACGCACACGAAATGTGAAAAGTTTGTTATCCGTAATTGGTTATGGATGCGGGGTGAGGCATGCTTAATGTTGCATGCAGCCATTTAAAATGTATTTAAATTGTTTTTCCTACTCTAGAAGCGTCCGTGTCTGTGTGTGTGTGTGTGTGTGTGTGTGTGTTCGTACTATGCTGTTTTCTTTTTGGTATTAAGCTGCAGCCAAATGTGTAGCACAGTTTGAGTTTTGTTTGTTTGTTCTCTTTTCTTTTTGATTTCTTTCTTTAGTTTTTTTGTTTGATTTTTCTTTTTGGTTGCATCCGCTGCGCCTGACGCCATGCAACACTGTTTCGAACTGGGCCAAGTGCAGGGCACATTGACGTCCAGCTGCCCCTTGCGACATGCAGCAATTTCACTTAATTTGCAACCTAGTTTTGATTTTTGCTTAACGGCATTTATTCCTTGATTTTTCTAGCTTTCTCGACTTTAATTTTTTTGTAATAAATTGTTTGTATAATGCAAATAATAATGTATTTTTTTTGCCCATAAGAAACACTTTTTTTAAGTGCTTCTTTGTCTCAAAACAAAATTTATCCAATGATTCTTTTTGTTTTTTCTGAGTGCTTTTACAGCTTATTGCAAATTAAGCTTCTGGATAGGCTTAAATGCAATTGAAAGTTTCTCAAAGTGATGGTAACATACTAACACTCTTAAGCATACACACACACACACACACACACACACACACTCACTCGCACACACACGTGAAATTCAATTAGAGTTTTGTGTTCTTTCATCAGCTCCTTTTACTTTTGCAACTTGGCAGAGGCTTATTCACATCTTCTCATCTCTCTCTCTCTCTCACTGTGCGTCTTTCTCGCTGTCTCCTTTTCTTTCTCTTGTTAGTACTCATTATCGTCCTTGCTCTCATCCTTGTGCTCATTTTGGTCTTTGCTACTTGCTTGCATTTGCCTCACACATCCCACAAACAAACTCGACAAAGGCTTTGGGGGCGCACGCAGGTTGAAATTGTTCTAGGCTCTGAGTTGTGGGCGGGGTTAACTTATGGAAAGGACAACGCCTGGTATCCTTACCTGCAAAACAACGATACACAAGAGAGCAGTTGAGCAGCAGGCAGTTTTATTTATTGTCGTCCTGTTCTTGTTAGCAGCACAAAGCCAAATTAATCAACACAGCTCGTCATAAGAACAAGCAACGAATGACTTTGTTTTGCTGGCTAATAAATTCGAATACGAGTAGTGAAATCACATCTGCGTATTCCGAAATTATGTTTCTCTCCAATTTCCCCAAGAATTACCCAAAAACTCTATTTAACAGTGATATGACTAACAAGCAGAAGAAAGCATGTATATTATGTATACTATATATGGTATATAGTATATAGTATATACATATAGAGTATCAAGAGCCAAGTGGGTGTGGCTGTGGGTGTGTGTGTGTGTGTGTCGGTGTTTGTGTGTGTGGGTGTGTTTGTGTGTGTGCATGTACATATATGGAGATACATGAGTTATGTAATGCAACAGCTCAAGTGCCTGAGGTGTTGCTGGCTAAGCAGTTATGCGGTGTGACTGTTGCGGCTCTCAAACTCTGCCACGGGCAGGGGCGACACCGAGCGGTGGCGCCACAACACAACTTGGTTGCCACTTTGGACCACATGATGGGCGTTGATAGGCAACAAGCAGCAGGCGGCAGACACTCGACTGGAAGATGGCGCAGACGTTTGGCCTTGCATTGGCAACACATACGAGACCGCGTAGCCGATGTGGCAACAGTAGCAGCAGTGGCAGGGTCTACATGTGGCATGCAAGACTGGAGAGCATGCTGTGCTGGGCTGTGTCTCTCTGTGTTGACAGTTGCACTAATTGCGAAATGCTGTTTGCTCGACTGCCATTGTCCCTGTCTCTGTTGCTGTTTTTGGCATACTTTTAGGCAATTTGCATATTTCGTTAAGCAGCCTCAAGGACAGGTATCTTCTGTCTCTCTCTCTCTCTCTCTCTTTATCCAGCTGCTCTGTTCGCTGAACTTGTTTATTTAGTGAGTCAAGCTGCGTTCCGTCTCTTGCAATTTGATTGTGTTTCATTTTTTTATAGACTGCACCATGTTGCTTTCTTATCGAAGGTATTTCTCATTTGACGACTAGTTTGTTGCGCACTCACTCTACAAGGATACGCAGTCTTCGTCCTGTGTTGTTCGTTAATTTTACTCAAGCTCATACTCTGTACTATTTTCAGTTTTTTTATTGCTCTTCTCATAATATGTTAATTATCTTTCTGATAAATATTTAATCAAGAACCTTGCCCTGATTTCACTCAACTAATTGACAGTTTGATTAATTGATTGCTGCCTATCCGCCCATCAGCCCATCAGGCCATCAGCCCATCAGGCCATCAGGCGTATGCGCAATATTTGCTAGCTGAATTAATCTAAGATCTCGTTGACCTTTCATTTGGATTTCTATTTATTTGCGCAGCCTTAATCGAATTATCCACGATTTGGGTATTCGTATTCGTCATGCACTCGATTTAGTGTGCGAGTGCACTCGGTTCACACTGATAATCAATTTGGATTTATCAATTAAATCTAAAGCAGCTGCAATTGGAGCCAGCTAATTTATGCAAGACTTTCATTTCAATTTTGTCATGTTTTTGCAGTTTTGTAATTTATTTAGTCGTTTGCCAATTTCATATTACTGATTCAGTGTGGAAATTGTTCTGTTTCAGGTTGTTATGTAACAGCTTTCGGCTGTCACCGAGCAGAATGTACTCATGAATATAAATATATGAATATGGATATGACATGAATTTGCATCTGCATCTGCATCTGCATTTGCATGAGCATATCGCATACAGGCTAAAGAATTTTGATTCCTCTCCAACAACACAATATCAATATGGTTTTTTAACTGAAATCATTCACAATTTCAATTAAAAAAACACAGTGCAATTTGCTGTTTGATGGTTTTACAAGAGTGTCGCTTGCAGTTTGATTTTAGTTTTGGTTTTCTTTTTTACATTTTATTGGTATTGTGGGGAAATCCAAATTCCAATTTGCCCAAAAAACAACAATTCATACTACCCCAAACAAATACTCTTTGCAAAGTGTGTGTGTGCGTGTGTGTCTGTGACTGAGTCGCACTTTAAGCCATAAATATCTGTGTTAGAATGCCATAAGTCGGCTAAAAGCCCATATCTTACTTATCACTTGATTTACCGTTGGTTCCCCAAGAATCCAACTTACTGCAATCAGAAAAAAAGACGAACAGAAGCTTAAAAAATCTTCTGGTTTTCAGAAATAATTTCTACGTATACGTAATTCTCTTTTTTAATCTTATCTATTTTTAAGAAATACATTTAGTTGTTTTGGCTTAGTCAGCTGTGACTTTGAAATAAGGAAGTATAAATCAAAAATAAGCATATTTAATTTAATTTTTAACAAGTAGATATGCAAATTGGGCAAGAACCAACTAATGGTGTGTGTAGTTGTGTTTTTTTACGTGTATGGTTGCTGTGTGTTTATTTGTTTAATTAATTTTGAATGACATGGCACTTAGGCACACTTACTTGGCCATGGTGCGAGGCTTAATCAAATGTCTCTGTGCATATTAATTAGTTGCTGCTACGTAAAGCAAGCAAGGCAAGCAATCGACCGCAAGTACAAAATGGAATTAATTCAGCGACAGCTGCAACAACACAACAACAACAACAACAACAACAACAACAATTGCAACAAAGAAAAGCAATAATAATAGCAATAACAAGAATATCATTATTATGAACAGGCCCCAGCAGCATCATAATTATTGTGTTTCCTGTCGATTTGGCCTCTGCCCTGCGGCGACTCATTTGCCAAGCCCTTGGTAAAGCCAAGCTTGTTGCGGTTTTCGTTAACACGCGGTTGAACTTAATTGCCAAACACACACACAAACACATACACACACACCAACACACACACACACACCAACACACACACACACACAACAATACAGGCCCAGTTCCTGTTCGGAAAGCATGCAATAAAACTTAATGAGGGCGAAAATTCTCATTGACGCGTTTTCTGCAATGCATAAATGAATAGTAGAATTCAGCGAATGGCAACATAATGAAAAACTGGGCTAAGCTGCGCTATGCCTGCCACGCCCACAAAAAAAAAAAATAAAAAAAATGGCTCATCATCAGTATAAACATCAACATCAACATGAACATCAACATGAACATCAACATGAACGTCAGCTTCATCCACCGGTTCGTTTTCGATTATTTTATGACGCAGTTGGCCAAGAGATTTGTTTGCTGGCCGAATTGAATTTGATTCGAGTTAGTTCCATTGCCCTCAACTTAAGTGTGGCCCGTTGCGGAATTTGTTTGCACACAAATGTCGTTCGTCCCCTAACTGATGTGGTTGGTTGGCCACTAAAAGCCGCTCTGACATCACCCAAGGACTTGGCCCTGGCAAGTGCTTGATTGAATACACGTGTGCGTCTTCAGGCACCGTGCTTCAATCATATTTACTACACTCAGAAAAGTACATACACTATTGTATTTCTTAAAATAGGAAATGTATGTAGAATAAGTATGTCAGAATAAAAGTCAGTAAACAAATAAGCTGAAATTTATTTATTACTTCTTGCTGAAATTTATAAAGTACCTTTTTCCTCTTCAATTAAGAAATTTATTTCTGTGCTAATTTTAAGCAATTTGGTTTTCGCATATTTAGAAAGAATGTTACGCAGTTTTTTTTGAGTGTATATACATGTTCAACTAAATCATTGGGAGGAAAACATGAGCCATGCCACAATAATTGCATTTGGCCCGTAAAGGGAAGTGTCAACATTGCGCATACGCCACGTGGCTGCAGTTAACTCTAAGTGATATATTGGCTTCGAAGCAGTTGCTGTTGTTGGCATTGCGGAAACAATAAGGGTATCAATCCGCTGTGTGTGCTGATTAACAGACTCATTAGGTGTCCTCTTCCAGGAGAAAGCTGAGTTGAGTTAAGTAAGTGCAAGGACATCTTGATGCCCAGCCAGAAATTGTTACGCCTGCCTTGAATTTGCTACCCGTATGGAAGATGCCCGGAACGTGATGCAGACACCTGCGCACTCCTGCGTGTGTGCGTGTGTGCGTGTGGGTGTATTATGTGTATGTGACTCCAGTCAACACCTGACAAACATTGTAAGTAGGCAGCAAAGAGTCTGTTTGTTCAGTTTTGTTGTTTGTTGGCGTGTTTTGCACAATGTGTCTGAATATTTTGAAATAATTTCCTCCATCCTGTAGCTAGAATATTTATGTATCAAGTGATAAAATCTGTAGGATTTATTTATACATGACAGATTCATGAACTTCCGTTAGCTTATATTTAATTAAGTTGTGATCAACCTAACAAAGTAATATCTCATAACAATTTGCACAATTTGTATATACTGCTAAGGATTCTTTAAGGCGTTTATAGGCCTGGCTAAAAGTGAAAACAGTTTGTGGACTGTAAGTAAGTTGAAAATATACAACACGAAAATGGTATCTAAAATGAGTCTGAGAATAGGGATTAAATGGACGGCGTCAATTTGGGTCACGAGCGCTTATGGGCTGCGTGTATGGAATTATTTTGTCATGCGTCCTGCCAGCCATGAAGGATGCGAATGCCACTTGGCAACTTGGCAATGCGGAGCGTGCTGGCTCCTTCATTGCGTGGCAATGCCAGTTGCATGCTTTTGCCCCTGCTTAGGTTCTATTTCGGTTGCCGAGTGTTGATCTATTGGCTTTTGAGCACGAAATGTCCCACACACACACACACATATATAGACTCGCAAACCGCTTGCCACACGTAGCACCAGCTAGGCAGTTAACATAAAAAACTGTGCTACATACAATTTGGTGCACTTGGCTTTTGTGATTTTGTGAATGGCAACCGACTCAAAAGAAGAAAAGCAGTCGCAGCCCAAAAGTTGAAGCTGTGCAGCACCTGCCGCAAATTGAGGTACCCCAATCGTTTGGCAAAATTTTAAAGCGTTGTCACGTTTCAAAATGTTTCGCAATTTTCCAACAGTCAACCATCTTCCCTCTCCCTCTCACACTCTCCCTCTATCTCTCTCTCTCTCTCTCACACACTCTGATTGTTCAGTTAAAGTTTCGGTTCTCTTTTCTGGTACTTTAGTTTGTGTTTTCTCTGTGTTTGCCCTAACAGCAACAATGATGATAACAGTGTTGCAAGTTATGAAGCTTGTGGAAGCTTCGCGGCATTTTATGCTCCATCCATGCTATCGCCTTTGGGAATTGGCCAAATGAATTGGGTTTATTCCGGTCCTTTTATATCTATTAAATTTCATTTATTTTTATTAAATATGAGAGCAAATAAGAGTCTCGAATTATGCATACATGTTTGGCAAGGGACAGTTGCAGCAATAGCAACTTGCAACGCATTGACGCAGGCACCAACTTGAGCATGTCAAATGGCATTGCAAATGAGCCTCAGACAGCTCATAGGTAGAGGGGGTTTGCGTTGCAGGGGAGGAGGATTGTTGAGCTTAAGCTCTCTCAAATATTCCCCAAAGGATGCAATAAAGTGTTTCATTTGACGAACCTGGTGCAGACCCAAAAAGGAAAGTGCACGAAAAGAATGTTAAATAGTTTAGGGGAGTGGAGCAGATGCGAAAAATAGCAGAATATAAAAATAGTAAGAACCAAACTAAAGAAACGTTCATAAATGGCACAAGCCGAAGCAATAAGTTAGGCCAAGAGTGGACAGTTAAAGAGCCATGGCCTATGCAAAAGAACAACTGAAATAGGAGAAACCACGAGGGAGCAGCGAGAAAGGACATTAATGTAAGCGAACAAAATAAGCTTGCATACTAAAAAGGAATACGTAAACAGAATACCAGCAAATTTGCATCAGTAAAGTGGAATTTGAATTAGAAACAATACTGAAGCGAAACGGAAAGCAAAGTTACCGGAAAAGAACAAGACACAAAATGGAATTGCTATCTGAAGCACGTTAAAGAATAAATAAAAACAAATATTATATTTTTATATTAAAGTAATAATAATATATTTTTATATAAATAAAAAATATTATTAAAAATAATAATAATATTAAGGCCAAATGTGAGTCAACAATCAACCTTTAATTATGTATTTTGCGCAGCAAGCAGTTATCATTCGAGTGATTCTTCCATAGCTATATGATATAGTATTATTATAGTAGTTAGTAGGATATCTGAGAAGCGTCAACGAAATAGCTTTCAAGTGGATCGACTCGGCTTGGGACGATGATAAAGAACATTGAAGCGACAGCAGACAGTTGAGCAAAAGTTATATAATGAGAGCATAAAGAGATGTGGCCTATATCTTTATTTGAATTAACCAAATACTTATTCATATTCACTCAATTACTTATTCATATTCATTCAATTACTTATTCATATCTATATATGTATATGGAGGTAAAATCAAATAACAGCCAGCTGAATTTAGGCATTTTATAATGCGAGCATCATCGCATTATAATTCCCACATTAATATGTGTGTATTACACACACATATGCTCTCATATACACACACCCCCACACACACAAGCATATTGTTGTCGTTATTGGTGTTGTGCTTATTATACCACTAAAAGTGAGTCTGGCTGTGATTTTATGCGCATGCATGGACGGATGCCCATTATGCCTTTTATGATCGAGTGCTGCGAAGTGCGGGGCGTGTCACTCATTAATTGAAGCACTCACATATGCCTGACGCCTCTCAGTCTCAGCTCGACGACTACTCCCATTCCCATCCCCATCCCCAACATGAAAGCCTTCGTAGTAGGCCACGAGTACGAGTACTATTTATATGTGGTTGGCATCGTCTTTACGTTTTCACTTGATTATAATAAATTTATTCCACTCTTTCGTCGAATGGCCATGCAAATTGACTGTTGCCCCATTACAAGTGTGTGTAAGTGTGTGTGTGTGTGTGTGTGTGTTGAATATTTATCATATGCACATAGATCGTGTATTTGCGTTGAGTGCCTGCTAAAGGAAATATCTCTGTCTCTCTCTCTCTCTCGCTCTCTCTCTCTTTTTGGAGGGGAGGTAAATGCGAAATGTGCCCTCAAAAGTGAGCCAATAAAGCAATAAAGATACCAAAATGTTAAATCCATATATTTATGACCCAACTACGAGCGTAGACATCTGTTCGATCCAAAATATACATATGTATGTTTGAGAACAAATTTATTTTAAATTTACTTAACCTTCTCAAAGGAAGGCTATCTGCTTCTATAAATATTTTCGGAATATTTTTATATCCTGAACCCATTCAAAATGGGGAAAAAAGAGTATAACGGTAATGTGCAAATGTGTGTAACAGTAATATATATTCTTGGTCACAGTCGATGTAGCCAAGACAGATTCCAAATATGGAATATAAGTTCTCGTATATAAGTTTGTCATATTTTATCGATAACTGCCTCCGACTACCGAATATCGACACACTTTGATTTCCGATAGCAATAAAAGCCACAATCATTAAAAGGTATATGCAATAAATCATGCCCTGCTTTGGTGTATTCGTTACTCTTCAGTTGCTGTGATTGCTATATGAAAAGGGTGCACTTGTAGACCTGCTCACTTTTCAGTGCAAACCTATTTAAAGGGGAATTTGTTAATAAAACAATTATACGATTAACAACTGCGTACAGTGCATATCGCAGTCGAGCTCACTCGACTACAGCATTCTGTCTGGTTTCAATTATTCTTCACTTAAGGCCGCACATCTGATGTATATAATATATATAATTTAATTGTTCGGGAATTTAAACAGCCTAAACAAATAACAGAGAAACAGAGAGAGGGAGTGAGCGACAGAGAGAGAGAGAGAGGCAGAGATAAGTGCGCTTATGGATGGAAGGGCTGCCATTTAAACATGTGGACAGCTTAATCAATTCAGTTGCCTGGCAAGGAGGCAATAACGCCTCCACTTACCAGGCGAGTCCTTCAAGTCGGTCACGCACAAAAAACCAATCAACAGCTTCAGAGCAAGCCAAACAGTCCAGGCAAGACCAGACCAGACCAGACCAGACCAGACCAGACTGGAGCAAACACTGGACAAGCAGCTGTTCAGAAGTGTTAATGAGCTGAACATGTCCAATGCAAAGGCCCCCAAAAAGTGTTTCTGGCTGGGCGAATCTGTCAATTTTCTATGGAATCGTCTATGATGAATTGGTCTGCCAGTATATATGCATAAATACACACACACACACACACACACATACAGCTGCGGTCAAAATAATAGTAGTAATGCAGCAATGTTTTGGAAACTGTTTAAAATAATGCCTACAATATAGTTTGAAAATTAGGCAAATTTTATTTAAACACAAGCACTTAATATTGAAGACAACTGAAGATTAAAAGTTGACATAGCTCTACAACTTATTTACTAACAGAAATATTTATATATTTATTTTAATTAAATTATTATTTAAATTTATCATATAATAGTAGTGGAATAAAAGTAACGTTTTCTCAGCTTTCCCTATTGCTAAATAATATTTTTGAAAATAGATATGTTGTATGTATTGTACTACGCTTATAAGTTGGAAAAAATAGTATATTTGAAACATTCCCAGATTTTTTGAGTTATATTCTTATGAAATGCTTTGAGAAGTTTGAGCAGTACTAATATTTTGACCACAACTGTCGGCACAGAGGATACGTGTGTGAATGTAAATTCGTTTAAAAATGCATTTTGTTTGGTTCCGACACGTCTCGTCCATTTGGCACGAAGCTGGAACGGTGCTCAATTGATAGCATTAAATGGCCGAATAATTGAAAAAGACAGTCAACATTAATGCAAAAATATGACAGTGTCTTCAATTAAAACAGAGCGACAAACAGTGGGGCAAACAGTGGGGCAAACAGTACTTCAGACACTCTCTCCAAAGAATTTTGTGGTTTCCAGGCAACTTAACGTTAAGTATTAACGATTTGAAAAGAAGTTAAAGTTCGTATGTTGTTGAACTACTTTACTGTTGTCAATTTAAGTGGACAACAGAAAGACAAAAATACCTCAGCTCTTAGGTGAAGTTCCCTTCAAGTAAGATTCCCCAAATTACTGATATTACTTGTTAATTTAAGTTTAATTTAAAATCTAATTTTTAATTTCGACTGACTTAAATAAATAAATGAGTCTTGGTAAATGTTTGTGCTTAATGCACAGCTAGCTTGCTGTATTGAATTAAGCTAATTAACCGAATCAAAATGCAACTTGCCGAAATTGACTCTGAAATTACGTTGAAAGCGTTTCTCGGTGAATGTGAGCAATTTGTGTGGTTGAATCTTGACGGATTTCTCGTGCCCACCAGAAAATGCCAATGAATGAAACGAGTTTCCGCTTGTGCGACTTTAAATGCAATTAAATGTAAAAAGTCGTGGTTTGGTTGGGGCACGGAGCGGGGCTGCCCACTCGCCCCTCTCCCACTTGAGCAAATGGAAAAAATCAATCACTTTTGCAGCACAGCTGCCAAACACAAAATGCTTTGTCATTTATACCGCTTTTCAAGCGTGTACACTATAGCAAAAGCATAGAACTTTTTGCAGCTAAAAGTAAATTTCGAAAGTCCTACTCCAAGTTGATTATACGAACTAAATTTCAGCCTTGTGCCTATATCGAAAAGTATATGGCATTCAGGCGAGTTGAAAACTTTTCTCATATAAGTTGTTACAAATGGCCTTTTTGCTCAGATTTCGATTGCATTCAATAGAAATGCTATTTTTCCCGCATAGTCTATTTATTCATTGAAGTTATTGTCAATTATATTTTGGATTAATTTGTGTTTTTTTTATTTATTAATAAATGACGGACTGATCAAAATTATGATATTTACGCTACTTGGTATAATAATTGATGGCAGCCAGAAATTTTCCGATTGAGTGGTATAGCCGGAACCGAAATTGAACATTATTTTAAAAACCACTAAACGGAATCCGAATTTTTAGTTTAGAAAACAGCAGACAACGAGAATTTTTTAAACCTTTTATTCTGTACGGGTGGCAAAACAAGGCATCAAAACGGAACTGAAAACAAATTAGGAACCGTTTCATAATTCTGAGCGAAACCATTACACTTTTCGTACCAGAACCAGAACCGGAAACCCAAGCTAAATCCGATTGTTTCGATTGTATGTCGACCAAAGTCCGATTCGGAGAGGCGTTTCTTCAGATATATCCGAGAATCGAACATTTTTCTCAACAGTCCAGCAACAGTGCGGCAAGGGCAAAGGCGAAGCGAAGAAAAACAAGAAAAACAAGGAAAACATAGAAAAACAAGAAAAACATGGAAAACGAGAAACACAAAAAAATAGGAAGAACACTTGGCCACCGCTGAAAAGCAGCTTGATGGCCATTGAATCAATCAAATGCCGGCACGCTCGAGCGACTCTTGAAAAATTGTCGAACATGTACAATAATAATGTTTATCGAATGCCATCTCCTCCGCTTTAGAGGGGGTTGAGGGATGGTGATGAGGGTGGCAATGGGGGCGTGACAATGTCTCTTGCCAATCCTCATGTAATTTCTCTTGTTATGCTGCCTGTCATTGTACTCAGTAATATCTGCCCGTGTATGTGAGCGTGTGTGCCTCTGTGTATGGCATAACTATGGGCGCGGATGTTGCACGGATATCGGTGGGATTTTGTAGTTGTGATTTGACATTGTTTTTTTTAACAAGCGCACAAAAGAGACAAATTGAAAGTAGGAGCAGTAAGCAAGACAACAAACAGCTGGACTACGAGATACAAACGGGGACAATTATCGATAGATATATAGATGATTTACATTTTATATATGTTCGAAGCGTGAAGTCCTTAACGCTCTAAGATCGTCTCAGGTGTTGCGCAGTTCAAGAATATATATATATATATGTATATATCAATTCAAAACTACATATCAATTCAGAACTAATCTTAAAATATTAACCCTCAAAAACTGCTTGTCGGGATGGGTCAAAACTTTCAGGAATTATAACATTGTCAAAGTGATCTGATTTTCAGAAACCAGGGTTTTCTTAGCCCGTCTTTAATACTACATTTAAAGTGGAAATGGAGATTCCAGCTGGAAAATTCTTATTAAAAAATAAGTTAGGGGGTCGGAGATGCACCTTTTTTTCTGCTACATATGTTTGCGCAACATCGATATACCCATTCACCATTTGATGAGGTTGAGGGTATAATGGAGTCGAGGAAGGTGAAGTTAAAGGGGAAGGGCAAGGGGAACTGTCAAACGTCAACGTGCATTTCTAATGGCTTGACACAACAGATAAAAAGCAGCTGAGAAAACTGAAATATTTTGATTTATGTTAACAATTTATTTTTCGCCTTCAAATTGCTGACGCTAGTGGAAAAGTTTGCAATTTCTTTGCTGCCGCAGCTGCAAAGTTTTAAGCCAACTGCTTGTTAATGGCTTGGTAAATTGCTAAATTGTATAAAAATTGATTGTCATTTTGTATATTTTTTGTAAAGGCCACGCATGTCCTCCATCACTGAAAATGTTTCAAGAGGATGGTATATTGGAAAACAGATTAGGCTGATGACATACTATAAAAGTCAAAATCAGCCAGGGTCACCTTATGTGCCAGTTAAATTGGTAAGAAAGGGGGTGGTAGAGGTATATCTGATGTAAGGATATACAGATAATTGGCGTTAAATATAAATGGAAAACTTCGAGAAAAATTCACACAGATGAAATAGTTTTGTAGAATTGAAAACTATATTTACTATCCTTGCTCTTATTTGTATGTATGGCGACTGAGAGAATTCGTGCGAAATTGAGCAAATAATTTGCAATTGACTGAATGTTAGCTCAATCTTAAGTTGCTTAAGTCCAATTATTCAATATTCAATTATCCGCAATCTCATTCACATCTCGTTTAATGATATGCGAATTGTGCTGCTGTGGCAATTTGAAGTGCACATGTGCCAGCCAGTAATTGAATCAAAATACCGTGGATATCCTGAGAGATGCATAAGAAGGAGGAGCGGGAACCATCCATGGGAAGCATCTATTGGATTTCGAGCTTCGTTTCAGACTTTGATTCGATTTAAGAATGCCTCATGGCTAGATGGTTAGATGGTTAGATGGCTAGATGACGCCTGGCTGGCGCCACTTGGGTGACAGCCACTTGACTTTGGCGCCCGTCCGAATGCCGCACTCAAATGATAACCGAGTGGGCCATCTTGCACGTGGCATGTGGAGAGTGTGATTGCTGCAGGTGGCTGGGCGCACTTACAACATAAGCCGCCTCTAGGCTCCAGCTCCGCTCTGTTTGCATTTGTGCTATGGAGCGCACTTCATTGCGTTTGCTTTCCCGAGAAGGATGCTTGAAATATGTGGGCCAAAAGCACGTCTTCCAGAGGGCAACGAGACCCCGGCTCCAGCCGAGCTCAAATATTGACTAGCGCACTGCATTTGACAGGCTAGCCAACTCACTGACTGACTGACTGACTGACTGACTGACTGGAACTGACATTAAGTCAATTTGGAATATCGATGCGCTACATTGAATATGCAGGAGGCAAGCTGTTTGCCTCTTTGCCTCTTTGGCTGTCTGTCACAAATAAAGTACTTGCTGCAGGCATCAAGCAGCAAGTTTCGTTTCCAATTAACTGTTCCAAGAGTTTGTGCCCTACAATTAATTCAATTATAGCATCAGTTTACGTAAACACACATTCACATGTGTGTGTGTGCGTGAGTGTGTGTGTAAACTGTTATTTGTTGCCAACAGTTCACAGTTGAAAACTTGGCTAGAAGCTCAAGTCAGCTCTCAGCAGCGCAAAGTTTGCTTAAAATGTTTTTCTATCTGCGCAAATTGTGGCATGTGAAAAAATGGTTGCTCCACTGTGCAACTGATATGTGCAGGTGGATGGTCTCAACAAAGCCTTTAAATTGCAAATGCTCAGCTGCAACACACACGCACACACACTCACTCACACACTGAGTGTTAACCTGAGGCGCACAACGTGGCGTATACGTGTTAATTTGTGTATATATGAAATTTGAGAAACATTGCGGAAACAGGCATAAAGATTGTAAAGTCCCTTATAAGTTAAGCTTGTCGGGAATATTTGGCATACATGTGTGTGCGTCTGTGTGTGTGCGTGTGTGTATGTGTAGGTGTATAAGATGCTCATAAGTACAACAATATGTATTTTTCAATTATTTTCACAGGGCACTCAACGTCTTGGCAATTTGATAATCTGATAAGCTTGAGCAACACAGCCCGTGCAACTTATGGATGTGAGTTGAGTTTGACTAACGTAAATATATGTTAGGAAAAGGGAAAACTTCTTGACTTAACTCAACTCAGCAACAAACTTGGCAACACGTTCCTATAAAAAAAGGGTAACAAGTTCAATTAAACATCAAGAATGTGGAGTAGAATGCAGAGAAACCCATTTGGAATGAACGGAAAATTCGCTTAGCAAATCGAAAGACTAGAAGATTAAAAAAAACATAATTCAATCAAAAAGTAAAAATGTGTCAAATTGAAATTGTGCGCATTATTGGGAAGCTGAAATGCCAATCAAGGATTAGGGATTAGCCAATACAAGAACTGCTCACTTAACACTGATGCGTGTTAAATACATTTGAATGTTTGTCAACTTGAGCTTGAACTTGGCATAATACACGCAACCTACTCAGCTTGCCACATATGCCACATGCAACACATTGTACAAATTGAAAACTAACAAGCATATCCATATCAATCATCTCAAATGCATATATGTTTTTGTCTGTGTGTGTGTTGCAAGCTGCTCTCATGACTACGGTGTGGAACGAGAAGCTGTCAGACTAACCAAGCATCACATGACACAACAAGCAGACACTCACACACTCACATACACACATATATGTAAGTTGTAGGTTCAACAATTTGAGAGCAGTGAAAATCTGTTTTCACTTTAACACATTTTACTCCTTCGCCTGCAATTGGCAACATTTTGAATGCTCTTTTTATTTAGTATTTTTGTGTGTTTTTTTTTTTTTGCTCTTTAGCTAGACTATGGCTGTTTGATGTTAGCACATAAATCATGCTTCAATCATTCATCATCAATCATGGAATAGAGAGACAGTGGAGCCATTAGTGTTACTCTCCCAACCGGTAACATTGTAGCTCAGAGTCCGCACTATACTCTGTGTTCTGTGTTCTGCGTTCTGTGTTCCCTGTTCAGTGTTCTCGTTATCGAGCAGCTTGTTACATGATATTTACGAGTAATTTGAATTGCCATGTCACTGCAAAGGCACATTCTAATCATACAGATCCCATGGTGTGTGTGTGCTATTATGTGTCGCATGCGTAACAAGAGGCGCTCATTTGCTTTAACCGGGCAAGTGGTTCAGACAACGCCTGATGAGCTCTAGCATCAGCAGCTTACTGCCATAAATAACGCAGACACATCGCTGACATCATATATATATACACATATATATACACATATGTATATAGATATATATATATACATATACATATACAGACAGAGACACAGCTCCAGTTTCAATGCATAATGTCATCGCCATATCAGCACCCACTCCCAATTTGAAGCCCTAATTTATTGCCATATCCAGTCTGAGTTCTCATCCAGAATTCTCGATTTTTTCTCGCAACTGCTAAGTGCATAATAAAATTCTATTATTTTTGAGCTTAAAGCGGCCAAGAATTGACAAGAATTGTGCAAAGTTCTGTTATTTGCTACTAGTTTAAGAGATCAACAATGCTTCTTGATCATACATTAAAATTCGATAGTCTTATTAGAATCACTGTCAAGAATGCCATTATAGTTCTTGGTCAAGGGAATTTAATGACGCTTATATACATATGTATACGATAAAGCTACTTTGCACTTCTCTTGTGAAGTTCCAATTGTGGAATAGGGATCTCAATATCCGATTCACCAAACCAGATTGGCATCTGTGCAGAAGAATTTAACCAAGCCAAATTCATTTTTCTGTTTCCTTTGGACCGTCTCTTCACTTTTTGCCACTTTCTCTTAATCGCTAATTCATACTAACCACTTTCTTTTGATCTGATTGTGTTTGTTTTATGGGTTTTGACCAATCCCATTTTGCACTTAAATACCCCCAGATATTTTATAAATATTTCTTAGTTCTGTTTAATTTAAATGGAGTTTTAAGTTTTAATTTAATTGAAACTGATTTTATTTGAAATCAAATAAATAAATTGAAAAATAAATTACTAATTATCAGGGTCGGCTTATTCGTGTCACTATAAAACCATTGCTGAAAACACGAGGAACAAGACACACCATGCGTACACACACCAACATGCACACACACATACACATGAGTTCAACTGTTGTTACTGTCTCATTGTCGCTTTTTCTTAGGTCTCAAGTAAACGGCAGCAAATTGCATTTGAATCACCTTGTTATGCGTTTGTGAGAGCAGACATCTGCCGGAGCCTTCAAACTATCGTATGAGGTGTGCCACGTTGTTGGGGGAGGGAGAAGAGGGAGAAGTGGATTGTAGTTACTTCAATTACAGGACACGAATGTTGACTGTTGCGCTGTCTC
Source organism: Drosophila kokeensis (assembly GCA_035042145.1). Classification (NCBI taxonomy): domain Eukaryota; kingdom Metazoa; phylum Arthropoda; class Insecta; order Diptera; family Drosophilidae; genus Drosophila; species Drosophila kokeensis. The sequence continues at coordinate 1,330,390 of JAWNLT010000419.1, read as the reverse complement.
TCTGTGTGAAGTACTGCTTAGGATATCAGAGTTCTGATTCAGTACTTAACCAGTCAACAAAGTTGTCCTCTTCAACAATGCATCCTTGCTGTGAGTAGAATGCCAAGTGCTGGCTGAATGTGTAAGGATTCACACATACACACACACTCAGACACACAACACTGCACATTGAATTATTTGCTTTGCAATATTTGCAAGGACGAACGAATCTAATCAAGATGAACGGCAACAATATATTTAAGTGCTTAACCACTTGACTTGTTAACGTGATTAATTGATACTGATGCATGTACTATATATATGTATACATAAATACATATATATAGGTGCATGATAATAACATAACTTGCATGAGGTTGAATTCTAAGCAGGTAATCAAATACATCTCAAACTATAGTGTAAAACCGAAACCGAAACCGGAAATTAAATTTCACAGATTCAAATTCAGAATCGGAATCAGAATTCAAAATTAATTTAGGGGTCACCTACAGAAAACGATATAGTTTTCTAAGCTGGACCTGAAAATAGGAAAATAGTCAAATATATGTTTAAATAAGGCTCATCTCCAGACCCTGTCAGTGAAAACTCCTAGAAAAAGTATGGTGTTATTTCAATGCTTGATTTGCTAAATTGGATTTTATTTAACCCTGGGTTCGCTGTCAGTTTGCAAATGAACAGAACTACATATGTACAGAAATATATACGCAGCCAAATTCATAGCACACACGCGAACACACGCACACACGCACACTCACACACACGATCAGAACGGTGGCAATGACAGCGAATGCAGATTAGTTTCAGTTTCTTTCATGGCTCACATTGCGTATACGACACGTTGCACGCTGCTCGCCTTTACATTTTAATTTAAAACAGAGGCGAGCACACACTCGCACACACTCAGATGCACACACATACACACACACACACACACACACACACACACATATGCAATGCACTCATTTGCTGAATATGCAAAAAGAAAACCGCTGGCGTTTCTGGTGTTTCTTACACACAAAAAATTACAATAAATATGTTTTAAGCTTTGTGGTGACTAGTTCCGCACACCGGACACAGCTACAGTCCCATAGGGCTGAGCAATATGAGGGACACCAACCCCCCTCCCCCTCCTCTCGTGTATGCATCAACCTAAATGCTGCCTCCTAAATGCTGTTTCTTTTATTATTTTTTGATAAAAGAAACACGTATATAACGAAAACTTTTCTTTTTTGTATTTGTTTCTCTCTGCCAAGCAGATCTAGTTGGCTTGTGAGGGCGCTTGTGGGGAAGCAGGGGGTTGGAAGTATCTTCCCAAGCGGATTTGTAACATTTTATTTTGGAGCTGGCTTTATATAAGCCACCAAGCCATGTCGCTCTGACTACACTGGACAAAAAACACATGCGTTGCACTGCAATTAAATGTAGAAAATGGAAAAAAATACTTAAGAAAATAACCAATATGATATGATAAGAAATAAAGCTTTAAAAAAATGTTGCCTTTCTTGCGTTTAGGATAAAAACTATTTAAGGTAAGTGGAAATTAAAGAGTTAAAAGAGATACGATTTTCTAACTCTTAATTCGGAAATGTTAAATGCAAATTCCTGAAAATATCATTTTGAATATAAACAAATAAAACTTAAAAAGAATATTCTCTTTCAACTTAAAATATAAAAACTATTTCACTCAAGTGTAGAACTAAAGGAGATAATAAAAGACGATTTTCTTACGTTTAACCTTGGCTTTTTTTGAGTGCAGCTGGGGCAGTGGCGCAAGGGTAGCGGATTTGGTTGTGTGTTGGCCCTGGTTACATGTGCGCTGCCAGAGATTAGCTAAGCAGAATTGACGGCCAAAGCGTGCAGCATCTCAATGTGTGTGTGTGTGCGTGTGGTGTGTGTGGTGTGTGTGGTGTGCGTGTGTGTTATGTATGTGTGTGTGTGTTGTGGCGAGGAGTGTGTGGCGGGATTGACCATGCTGGACATACAGTCGAATAAATGTTGCAGATATCGCTTTCCAGGCCGCAACATGAAATTAGCCTCGTTAATAAAAAGGCCAGCGACTGCGGCGGCCAAAGTGGCATTTAGGCACTTTTATGGCCACAATGTCTTGCCGCCCAACACCGAAACTTTGACTCGTTAAAATACACTTTTCTTGCGCTGTGTTGTTGCCCCACCAGTCCACGACATCTCTGCACCTTCCCCACCACAATATCTTTGGCTTTTGCGCGCTTTTCGCTTTTATCTTTTCGCTTCTCGCATTTTCGCTTCGAAATTTACGCGTCTTGGCCACTTTTATGGCACATTTGGGTGCGACTCCCCCGCTGGTGTGTCTGGTGTGGGTATGTGTGTGGGTATGTGTGTGGGTATGTGTGTGGGTATCAAGCAATCTATCTGACCAAGCATTGTTGTCCTTGTTGCTGCTGAGCTGAGCAGCTAACTGAGTTAGTGTAAGTTACTGTGCTTTTGGCCAAGTTGGTCGCCGCTCGCAATTAAGTGTCTGCCAAGTTATCTCCGTATTTTCGGATGAGGGGGCGTTTAAACAATGCCCGCTGATTGAGTTGCACTTGCGTTGAAAGTTAGCTTCAGTCATATTTCCTGGATGCCAACACGAAGAACGCAGTAACTTTTAAGGGGGGGTGGCAAGCCAATCAGACAATCAGCTGCAGCATCCGTTGCAACTGCAGCTGCCGCGCCATCGTCCTGGGAGCCATGGGCTGAAAGTTGCTGCTTTTGCGCAACTTATAAATTGTTTTTATTACTATCAGCGGCATTCTTTAGTTGTTCCCTTGTGCGAATTCTTTCATAAACAATTTCTTCTTAACAATCACAGCACAGCCTTTGAGCATTTTTTATGGCATAAGTTTAGTCTGGTCTCAACCGAAAATTTCCATCGAAGTTTCAATTGATTTGTGGCAGCTTATCTAAAGTACCACTGATGTAAAAGTGCTTTTCAAGTGTCTTTTCAGTCAGGCATGCAAAACAGCAGCTTCTGTCGTCGACCACTTATCGAAATGTTATTGTTGTTGGCCATCTGACATCCGATATGATCTCTTCCCCGCAACTGTTGTTGACGACATTATAAAATGGACAAATATTTGTCTATCTGCGGCAAAGTCAGAAACCACATTTGCTTGAAAACAGACCTCTTGCCACATGCCACATGCCATATTTACTTTTCACTATGTAATCAAGCTATACTTCAGTGCGGCTAGAAAACTAATTTGTTAATTGTTAAAAGCTCGACAAACAGCACAGATTTCTACATCTATATAGCACTTTGACATTAATCACTGTTGTCCTTTTCGAATTTATATAAATGATATCCTTTGGGCTTGAAATTATAATCATCTGTGCCAGTTTGCTACGCAAACTTTGAATGTCTCAAAGTGTTTGTTGCTTTACTCATGCAAATATGTTATTCCATGCACACATCATACACACACACACACACACAGAGGCACACACAGAGGCACACACAGAGTGTAGATGGCAAGGTCAATTGTAGACCCATTTATTTTGCTTTGTTTTTGGTTTCGTGTTTTGAGATTTGCGCGATGTGCTTGGTAAATAAATTCAAATTAAAGTGAAATAAATTACAAATCACAAAAATGCGCTTTGCATACTCCAAGTGGGAGGTGGCATTGAGCATGGAGGACAGGAGACAGGGGACATGGCACTGGGCACTGGGGAGAGGGGAGAGGGGACAGAAACAGAACAGTTGAAAAAGCAACTTTTGTCACGTACAGCAATCGCAATCGCAATCGCAGTCGACGTCAGCGTCAGCGTCAGCGTCAGCGTTGGCATTCTTACATCTTTTGTCTTAAGCATAAATCGTCCGAGTCGGCGAGTCCAGCGACAACCACATTTGCAGCCCCTCCCCTGCAGCAGGGCCATTTGAGTGGTACTCCGAGTGCCACAATTGCCACAATGTGTCTGTCTTGTCTGTTAGACAGTGTCTATATCTCCGTCGGTGTCACGATTGCCTCTCTTCTCCGTATTCCACAACAAATTCAACAATAACAGCCAACATTTTACATTTTATATTTTACATTAATTTTGCGTTTCGCTTGCCTTTTGTTTCGCCTCGCTGATAAGGCGAAAGTGCGACACTTAAATCGGAGAGTCGCAAGTGGAGCAGCCCAGTGGGGAAAAACAGACAGCCAGACAGCCAGACAGACAGACGACTCGGCTGACAGCCCAGCTGAGTATTCATCTGGTTAGGGTTGCTTCTCAGTTCCTGACCAGAAAAAAAGCAAGGGAAAATGCTGCTGTTGAAGAATCTCAACTGGGAGAAGCCTGAATTCTACACTTTAAGATTTACGTGTGTGTGTGTGTGCATGTATGTTTGCGTGTGCATGCAGAAAATTAAATATATAGATAAATTAATTTAACTTGAATTAATTTGGTCAACATTTTGTGATGAAATGAGAAAAGAGGCACCTTTCAAATTGTGGTTGTTAGTGGTATCGCAAATCGATTTATATCGATATTTGCAAAACGGAGGGTTTAAGAATGCCAGAGGATGACCAAAACGATAGGCGATTAGACAAATGATCTGAGACTGACCATTTTTATGCTCCGTTTCCACTGGTCACATTTGAATAATACTCAGAATGGACAATAAACTGTTTCCACATATTTTATTCTGTTGTTTGTTTTATTATTTTTATTATTCCAAATATTGTTGTTGTTGTTCTGCGTCGTTTTTCTTTTAGCTTGATAAATTGTGCACAATCAAAGGTCTGTCACTTGAATTGAATGTTAATGGCTTGACCCTCCTATATGAAGTGTGAGAGAGACATAAAGAGAGAGAGAGAGAGAGAGAGAGAGAGAGAGAGAGAGAGAGGGAGAGAGAGAGTGAGAAAGAGAGGAAGGGAGCGGGAGAGAGAGAACTGCCTCAAGTCTCAAGTGCAGTAAATTGGAAATGCTGCTTGGTTACCATTGAGGTAATAATAATTCAAATTGGCTTTGAATTGGAATTGAGTAGGATTTGTTTTCACAGCCACGATAAGCCAAGCGGAACAGCACAGTGAAACCAAAATAAAATATACACTTCAAATAATGGAAATACGATTGTGAAAGTACTGAGAGTGCTTTTAGAATGAGGTTGACAGAGAGAGAAAGCCGCAGAGAAAAAAGGTGGACAAGCAAACAAACTGCAAACAAAATGCATTTTTTTTTTAAGAAAACTTTAATAATGGAAATGCTTCCCAAGGAAAAAAGTGACAGCGTGAAAGAGGGAGAGAGACAGGGAGTGAGAGAGAGGGAGGGAGTAGGCAATACATACAGTGGCCCACAGCTTAAGGTGGGCAGTGTCAAGTAAATAATGTAATTGCCTGCCATAAAATAATCATTCATTATTTTTCAAAAATTCCAAAGACCGATGGTAGGTACACATATTAACCACCTAAATTAATATATGACCCCAATACACTGGGGTTTCCCCACCTGCTAGGTAGGATTATGTAAAAAAGTAGAATATTTTCTTTGACACTATCCACCTTAAGCTGTGGGCCACTGTATATACAATTGTAATCCGATGGGATTCGTTAAAATGCTGATATATACGAGTCCGTCTCAGACTTTGCCCAACAATATTTAGGTCATTCATCTGTAATCCGACAAAATTTCAAATTTAATTCAATTAGTTGTCAGTTTTTTTCCTGTTTGCTTCCTCAATGGTTGGGGCAAGCAAATAACACATTGTAAGTACATATGTATGTATATGCCCAAAAGACCGTTTTGCGACCTGCCCTCAGCCGACTCCCCATAAAAATAACAGAAACAGACAAAAAGATGCAGGGGCAATAAAAAAAAAAAAAATAATAAAAGAAAGAAAAGAGAAAAAAGAGAAAAAAGAGAAAAAAGTCGGCGCTCGTAAAGGGAAATTTAACATGTGTTTGACGAGAGGTCGTCGGCCAGGCATTTGCCAGATTGAAGGACGGGGAGCCTGGACATATCTTGACGAGCTCATCTTGTGCCTCTTAAGTGTTCGTCCCACAGTGCCGCAGCCACTGCCACATAAACGTTTGGCATTTCTTTGTGTCGGTCGGTTTCCTTTCTCTTATTCTTATTTATGTACTTTTTTGCTCGTTGTAAATTTTTGGTGATTTAACAAAATTGATGGCTTGCTCTTGGCATGACTCGACGAGGCGGCTGGTGACAAAAAGCAGAGAGCCAAGTAGACGCTTCTCGTATTCAAAATGCATAGATGCTATGATTTGCGAAACGGCAAGCGAAATAAAAAGGATTACACAGACAAATTTATACAAAATGTGGAACCCCACAAGTAATAGTCGAATTTCGGTAAGTTGGGTTGAGTGAAAGCTGCCAAGATGCCATCTTGAGGGGTACGTGTCGGAACACACATTTATTGCTTCTACACATCTCGCATAGGTGAATCTGTCAGTCGACGTGAATGTGATAAATGGTGTCTCTCTGCTCCGTGTATCTAACCCACATTTTACACGAATATCTCAAACATTTATCGAACCGTAGAAATGAGCAACATCAACTGCAAATGATTATGTGACTTGGGCCACATAAATGCCGTCAAACTAGAATTCCGTTTGACAAGAACACTTAAGCTGACACTGACTTTTGATTCTCTTAACAAGTAAATATATTAATTTAAATTTTATGCACATTTTAGCATAACTTTGAAGTTCTACTCCATCCCCGATTAAGCTAGTTATTGAAAGCAGAATTATATGATAAATATGATAAATGTGATATGGAAAGGTATAGTATAGTATAGTACAGAGCAGTGCTGCTCCTCAAGGCATTATTCCACTAATATTATAATGATAAATTTAAATAATAATTTAATAAAAATAAATATGAAAGTGATTAAATTTAACGGCTTTAAATCTTAATGTTTAACTGTTCAGAATTTTGAAAGTATATTTTGAAGAATTATTTCATTGTTGTTCAGTACTATTATTTTGATGGCAGCTGTGTGGCAAGCTGTATCCATTTGCATTTTAAGACACTTAATCACAAGGCCATATATAAATACAGTTTATTTATATTATTTAGTATTGTGCTGGGCATTTGACTGAATTAATCTGTTTCTCGAACACTTCGAAAAGAAGCAGCAAAGGCGATTTAAGTGGTAGTTAAAGATGCGCCTAGCTGTAGCTGCCACGAGTTGCAAATGAAATCTCAGACTACAACTCAGGCCATAAACGACCCTTCTGGAAACACTCTGAAAGCGGAAATGAGCTGCCAGCCAGGGGATTCCTTGATTGCAATTGCGATTGCGAATGCGAATGCGAATGAATGATGGTTGCCAAATTGTGGCTCACCACATCCTCACATCCAGACTCTGGATTCACTGCGACGAATGTCAGCCTTGCAGCCTTTGGCCAATGCACATTTGACGCTCCCCATTTGCCACGCAACTTCCTTTTTAGTCATCTGGTTGCATTGGATTTGTCTGGTTTGCCTGCCAATCGTTTTTCTATTTTTGGTTTCCATTTGGTTGTGCTACCTGCAGAGAGATCCTTGAGAAGTTATGCGGACTTCGTTTGACATGACTTCTTTGGCTCATCCTGCTTTTATGTATTTCATGGAATTTATCTATTAATTGAAAATCGTATCTGCGGATTTGCAAATCCAATTAAGATTAAAATACTATGAAGAGGAAGAGAAAACGAGTGCCAGATACACAGTTGCCCTCAAAATAATAGTAGTGCTGCTTCTCAAAATATGACTCATTTTATGGTGATCAAATCGGGACCTCTTCGAAATTTAATATGAAAATAATTCAATTCTGGGTATGTCTTAAAATACTCTTATTTTCCAAATACGAAACGTATTAAAATATAACCACCCACATTTAATAACTCTATTTTCTCTTAATACATTTTATAGTTGTGCCAACTTTTAATGTTTACTTATCCTCAGTATTGATTGTTGAGGCTTAAATCAAATTTTCACAATTTGTTAACTATATTTGAAGTATTTGTTTTTTGTTTTTAGCAAGTTGCAAGACATATTAATTTGACCGCAGCTGTATGTATGTATGTGCATGTGTGTGTGTGTGTGTGTAAGCTGTGTGTGTATGCTTGTGTTTGGGCGTATTTAGGTGAGGACTGTCACACCTTGGGCCACGCGCCACATGGCGTATGGGCGACGTGAGAAATCGGTGTCATGCTAATGACCGATTAGCGCTGCGTGTGTGCCCCACGTGGTAGAAGGTGTGCTTAAGAGCCAAATACTTGCCACATGGCCATGTGGCATGCCGCTGCGACCACGTTTGCATGCCAAAACTATGCCCAGGGCTGTAACACCAATCAGTTGACGAAAAAAATGAAATGCAAATATAAAATAATCTCAAAAATTTTAACGATTTTATCGATTCAAAATTAAAGCAAAGATAAACTGCGTATTTTGGGAGAAATATTTACGAATGTAGCAGGCTAACGAAAGGCTAACCGTTAACCGTTAACGTTAATAGCAGAACCTGGAAACAGCAACGTAAGCTGAAAAAAGCACACCCCACTATTTCGTGCTGGTCATTCTTGGCCGCTTCTGCTTCTGGCCAACTGGATTTGGCCTTTTGCGCGCATAACAAATTTAATTTTGGCACGCAAAAACTTGCTGCTGAAATGCGTCAATGTGCCCCATGCGTGGACACTGACTCCACTACTGGCGGGGCGTGGCGAGGCGATTAAGTCCATGCCACTTTGGATCACAAATGGAATTTCGACTTTCTCGCAAAGTGGCTTGTGTGTGTGTGTGTGTGTGTGGGTGTGGGTGTGTGCGTGCGCATACCTGGAAATTGGATTTGGCTTTATGCAAATTTATGCGCACAGATTGAGTGACATTAATGGATGACAAAGTCGTCGTCAACTCCGCTGCTGACGTTGTTGCTGGCGTCATGGGGTAACGTGTCCCACCCCACACCCTCACCACCCGGGCTTGCCCCCATTCCGGAATTCTCTTTTGCTTGTAACTAAACTGAGCTGCATTCCATGAACACGACATCAAATGCAGACAAAGCAAACAACCAGCCAGTAATTTAATTGGAGACATTTTGTTGACATGCTCGCTAACTTTTGCTTTTGTTGCTTGCCACATGCCACATGCCACATGCCGCATGCCCCTTGGCCATTAGGGGCGCGCTTGTGTTTTTTTCTATTTTTTTTTATAACCATTTTAAACATTTATGGCCAGCCATTTGAATGGCAGGTGAGCCTGCCTCGACCTTGCTCATTATATTGTGGTGCCGTCTCCCTCACTTTCCCTCACTCTCTCGCTCTCTCGCTCTCTCTCTCTCTCTCTCTCGCTCTCTATTTTGCTCTTTTTCCTGGTAGGCCTGCTCTTTTCTGAGGTAGACCCTCCATTGTTTGTGCGTCTGGATTTGAGTTTGTTGCTATTTTGAATTGTCCGGGCAAAATTGGAATCTTTGTGCTAAATTATGTGTCTAAGCAGAAAACTTCGCTGGCTTAAAAATTGCGTAACGTCTTCAAAAGAGAAATAAAAACGACCTTCAAAATTATCAAATTGCATCTTTATTTGTATCTAATTAACTCATTTAACTTTTTGGAAACAGTTGTCTGCCGATGGAATGCTCAAAAATATAGATTTACTTGATTTTTGCCATTGGCTCTGTAAGGAAGCTATACAATTATGGCCGGGAAAGTGTAATTTTGGCCCATAGTACAGCGTAGACTGTTAACTGCTTGATGTTTATATACGCTGATTGTCACTCTTGGTAATTTAAGGCGCGATTTCACAATTTTTACAGTTGAGAGTATTTTTTTTGTTGCTTTACGTTTAGTTTGCTTTTTATTTGTTTTATTGTTGTTGTTGTTGTCGCTACTCAAAAATTTAATTAATACATACATTTGTTGTTGGGTCGCAAATTCTCATTAGGGCCAACTCCTCACTCCGACCCAGAGCCGGGCTCGGGGCAATGAATTCCGGTTGGTCCCTTGCACAATCGTTATTTGAAAAGTACTTTAGAGCACAATTAGCCTTCAAGTAGGCAATACACTTTTTATTTGAGTTCAGCTCACACTTTCGTTGTCAACTCAACTGGCCTAATGCGTTCGTCACGTTTCCTTTTTTATTATCATTTCTTTTTTTATGCCAACTCTCGTTTTCTCGCCTATTTTGTACTTAATGATCTGCAGCACGAAAAAAAATAATTCAATCTATGCCTCTTTTGTCTTCAAAGTAATACGGAAAAGGTTAGCCATTTCAGACATTTCAGTTAATTTGCTGAGTTGCGATTTATATATGTAGATTGCTCCTATGGAATTATTCAACTGATCTTAAGTGGGATTGGAATACCACAGATTTATCATAATAACATAATAGAAAGCAAGCCCCACACTTGGCATAACATTTAATAATACCCTGCAAGCGAAAGCATCTACTATACACTATATATATGTATGTTCTTCACCATATATCTATGTCTGTCTTTCAGAACAAATTACAATCAAATTTGGAATATAAATTATCCCATTTCATCGATAACCGATTTTCGATGACACAATTTAAAAGATATAGCTTAACATATTATTAACGAATTGCAGAACTTTGTCAAGATTGGTTGGGAAACCCCCCTCATTGCTTACAGCAGCCACAGGGTATCTCGCAGTCGATCTCGCTCTCACTCGGCTAGAGCATTCTTACTTGCTTTATTTGAAGTTTGCATTTATTTTCCTTACTTTGCAGCTAATCGAGTTGGTTCATTTTAATTTGTGCCCATCATTTAGTAGCCGCTGCACGTTCGCCTGCCAGCAAATTCAATTACAATTGGCGACACTCACTGGCGGCTGTCTCAGTGCCCAAGCCAAACCCACTCCTACTACCCACTAACTCAACCTGGAAGAGAATGTCCCTGAAACTGGACTGTGCTCGTCAATAAAAATCAACGGGACACATGGGATACATTGAATCTGGAAGTATTTTGGGAGCGTGCACTTTAAATTGAGTATAATTACCTCCATTTGAGAGCCCTTCTTGCCCATGGAGCCGCCACCCGTGTGGCCGCCGCTCTGTGCGGCATTCATCTTTGTATTTGTGGCGTTGTCTCTATATCTGTTATATCTGTTGCCTCTTGCCTCCTCGATCTGCTGGTCCCACTGTAGTCGGTGCGCCTGCTGTTATTAAGAGATCCACACACTCGCGGCAATTGTTAATTGTTGCTGCTGCTGCAACAGACTGAGTCACAAATTATGGCCAACACGCGGACCGCCCAGTAAATCCTAGCGGTCTTCGTGCTGCTGTTGATACTGGCGATGCCAATTCTCGGTCTGCTCCTGCTATATAAATTTATGTGTTGTTCACTGTTTCACACAGTTTCTGTTCTTATCGTTGTTTTTATTTTTTATTTTTTTCTCTCTTTTTCCTTTGCTTTTATTTTGGTATTTTTGTTTTTGCTTAAATCTTCATTTATTATTTAGTCACTTAACGCCGTAATGTTCAAAACAAAATTCCTATATTTATAAGTAAGCATATACACAAACATACATACATATATGTATATGTGTATGTATGTATATATATATATATACATATATGCTTTTGGAATTTACTTTTATATTGTTGCTGTTTTGCACTTTGGCACGCGCCCAAATTCAATTTGCAATTTCAAGTTGCAATTCGCTTGCCGGCGATTTTTTATGTACATACTAATAAGCCGATTCTATAACTAAGCAAGAGCGAAAGAGTGCTAGACAGAGGGAGACGAAGAGAGAGAGAGAGAGAGAGAGAGAGAGGGAGAGAGAGAGAGAAGGGCGTTGACACCAACACTTGAGCATGATCTGGCCAAACAATGGGAATGGGAATGGGAATGGGAATGGGAATGGGTCTAACGATGGCAACCAGCTCGAATGACAGGCGACAGGCGACAGGCGTGCTGGGGAGGGGATAACGTTAAAGTGACAGCGACAGAAACTGAAGTTGAAACTTAAATAAGACAACGTCAACGACAACAACGACGCCACAAACAAAATTAACAACAGAAACAACAGAACAACAAAGCATAATAACATTCAGTTATTATCTAGTTGCCACCCTGTGCTGCACATAGTATTGGGGCATGCTGATGGGATTTATAAAAGACGCAAGATGACTGGATTTTTGGCTGGCCGACTTAGTTGGGCTTAGTGGATATGGCCTCGAAAGCTCGAAATCAGCGCTTTAAAGCTAAGTAAAACTAACTTTTGGCAGACAGACAGGCAGACAAACAGACAGACAGACAGACAGACAACAACAACAATTGCAAAGTGCAAAGTGTCTGCGAGCAACAGATAAATGTTCGCGTTTTTGGAGCAACTTGAACTTAGTCACTGGGCACATTTCGAAATTATCCTGTTTTGTTTTAGAAAATTATTTGAACCGTTTGTTATTTACTGTGATCTGCCTGTCATCAGTTTGTGTCGGGTTAGTTAATATATGCATCGAATAAGAAGGAGAAATAATGTCTGGATTTAGCTAACATATGAATCTCATACCTAAACTGAGCTCAATTTAAGATTTCTGCTCCAATGTCATGCGGGTTGACATCAAGTATTAATAAACTGTACTTGTAACTGTGCGTGAGTGTGTCAGGGTGTGCGTGTGTGATGGTGTGATGGTGTGTGTGCGTGTTCTTGACAGCTTCCTGCATAAAAATGTGCTACGGACAATAAATGGATGAACGCATTTGCACGTACCATTTTAAGTTGAATCGAAATTGAGTTTTTAATAACACTAAGCAAGCGAATGAAAATGATAGACAGACATGGAGAGGCAGAGGGATGATGGGATGAAGGGATGAAGGGATGAAGGGATAGCTGGACAAAGAATGAAATTAATGCATTGAGGACATGGGCAGAGCAGCCAGTCAAAGTGAAATATGATGAAGGCAATTTGTTTGGGGGCTGATTCAAGCCTTTGATAAGCACAGCCAGCAACAGCATTGAGAATGCGAATAAAATAAAAACACAAGTCACAAATCGCCAGCAGATGCGAGTGACAATGGTCTGCTTGGGTTTGGGAATGGGCCCAGTTCGCTGAGGGTCAGCCAGCTTGGCCACATGGGAAAACTACAATTGTTGTTGTGGTTGCTTTTGTAGTTGTAGTTGTTGGTGTTGGTGTTGGTGTTGAAGTTGCTCTTGTTAGCCGCAAATTTGACTAAAAGTTTGCACAGTGATTTCATAGGCTCTTGTTCACAGAGTGGTCAGGGCATTGAGCCAAGATAAAAGCTGTAAGGGTAAGGGAATGCTTGTTGTGGCCAAAATCAATGAGAACGGAGAATGTTTTGTTTTTATGCGATTGCTACGTGATTTAATTAATTTGTCTCGTTGCCAATTAGAGGCGCTGGCTACAGGCATTTGTCTGCGGCTAATTACCAGACATTATTAACATATTGCAGTCGCTGGCATCGGCCTAAAGTGTGGAGCACGTACACACACATAAGAATAACATCAACAGCAACAAAATGAAGAAAAACAACCGAGACAGAGAGATAAGCGCAGCATCAACGCTCTCAACTAGTCACTGTGGTAATATGCCTGGACAAAGAAGAAAACAGGGCCAATGAGGCATATCGAGTAAAGCCGAGTTGAGCACTCGACTTCAAACTACCCAATGACAACAAGAGATGATAAAGCAAACTACTAAATACAGCTGCGGTCAAAATTACAGTAGCGCACACACATATTTTGGAAAATGTTGCAAAGAAATGCTTAATATATAGTTCAAAGTATGAAGAATGATTTAAACTAAGCATCAAAAGTTGGCTTAGCTTAACAATTTCCTTAAATGTATTATTTTTATGTTTGTTTTCTATTCATCTCTATTATATTATTATTTAAGTTGCCTTTATAAATGTAGTGGAATAATAATGAAGTTTTCTCAGCTTCCCCTTTCTAAAAACTAGATATGATGTGCGGAATATAATTGTATTTTAAAACATTCCCAGGAAAACGAATCACTTTTTGCTATGCAGACTTCGAATGGTTTGAAGCGATATCCATTTTATAACAATTAAATGAGTCATATTTTTTTGAAATGCTTTGAGATGTAGCAGTACAATTGTTTTGACCGCAGCTGTGAGTCGCCTAGCGGGTCGGGGGACGAGGTTGCATACAGGGTATACCCGCTTGGAGAGCAGTTGCTGGGCATTTGACATGCCGCAGCATGAAAAAAAGTAGAAGAAAAACCCGAAAAAAACAAAGAAGAGAACTTTGCAGCAGATTTCAAACTGGATTTCGGGCAAGACAATCCCAAATAAATAAGGTAAGAAATCAGCATGCAAACGGCGAACTCAGTACTTGATATTGGTTGGGGGATGATGGAGTGGCAGAGAGAGTGGCACTGGTTCTGAGTGTGGATGGGGTTCGCTTCGTTTCGTTTCATTTTTAGTGCCTGGCAGCAAATAAAAAAAAAGTAGCATATATATAGATATATACCAGCAGCTGCGCGATTTGAGAATCTGGATGAGGCCGGGGGCGGATTTGTTGGCATTGGCAATCAGCATCAGGCAGACCAGGCCATAAGCCAAAAGTAAAGATTTGGTTGGCTTTGCCACAGGAAACGAAACCGAACGAAACGAAACCAAAAAGAAGACACTCAGATAAAATGCCAACGGAAAAACAACAAACAAAACAAAATAGCAGAAGTGGCAGCAACAAGAGCAATTTGCAACATTTATTTAAACAATCTGTGGCAACAGGCAGGCAGGCAGGCAGGCCAAAGGAAACAAATTTTGATTGAGGCATTCTTCTTGGATCAGATGGCGATTTGGCTTGATTGTACAACAACAGCAACAACTGCAAGATACTAGGAGACTCAGTTTTATCACAGTTCGACTGAACAGGTTTATCTGCATGACAAAGCCCGTTTTATCCACTCGCCAGTGTCTTTTGCTCTTGGCGGCAACTGGTCGTATACTCGATGTGATTTGTTCATTCGCACAAATAGACCAATTAGCAGCAAAGGTTTCTTTTTTCTATTTTTCATTGCATTGCTTATATAATTTTATATATATATATATATGTATATACAGATTTTCATATTTCCTTTATTTGCATATTAAATATTTACTTTAAATATATTTTTCATTGAAATTTAAACGAATTTTTTTTTTCTGTTTTGTTTTCCATCACATTAGCTAATAAGTTCAAGAGGTTATTGAAAAATGAATAAATATCATAAGAATTTACTTGATATTCTCATTGACACACATTTTATTTGGATTCTTTGCTTGTGATTTTTCCAAATACGTATTTTATATGCCAATATTCATTTGCATTAATTACATTTGATTTAAGTTAGTTTGTTTTTATTTTAAGTATATTTAATATCTATCCTACGTAATTACTATTCAATATATATTTTAACTTTTCTTTTCTTTCAACACAATGTTTAACCTATTGCAAATTCAACAAATATCTAACAAATATATTTGTTACTCTCGATGACACACTTTTATTGGGATTCTTTGCTCGTTCTGCATTGTGGCAATTTTACTTTTCATTAATGTGCCACTTAAAATACAAAAAAAAATATATGTAAAAAATACGCGTTAGATTAGAAATTAATTGCGAAATTAAATTTACAGCAAAATGTTGGGCGCGCAAAATTCAAATTGTCAGCCGATCGCCAACGCCAATGCGAACTGAAACGAGGACGAGGGCGAGACCGAAATTATACTACTTGATTCGCGTATTTGTTCGTATCTGGAATCCGGAATAACAATCGCCCGGAATTTGTAAGTGCGTCTGTGCGACACTGCGACTGCAGCAGTTGGCGTTGTGAGCAGAACTGAGAGGCCGCCAGCCGAACGCACATGTCGCATGGCATGGCAAGGCAAGCCAAGGCATGGCAAGGCATGGCGTGCCATGCCACTAGCCGCTCCTTCAGCCACGTCCAGTGGCATGCCAGTTATCATACAGCATGCGGCAGCAGCAGGCTCTTGTGGTAGCTTTGGCAAACATCTGCAGGAGAGCTTTTGTGTCTGTGTACGTGTCTGTGTGTGTGTGGGCGTGCGTGTGTGGGTGTGTGGCATGCAAGCTTCGGTTGCCATCACGTGGCATACGCGCCACAGAATGCGGCGAGCAAAACAGAAAACGCACTACAAAAAAAACTCGAAACTCAACCACAAGTGCGTATATATGTGTGTGTGTGTGTGTGCCTGCCACGTACACAACCGTATGCTGTGTTCCACGTGCCCCCTGCCACATGTCAGATGTGGGATCTTTGCCAGCGATTTGCTACTTGAAGTATTTAATGGCCAACCCCGCTGATGATCAAAATGCTCGCATTGCGCATACACCGCGTTCGCATTGCCAATTGGCACTGGAGAGCCCCACCAATCCAATCCCAATCCCAATCCCAACAATAGAGAGGTGGAAAACCTTTTATGCTGAACTAAATAAGCTAGCCAAGCTTGAATGGAAGCTATAGAAAATGTATGAATGAATGTTTGACCAAGTGACATTCAATATTCTCAGTCCTATTCTGGTCCTTGTAAGTAGTGTGTCGCCTTCGGCTTGTCAACTGCGTCAACACTTGCCCCAAGTAAAAATTGAAAACATTTTCAACTGCAAAGTTTGCCAAGCTTGCAACTAAGTGCATAGCTTGCTTTTGCAGAGCCCTATTCCTTTCATTTTTTTTTATTTTTTTTAGAAAACAGCAGGCTATAAAATATGTTAGCTCTCTTTTGGAATATGTGCTGCGGTGCAACATGGCGTGTGCTCAACGCAGAGCACTCCAAAAAACTAATGATTTATGTGCTCCTAAGGATGCTGTTGCTGGCAATGACACACACACACACACACACACACATACACATGGTTGCTATTGCTGCTGCTGTTGTTGTTCATATTCTTCTCAGTTGTATTTTATTCGATTGCGACAAAAGCCGTTAAGAGCTTTTTTGTGGATTGCATTGCAAGCTTGAAAGCTTCAGAGCGCTTTCGGTATGTCACTTGGAACAGAGCAAGCCAGAGCAAGCTTAAACTTAAACTTTCCCTTAAGCTTTATCAGCTTAAAGCTGTTCAGCTGAATAGGTGTGCCCAAAGACGGAAAAGCTCTAGTAAAGTAATTATTGCTGTTGGAGTATTTCAAACTGACTTGATTCGCAGGACTTGTCTTGCACGTGTTCTTACCGGCTAATCACAAAATCTCATCAACTCATATATCCTCCTCAACTGGAAACTAAGTATTCAATTCAATAAATGATTTTGAAATGGAACAAACGACATCAGCAATTGATTTATACTCTGATTAATAAAGCATAATTACTTTTAGGCAGGGTGTCAAACAGAAACCGAGCCGATTGAACGGGAACAGGAACATTCAAAATTTTCTTGAAATTCCATTTTTGTCGAAAATACCGCATTGGATCTCAGACATATTTATCCAGTATACATGCATAGATATAACTATTTACATTTTTCTTAACTTACTCAAATTTTGCCTTTTACTCAAACGTAATGAAAAACTTGGAATTTATATTTTTTATGGGAACCTTTTCAATTTACGTGGAAGAACAGGAACAGGAACATTATTTAATTTCGGTTTAAAATCTTTTTTTTAAGTATGGTGATTTTAAGTGAAATCTTTTACCATTTTAATTTAAGCTGAAGCTAGAAATACTTCTGTGGCCTTTAGATACCTCTAGATCAGAATCAGTGTGAGATCATAAAGACAGAACAATATAGATCGATATTTATTATGTGAATTTAGTGGCTTTTTCTGCTTGATTAAATGCACTACTGGTATTGGTTTTCACGGCTAGATATTTCCGTATTTCTGTATTTTTACGGAGTGGCTTTGCTGCTTAAACATTTGTGTTCGTTCTGCAGGCAAAGTCTCAAGCGGAAAAGTGTTGCAAATTTCAGTTATTATGGTATTTCTTGCCACTTTTCACAAGCTGCACAAATTCCCCAAAGGTGCAACAAGGAATGAATTCCAGCATGAGCCAATGCGGGACACAATTGTGAGTCTGTAAATTATGTATCTGCCTCTGTGTGTGTGTGTGTGGGTGTGTGTGTGTGGGTGTGTGTGTGGGTGTGTGTGTGGGTGTGTGGGTGGGTGTGTGGGTGCGTGTATGTGGGGCTGGAGATTGATGGCAGTTCTTGTGCTGCGTCTTATGAATTCATCAACAACAAAGAAAAGAAAAAAAAATTGAGAAAAATGGGAAACTAAGACCAAGATGCCCAAGTTTCAGTGATAGAACTCGTAACGTCAGCACAAACAACAAATCAGCACACACACTCACACACACACACACACACACACACACAAACGCACGCCCATCCAGAGTGTCAGAGACGGATACGGATGCGGATGCTGTGGGCGAAGCCGGATGTGTTGACAACCAAACGACGTTGGCGTTTCCATTGGACTTATGGCAAAATGCATTTGTTGTGTGCAACAAGCTGTCTAAACATAGCTGCACTCACAACGAACACAACAACAACAAAAACCACAACAACAACAATCATTAAAATGTTGCCCATCATTTTTGCTCTTAGCTTTTCGCATTTACATTTGCATTCAGTCACTCATTTTGAGCCCGACTCTTCGGACAAATTGATTGACTGTCATTTACTGCAACCAATTAGAATCCAGATGATGATGAAAACTAATGGCAACTATAAAAATGTGCGATTAAATGTACCCCGCAATGTGTTGGACTGCAGTGCATGCTGGACTTAAGGCATGGCTTAAGTGTAATCAATGCACTATGTTTTGTTAGCTGGCTGAGCTGTTAAGGCGATAAGCAGCATTATTCGATTTATGGGAATGTAAGGCGTGCGATTTATTTTTGAGCTTAGTAGCACTTACAACAGATTTCAACTAGAACAGTTGTGAACTAAGCAGCACTGAGGTCGCCAAGAACGAAACAAACAATTGCCATGGAAACACAATTGATGATAGCGTTGCTCAGCATTTGCATGTGTCCCTGGCTGGCATCATCAGCTTTGGAATGGGATATGGAACTGGAAGAGAGGGCTAACGAGAGGGATGCTCTGCTGCCGCTCGATGCCTCCTGCATTGTGCCCGATAGGAGGGGACTCAGCGCACTTGGACAACGGGGCCAGCTCGAGATGAAGCTGAAGTTTCAGCAAGAACATCAGCGGCAATACGACAAGAGCAGTGCCGTCTATGGTGTACACTTGCATCAATGTGGCAGCAATGGCAATGGCAAACAAAAGATGATGAAAACAACACCAAAGTATGAGGACTGTGAAGGTGCAGAAAATACATCGGGTTACGACAATGTTGATGGTTATGACGATGATGATGATGATGACGCTGATGATGCTGATGAAAATAATGACGTTAATGATAATGACAAGGATTTTACAGCGCGTATCTCCTGCATATTGCGCAGCCTAAACGAGAGCACAAAATCCCTGTGCGATGATCTGAAGACACTGTCCGTGGCCCTCACGCCCAACTCGGACAAGTCTTCATTGGAATCATTCAGGAAGAAGAACAACAACCACAGGGCTAAGTTCAAATCAAAGAATCGAGTACTGCTCAAGCAGAACGGCTATGTCGATGCGGACAATCGCGAAGCGGATACCGTTGAGAGAGATGACCTGAAGCCCAAGCATCTGCCCAACGAGTTGAGGCAATTCGCACGCAAGCAGCAGAAAGAGGATTTGGAATTGCCAGACATCTTTAAGGATCAGTTGTCAGCCGATGGGTATAGCTTCCAGCGCATGCATAGCCCATTTGGGATGCCCCCGGATCGTCTGACCATACCACCACTACTGCAGATGCTCACCCCTCGATCCACACTGACCCACAAAGGAGCCTCTAATCAGCGCGGCTCGCTGTCGGCGCCAGAAAAATATAATCAACATCTATCTGCAGGAACATATCCAGAAGTTCAGGGAGAACTTGAAACGCATTATCTCCAATCCAGCGAACATCGAGCGAAATCAAGTCTTAGAAAATATAATTTAATCTACGGAAAGCCTTTCTAAGACCTTACAAATATTTTTCCTATTATTTACAAAATTATGTCTAAAAAATAGAAAAACTTTATATTTTTTATAGCGGTTTCTTTTCTAAGTGAATAATAATAAGCAACTGTCTACCAGTGAAATAAACTAAGTTTTTCTCAACACCAAGAAATAAATGTTAGTCGAAATGCAAATCGATTTATATCGGATTATAATGAAACGCAGGTTCACAATTTCTTATCGTAGGGGTTTTTTCATCTTTTTATTTTATAGACATTGAACACTGAATGCTCCTCAGCAACATTTTTTTTTGCAGAAAAACATGCCTTGCTTTCATTGAGTAAATCGCAGTTAAAATGATACTCAATTTTATCCGGGAGAAGAGTGCGAAATTTGGGGCGTGTCTTGCACAATTGTCATTAGCATTTAGGATCAGGCCGATCGCCGTATTTAAGGCACGAATGGGCGAATGGCTTTCCCCTCTGACATTATTCTTGTAGTTGCGATCCAAATAGCCTTGGACCTCTGTTATCCCGGCACTCGTAGCGCAGGCAAGATAGTCGCAATAGTTGGCATTCGGATTCAGTTTGTAGACACAGGGACCACCCTCATCATTGCATGAAATAAGGATCATGCAGCAGGCAAGCGGACGAGAAACCAAACTTACTATGGAAACGTACGGCCTCCTTGCGGGCCATATTCACCAGGGACCATGAGTCCCCGATGCGACCGGTCATCACACAACAAATTTGGTTGCTGATGGTAAACATTTGGGAGGCAGTCGCCTCCACAACGAACTGATCCGTCTGCACCTTCTGGGTAGCAACAACGGCACACTCGGCCCCCTGCACACCCACACTGCAGATATTCTCCAATTTAACGGTTCGATTGGTGAACTCCAATTGATGGGGGCTGCCGTGGGGAGAGAAGACCGCACAAGTTTAATCGTAACCAGCCAAAAGTCCTGGATACATATTTATTGTTATTTACTTTTTTGTTTGCTTTGTTATATTTTATTTGTTGATTTTACTCTTCGAATTCCGAATTGATAACTTGAAGAGAGCCTAGTTATTGACTTGACTTAAGACACAATTTACAAAAGGCACAAGTTTCAAATTTGAAATTGTTTGCGCCCATCGAAAATGTAGAGTGCAAACAACGCGAATGCAAACAGCTGCGGTCAAAATAATAGAACTGCAATTGTTAAAAAAAATATACTTAAAATTTAGTTGAAAAATTATGAAATTTGATTTAAACACAAGCAATCAATACTGACAATAAGAAAACATTAAGAGTTGGTTTCGACTTGATCACAGTCACATTTTTATTAAATGCTTTGAGAAGCAGCACTACTATTATTTTGGACGCAACTGTGTATTAATTTGCTAAGTATATATATATAAGTATATATATATATACATATATATAAATGTTTGTAATGCTTTTAATCTGTCAGGCTGCTAGCCAATAAGCTGGATGCTGTTAAGCGCACAGTCGGCTCGAATTGGCAAATGTGAATGTTGTAAGACATGTGAATGCTGACAAATGTATGCAGCAGCGCTGCAGGAGGCATTTCCGAGAGTGCACTTTGGTGTATGTGTGGGCGTGTGTGTGTGTGTGTGTGTGTGTGTGTGTTGTGTGTGTGTGCAACTGCCAGCGAGAATAATATAAAAGGATTGAAGGCAACGGCGACTGTAAATGTAATAGCCTTGTCAGTGCCACAAATGCGCATGTGTGTAGTGTATGTGTGTGTTTGTAGGTGTGCAAGTGTGTGGTGTGGTGTATTTTGTGTGGGTGGTTGGGTGGTTGGGTGGTCATGCTTGTCATCTTGTTGCTTGAGTTCTTTGAAAATCGCTCAAAGCCATTTTCAAATTGTTTTCGCAATCACAACAAAATCGATTGGTAAATATTCGCTATTAACTTAAGCTTTACATCACAGCTGCACACACACACCTATACACACACACACTTGAACACACCCATAAGTGTCACGCCCAGTCAACATATACCCACACACACACACATATGTACATACGGACAGACATATATATGACACAAAGTGTTCTTATCGTTCTTTTGTCTACT
The DNA here is from genome assembly GCA_035042145.1 of Drosophila kokeensis. Taxonomy (NCBI): domain Eukaryota; kingdom Metazoa; phylum Arthropoda; class Insecta; order Diptera; family Drosophilidae; genus Drosophila; species Drosophila kokeensis. The sequence continues at coordinate 1,308,377 of JAWNLT010000419.1, read as the reverse complement.
CGGAGGTCCTTGGACAGATTTGCCTTGCTTCGCCTTGGCTTGTCTTGTCTTGTCCTGTATTTTATGAGCTCTACTCGCATCTTAGCCAACAATTATAGGCGGGTTCGGGCCGCTCAATTCCATTTCATTGTTAACTTCAGGCCAGCAAAGAGGGAGACAGAGACAGAGGGAGAGAGAGAGAGGGGGATATGTTGGCATTTTGCTCTCGGATATCGTGATTTATATTTTTGCTGATAAGCGCAATTTCAAAATCGATTTGGAAACGCAAATGTTGTGCTATCAGTTCGCTAACCTGCCCCCTTTGTTCTTGCCACTTCTTCTCTCTGCTCTCCTCTCCTCTCCTCTCCAGCACTCTTCGCTGGTCTACTTAGCTTAAGCTGAGACAGGACTTAAGTTCAGGCGTGACAATTGTCTGGTGTTGCCTGATCTCAGCATGACGAAACACAATCCATAATCGCTTATGCATATCGATTGCTGGATTGGATTCAGTTCAAATATAATTTGAATGATGACAAAGAAATATACATGTCTCTGTCTGAAAGAATAATATCAGCATATTGAAATAAGTATCCATGTGTGTGTGTGGGTGTATGAGTGTGTGTGTGTCATATTTGCCCAAAAACAATCGTAATTAAATTTTGAAATTTCATCTAAACTTATTGTGGCATGACAGTAAAAACAAATGGATTCGTTTATATTATGAGTATTTCTTACATTTATATTGCATTTTTTGCTTCCTGCTGCTTGGGGCGTTTTATTAAATTCAGAGAGAAATGAGGGCTTTATTAAATGTGAAAGCATGCGGAGCGTGCGGCAGTTTAATAATGAAAATAATTTGCATAGCCCTGCGCAACGTGGCGTATACATGATTTGTGCTTGTCTGTTAATGCTGCCTAGCTGATGGGCCAAAATAAATATCCTTAAAGCGAGCGCTCACGTGAATTATGAGCTGAGATTATTGTGGACCTCAACTAACATTGCACACGATGCACTTGCCACTTGAGGTGGGCACTGTGTGTGTGTGTGTGTGTGTGTGTGTGTATTTTTGTTAGTTTAGCAAGGCAAGGTTGAGCCTGGCAACATTGTGAACTTGAACTTTTGTTGGGCTGCTGCTACTGCTGCGGCTTTAGTTAGGGCAGACAGCAGCTGTGCCAACGTTTTTGGCCAAAGAGCTGCTGCACCCACGCGCAATTAGACGCCCGAGACGTGTGGCAAGTGGCAGCAAGGGCGAAACACAAAAATTCCTTACACGCTCCGCGCATAAATTGTCCTGCCAAGAAATTTGTGTTCACACACTTTAAGGCGACTGGCACGCATAATTCTATTCCACTCCTGTGCTATTTTCCTAAGAGGCGCACAGGCTCTTTTTTATGAATTATGCACATGGGCCACATATTCCCCTCCTGCGCACTTCTGCATAGACTCAACTCAGAGTCGACATGACAAAGTAATAGCGCTGCAGGAGCAGACAGGCAGCAGGTACCAAAGTGAAAGTCGCTTCAGCGCCGCCGGCTGTCCATTAACTAGCTAGGCCAGCAAAGACAACAGAAAACAGCAAAAAAGCAACAGACTTTTGTATTTTGGCACACTTGTGTGTCGCTGCCACACTTTGACACACACTTTCATGCTGCACAGCCAGTGAACTGGCAGCCGCATTAGTCTGTGTCTGACTGTGGCATGCAGCAGCTGATGAGCTCAACATATGATTAAGCTCTCTTGCAGCTTTGTACCGCACTTGAAATGCATCTCACAATAGGATTCCGAAATCAAGCCAAATAAGAAAAGTAATCTAATTAAATCTGCTAGATTGTAACGGTTTTTCCTGTCAAATGAAAGTTCAGCTCAATTTTTGATCGATTTATGCCATGACAGGTAAATGTTATAATTATGGTCCGATATTGAGCGACGAAGCTACAAACTATGAAGTTCAGTTTAAAATGTGTTTCAGATTCAGATCCACACACACACTAATAGTTCGTAATTACGAGTGAGACATTAATCACACGACTTGTGGTCACATAAAGTATAATTATTGTACAGATACATAAAACACAAAAGTTGAAAGGGCAACAAATGAATTAAGGATTTAATTAGTTAATGCGATTTCACTTACCGAATGCTGCCTCATTTTTAGTATTTTGTGTACAGTGAGTATTTTATTATTATTATTTGGTTTTTGGTTTTGGTTTTTTTTGTCAGTTAATATGTTAAGATGTTTTTTTCATAGACACAGATACACACAAGTACATAAAGTATATATTGGATTGGTTGGGTGTTTCAAATGTATGAGTTGTTTTTGTTTATTTTTGTTTGTACATATCGTGGTTTTGTGTGTTGGTGTGTGTGTGTGTGTGTGTTGGTGTGTGTGTGTGTGTGTGTGTGGGTGTGTGTGTGGGGGGGAGTAGAAGAGAAAAAGAATAATTTATTTTAAAATGATTACATATTACACGTTTGATTGCTGCGCAACAGCGCTTCAATCATAATAAACATATATATATATATATAAATATTATTTATGTGTCCTGTGTCCTGTGTCCAATGTGAGTTTGTCTGAGTGTGCGTGTGTGTGTGTGTGTGTGTGAGAGAGTGAGAATAAATATTGTCAAGACATGCACGAGATAGTGAAGATAGACAGCAAACTACATTCAATATAGGCTTACAACATATCATATACATATATACATATTTGTATGTTTCTGCTACCACTCACCTGCTCCCGTTCCTGATCCTGGACCTGGTTCTGTTCCACAAAGCAAACGAGCAAGAAAATCTAATAAGGCCCAAAGCAACTGACAGTCTCCAGTCTGTTAGCATGGATGGATGCAGAGATGCGTGGGGGTGCGGGGGATGGGTGGGGGGGGGGGGGGGTTTGGACGCCAGCAGGCATTGGCAACTGTTAAATGCTGACATCTATTGATTCTGACAATAAAATATATATCAGAGCCACAATAGCTGGCAAAAAAAGGGGTACAAACGCAAAACTTTATTTGATTGTTTGGCACCCGCAACCCCAAAAGAGAAGAGGAAGAAAAATACCAGAAAGGGACCAGAATGGAAAATATGGCTCAAGGGTGGCTGTGAAATGGGTTTCACTTGCCATTGCCATAGCCGCAATCAGCTTTAACTGCTCTCTCTCACATATTGTTCGACATTTTACATGCCACTTCAATCTCTGAGAGTATGTCTCTAAGTGTGTGTGCCTCTGTGTGTGTGTGTGTGTGTGTGTGTGTATTAAAGGCCTGCGGGGTGCCTATTGCCACAGCCAAATGTCACGTTTCGTTTTTATTTCAATTTGCAATGTGAGTGCGCACAACAAATCTGATTTTGAACTCAATCAAGCCTGGCGATTCTCGAAAAACGGTTACGCCATATTGTCTATAGGTTCATCATGGAGTGTGGCTTTCTCTCTGTGTGTGTGTGTGTGTGTGTGTGTGTGTGTGTGTGTGACTATGACAACAACGTGGCCTGCATTTAATTCGATTAACGTGCACAGCCCTTCAACCACCACCCTCCACTACGCACTCTGCACTCTGCACTCGACGGACTGTCAGCCCTGGCTGCTTGACAACATCAACGCCAGGACTTATCGTCCTCATCCTGGCGAGCTCATCAATAATGCGACTGTTGTTGCAAGCGTTGCCGATTTTGTTGACATTACCTGGTCTGCACTGATCCACATAGATGCACAACCAGCTGCCAGATCTGCCATTTACAGTTGCGCTCAAAATATCGGTACTGCTGCTTCTCAAAGCATTTCATCAAAAATATGACTCATATGATCTGAAAATTATCTGGGAATGTTTTAATATACTACTGTACATCATAGTATTTTATAAACATATCTAGTTTTTAGAAATATCATTCAGCCGCTGAGAAAACTTCACTATTTTTGACTGCTATTATGGTGATTAATTTAAATAATAATTTAATAAAAATAAATATTAAAATAATCTATTTTAGGACTTTAATTTTTGTGGTTAATATTTTCATTATTGATTGATTTGCTTGAATCAAATTTTCATAGTTTTTCAATTGTATTTTAAGTATTTTTTATGTGTGCACTACTGTTATTTTGAGCGCAGCTGTATGTGTGTAGTTTCCTGTTGCTGTTGCCGTTGCAGCTGAGCAAATCAATTTGCCAAATTACATAAGTCAACCCATTTTCTACGCCGACGGGTCACGCCCCTTTCGCCATTTCCATTTCCCAATTTATTATAGTTATCACAGCGCATCTGATTATGGTTGTGAAGCAACTTTGTCAGCTTCAAAACATTGCTGTGATAAGCAAAAGGGGGTTAGCGATGCGCAAGATTAGAAAATTTCGATTACATTTATGCCACACACACTCACACACTCACACACACCCCCACACACACACACTGATGCGCTGCACTGCACACACTTTCATAAAATATGCTTTCCATACAAATTTGGCTGCTCACATGAAACCAACAGAAAACCAAGCAAGCAAAATAGATAGATTTATAAGACGAACTGTGCATACTCTTCCAGGCGCGAGGTGCATCCAAATATATACAAAATTAGATGTAAAATTAAAATTCTTGCAGTATGTTGGGATATCCATCTTTCAAATAGGCCTGTAAAGGTGCTTAATTAATGTTTAAGCATAGCCCTGGCTTGGTAGGCAAATGCAGCTGACGATGGTGGCATGAAACTGTAGCACGCAGTTGCAAGTGCCATTTTATGAAGGGAACATGCAACATGAAAAGCTGCAGCGGTTTTGCCGAACTTCTATTTTTTACATTTATTTTTCCTTTCATATGATTTTTTTTTTTATTTTCATGGAACATAATCCAATGGCTGCATTTGCCATTTTAATGAGCTTGTTTCACATGTCCCCTTCCCAAAAGTAGCAAAACTGCAATCAGACTGAAATACAAAAGAAAATTGAAAAGCTAAGCGCATCTGCATTCCCTTATTGGACCGTATAATACTCTGGTGGCATTTTAATTCTTAATTGTTTTGTTTTTTGTCCCTCTCGTTTGCTTGTTGGTTGGGCTTAATTACATTCGGGGACTTAATTATTAGACGGCACTTACCTGCAGATGTTTCAATGCCACACTTTACTGTACTGTAATTTATTGCATTTGCTGCTGGCAGCCACAGTCAGTCAGAGAAAGTAGTTCAACGAGAAACTCGATTGCAGCACAATAGCGAAAAGATTGCAATCGCTTTTCCTCCTTTCCTGATGTGCAATGAGACGAAAGCTTTCTAATTAACACAAATACAACCAACTGGGAGTATTAATAATGCCAGCGAATACAAAAGCATGCAACAATATGCAGCTTTGCTAAACACAAGCTGGGGGGGGGGGGGGGGCAGTTGGGGCGCATCCACCTCTTCGACGCATAAATATTTGCTGACTCTGATCAGAGAAACTTCCACTCAAAGTCATAGTTATATTCAGGTCAAGCAGGGCTAATAACATTTAACTTCTCTCATGTAATGCACAGCGCACATGTGGAAATTCTCGCAATAAAAGAAAATTACTGATTTCCTCCAAATAGAGTAGGTTAGCAATTTGTGCACTGCTCACTCCTAGCTGACTTGCTTGCTACCTAGGCAACCGCTGCTGGAAGCACTTCTAGTTGATGTAGTTCGTAATTACCTTTTGCCCAATGGCATCTTCCATGCAATTGCAAAGGCTTAAGACCATTTCACAATCTCAATGAGTTTCACGGCAATTATTTTGCAAAAGTGGCACAGAGTTTACAAATTATTCCAGTTATTTCCTGATGTGATTCAAACGGGCCCTGTTCTTGTGCCGACAAAACCGATGAGAACCAAACGCAAGCGAAGCTTAATCGCAACTGAATAAAAAAACGATGATTGATTAAGATTAACATACACAGAGTATATATAGAGTATATACATACTATATATATATACCTTATACCTTAATATTTTATTCTTACAAATCATTATACTCTACGATACTTACGCTGAGCGTTGTGAAAGTTTGTGTAGTTCAAAGTAGTTAAAATACTAAGTAATTAGTTGCAGAGAGTAGCACATATACATGTATGTTTTTGCTAGTCACAGCTGCCACAAGCGTTGAAGAACAAGTTGCAACTACTTTCAGTTAATAATAGTAACGAGCTTAACTTTGGGCACAACCAAAACGGTGGAAGAACAAAACTGAATGCAAAATGGAAAATGGAAAATGGAAATGGTAGAAAAGCGAGAGAAAACGCTCAACAAATGCCGAACCGGTTCTGCGGCTGGTATTTGCCATATAAAAATACTAGAGCTAAGTGTGAAATGGATAAGAAAATTACAGAAAAGAACTCAACTGAAGAAGAAGAAGAAGGAGGAGTGTAAGCGGTAGCGGAAGCGGAAGAAGAAAGAGGAGAGCCAAGTCAAATATTGGTTTAGCTAATTTGCACGCCAAAAAAAGTTGGCGTTTTTTATTGCTATAGATATGAAAAAATATATATGTAGATATATGTATAATTGTATGTCGTATAGAGATGTAGTATGCATATATATATACATATATATATATATATATATATACATACATATTTTGATCTAGACGTCACGCACTTTGCTACTTAGATAAATGAAGGACTATAAGTGAGGTGAAGTAATTGTAATTGTAATTGTATTTGTATTTGCGGTATGTTTGTTTGTTTGTATATTTCAATTGAGTTGCAATTGTTTGTTGCTGTTTGTGTTGGTGTTCGTTACTGGTACTCACCCCGATCCGTCCCAGCAGCAGGGCGTCCATTTCACCACCATTTTGAGCCACCGGCACTGTGGTTATCACGGATATGGTCGGTTCCTGTTGGGCACTCAAATCCACCGACATTTTGATATAGCCACTTTATGTGAATGTTGTGATATATATATATATATATATATATATATATGATATATTGAACTCGTTGATATTGTTGCGAAACGCGCGCGTTGTTATTCTACTCGTCGTATTGGCATTAGTTACTATGATTATTATGATTATTTGTATTACTTTTTATTGTGTTTCACTTGTGGTTCACACGCAATACTCGAAAGTATCTGCAAAAAACTATCGATATCGACTCAGCAGCTCCCTTTGGCTGGCACCAGAGGGTTGTAATCCAGGGTGCCTCAGAGACCAGCGAAACTTGCAACTGTATCGCTAATTGGTGGCAACGCCAATCAAAACTACTTCCACTAGTTGGCCCCAAAAGTTGCTACATGCAACTTGCCAACCAAAACAAATCAACTTTGCGCCAACCATTTGGCTCGATTTGGAAATGCCCTGTATAAGTGCTCCGAAGTAGTTTTCGTAAGTGCTTCAAGGCAATTATATGACTTGTATCTGTCAGTCTCACAAATCATTTTCCATTAGACTCAAATATATTGCACTCGTGTTAAGATTTAAGAGCACTCAGAATTGAATTCTTTGCAATTTTGAGTTAGCAGTGATTCACTTAACTTCAAGCAGCTCCACGCCCACTCTATCGTTATCAATTTTCACATACACACAACTGCGGTCAAAACAATAGTACTGCACACATATCCTTTGCAAAAAATACATTAAAATATAGTTAGAAACTTATGAAGATTTGATTTAAGCAAAAGCAATACTAAAAATAAAAATTGGTTAAATAACAAAACAAAATTAAAACGCCTTTCACGGTGGCTTGATCATATTTATAAGAACGAGATATGTTTTTAATATACTATAATATATAATATTATTTGAAAACACTCCCAGATGAGAAACCAAACACTTTTTGAAATGCATGCACACATGTGTACCCAACTTGGACTTTGGGGATACGCGCTTTCATAGAATTCAAATTCCAATTGCAATACGCAACACGCTAAAAAACTAAAGTAGTCAGTTGAAAAAGTTAGGCATCTGTTGCCCTCGAGGAGCAACTGACATCGATTTCTCTCAGTGCACACCGGAAGACATATGACAGCTTGATGAGCAGGGGGTTCAATGATTGAAGCTGTTGTTGTTGTTGCTGTTGCTTCTGCTGTTGTTCACTCTGATGTGGTATTGGGGATGCTGTCGCTGACATATTGAAATTTTCATTTTTGGAGTATGAAAACATATACAAATATGTGTGTATGTATGTATTTATGTGTGTATGAGAACATGCCCCACCTTGTCATGCCGCACGCGTCGTATGCGCAATTTGTAAGTGCTGAAATTGGTATTAACGGTATTACACGCGCTTTACGAGCAGTCAGAGCAGAGAACACACACAGCCAAATGCCACATGCCACATGCCACATGCCACATGAACGCGCCAAGGTCCTGCCCAGGTGACAATCACCAGACAGTCAAATTGTCTTTATAGAGCTACACACATATGCTGTATACACGAGACAGCGTGACAACAACGACACGACAACAGCAACAACAACAACAACAACAACAGTGTCAGCTAAAATTTGATGTGCCATCAAAGGTAACACAGTGATAAAAATACAATGTTTATGGACGACATGCTAAGGCGACTGATATTTGAATTAAACGAAGCCAAATATCGCTGGCAATTGGATCACGCGATTGACAACTCATCCAAATGGCAGTTAAATAGATTTGCCACCTTGCATTAACTTCTAATTGGAATCGATATTAATCGATAGAAGCATGGCTTGTTGGCTAACAGTTGGCAACACAATAAATGGCAATCAATATTTATTTATACTAACATTAACTATTCGAATCGATTTAGGAATAAAAATACAAAAATTCTTAATGACCAGCAAAACTATCCTTTCAAATTATCGATATAGACTCTGTTAATTATTGCAAATATATATATTTAGTGTTGTAAAGATAAGACTAAATTATTATACCTTGGGAGATATTGAGGCGAATAGGCACTCTTATTGGGGAAAGTTGCTGTTGTTGTTGTTGTTAAAGATAAAAGTACAAAATCGCACATTTCTGCCACAACACTTTCACACACTCAAAATGAAGTGTGTACGAGTGTACCTGCGTGTACATATGTACATATATGTTAAAGGACCAATAAGTATCAAATTTGATCCATCAAACTGAACGCACTGAATTTTACGAGGTGCCAAAAAAATGAATGAAATGAATGCCTTTCGCTTTTGGTGTCGTAAAGTGAATACAAAAGTTAAGTGAAAGCCACAAATGAAAGCTGGTCGCGAGTACTACTTAAAAATAATAAAAAATTAAAATAATAATAATAATAAAAGCAAAATAAATAAAATACAAAAATAAAAACTTGTGACGAGAAAAGCAGGTCCATTTTAAAGTCGAGTACATTTACTTGTATTCAAGCTGGTGTTCGTGTTACTGCTGTTGTTGGCAGATGATTGACGACGAATTGATAATTGAAACGGAATGATTGCGGTCAACAAGTGAACACGCCTCTGGCGCTCTTAGCGTGGCCACACTGTGACAGCTCCGTCAAACAACACTCACAGGAGCTGCGCTTAAGGCGCTCCTGTTCCACATCCACATCCACATCCATATCCACATCCACATCCATATCCACATCAACATTGGCGCTAATGCAAGGCGACACATATGACATGTGGGAATGGGGAGGCGACAGGGCGGCAGGGTGACGACAGTACGCCTACTTTAGGGGCGTGCTAATTTGTGTTTAATTTGCATTTTAATACGCAATATTCATAACGCACATGCATACAGCTGCAGTCAAAATAATAGTAGCGCCCACAAAAGTTTTGCAAAATGTTTTGCAAAATGATTTGCAAATGTTACTTAAAATATAGCTCAAAATCTATGAAAATTTGATTTAAGCACAAGCAACCAATACTGAGGATAAGTAAACATTGGCATTTGACGAAGCCACAAAATTAATAAATGTTCTTAAATTTATTATTATTTATTTTATTTTTTTTTAATTTATTTTATATTCATTTGTATCAAATTACTTAAATTGAGCAGTTTTCACTGAAAATAAATAATATTTCTAAGAACTAGATTTGTTTTAAAATACCATAATATATAATAATAATATAAATACCAATAAATATAATTATGTAATTATCCCAGATGAGAAACTAAACATTTTTGGTTTTGCACAGTTGAGTTTTCCTTCATATTGAAGATTTGAAGAGGTCTCGATTTGATCAGCATAAAATGAGTCATATTTGTTTGAAGTGCTTTGAGAAGCAGTGCTACTATTATTCTGACCGCAACTGTGCATACACACATGCACACACACACACACACACACTGCTGGCGCACAGAGCGCATGTGTAATATGCATAATACTCGTGTCAGCATAAATATGCAAATCAGAGGCCGCAAAACGCCAACGCATTGCATAATTATGCAGCTCGTAGAGCACAGCCTCCGTTTCACATTTACACATGTTGGGACGACCTTGCCGCCGTTGCAACTCCAGCTACTTGCCACTTGCCACTTGCCGCAAGCATTTCATTTTATGTCTGCCACAACACTAATCCAAGTGGAGGGCATATCTAGTTACTGACTTGATTTGAAATGCCACATAAATTGCACAGCTGATTGCCACGCCGTTGCCTTAAGTCAAGTGAACAAGTCTGCCCTTAGCTATTGGCTGTGCCTCATTTTATTATCCTTCAGTAACTATTTGCAGTTTTTAAATATTTATACAAGTTTATGTTTTAAAATGTTAGCGCAGGATTTACCAGATTCGTGATGCTCGACTCTTGACACTATACTTTATATGTTTCCGTTCTCTTAAGGTATGCTTATATATATGCCTCATCTGTGCAGCTATATAACGAAACTTGGTAATATATATATTGGATCAGGCCGGATAGGATCACCATCTCATATGGCTTTCGGAGCAAAAATCTATCCTTTTTTCCGGTCTGCAAGAGTATGTAATCTTCGGCTTGCCAACGTTTCTGTTTTTTATTTTTGTTTTTGAGGTAAAAAGTTTGCAGCATGCTAAATGGCAACCAAATGGCAATGGCCACAAACAGTTTGAGAGCAGCCCGGGAATTATGCATGAACGACTGAATGCCCCAGCAAGTGCAAGTGCAACTGCTCTCCCTCACTCTCTCACTCTCCCTCCCTCTCTTTCTACGTGGCATGCAACAGCAATCGAAGCACTTTTTGATGTTAGAGCAACAGCAAGCGAGGCAACCTTGGCAACAGCAACAAGACCAGTTGGCGTTGACACATCCAAGAATCCACCGAAACAAATGCAAATAATTGACATGAACTTCAGGTCCTTTAGCGAGGACACCGCCGAAAATGGCAAAAGAGAGCAACCATTAACAAGAGTCCTGTTTGACAGCCAACCGCAGCCGAAGCGCGTTTCGCCAGCTATTGTTGTTGTTGTTGTTGTTGCTGTGGTTCTTTGTTGCCCAGCGGCTTTGTCTCCAAAATGGCCGAACATTATTTCCGCTTTCTATCTTTCCATCCTCACATTTTTATTTACTTTTGTGTACATATTTTTCTTTCGTTTTTTTCAACTTGCTTACAGACAAAAGCCACGTCGCAGGAGGCCAAAGGCAAACCGTGGCACGCTTCGTTAGTTTGTAAAAATCGCACCCAGCCCCGAGGCAAAGCTTACCACAAGGTCGATGGGCACGCCCACATTAAGCCGCTACACCAAAGCAAAATATCCCACTTTGTTTTTCTAATTAAATTGCAATAGCAACAACAACAATGAGAACAACAATGCCATCAAAAACGGAGGGGGGTAGAAGCACTTAAAGTGCCAAAGTTGTCGAATGTTACCCGAGCCTCAGGCCACCGCACATAATTACGGGGCACTCTTTTAATTTTGTGGCACCCTAGCCACACACACCCCACCCAACCACACCCCACCCTACCCTAAGGAAGTTGAGCCTATGCAGTGATTGATATTTTGTGTTACTGTTTCTGTTTTACTTTGGGCACTGGATGTAAAACGCGCAACTTTTTTATTGACACACTTTTGATGCACAAAAGTGAGGCGCGAATTTCACACTGTCTGCAGTAAGTATGCGCACAAGTTAATTTACAAATGGAAGCCCATTAAATTGATGGCCCCGAAGTGGTGACTCCAAATGTGTTTTAAACGCTGATTGCGCTTTGCGCTAATGGAATCGTAAACTGTGCAAATTCCGTGGATACAATTAGTATTCTTTGACTAATTAGGAGATGAATACACTGCCAGCATTGAGTGTAGCTCGATTCGGCCCATTTAAGTGCGGTCTGATTAGGCATCGACTGTGGCAGTCACTTTATGCCTACACTGAATTGAATGCAACCGACAAATGCAGCAGCACTTTTTCCAATTGAATGACCACTCAGTTTGAGTAGAGGCTTAGCAAGAGAAGGAGAGAGAGAGAGATAGAGAGAAAGAGAGAGAATTAGACAGAGAGAGAAAGAGAGAGAGAGAGAGCGTGCTGGGAGGAAGAGGGAGGGGAAGGGGGAGCAAACCATTGTGGCAAGTTAATTAAAATGCGCATTTAAATATTCATAGTTTTTTTTGTACTCGCCTGTCATATGGGAGATGCATTATTAATACCCCAGTTGGATGTGCGCGTGTGTGTGTGTGTGTGTGTGTGTGTGTGTACGGCAACTGCAACATTAATTGCCACGCTGACCTTGAGGCCAGGCCAGGCAACAATCCCCCAGCCATATGGCTCATCCCGCACAAGCCAAAGTAAAAAGCGACCTTCTCCCCAAAGAAGCAGCTGGCAACAAAGCAAAATCCTTGCAACTTCTGTGGCTGCAACACATCTGGAAACTTGTCCTCGTCAATGTGCCCTTGTCTAGCTGGCTGCCAGGTTGCCAGGTTGCCCAACTGCAGGCCATTGGGGCTTATGCGCCGCAAAAAAACAGAAAATAGAAAAAGAAGAAAACTGCTGCAATTTGTTGATGGGTCTGCGGGCACTCAAACACACAGCTTCAAGCTTGCCACAAAATACATCTCTACTTCGCCTGCACCTTATACCGGCTACTACATACTTAATGCCTGGCATTTACCTCAAACTCAAGCTCAAGCTCAAACTCAAGGTTCAACTCACAATCAGATTCAGACTCGGATTCCCATCTCGGGCTCAGTTCCAACAATTTCATATTCAAATCAAAGACAACAGCAAGGAACCCTAAAACCAGACACACACACACATGCACACACACACAACCACACACACAGTGAACACACAGAAACCACATAGCTCCGGGGAAACCACAATAGTATGCTGAAACTGCGTGCATACTGAAGGCCTTTGTGTTGTGACCTCCATTTGTAGCCAATTTGGAACAGCATTCGATGGCTTCAATTGATTATAGTTCCTCTCAGACAGACAGACGGACCCAAATTAATCACCACAAGTTTGTTTCAATTTCGTCATTTCATCTCGAATTTCTTAAATACGAAATCAAAAATACCAACGAAGCATTCCAGAGGCAATTGTAAGCATGTGGAATGGCAGTCCGACATTCATTGGCATTGCCATAAAAAAATAAAATATTTGTGTAAAATATTTGTAAAACACTCACACACACACCCACATACGTATTCACAGTTTAGGGAATGCGGCAGCCATTGGCAAATAGTTTTTGTAATAACTTTCCATCAAGATAGACGTAAGATATGTGAATGCATTTATCAATCCAATTTAGCTTAACCACAATCATAGAAAAACAACAAATCGATTTTAATCGATTTTAATCGATTTTTAAATAAAAGCTAACAAATTTTGTAATATTCATACAGATGGATACACTTGCACTGCACTGATACCGATTTTTTTTTCCAGTGATTTGTTTTTTTTTTTTATATACAAGAACTCCCCTTTCGATTTCTTGTTTGTATGGCAGCAATATAATATAATGGAGATATAATAATTATATTATAATTATAATTATATATAGAACGTGTGTACATATTAAAAAAAAACCATTAGTACATTCCTTCATTCACATCATCGATGGCGCTTTCAGTGCTATTATCCTCGAGGGCATCGTTGTCGTTGACATTTTCATTTTGATCGGTTTTATATAGCACCTTGAGCATGCGATTGCAAAAATCGATATGCTCATTTTTATTCAACATATCTGTGAGTAGTATCTCAATCTTGAACAGCTTCTCATAGGCCAGATCGCGTTTCTCGATCGTATCGGAAACCTTGGTATTGAGGTCGTCAATCATCGCTTGAAGTTCATGTGTTTGCTCGTCCTTGGCCATGGCGGCGCGTGGTCTAACAATTGGCTTTGGCTGCACTGCATTGGCTGCCGATCTGATATTCTCCAGGCCGGGCGCCTGCGAGTCGAAGAACTTTTTGAACCACTGCAGGAACTCAAGGTTATCCTGAAAACGACCCTTTATCAAACGATCCAACGGCACAGTTTTGTCCATCTTGAGGCGCCCAAAGGCGCCCTGGAAAAGCTTCATGTTGTGGAAACACTCGTGCTCCAGTTTGGCCGACATTTTGACGCGTTTCATATTGATGCAGTTCGGTGAGATCATCTCCATCATTTGGCAATAGGCAACACCCGATGACATCTCTTCGATTTTCTCGTAATTGCCATTGACCATGGTGTTGACCCACTCGATCATTTGATGGCGCGACAAATTCTCTGCATTGACGCTGGTCAGCGACACAGTTGGCTTCATATCACTAGTCTTGGACATGTTTTACAATATGTTCGAGTGTGAATATGTATAACCTAAAACAATTTACAGTTGCACTTTTATGTTCTTCAACTGCGTTTCAATTTTCGGAAATGTACGGCTTAATGTGTGTGACTAGCAGTATATGATTTGTAAAAGATTTGATGGAAAAAGAAAATAGCACTTTATAAATGAAAATAATCTTTGTGATTTGCTATTCGGCGACTGCTTTATGACTGCTCGCTATATAATTTCTTATTTGGAATAAGTATTTATACTTCATGGCTTCAGCTGTGCCTGCTTGTGGCTGCTTCGTTATTTTCACATAAGGTTTACATACATATATAGTTGTCTAAGCAGTCCTGCATAAATTACTTTGCTCTACTTTTACTGCACTGACTCAAATCAAAAGCAAATTGTGTACAATAAGGAGCAAGTTGGTTGCCTGGGGTGCAATTTGAAATTCGCATGTTTGCAATTTAAATAAATAAATATCAAGAATTTTAATAAAATTGCTGCACAAAGCGAACCAGAAGTCCGGCCCGTCATTTGGAAATGCCTATGCGAATTAATATCCACACAACACACAACACACAACACACAGCATACAAAACACAACACACAACACACAACACGAGAGTGCGCCGTGCAAACCAGACAAGTCAGATGAACTTCAAACGTTTCTGCCTCCAGGGGGTCATCGGTCTGAGTTGAAAGACACGCACACACCCACACACACACACCCGCAAACATACACACATACATTGTCACTTCACTTATATATACATACACACAGTTGTGGTCAAAATAATAGTACATTTTAGAAAAACATGACTCATTTTATGCTGATCAAATCGAGACCTCTTCAAAATCTTCAATATGAAGGAAAACTCAATTGTGCAAAACCAAAAATGTTTAGTTTCTCATCTGGGAATGTTTTGAAAAACACTTTAATTTTCTACTTAACGTAGTAAAATATAACCAACCAACATATCTAGTTTTTGCAAAGGGAAATCTGAGAAAATAATAAGTTTAAATAATACTTTATTAAAATAAATTAAATAATACAGACGAATATTTTAAATTTAGGGTCTTTAATTTTAGTTGCTCATAAATTGTATAGCTATGCCAACTTTTAATGCTTACTTATGTTCAGTTGATTGCTTGTGCTTAAATAAATAAATAATTAATCATTTTTATCTTTATTTTAGCTTTTTCCAAAACATATGTGACTATTATAATTTTACTATCATAATTTTAACCGCAGCTGTGTGTAGATATATCTATACATTTTTTTTTTTGTGAAACAAAATTGATGAGCGTCTTGTGCCACTGGCACTTATCGTCATCGTCATCGTCATCGTCATTATCGTCATCGTCATCGTCATCATTTAGGTCTTGCCCCTTTTTGTGAGGCCCTCTTTTATTGTGTCTCTCTATCGGGCAAATCACTTAAGCGCACTTAATTATTTGCACAAGTTTTGGCCCCATTCGCTGCTGTCTCAGCACGTTTCACTTGCGTTACATTTCAATCGGAGCGGGCGCCCAACGCCGCGTATGAGTGATATGACACGTAATCAATAAATAACGCCAAGCGGCAAATGGCAACTGGCAACTGGCAACTGGCAACTGGCAACTGGCAAATGGCAAACTGGCAGTAGGCATAAAGCATAAAGCATAAAGCTTGCAGAGTCTTACTTAGTACTTAGTACTCATTAGGCCCGCTACGTGCCCCAATTTGAGTTCCAGTCTCAACTCCAAGAAGCCAGCACCCGCAGCCAATTGTCTCCTTATTCTATGCTTTATTTATTTATTTATATTTTATTTTCATTTTCATTTCATTTTATTTTTTATGTTTTATGCATAATTACTTTTTCAGCCGGGGCCCGAGGACTGTTTGCTTACTTAGGCATTTGCCTGTAAATTTCTGTAAGTTGCTTTGCAGCCCTCGGTTTTCGGTTCTCCCTTTCTGCTACAGCTTTGGCTTTAGCTTCAGCTTGAGCGTCTGCTTTGATTCGGCTGTCGGCAACGGGGCGTATGATTAATATACGTGAATTAAGTCAAATCGAATCAATCAAGCCAAATGTCGCTCACAGACAGACCGACAGACGGACAAAATGGCAGACAGAACGATTGGACACACGAAGGACAGGCAAATACGCTCAAGCATTGTGCCAGCAGCTGCATGCTGTTTACACAGTGAAGCTTGCCTAACGCGCAATAGCAATGGCCAACAACAATACATGGGCATAATCTGCATGGCAAATGGCTAAATATTGCCTGGCTCCAAAGCCTTTCAAAATGGCCTAAGGCACAATGCTGTAAAGTGCCAGCTTCCGGTCTAGGCTAATGCATATGCGGGGGGTCAACAATAACAACAGTAACAACAACAATAACAACAACAACGAATACAACAAAAACAACATAAACAACAAGCATTCGAACATAGAACACAATGTGACACATACTAAACTTTTATTACTCTCGCACTAATGCAATGACATTTTTATTACTGGCCGAAACGCAGGCGAGGCCTTTTTACTGCTCAAGCAGTAACTGCAAAGCATCCATATACATTTATATATATATACATATACATATATATATATATATATGTGTGTATATTATATATCTACCCAAGTGAGAGCTCCGTTTAGGCAATGGTGTCAATTTTTATCATGTGCTCTGACCATGAACCTAGACTTGCCGCCAAAACGTAACACCCTCACACACACCAAAATGCGTATACACGCCCACTCAGGAGAAAATGCGCCTACGGGCACATGGACTTGAAAAGTCCATAAGCTACTTGAGTTTATTCTTATTGAAGTTGCGTCTAAACAGCAAATTGCAACTTCTTGCAACAACAAATAAGAAAATAGTATTTATTGCAATCGACGCAAAGCTAGCAAGTTAAAGTCATACGCACATACTATATATATGTATATATAGGAAATCGCAACTTTCAACAGTATGCAACATCACAATTGCATAGAATCGAAATTAGTATTATTGTTTCTAGGGTCGAAAATATCACAATTCGAAATGCATTTATAAATAAAAGACAGAAAAAAAATATAATACTTATTTATATTTTAAATGTGCACTAAAAAAGTTTTAAATACAATATTATTCTCGCTTTTATTTATAAAAAAAAATTAAAAATAATAAAAATACTTAAATATTTATTAAGTGTGAACTAAAATAAAATAAAAAGGTGTTACAGAATAAAATCGCAAAATTACAGTTGCAAATTTAGTTACATAGAATAAAAAATTGAATAAAAGAAAAGAAAATATATAATATTTGCGTACGTTTATAAATAAGATATACTTTGACTCACACCGAAATTTGCACAGCTTCAAGTAAATAATGTAATTGCCTTCCATAAGTTAATCATTCATTATTTTTCAAAAATTCCAAAGACCGATAGTAGGTAACCATATTAACCACCTAAATTAATATATGACCCCAATACACTGGGGTTTCCCCACCTGCTAGGTAGGATTATGTAAAAAAGTAGCCTATTTTCTTTGACACTGTGCAAATTTCGGTGTGACTCACTGTACATATGTATCATATAAATGTCTGCATCTTCTGTTGAAAGGGTATTTGGTGTGCAACAACGATGCGCAACTGTTTTCGCTTGAGATTTTTTTTTACTTGTTCGGCTTAGTTGGCGTTTATTTGATTTATGGCCAGGGTCGTCGTTAAGATTTCGGCACAAGGCCCGATTCCGTATTACCAATCCTAGTAGCTCCTGCAGAATTATTGGCAGTGCGGTGCGGTGCGGTGTGGTGGTGAGGTGAGGTGAGGTGAGGTGGAGGCTTGTTGTTGATGCCGTTTAATTAAAGTCAACATTAAAGCCGCCGCCTGAGCTTGGCCAATTTGCTGACTGTGTCTTAAGGAAAAAGGAGCCTAATTGAAATACTAAACACGCAAATAATAAAATAATTGCATTTATTCGCTAACCACAATTTGGCGCCACAACAATCTATGAATTTTAAATTTCCAAATTGTGTGCCTATTTTTGTGTGGGTGGGCGTGGCAGGAAGACTGGGAGGGGGTGATGGATGAAGGGTGAAGAGGGTGTATTCATGAACTTGTCGCTTCACACTTACCTTTTGGGCCAAGAGAATGCAAATAAACTTGAATTTTGGTTGCTGTTTTCCACGACATTGCCCTCCCCCTACCCCACACCACCACCCTTCGACAGATTGCGCTAAAGCTAAAGCTTTTTCTTAATTTGAATATTTTAATATTAATGAAAAATGTTCGGGGCAAAGTTTCTTTGGCTCTGTTGCTACCAATTTGCGGCTTTTGCTAATGAAAATTAAATGAAATTGCTTAAAGAGCGGGACGCGCGTTTACCATGAATTATAGGGTGACAACTCAACCCACTCACCCTTCCCCCTCCCCCCTCAACAGCACCCATCCCCTCACCTTGCCTCTATTCTTGTACCCCGCCATCGCATTCAAGAAGCTGTGCACACATAATTAAGCAACTTATGACAAACACAACAATTTGAGAACATCTAGAAATATGAAACTTTGGCTTTGACTTTCAGTCTTTGAAGTTAGGACGGGGGTTGCGAAGGAAGCGCCACGAAGGGGTTGCACATCATCTGCATGAACTTCAATTTCCTTTTTTTGGCTGGATTCAGAAGTTTTTGGCTTCTTCTTCTGTTGGCCAGGTGAAATTGAGCCGGGCTTGGGTCAAGGTCTGGAATGCGATATGCGATGCATAAATCAGTTCCAGCTGCTTCCCTTGACAGCTGTCTGCAACACACACACACACACACACAGAGAGAAGGGGAGAATTAGGCGATTAGCATTTGTAGACTAGGCTCCTTTGGCACCACTCGGATTCGACCCGCATAATTGCTTGTTATTCATGAATTGGCCAAATGATTCATGATAAGCTTGTCAAAGCCAAGCGCGCATATTTCAAAATACACTCCTTATGCATATGTAATACACATTATACACATGTGCAAACATACATTCATACATACATGTATGTATGTACACTCTTCAATATATATTTTGAATAATGGTTAATAAATGTTACTGTTTGCTAAATTATTATATATATATATTTCTAGATTAACATAGATTATAAATTACGAAATCTAAATCATTTTCATATATTTAGAATTTTTGATTTAGGGCAGGCCTTTCTTAATTTTGCAAAAATATTTCCCAATATTTTGAAATTATTTCTAGGGAATACAAAAACATAATTTTGTTAGGGCCATTTACTAAACTGTAGGCCTTTTTCCTGAGTGTATGTGTGTATCTTCTCAGCCTTCCAACTTAATCGGCTCAAACGAAAGCAGACACACGCACACACACACACACAGGGGATATCCCACAAAGCCGTGTCCGGGCCATAAAAGTTTTAGCATTCAATTTAAATGGACTTTATTAACAAGAAAAACGGGACTCGAATGAACACCGCAGCTGTTATATATAAGCCCAGGCAATGGATATTGAATGCAATAATAAAATCCGAATTCAAACATAAAAAATTTAGCGCCGACGATCAGAAAAGTGTCAGTTTATTGAATCATAAATCCTTTTTTGATATAATTTTCCATTTACCTGTCCTTTGGATATAAATGTTTCCAATTGGATGCCTACTTTCAATAAAAGATCTATCATTAAAAACAGCCTTGCAGCTGTGAACGGCTGGGCTTGAGCCGTTAACATGTTCGCTTCAAGCCATTTATGTAGACATATAGTATATACAGTAGTTAACTGCATTGATTGCTGATGTGTTAATTGATGGGCAACGTTGCACAATGTGCACACACTAGTTGCAATTAAGTTGGGAGTCATTAATGCCCCAGTCGCGTTCAGTTGGTGCCACAGACACCACAGTCGCCACAGTCGCCACAGACGCCACAGAAGCCTTGCCACTTGGTCAGCCAATGGCGTTAATTCGATTACTCGTCGTCGTTGGGCAACTGGCTTAAATATCAAACAAAGTCACCGAGTGGAAAATCAATGCACGAGATTAACAATTACAATTCGGCCAACAAGTGCAGCAAAAGCCACAGAAAATGAGAGAAAAAGACAGGGAGAGAGAGCGAGAGAGGTAGAGTGAGGACGACAAAAATCCATTGTCCATAACAATTTAATGTTGGCCCAAACAATGGGGCAGCAATGAATTGTACTATAGAAGATGGGCCTGTCTGTTATCGATAGTCATTGTTTGTGGCCCTAACACACACACGCGCGCGCACACACACACACCCACACACACACACACGCATGTACTTGTATGGCTTTTAACTTTCTTGTTGTGGATAGCCCCAAACTTTTGTGCGCAACATTTTATTGATGGCGAATATTACGCCAACTAAGCAAATTAAATTGTTTACACTGGCAAGGGCAGTTGCTGCTGCTGCTGCTGCTGTTGCCGCTGTTGCTGCCACAAGCTTAACGGCTTACCACAGTGTAGCCAAGGTAGCCAGATAGTCAGCCGGACAATCTATAGAGAACACAATGGCCAGGAGTAGACAATGCGAGAATACGACTCGTCCCACACACTGATGACAAATAGATGCTTTCACCTTTTCACCCATCAGCTCAGCGGGAAGTTTGCTTGGCTTACAATTGCGGTCAAAATAATAGTGCCAAACCGAGACCTCCAATTCTACAAAACAAAACTATTCCACTACTGTTACAATAATAAATTTGAATAATAATTTAATACAAATAAATGTAAAATACATATAAAAATAATTCATTTTATGACCTTAATTTTTTTTTTTTTTTAGATTGTATAGCTATGCCAACTTTTAATGCTTACTTCAGAATTGATTGCTTGTGTTTAAATCACATTTTCATCGTTTTTCAACCATATTTCAAGTATTTCTATTTTTCTACATTTTGAAAAACATATTTTCTTGACCGTAGCTGTACGTTGTGTAAATGGGAATGACAACAGGGGTTTGGCACAGAATTGATATGCACAGTGGACATTGGCTATGTTGAATTGATGCATATTTTAATAATGGCCAACATGAATAAAATTAGTTCCACTTAAACTCCACTCAGAATTCAACTTTTCGATTCAACACTAAAAGCGAAACCATATGCAAATAATTGGGAACAATTATTGTGCAGCCTTTGAGTTATTGGACATAACTCAAATTGCTGAGTGTGATTTTTGAAAGTGTGTGTGGGTGTGTGTGTGTGTGTGTGTGATACCAAAGTGTTAACATGCTGCACTGTATCTTTGCAGCACTCAGTCAAAAAGTATGCTACAAAATGCTGCTTGAAATGTTTTATTGCCTGAGTTAAGTTCTCAGCCAGCTCGTAATTGTGTGTATGAGTGTGTGTGTGTGTGTGTGTGTGTGTGTGTGTGTATTGGGCGTTGGCCCGCTCTGACATATGGCGACACGCACCAAGTGTGTTTATATACGTGTGTGTGTGTGTGTGTGTGTGTGTGTTGTGCTTTGTTATTAACTATGACATTGTTCTCCTTCGGTTGCTGTCAACTGACAGAAGCGTTTTAATCAACACGATTATACTTGGAGGAAGTGACAAGTTTCAACTGCATTAAAACTCAACTCCCATAAGTGGCTTATTTAATTACATAAGCAAACACACACACACAAACACACACGCACATATGTACATACATTCACATAATTTTGGGAGCTCGTTTTTTGACCGTTTATTTTTAGGCGAGAAAACAGCACACAAACATGGACAACAAGAGGGCAATCTTTTAGTTAGACAAACACTAAATTTATAATACACCAGCTTATACAAGTACACATATGTGTGTGTGCCCCTCTGTGTGCGTGTGTGTGTGTGTGTGTGTGTGCCTTGGGCAAGTCCACATACAAAATTTGTAACTTTAACTCGATTTGCGGTCGTAATAGAAGCCTTAGGTAAACCATCAGCAATGCGCTTGTAAGTGTGTGTAAGTGTGTGTCTGTATGTGTGTGTGTGTGTGTGTGCGTGTATGTGTGTGTGTTAGTCATTCAAAGGTAAACAAATCAAGTAAAGCTCCATAGAAACTCACAAATTGGCAAACGCTTTGGTATTTTAATATTCAGTCTTAAACAGTTTTTGGGCGAATCATAAAAAAAAAAAGAAAAACAAATGAGAATATTGCGGTTGGGCGTAACCGACTGCGAAATACGCTCACATCAATAAGTAATACCAGCTGATAAGCTAGTGAAAAAATATATTAGAGGAGGTCACTAGTAATCTACCTTTCTTATCTTAAACTTTTGGGAAATATAGACATTTCGAATTTAGGCAACACAATTTTAAATTACATTATTACAGACTTCAAGGGTCGAAGTTCAAGGGGGGCGACAAGTGTGGGCGTGGTCTGAAAATGTATCTGCCGGAGATGTGACTAGCAAGCAGCCATCCACATTTGGTGACTGCAGTCTACAAATTGTGGGAAATATGCGGTGTTATCGTATTGCGATTATTATCGATTATAATTTTTACCAGTATATGTTCCAGCTGTTAAAGCTTGAAGTTGCTATAATACAGATTTACAGACGGACAGACAGTACCTGAGTATAAAAATAAAATTAAATGAAATAAAAGAAAAGAGAAAGAAGCGAAATGTGAAAATTTGGTGTGACGAGCAGCGAAACTCATAAAAATCCAAATGTGATATGATAATCAAGTTGAGTGCCCCAAAATAGCAACAATAGAAACACACACACTCGCACACACATGCACACACGAAGGGACTGAAAGACAACATTGTTTGGTATCTCAGTCAGTGACCCGCTGGGCAGATCGGACAGAGCGGACAGAAGCGACGTATCAACAACACCACCCCCAACACTGCCCCTAACACCACCCCCAACAACAACCCCAATCCCGAAAACGATTCAAAACAATTTCTTTTGATTTTGCATTGAATTTTGCGGTGTTCGCGCTATTTGCTTAAACGCTTATGTGCAATTGAGGTTGGTCGAAATGGTTTCGATGGCAACGCCGGGGGGCAAGTGGCAAGGGGCAAAGGGCAATCAGGATGCCAATGGCAACCAGATGGCTCCATTTACTTGGCTCTAGCTCTACTACGTGCATTTAGCAGTTTAATAAATTGCTTGATTTTCAGACATCCTTTCATTAGAGCGCTGAAAAGAATTCGCAGAAAAAGTGCAAAAACCTTTTCCAATTTGGTTTATTTATGCAAGTGTGTGTGTGTGTGTTAGAGGGTTAAAGGGGCTATAAGTTAACAGCTCTCTAATAAGGCATTCATACTTGATTCAAACATCACTTTAGAAATCAAAAACAAAGAAAAAATAAACACCACACAACGATGGCAGTAGCACAAATGTTTTCGAGAGGAATTCCAAAAACACATTTGACATGGGGCAGTAACTCCACCTTGATAAATAACTGACTCTTGGCAGAGCAGGTGAAATACTCAACATGCCAAAGAGTTCGAAATGTTTTTGATATGCTTGTCTTATTCTTTTTCCGCTCTATATTGGCCAAGCAAAACATTGCTTTGACAAAGCCTGCCTCAAACTACAAAATCCAAATAGCAAAAAAAAAAATCCAGTTGAGTATAGAATACTATAGTATAATAAATGCATATTTTATGGGGACCTATAAGAGCACATTTTAAGTTGAAACGCTGCAAGGAAATGCTGAATGCCCAACGGATACAAATAAGTCAACTGCAGACTTGTCTCAATTCGATTCAGCTCTATTCAATGGCCGGCAACGCAATTGAGGTTGAGACGCCGCAACTATTGCCACTTGGGGGCATACAACCGATCCACCAATCGCTTCCGCATCTGCAACTGCAACCTGAGGCAGCGGGGCAAAGTGGCAGCGCACTCAAATGAACAACTTGTCCGCATTCAAAGATGCTGTTACTGCAAATTGGCAGGTGTGTTTTGTTTTGCATTCAAGATGAACCAAGTGAAAGTGGAGCATCCACTTCCATCCCAGTTTGAACAGCCTTCGGGGCAGCAACTTGATTGGCATCAGCTTGGCATCATTTTCTGCATGCAACAAGCTGTAAATACTTGACCTTAACGGTTCATGGTCAATGTCACGGCGCAGTCCAAAGCCCCTGAATTGATTTCCACTCCTCTCTTGACTTCATATTAAATTATTCAATGCGAAAATGCGAAATATATGCAGATAGCATATACCGCTCATATCAGCTCTTCAATCGCCAACCATATCATTATAATTTAAATTTCAAAATCAAGTTATCTTAACTATCAATTTGCCAATAGCAATTAAAACTTGAAAATCAGAAATTCATTTAATATAATTAAGTTTATCAATATTATATGATTTGCGACTAATTAAGTTTCCCTTTCAATTAGTACTGAAAGAGCACAAGTCGAAAACAATGTTTCCTAAATTAAATTTCATAAACTAATACTCGTTCAAAAATGGAATTTCTTTCTTTTTTGTTGATATTGAATACAATCTTATTGGCTTAACGATGATGGAGACAAAAGCAAAATAAAAAACAAACATGTAAGCGATACATAAAAAAAAAAAGAAAAAACAAGTTTTACAAACTTGATAAAACTATAAAAGTGGTTCATTAAAATTGTGTCGCTCCCAAACGCATTTAATTTGAATCTCAAGGCGATGTGTCACAGAATGTTGCAATAAAAATGTGTTGCCCCAAGCGCCGAAAAGTATGCTACGAAACTTGTGCTGAATGTTTTTCAACTCGCTTTTTCTCTTGTTAAATGTTGCAATTAAATTAATAGCAAAATGACAAGCTTCACAATATGTGCTAAGCCTTACTTGCCAGCTGTTACAAATTCCAAAAATAATAACAAAATGTAAAAAAACATATATAAAATAAAAATAATAAAAAAAATATGTGTATATAAGTGTGTGTGTGTGTGTGTTGAGTTTGCGTCTGACAAATGGAGGCGCAGTTTGGCTTGCAATTGTTCGCATTTAAAATGACATTAAATGGATTTCCGTTTCCGGTCACAGATTTTAACGGGTCTTCATTGTCGCGCCATTGCCACTGTCATTGTTGCCAGTGTCCCATTGCCGAGACAATGTAAACAATTGATATTCACTCCAACACCCACACACACACACACATACAGCAGCAACATGTTTATTGTGTGCTAAGCAAATGATTTACTGGCCTGTGCGCCTGATAAGCAGCAACTCTGCCAACTCTCCTTACTGATAACGGAGCCTGTTTACGCGCCAAAAGAAATGCCGGCACCAACACACACACAGACACACACACAGTCGCAAACAAGCCAAATGGCTTCCAATTCTCACGAATTATTTTATGAGTAGCTCACATTACAAAAACAAATCAAGCAATTAATATAATCAAAATGAAAGGATCAAATATTTTAATTACATTTGCCCTTCGTTTCGAT
Source organism: Drosophila kokeensis (assembly GCA_035042145.1). Taxonomy (NCBI): domain Eukaryota; kingdom Metazoa; phylum Arthropoda; class Insecta; order Diptera; family Drosophilidae; genus Drosophila; species Drosophila kokeensis. The sequence goes on along the minus strand of JAWNLT010000419.1, from coordinate 1,282,426 downwards.
TAACATTTAAGCCAAATCACAATGCTAACAATTATAACAATATATAGCTAAAAAAAATTCAACAACATCAACAGGAAGAAAAAAAACAACAATTCTCGTATTTGTTATTGTTATTGTTACTGATATTGTTACTATATGATTTGATGCGTTTAACAAGCGAGAATAACTCAAACTTAAAGCGTTCAACGGTAAAAAGAGTCGCGCGTCGCGTTAACCGAAATTCTTCAGCATGTCAACACGCGCCAAAATGTTGCCAGCGACTGACGACAAACGACGACGTCGCCAACTGATGAACACCGCCAACGCCAAAGACAACGCCAACGCCAACCCACATCCTCCACACTTTAGCCGAGGGCCGAGTGACTAGGGCCGAGGCTGACATTCATTGAGAAAAGCGAAGCGCAGAGAAACAACAAAAATCAGATGGTTTTGTTCTCAGTGGCGATATTCGCCTCAAGTTTCTGTAACGCAGCTGACTGCTGATGCTGTGTCCCTCCCCCTCCCACAGCTTTCGAAAGCTTTCCGGTCAGCTTTCAAAGCTCGACGGAGCCATTGCGCTTGTGCAGCAGCTGCAAACAGCGGCATGCAAATGAGAGCGCCTTGTCACTTGTTGCATGCACTTCAGTTGTGGCAGCATCTCTCCAGCAAAAGCGCGGCATGCCACATTTAACATTTAAATATTTAAATTATTAATTTTAATTTTAATTTACTCTCCCATGAATTTTAAAAACACAAAAAAAAGTTAAGTTTCTGTATGTACATATACATATATATCATTCGCTGTTTTTCGTACTTCCCGCTGACAGCTGTCTGCAAGAAGCTCCAAGTGCTCGAGCTTTTCTGCAGATAACCCAATAAACATTTTTCGACCAGCAACGAATTGTGCTTTTCCTGTCAAACACAGATTTAAAAGTATGCAAAGTTTCCTTACAAACTAATTAACGGATTGTCGTTATTTCAATATCACAGATAAGTTGACGTTAATGCAAAATTTTCATAAAGCAAGCAATTTTATTGCTTGGTGCATATTTTTTGTTATTTCCATTTTCAATATGAAAGAAATAATCTTAAAATAAATTTCACTTTAGCTGAAAAATTCCAAAATTGTTATCAATGTGCGAATCATTTTATAAATATTTCAATATGAAAATTCATTTTACAAATATTTTACTTTGACTGAAAAATAGCTTTCCATTGAATATATATAGAATAAAAAGTTAAATATACTTTTCATTCATATTCACATACAAAATATTCATGTGTATTTTATTCAGGTTGGAAATGAACTTCAGTTCGCCAGCTCATGTTCAATTATAGTTGCTATATGTGCCCTTAGTTGTTTAGCTTTGCTTCTGCTGTTCCTTGCCAAATTATAAAGGTATAATTAGTGGAACGTTTGCATACGCAGCTGTTAGTTGTTACTTTGAAATTAATCATACGCAATGTGTGCCGTAAATATTTAAATGTGCTGCAAAAATGACGTTGCTTTGCCCCGCATGGCTCCAATTAATTAAGCTGGCTCACATATCATAACTCAAATGTCAACATGCCCCTGCCCCTCTTCTATTTAACTAGAGACCACAACAGGCCTGAGTGTGTTGTAAGCTGCTTTAGCTGCAGCAACAACAGCACAGACAAAGTCAATAAACCGGATTCAATTTAAGGACTAAACATTGAAGAAGGCAAAAACTTGTTCAAGTGTAATTAATATCCTAAGGCTTACCAATAAATTTGGGATGCTTGCCGTTAACTGGCTGCTGGCTGCTGCCAGTAACTGCTTACGCTTGCCACAAGTAGCAGTGTCAATTTGGTTGCACTTACCTCAATGGTTATGTGATGGCTACGCGACCGAAAGTTGTCATCGCTGCGAAGGTTCTTTGAATCAATTTGCACATTGGTCTGCATCGTAAGATAATCTCTGCCTGTTGTTGGCCCGTTTGCTCCGAATTATAAAGTTGTCCTGCAAAATAAGATTCAGTATTATGAACTCGTTAGCCAAGTGGATGACCATAAAACACACTCAGCCACGCACACACACACACAGACACACACACACAGATAGAGGCAGACAACCAGCTCAAACACAATGTCCACAAGCGATAAGTAATAAAAAATACTCTTCACTTTCATGTGAATTTATGAAATGTCAAAGGACATAAGCAAAATATTCTCACATCCTGGTGCTATGTAGTTGAGCTGGAACGTTGATTGAAGCAGAACGCTTAATGGTGCGTGACCTTGGATAACTTAACATGGACCATATCAAAATGCCGTCATAAATATATAAACGGGTGCCAAGTGGAGAATCACACGTCGTCCAGCATTTGGCAGATGCCAGATGGCCCTAATGGCTTTCAATTCATCGACTTGGCTGTCATTTAATTTAAAGACAAGCCAAGCCAAGCCAAGTCAAGCCAAGCCAAACAAAGCCAAATGTAAATGCCATCAGCCAAGTCAAAGTGACAGACCAAATACAACAAGTAAATGATGTGAGCAACAACAGCGACAAAATATTAAACAAAAATAAGCCTAGTAACTACTCGAGAGTGCTCGACTACGAAATATACTTTAAAACAGAAAAAGAGGAAAAAAACCAACAAAGTGAAGACAACGAGAGACATACAAATTGGTATATAATTGGTGTAAATACACTTAGATTATTTTTGCATTGAATAAAATTTATTTGACTTTTCAGAAAATAAAACAAAAAAATGAGGGAAATATGAGCAACGGAAGTGTTGCAAGTTTTAAACTAAACATTTGCATATAATTCTTACTTGCGCAGTAAACTTACTTGATTATGTTTGGGCATAAGCAAAGTCCTGCTGCGAGACCTTAAAGATCCAGTCACAATGCCATACTCTCTCCACACAAAATACAACAACAACAACAACAACAACAACAAATACCAATAAGCAGACAACGAAATATGAAAGGAAACGCGAAATTATGTGAGAAATTTACTGCTGCCGCTGTTTGCTGTTCGCTGTTTGCTGTGTGCCCCACGTGACGTATAAAAAAATTAAACACATATACAGCTGCGGTAAAAATAATAGTAGTGTTCACATATGTTTTGGAAAATGTCCAAAGAAAAATTCTTAAAATATAGCTAAATATAAATTATGCAAATCTTATCCAAACACAAGCAGTCTATAAAAGTTAGCATAACTATAAAATGTATTTATAAAAATAGTTAATGTACTTAAATTTTATTATATAAATTATTATTTAAATTTATCATTATAATTATAAAGAAATATGAAATGTTGGGTGGATAAATTTTACTACGCTTAGTATTTAGAAAATAAGAGCATTTTAAAACATTCCCAGATGAGAAAGAAAACATTTTTTGTTTTGCAGAATTGAATTTTTATGAAATGCTTTGAGAAGCAGCAGCACTATTATTCTGACCGCAGCTGTATGAACATAACTGAGTGTGTGTGTGTGTGTGAGTGTGAGTGTGTGTGGTGTGGATGTATTGTTTCTCTTGGTTGTACAGTTTGTGTATATCGTTCGGCAGATGGCAGTCTGTTTCTTGCTTATCAGCCAAATTTGCCACATGCAGAACAGTGTTTTCTTTGAGGAGGCAATACAAATACAAATACACACATGAAACAAAGACAGCAGTGGCGGAGGGAGGGGGGGTTTGGGGGGGGGGGAGAAGAAACTGACTTCTATTAACTTGTTTACTTTGCGATTCAAAACAATCGCAATTAACAACTACAGATGTGGCAAAAGCTTTGCGTCTATTGGCATCAGGTGCACAATGTATACGACGCCAGAAGTGGCCAACTGCCAGCTGCCTGTCACATTCACAGTAGCAGTCACAGTAGCAGTCACAGTACCAGTCACAGTAGCAGTCACAGTAGCAGTCACAGTACCAGTCACAGTACCAGTCACAGTCATAGTTGCAGCCACAGTGGCAGCCGCATTTCTCTTACCGCGACGCCTTGGCAACAATTTCAAATTTAATTTGCGCCTCTTTATTTATTCAGCAGAAGTAAAGTCGTCGTCTTCTTGGGGAGATGGCACAACTTGAAGCTCGCAAAGGAATGGCCAGGCTTGCCAGTTTTGCCGGTTTTGCCTGCCCTCACAACTGCCTGTCTGCCCACACTAAGTCCAAGCAGCACATGCATCCCATTGCAACTGCCACATAGCATCCGTCAGTTGGGTTCAGCGTCAAGTGACAGGCGCCGTTCTCGCTGGTGTCCTCAGTCCTCTGTCCCCTGTCCGCTGTCCTCTGTCAGATGCAGTGTGGGTTTCCATTTGCCCAACTTGTCTGCAAGTCCCCAGAGTATTCTAAGTGCTGGATTCTTGCAATACTGCTACTACTACTCTGAGGTGGCCACAGTTTGTTGCAGATGCTTGTGGCAAGCACTTCGCGAGCTGCGCTCTACTATGTATGTAAGGTGCATGTTTAACATGACTAGAAGTTATCCTAATTAAAGATCAATCTATAGAAAAATATGCCATAATCACACACAAATATAATCTTTTATATATACATATATAATATTATACATATTATATTATTTTATATTCTATTATATTATGTTGCATCATATTCTTGTATGTATATATTCGAAGCACATGAAATAATTTGTCTTTCCAATAATTCGAATTGGTTTTTTTCTCTTCTCGCTCGACTTGCTGCAAACTAATTCCGTATTTTATTGAAGTTTGTAATCACGAATTTGATCTAATTTTAACTTGATATCAAAATGTAATTTAAAATAATATTTAGCAACAATTTAAGCAGCATATAAAACAGAAATGTCTGTTTATTTGACTTTAATCCTTTTCTGACAGCAGCCACATTCCAATAAATATATAAATATATTGAAGCTTGCATCAATTTCATTTACAGAAATGTACATAAATAAATTGTAAGCACATACATTATATATTATAATATTATATATTACATTATATACATATGTATATTTTTAGCTGTTCGGATCACTGGACAACAGTCTTAAAAAGACATTTTAAGGTGTTCTTACTGACAAGAGCTTTTGACATTTTAATCATTTGCATATGCCGCATGCAACATGCAGCTTGCAACCAGCCACAGCAGCATGCATCATTCGATGGTCTCCGTTCGGTTTATCAATCAATGGGCAATGGTTAAAAAAACAAAAACCAAAACTGTTTGCATATTTCAGTGTGTCCGGCGGCTTTTCCTTTGTGCTGCGTTTACATAAGTAATTAGTTCGTTTGTATGATGAATACGCAAACAACCAGCACGTCCCCCTTCCCCCTTCCCCCTCCCCCTCCCCATCACACAACGACAACCCCGCTTCCCTATTCCTAAGGGAAGGAACTATGGTTTATAATGTTTATTACGACATTTTTGGTACGTGTCTTATTTTTCGAATATTGACTGAAGTTCTGCAATTTATCCTGACAATATCCCTTAGGGATGCATAGCTGTTCACTAAACTAAAGTTGTCACTCTACGGCCCCGGCTCTGGCTCCGTCTCCGAATCCGGCACCGGCTTTGATTTCCCATCGAACCGCAACTGAAATGCCAACAACGATGCTAACTGAACCCAACCGCTAAAGTCAGCCATGAGCCGGAGGAATCAGCCCAGTTCGTGTTGTCATTCAAGCCAAGTGTCTCTTATCCAAAGCATTGTGTGTGTGTGTGTGGTTGTGTGGTTGTGTGTGCGTGCCAGGAATGTGTATGCGACGACAGAAGGACTTTATCCAAGTCTAACCCAGAGGTGAACAACAACAATTGTGAGCCAAAGCCAAGCGTTTGCCGACTTAAGCAGGCGATAGAAGTTTCCAATTGATCATGTAAATAGTGTTCCCCTTTTATTCCTGTTTATCTACACTTCAGATTTATGTCAGCTAAAAATATAAAGATATTTATCGCTATCTACAATAAATATAAACAGCTGAAATCATAAAGTCAAAAGCTAAATCTGAAATGGAAAATATAAACAATCAATCGCAATTGAAGTCTTGACCAGTTGCCTCATTTAAGTATCGTGCATGCCTGCAATACACTCGGAAAAACATTTGCCTTGTCAATGCAAATCGACTAGAAAATTTAAATTTAAATGTAAATTGAAAGTTTAAATATGTTTTAAAATTATAACGGATTTTTAATTTATTTGCTAATAATAGAAAAATGACAACTCTTAGAAAAAATCCTTTCTGAAATTTGCTCCCTGAACTATATAACTGCTATATTAGAGTTAAGATGCTTTCTGTTAAACAGCACTTGAATCAATGTACTTATCGGTATTCTATGTCATTCTGTCACGTGGTTCAATCTCACATATACATTTTCATGGTTATTTTCGGACTCCCTTTAATAATTTGTTGTTGCGTGTTTGTGCTGTGGCTTCAACAGAAGAAATATAACGATGCGAGCCATCACCATTCTTAGCATATTTCGTATTTTCTAAAGTCATGCTGTAATCCCAAAGGATTTACAAGTCACAATCACAGTTTGACGCCGTGTCACAATTTCACTTGACTCGTTTTCGAATCACATTTCGCACCACCAACAATAGTCACAACGGTGTCAGGACTATAAATGTGCTCTTTGCCACAGCCTATTGCCGAGGGCATAAACTTCGAAATGCCATAACTTTGTCAAAACTCAACTTATTTTAAAAAGGGAGGGATTTTTGATCATAGTTTTGCACCTTAATCAATAGTGCATTTAAAGTTAAAAACGTGATTCTAGGTCCGAAGACAAGTAAAAATTCTGGCCTGAAAGTCGTCACATGGACATACAGAAGAAAAAGCTCTCACATGTGAAATATTGATTTTTATTTTCATAGCATTGGTTAATTAGTATTAGTATACTTTTAGGCAGTTCGATTTAAATGCAAAATTGAAAAGAAATTGTTGCATACTTTGAAGGACTTGTGCTTGAGGTTATTCTGCAGGTAAATCGTTTAACTAAACGTTTCTGTTCGCCTGTTACTTTCAGTGGGGGAACAATACGAAAACTCAAAGAAAAAAGCGTTCACATGTGAAATATTGATTTTTATTTTCATAGCCATTTCTTATTACTATATTATATTTAGAAAAATTCTGGCCTAAAAATCGTCATACGGGCATAGGTCGAAACTTCAAAATGCCATAACTTCGTCAAAACTCAACTTAGATTAAAAAGGGAGGGCTTTTTGATCATGGTTTTGCCCCTAAATCAATCCTACATTTAAAGTTGAAAACGTGATTATGAGTCGGAAGACAAGTAAAAATTATAGCCTAAAAATCCATACAGCCATATATGGGCATAGGTTGAAACTTCGAAATGCCATAACTTCGTCAAAACTCAACTTAGATTAAAAAGGGAGGGCTTTTTGATCATGGTTTTGCCCCTAAATCAATCCTACATTTAAAGTTGAAAACGTGATTATGAGTCGGAAGACAAGTAAAAATTATAGCCTAAAAATCCATACAGCCATATGTGGGCATAGGTTGAAACTTCGAAATGCCATAACTTCGTCAAAACTCAACTTAGATTAAAAAGGGAGGGCTTTTTGATCATGGTTTTGCCCCTTAATCAATCCTACATTTAAAGTTGAAAACGTGATTATGAGTCGGAAGACAAGTAAAAATTATAGCCTAAAAATCCATACAGCCATATATGGGCATAGGTTGAAACTTCGAAATGCCATAACTTCGTCAAAACTCAACTTAGATTAAAAAGGGAGGGCTTTTTGATCATGGTTTTGCCCCTAAATCAATCCTACATTTAAAGTTGAAAACGTGATTATGAGTCGGAAGACAAGTAAAAATTATAGCCTAAAAATCCATACAGCCATATATGGGCATAGGTTGAAACTTCGAAATGCCATAACTTCGTCAAAACTCAACTTAGATTAAAAAGGGAGGGCTTTTTGATCATGGTTTTGCCCCTAAATCAATCCTACATTTAAAGTTGAAAACGTGATTATGATTTGGAAGACAAGTAAAAATTATAGCCTAAAAATCCATACAGCCATATATGGGCATAGGTTGAAACTTCGAAATGCCATAACTTCGTCAAAACTCAACTTAGATTAAAAAGGGAGGGCTTTTTGATCATGGTTTTGCCCCTTAATCAATCCTACATTTAAAGTTGAAAACGTGATTATGAGTCGGAAGACAAGTAAAAATTATAGCCTAAAAATCCATACAGCCATATATGGGCATAGGTTGAAACTTCGAAATGCCATAACTTCGTCAAAACTCAACTTAGATTAAAAAGGGAGGGCTTTTTGATCATAGTTTTGCCCCTAAATCAATCCTACATTTAAAGTTGACCGAGTCCTCACACCTCTTCTCGCTAATGTTTTTTGTTATTGTCTAGATAATAAGCAGAGGGAAACAGCAACAACAACAACAATGACAAAAGCAGCAGTAAAAAATGAAGAGCCACACGAGCAAAATTGAGTATCGCTTCTGGAAGCATGCACCCAACAGCAAAGGACTAAATTACGAATTCAATTCGCGGTCTATACTTTCGCACACTACTACTGTGATCAAGAAACAAGAACATTTAAGAAAATCTGCGCCAGGGATAGTATAAAATAAAAATAGATAGATATATATTAAAAACATAACATAGGAAGCTTAGTATACACATATGTATATACAATTTGATGACTAATTCTACGAAACATGACAATTTCAAATGTAAACAAAAAATTATTTTCTACATATTTTTATATTAATTGCATAATTAATGATTTAATTGCATGCTAGTATAGAATAAGCAGAGCCACGCCAGCGCAATAATTAAAATAAATATAGTAATTAATATAATTCAAATGAATAAAGTAAAATATAGTAAATATATATATTAAAGTTAAACAGATAAGTATCAGTAAGCTTGTGCCCAGCCTAGAGTACAAGAGTGAGGTAATGCATTACATTTGTAATGAATTCTATTTGTATGCAAGTGGAATGCAATCCGCAATGAAAAGGGGTCATTCACTGCCTCGCTGCTGAGCATATGACTGCCAAAAGAGAGAAAGAGAGAGAGAGAGAGAGAGAGATGGAGAGAGAGAAAGAGACTTTTTACTTGATTATTTATATTTATTTGTTATTATTGCTGCTTTGTTTCTGCAATAAAGCATCGTCAGCACAAAGCGAATCGTAGCATACTTAAGTGGGCGCCAGCCAAGGATGCGCTCTCGATTCGAACTGCAAGCGCCAATGGCTGCTGCTGCTGCTGCTGCTGCTGCTGCCAAGTTTTGCTGCGCTGCTCTCGACTCGCTGGCAACGCAGCATAGACAATTGGATTTGTGCTCAAGTGTCTCAAAAACAATAACAACAACTACAACTACAACAACAGCAGCAACAACAGCAGCAGTCACAACAAGAACAACAAGTTGTGTTTCCGGCTTGACAGTCACACTCGCGGTGCCACAAATAAAGGAAATTGAATTAAATACGAGTTTTCGCACGGGGCAAGTCATTTAAAGGGGAGGATTGTCTTGCTCCACTTACTTGGCAATGGCAAGCATCCTGAAGAATTCAGGACTCATGCTGCCAGGCAGTGTAAACTCAACTCAACTCAACTCAACTCGACTCGACTCGACTGATTGACAAATGAAGCGAGTGCTTGGAGGTGGCATAAAGTTAACAATAGATGAGTTCATCGCAATTTGCACTTGATGTAAGCATGAGCCAAGTGTTATTGAACCCATTGCCAGCTATTGTAGTGAACAGCTCATTTTCAGGCATTTCTATTTATTTACTTAATGAAATATTTAAAAGTTAATGTGGTGGTGTTAAAATGTAGTTATTTATTTCTTTGAAAGTGTACACAAATTTTATAATTATACAAATGAAATTATATAAAAACAAATATGCTGAATTAAATTCAAAATTTAAAATACAAAATGATGTAAAGGACATACTAAATAAATCTTGGGGTATTCAAATGCAAAATGACCAAATATTTGATTTCATAGCCTAATAATTTATTAACACAATCACAGCAGCTTACGCCCACAATGCTCTCGCTGCTGTATTGGGATGTGAATTAAAGGGTATACCCGAGGGTCTTTCAGTTATTATCTTTGTTTGTTCTTGTTTTTGCTGTTGCTGTAGTTGTTGTTGTTGTTGTTGGTGATTCTTATTTTCTTTTCGGGTGCTTTCAGTTTGCGTGTGTTGCGAGCAAAGTCAACAATGTGCGGAAAATAATTGAAATCGCAGCAGTAGAAGCCACCCACAGCACAGGTAAGCTATCATATGCATACCAGCCAGCACCACTAAACACCACCAGGCACGACTGCAGCCTGACTGGTTATAAATTGCGACCCACTTTGGGATGCGTGTGGCAGCAGTTACAAAAGGCCAGAGCGCGAGTACTTCCTAATAACAATAATAATCATAATAATAATAATAATAATAATAATAATCGTAATAAAAATAATAATAAAAATAAAATCCTAAATCAAATACACTTAAGGATTATGTATATATGGGCCGCATGCCAGCCCCATTGAATGTTATGCGAGTCTCGTAAAGAGCAGAGATACATTTGCCACCTGTTTGATGCCAATATTTTCACCTGTTTGGCTCAAATGAGAAAAACCAACTTCCTGAGCCTGTTTTATTTTTACTTTTCTTTTTTTCCCTTGTTTCTCATTTTTTATGCTTTTTTGTTTATGTTGTTCTGTGGTTTCTCTTAAGCCGTAATAAAGTTGTAGTAAAGAGTTTCTCGAGTTTGTCAATATGTATGCCTGTATATATGGATGTATGTATACACACAACAAGTACACACAACATTTTGGCTTAGGCCACGCCCATTGTGGTCGCCCCTAATCTGCGCATCTCATTATCATTTGGCATTCATAAGGCTTGCATTAAATTTGGCCCAATAATTACACAGCTGCTGCTACAAAATGTTACCCAGAAAACATTAAACATGCCCCAAAGACTGCGACCTTAAAATAACTGAAATGTATTAAATTGCCACCGAGATAACAAGGTCAAAATCTGGCTAAGCTTTATTCTATTTTCTTTCAACTTAAAGAAAGAAACGGTTAAAAAAAGGGACATCCATCACTATTGGAATGTCCTTTGATGCAATTACGTGCGAGTTAATTTCAAAATGAATGTGCGGTGCTTATAAGAAACTGGCACCCACTGCATATGTCTGAGATGTATGACAAGAAACTTTCCACAAAGTTCTACTTGTTCAAAAATATGTCACTCGTGAAATTGTTCGACATTCGAAACACGCAGAAACCCAAATAAAAAGTTTCTAATGGAATTCGCTCACCCATGGAATGGGAACGGTAAAGGGAACGCGAACGGGAACGGGGACGGGGACGGGAAACAGAAACAAGGTCGAGAATGAGAATGAAAATGAGAATGAGCTGCTAAAGCGTAGGTGGAAATGGCCATAATAATGTAACCAATTTTCGGCAACAGTCTGCGAGCATGGCTGCTCTCCTTGCCAGAGTTGTACGCCAGGAGTTGACAGAGGACATAGTCGTCAAAAGATCATGCCACATGCGTTATGCCTCCCCCGCTTTTCTCATTACATTTGCGAGCACACTCATATGCAAGTTAATTTTATTCATTGCACTTACTTAACGTGCCTCAACGTGCCTCAACATGCCTCAACATGTTTGGTATAAAATAAATGAATAAATTTCAGATAAAGCAAAGCTTTTAATTCGTCTAAAATAAATGTGAAAAATAAGTTGAACTCAGTTAAAATAAAAAAATAAAATGTAAAATAAAAGTTATTAAATACAAGTTGAATTATTGTAACATAAGCTTAACTTGCCACCAAAAACTATTAGCATTTATAGCCATGCACTCCAAATGGAGTCAGTCTGTCAGAAAAACTAGGTTTCTTTTAAATGTTACATGGCAAAGAGGACGCATTTTCATGCCACATCCTGTTGACAGTTGCCAGTTGCCAGTTGCCAGTTGTCAGTGCCGTAAAAGTAAATATGGGGAAGCGGTAGATGCTGCCACAGAGCAAGAGCGCGTGCAACCGCATCAGTAGGTTGTGAAATTCAGGCCACGCCTACGAGCACGCCCACGCGCCATAAAATTACTTAGCTTCGTTCTGTTTGGCGTCGACTAATATTCGCAATTTCCTCAAATGCTGCACTTGACTCCTTTGGCATTCTTGCCGATTATTTGGGCAAATCTACAATAAATGCAAATATAAACATCATTTCCCTTTGCCAATGCTAAAATCATAATGTCAAATGCAAAGTGCAAAGTGCAAAGTGCAAAATGTGAAATGTAAACATGGAACCGCCATCGAAATTGCAATCAAAACCAGTTACCTCATTCAAATATTCGCCAGGTTTATCATGCATGCCTGCAGTACACTTAAAACAAAAGTCCTTGAAATTTAGAAAATTCTTGTTTCTCGAAATAATTTCAAAATATATTCGACATATTCGAAATATTGATCGCCTTAGACGCTTCACTTACATATAAGTAAACAGAAGATATATTTTGTAATTTTAGTAGAGCTTACACAGAATAAAGTAAATCCCCGGAAATATGTTTTCTGAATAAGATCTAAGATGCAGTGGGTGTTTTTTTCTGAGTGCAACAGTTACGCTACAAACTTGAAAAGTGACCACAAAGTGACTCAGGCAGCGCCCAACAATGGAAACTATTTGAGATGAAAGAGTTTTGCTTTGTGAGAAATTTGTGTATTCATTTTACTTCTTCCGTGTTAGCAACAGGAAATGCAATTAATCCAAATTGCAACTGTTGAATTACAAAATACTTAAATATGTGTTCCAAATGCTCCATTTAAATGGAAGGGTATTCATACTTCGGCACTTTGACTCGTTCGTTACTTTGCTGACATTGTTTGTTATTGTTATTGTTGATGTATGTTAGTATGAAATGCATTTGATGCGGCTTGCATACCATCGCTGGGGCCCCATAATCTTTTACTATGCTCGTAATAATTTATGTTTTAATGGAATTGTTTTATACTGGCGGCATTTGCATAATTGCGGAACCGAACGGACCAAACGGACCGAACTCAACCAGTCGAATTCACATAATTTGTTTGTCTTCCTGGCATACATGCGCTTCTGAATTTACACACAGACACACATACATATATCCAAAATTATATATTGTCGAAAAACTTTCAAAAATATTTGCCACACACACACACAAAATGCAAATCGATAGCCAAATTCATTTCAATTGACTTCAAACATGGATTGGATGACTACAAGTTGGCATAAAAATAAATTTTTATTCAAATATACATACATATGTATATATATATATATGTATATATGTAATGATTGTGACTGCTTTGATCATAATTTACATGGTTTCTGTAACTGCGAAAAATGAGAGCTTCGTGTCACCATAGAGCAAAATAATTGCCAGAAATGTTGTTGTTTAAACATTGATTTTTTGCTTAAGACAAAATATTCGAAGTATTTCAGAATTGATTATGTTAAGTGTATCAGCAATATTTGAATAAGAACTGAAATATTTTGGTGTTGCTGTTGTTGTTGCTGTTGTTTTATCATATCATAAATTACTCCTTGAGCCAGACATTTGTGGCACAGATTGGAAGAAGACTGGATGATTATTTTCATGAATGTATTGTTGTTGTTGAAGCAAGTGTGTTGCATGCCACATAATTTAACATTTAACATACACAATGGGGCATGCAGCTTAAGCGAATTTCTCATCAGAATCTCATTAAAATACCGTTGACAGTTTAGAATGTGCCACTGAAGGCACTAAGTGCCAATATCTTGCATAATCAATCATTGTATTGCAGCTCAGGAATGTATGTGTGTACATATATATATATATAAATATATATATATATATATATGTGTGTATTTGGCTCATTTGTAATGCTGTTCAACTACATGAATAACGGAGGCATCCATATTGTGACCTTTTGACACTTTGCTGTTGCTTTTGATTAATGCCAAAACATTTGCAGTTATTGTTGGCAATTTTAAATGTTGCCCTCGCTTCAGTGTTATTGCATAACAAATCAAACAGTTGACAAGTGCCACTTGTCAGCCAGCCAGGCAGCTGCATGTTGAAAGCAACCAACTGGAAAATTATCAGCACACACGCACACACACGCACACACACGCACACACACACGCACAGAGCTATCTTATTAAATAATAATAAACCATTAAAGTTGAAATTTATTGGAAGCAGCACTTACCGGACAAGGCAATTAATTAATCGACTCTGCAATCATTACAGCGAATTCATTATGAAACATTTGCAGATTTACTGCCACAACATCAGTGGCTATCAATTAATCCCCAATGTGAAATTTGACATAAAATCCAACTAGAGGGTTTTATTTGTTAAGCCCAAATATACATGTACATACAGTGAGTCACACCGAAATTTGCACAGCTTCAAGTAAATAATGTATTTGTATTTTATAATTCTACCTAGCAGGTGGGGAAACCCCAGTGTATTGGGGCCATATATTAATTTAGGTGGTTAATACATGTACCTACCATAGGTCTTTGGAATTTTTGAAAAATAATGAATAATTAACTTATGGCAGGCAAATACATTATTTACTTGACGCTGCGCAAATTTCGGTGTGACTCACTGTATGTGCGCAATACTACATTTTACATGCTTTAATTACTTTCATTAGATGTGCCATCGATTTGAAGTTCGCATTTAAATACAATCTAAATGGAATTTCGCTTTGTGCCTACAATTGTCAACTTAAAAATTCTCGAAACTGTGTTAAAAATCAAATCAAATCAAGCACTTTTGTACTTAAATTTCATTCATTTACAGCATGGGGTGGATGGAGGGGGGGCTGCACTTTAAGTGGCAAAATGCGATAAAAAGTGTTCAATTGCCTTGGGCTTGGCCTGGCGACAGTGAAGTACGCACTCTGAAGCGATAACTGACAATGTTACCAACTCGCTGGCTCCTTTCGAGCCGTTGTAAATTGTGCGGCCATAAAATGTGTTGGCAGCGAAACTGCATGTTGCAAAATGTTGCCTAAGTGGATTCTACCTTCTAACACTTTGTTTGCAAATGCTAACTAGAAACAGCGCAAAAAACAAGAATCAGCACACATTTTTGCAATCGCATGCAAAAATTGAAGGATAAAGATTAAATTTTTGTTTTCTAATCTGAAATGAATTTCGTATTCAGCAATTATTCATTCATTGTACTTTTTATAGGTCCGGCAATCGACCATTAGACTCCTTACTCCTTTACATACATTCTTGAACATTGCGATGAGCTTTGTTGATAATCAGTGGGAAACCCTCGTTCTGGCTTAAGACTTATTTCAAGGTCAAATCCTTAAAGTCGGAATGAGAGCCATCAAGTTTTTGTTTAAGGATATATGTTTGCAGAACGCAACGCATTTGAAATGAGAACAATTGAACATGGCTCTGCCAGTAAATAGGACTACAATTACGATTTTCTTTTGTCTTTATTGTTCGTCCTTGGCAGGATTTCTCGCTCTCCACTTCACGTCCTCCGCTTCGCTTGACATGCCAATGAATATTCAGTTAAAACTGCGAATTTTGTGACACAAAAATGTTTCCTTGTGTATAATTATGATTACGAGATTAATTAACGTTTATTAACTTTGGAATTGAATTGGCTTATTTGGGTTCGTTTTAGTTCAAATGTAGCTGCCACTTAAATATTTGATAGGTAGACATTCTGGTAGTAGTTGAAGATGTTGTAATAGTTTCGTCTTTGTAATGAAAGAATTTCTCATCAAAGTTGGTCTTCCCCTTGTCTCTTAAGTTAAATGAACAATTTTACATGCATTAAGTTGACAACTGATTTGAATGTATGTAGGTATGTATGTATGTTGGTATGTATGTATGTAGGTATGTATGTGTCTAAGCGTGTGTATGTATACGTGTGTGTTAACAAAATGTATCATCAGTCAATAAGGTCGCATGTACAAATGTATCACGATAACTTTAGATTCTCCCATCACGATATCGTCACACAATTTCCTATGCTAGGCCAACATGGCAGAAACAACAACAATCCGTCCTTGAGCATAATTATCTGCTGCGTACCGATACACACACACACACGTACGCATGCACATACACACACATGACAAACACACAGATACAAACACACGCTTAGGCATACCCATGGACCAAAAAATTACAAACAAACAAAGCGACCATAAAATATCTGTTAGGATTTGTACAGCTCGAGGATACCCTAATCAAACAAATATGCATATACAGTGAGTCACACCGAAAATTGCGCAGCGTCAAGTAAATAATGTATTTGCCTGCCATAAGTTAATTATTCATTATTTTTCAAAAATTCCAAAGACCTATGGTAGGTACATGTATTAACCACCTAAATTAATATATGACCCCAATACACTGGGGTTTCCCCACCTGCTAGGTAGAATTATAAAATACAAATACATTATTTACTTGACGCTGCGCAATTTTCGGTGTGACTCACTGTATATATAACTAAACTTCAATACAATAATAAATAATATAAGCATTATATACATATGTATATACAAATATATAAATACAATTGTATTTAATAATATGACAGTTGTATAAAAAATATAAATAAAACTTAACTTCAGCAAAATAATAAATAATTGTTATTATATAGCTAATAATATTATATTATTATACAGCTATATAATCTAGCATTTGTAAATTAAAATGACCAATACTAATATAATATTTTCAGATCATAAGGATTCAAGTTGCTTTGTTTACAGGGTATGAGGAAAAAAAAAATTATATAGGATACGGTAAGCGCTGGGGACGTCGACCACTTAGTTAAACTAAAAGTGTTCCATTGTTTCCAGCACTTCTATGTGTGTGTGTGTGTGTGTGTGTGTGTGCTTGTGTGTGAGTATGTATTGGTGTTTGCTTTAATCGCTTGGAATTTCAGCTAGATGGAAAAGCAGACGATGCGCATAAGGAAAGCTGCTAAAGCTAGACCAACAGCCAACAAGACCACAATAGCAGCAGCAACAACAGCAACAACAGCAACAACAGCAACGATTGTGGCTTCCCGACTTAAGCCGCCCGTCATTCACACCTGTAAAGTGAAACCTGTCAAATGGTGGAACGTTAGCAGCACCATCAGCAGGAACAGCAGGAACAGCAACAGCAGGAACAGCAGCAGCCGGAACAGCAGCAGCAGGAACAGCAACAGCAGGAACAGCAGCAGCCGGAACAGCAGCAGCAGGAACAGCAGCAGCAGGAACAGCAGCAGCAGGAACAGCACCAGCCATTGCCGGTGAAAATGCTTGAAAATGTTGTAGTTTTTTAATTGCGATACAACAGCTAAGCAAAGACAAAACCGCAAGAAACTGTCGAAGCAGAAGCAGAAACAGAAACAGAAAAGGAAAAGCTAAATTAAAAGGAAAACGGAGTGAGGAGTATTTGTGAAGTTGCTGTGACGAAGACAGGACAATAAAGCTGCAGGCTTTTGATGTTGAAATCGTAGCATAATTGCTTCCACTCCTGGCGGGCGACATTATTGTGAGAGCGACGCTGGTCGAAGGACTACACTAAGCCATTTGATACCATTATCAGCGTGCTCCGGATTGTAAACGTGACTTACCTTCAATAGAGTATTTTCTATTGATACCATTATCTTTGATATCAAATCTTATTTATTCTGATTTTAACGCTCTGAGCGAATAAACCAGTAATTTATAAAGTGGGGCGACCTTAAAGAGAAAACTTGTGCAATTTATTTCAGAGTTCATTGATAGTGATGCACGTATCAGCTAAAAGAAGAGTATGTCGTGATAAATGCTGAGATCATTGGTAGGGAAAGCCACAAGAACTGAAGCATAAGGACAACAGGATGGTCGGTCAGACTTTCAAGTATCCTGCACACACATATATGTATGTATGTTTGTGGGATACCATTTGAGTAGTTTGTTGTCCTTGTTGTTGTGTCTCGTCTGACCAAACTATTTAATACGCTTCAAACCAACAGCTTAACTTTCTCTCAACCCGCCCCCCAACTCGCTCCCCCCTCCATTGTGATTAGTCGAGAGCTGGGACGTGCTGTGCATTTTTTCTCGTGTTTTGGGGGCGCCAACTAGTTGCTAAAATAGCTGCGACTATTGCAACTATTTAGTTGACGATGGCCACACGAATACCAATAACAACGAACAAAAAAAAACACATTTAGTTGAGTTCACTCAAATCTATAAACACTCCGAAAAAATGTCCTTTAATTTAAGTAAATCGACCTAAAAAAAAGTTGACATTTTTTCTATTTTTTGGAAATAATTATTAAATATTAGGAAATATATTTCTGGGGCTTGCCTAAATCGGAAATGCTCAAAATATGGTCTTAAAAGAAAATCGTTTCTGAAAATTTGAAATATATTTCATAATTTTTGTAGAAAAGCTATTCAATTTGCTGGCTCATATTTAAAATTAGCTAATTTACCTGCCTATCAACCAAAGGTGTGGTGATTTTTTGTCTGACTGTATATATATGTATGTATGTAGGTATATGTGTGAATATATATATTAGGCAACATTGGACAAGGTTTCGATTTTCAAGGCAGCAAAATGTAATGACAATTGAAGCGCTGCCAAGAGATAAGCCCACATGACATTTGACAAGGGCTTAAGGCGAACGCAGATGTTGCTGCTGCTGCTGCCGCTGTTGATGTTGATGTTGATGTTGCTGCTTTTGTTTATGTGCGTAATGAATGTGGGCGTGAGAGCGTACCCGAAGGCATGGCTATGACTGGTTGGCCATTAAAGCAAAGATGAATTTTATTGGGCACAATTGGGTGGCGCCCTGTTTTATCGGCACATCATTTGTGCTCCATAGATGACCAGTGTAAGCGTCTGGTGTGCCCTCAACACAACAATGGTTCCTCCTCCTCTGTGAGCCGAGCCGTTCCTTAAAGCATTGGCACATAAGATCCTTAACAATAAAAGCATCAACCATATTGCTTGCTATAAAGTCACAGTGAAACCATCAGCCATCATCTGGCAACGCAGCGGAAACTATCGCAGGCGGAAACGGAAATACATACAGACACACTCACACACACGCACACAACAATCATTCAACATATTTTCCACAGATAAACACGAAACGCACTCTGCAAACAGTTGCTTCAACCTAAGCGAACACGTATGTTAAATAAGAAGACGCACAAACAAATCAACACCAACAACAACAGCAACAACAACGGTATCAACAACATCAAGAACAACACCAACAACAACAACAACAACAACACAATAGAGTACAAAAGAAAATCACAAAACCGGATGGCATTCGAGTGTATCTGAAGTTTGTTCTTAAATTTGCAACGCATTCAAGTCGACGCCTTCTACCCTAAAAGTAAACTCGCCTTGTTTATATTATACATCAAGTACATACTAATATTATATATCTAACCATAATGACATTATAGAATATTGGCTTCGCAGTAGGACGACTTTAAGAATGTACAAATTACAAGCCATAATTATATTTCATGTTAAGAACCGACATACATATATATATTTACAGGAGTAGGTTGTCAGCAAATGCCGCCCCTAAGAATTGGAAATGACTATATCTTCCACAAAGATGTATATTTCAGCAGAGAGCATGTATTCTTCGGCAAGACAATTGTTCTATCTAGTTGTTTTGGGTTCTTATAACTTTTATCTGTTCTCTTGAGGGGGCTGCCATCGGTCAATTAAGCGAGGTGAGTTCTGGCCCAAAGACAAAGCAAACCCCAACAAAATTCATGCCACGCTTCAATCAACACTCAAAATGAAGGCTTAAAGCCGATTCGCTCCTCCTCTTAAACTGTAGAACTGTATTAATAGTGCTATAGGATTGTTTGAGAATTCTATGATTCCACAACTAAATCCCATCTTCTTTTTTTGCTATGAAATCTGAAGAGAAGAAAGCTGAACATTTTTGTTAAAAAACAAAAGGCATTAAAAGCAATTTGAAAATTTAACCAAATTCCTTTTGCTCTGCAGGGATTATGAGTTGAAAGGGGAAGTGGATCGATGGATTGTCAAAATGTGAGTGGAAAACTAACAAAAAGTTTCAGATTGATTGTGAACAAATGCAACAAAATATATTTGACGTTTACATTTGACATATGTTCCTGGTTTGTATTCAAATCTATTGCCAAATTGGAAAACTTCCTTTTCGGGAATACAGTTTGCGGTGCTTTAAATTAATTAGCCGGCAATGAAAAGCATTGCCTATTTTTTTGGCTGTTGTTTTTGGCTTAATTCGAGAACCGAAATCCACTTTGAAGCCAAGGCATTAAAAATGCAAAGCTGGCAACGCGAAGTTGCAAGTGTTGAATTTTTGGCGCTAAAATCAACAAAGAGCTTGCCGAGAAGGAAAAAAAAAACAGCACACAGGGCAAATCTCGAAAGGCTTGGCTAATGACAATTTAAGGATTTTGTGATTTTGTTATTTACATAAATTTACCGACAAATGCGGCCGCGAAAGGCAAATGCTACTTGGAAAGTAGTCGAGGTTTAAAACGGCAAAAAGTGTTTTTTATACCCTGAATCCATTAAAAATGGGTAAAAAGGGTATAAGGTTTTGTGCAAGTGTATGTAACAGGCAGAGGGAAGCATTCCCATAAAGTAAACATAGTATTGATCAGGGTCAGGATCAATATAGCCATGTCTGTATGATAAGGGAAATTTGCCAATAAAACTAGAATATATTTAACAACTGGGTTCAGGGTATATCGTAGGCGACCTCTCTCGACTACAGCATTCTTACTTGTTTTTTTTTAACCATTTAACATCTGCGGGAGACAACTTCATTGAATTTTGTGCGAGAGTAAAAACTGAGTAGACACAACGTGCCACAGTCAGTGCTACACATGTTCAAAATACAAAATAAAATGTTCAAATTCGAAAAATTCTTTTTCTTATTTCTTTATCATTTTATATATTTTGAGCAAATTTCAATGCATAGCTTCATTTATATTTTATACTATTTTTAAATCCAAAAATTGACACACTTAAGTCAATAATTTGTAGATTTTTTTTATAGCAAATTCAATTTTTTTTGATTATTAAAGTGCAACCATAGCAAAAATGGCAAAAGAAATAATAATAATTTCTGTAAATTGTAGCAGTTTCACTGTTCAAGAGGCCAACGAGGTCTTGCCATAAAAAGTAATAGCTTAGGCTTAGCTATATGTACATGTATATGTTAACGAGTGGAAGTCGAAGCATATTTGATTCAAAATCACAAAATCAAATGCTAAAAACAACAGCAATAAAAAAAGAAAAGAAATAAACAGCAGAAGAATTGGCACACTTGACCAGTTATTTGCCCATGTGTGTGTGTGTGTGTGTGTAAATAAAAATATAGATGTATATGTGTACATATATATATACATATACATATATGTGATTCGCACAAAGTCAAGCATACACTTACTTATGTGCTGCATAAATATAAGCATTGGGATAAGTTTGCAAAACATAAAATTCTAGCACCTTGGTGACATATGTACAGTGAGTCACACCGAAAATTGCGCAGCGTCAAGTAAATAATGTATTTGTATTTTATAATTCTACCTAGCAGGTGGGGAAACCCCAGTGTATTGGGGTCATATATTAATTTAGGTGGTTAATACATGTACCTACCATAGGTCTTTGGAATTTTTGAAAAATAATGAATAATTAACTTATGGCAGGCAAATACATTATTTACTTGACGCTGCGCAATTTTCGGTGTGACTCACTGTATGTATGGCCAGCTGGTACAACAACATCTGGGAGGCCCGCGCAACGTACACCAGCTATCCAATATCCTACTTGCCAACAACCAGGCTACCAATCCACTCCTACAGCCCACTCGTCCTGGAACTGTTCCCGCTGGTGAGATACGCATGGCGCTGTGGGAACAGTTGCTCCACTGAGGGGGGAAAAGGTACACGACGCGACCGATAGCAATACAAAGCAAATGTCTCTCTATGTGTGTGTGTGTGTGTGGGTGTGTGTGTGTGTGTGTGTGGGGGGGAGGCGCAAAGTTAATCAAAGTGTGTTTAAAAAAAGAAAACAAGAAAAAGCAACCGCAAATGCAAATGAGCTGCGCCAAATGATCCACACAAAAGTTATTACTAAATTTGCCATTAAATTACTTAAATTGGAATTTGTTTCTATATTGGCCAACCTGAAGAAGCTGATCCATTCTAGAGTAAAGAATTAATGGAACTGCATTTGACAATAGAAGTCCAAAGATTGCCGAAACATAAAAATAAACTTATAAGCGCGGCTGTTAAGGCTGATTACAAATATATATTCTCAATGGGATCGAAGATGTTCTCTTCTCCATGTCGCAAACTATTGCTCAACTTCATTATACCCTTCTAATAAGAGCGGAAGTAAAGGGTATTTTGAGATTATGTGGGATTATCTGCTTCAAACCGAATTCATTGTCAAATTTAAAAATACTTTTTTATGTTTTACGCTTTTTGTCAGGCTCAAGGTTAGTGAGTTAATAAGTTGGCAAATTAAATGAAATACATTGACATAAAGTTATTGAAAAATCGGATTATGTTATGTATAGCTATAACAGTATACTTATTGTCTACGCAAATACATTTACTATACACACAGGGAACTGTGAAAATAAAAAACAAAATATTCGCACACATAAAAAAAAAAAAACAAAAAATCCGTGACGAAAAATCAGAATCAACTTTTTACGATTTCATGACCGTGCTACCATTTTTATTCATGTTTTTTTTTTTTTTTTGACGCCTAAGACTTAGCCAAAAGCTAGAATAAACCCTCATAAAACACACGGCAAACGGCTGACACATTCATATACTATATATACGCACATCTATATACATATAAATATATATATATATATATATATATATATGCATATGTACATATATATATATAGTTGCGAATGGGAGCCAAGCCTCCCTTGGAAAGGGCAATGAAGAACGAAGGAGTGGGTGTGGATGCCTCAAAGCTGAGAGTGGATGCGAGCTGAACTCTGAAGCCACCCAGGATTATTGCTGACGATGTTTGAAGTTGATTTTTTTCCTTTCTTTTTTTTTGTTTTTTTTTGTATTTTTGATATTTTGTCAGCTAGATTTTCATACTTGGTCATATTTTGTTGCTTGGGATGAGATGGGTTGGGATGGGGAAATGCAATTTGTAAGAATGTCACGCGGCTCGTATGAAATTGAAATGTGGCCAAGCAAACAGCTAAGAACTGAGACCGAACGGGCGATGACGAAGACGAAGACGAAGACGAAGACTTCATTCAAATGTGGCAAAGATTTAGCAACAAAATGGCGATAGGCCAAAGTCATAGAGCAAACACCAACACCAACACCAACGGATCAGGCTCCCGCCCACCAATGTGGATGCGTCCGAAAGGAAATCAAAATGTAAATGTTACCAGAGGCCGTTGCGTAAACCACAAATGAAATTATAACAGCAAGTGCGTGTTCAGAAGCCATGAGAAAGGGGCCAAGAGAGGAGGTACTTGAGAACAGGCCATGTCAACACAAAACCAAAGGGAGATATTAAAAGCCACTAAGCACTGAGCACTAAACAGCAAGCCCTAAGCACTGGCCTATGCAAAATACTGACCAACCGAATGGGAATGCTTCTGGCCCCGTCTAACCAGAGAGACTCCCCGTCCCACCACCAACTCCACCTCCACCTCCACCTCGCCCCATCAGATAATAATAAATAGAGGCGAAGAGGGCCAAGTGAAATGCGAGTGCTGAGGTAATAAAAATTGAGTGCAGTTGCCCAAACAACACATTCGAAAATTCAAATCGAAAATGTTTGCAAGGCACGCAGTGGGGCACATCCGCCTTAAAGTGCCCCGCCCCGCTCTGGTCATCCCGTCGAACACCCCTGGAGCCGCAGTACTGCCAAATGGTCAAGCCATAAAACAACCAACCAACAAATCTAAAAACAAGCGCAAGTCGCAAATGGAAATGAAATACATTCACATAATTTGAATGCAAAAAAAAAAAAAAAACAAAAGCAAAAAAGAAAACATGAAAATTAAGAAACAGCACACAAAATGTAACCACAAGGTCAAAACAGAAAACCAAACCAAAAAAAAAAACACTAACCAAAAAAAAAAGCAGCAATAACTTGTTACGGCTAAGTTGAAATTGTTCCTGGCACCCAGGCGAAATTAGCACGGAGAGAAGTTAATTAAAAATGTTTGCTGAGCGCCCATTTGATCCTGTGTATACAGTACAGATACGGATACAGATATTGAAAAGAATAGTTAGTTCTTGTAAGTATCTCGTGTGTTTTTCATTCGGTATCTTCAATTTGATTATCCGCTTGACAGCAATGCAAATATTTATTTTCGCTTAGAACATTTTTAAAATCGTCTCTTATTTTATTTGGTTGTTCAGATGAATTGAATAATAACATGGATATATGCTGCATACTTGTGTATATCAAATTGTTGCTTGCTTTTCCAATTCCATTCTATTTACTCAGTCTTGCGAATAGAAATGTGGCAGCATTTTTGCAAATCTGTGAATAGAAATTATTTCAAATCTGAGCTGAAGCTTCTAAGTTATAATTTTCAATTTGTATGCACGAGTATGGAAATCGTGCACTATTAAGTCTATATTCTATAGAGGCTTTATTTACATACTTACAACATTAGTGCACACACACACACATACATGCATACATATATAGTTGATGACTCATGTTGAATGAAAACTGTTGTTAATAAATGCGAGGAATAACAAAATTGATAATTTTGAAAGCATGACAAGTACCCAGTTCTTGTGTGCCAAGAAAAAAAAGGCTGGAATTAAGTTTGGCATTTAAACATAAAATTGAGAACTATAATCTTGAATCAAGAATGTGTTCTTAACAATGATAAGTCTCGTTTTAAAATCGAAAGAAATCAGATTTTGAAAATGTTCATTCTTTTCGGAATCAAGAATACATTTTTAATTTCATGCCTTTGGATAATTCCAGCTCGTTTTCATCAGTTGGTACAGCCCCCCCGGTTACGGGTCCGGATGCGGGTCCGGGTCCGAGTCTGGGTCCGAGTCCGCGTATCTGAGTCTTGGTTGCGTCAAATTTATGGCTGTTGGCATTGGACAATGCAAATTGTCAACATTGGCAAACGTCAAATGCTTTTGGTGCCCGCCATTTTTAAGTGCCAGCAATTTTGACAGCGCCAAAAATGCATAAAGCACACAAGCCAAAGGACAAAGGACTAAAGAATAAAAAAAATATATATATATATAAATAAAAGGGGAGAGAGCTCAAATTAAAGATACTCTGTAGCCCTTGGCTATGATAAACCGCACAATGTAAAATTTGTATATGGATATCAAATATTAAATCAAATCTGCCACTACTTCTAAGCGATCTTAATCGATATCAAATTATCGATGCTATTGTGAAAGACACTTGTTCAACATGTGATATATGAGAAGTTCCACATATCCTGCAGTATCTAGGATACTAATCAAGAATGGAGTCGGGGATGCTTCCTTCTGCGTGTTGCATACATTCGCACAGCATCAGACTACCCTCTTTTACAAAATTTTATTGCGTACATTTTTTTGGTTTTTGTTTTTAGAAACAGAAAACAGAACAAAACAACTGGCAGGATACAAATCATGTGCAATTTGTTGAAGGGGCATTCTCGTGAGTATTGTCTCCAATGCGCGACAAGGATTCCCTTTTTTTGGCACTCCTTATTAAAATTTACAAAACTAAATCACTGCTAATGGACAAGGACATCAAGGATATGCTATTCAAACTGACTACCACTTCCCGATTGTCGCATTTCAAATATTTAAACCCACTTATAAGCAAGCAGAGGATAATTTAGGATGATTATTGTTGTAAGTCAGTTTCTACTGATGAATGTTTTGAAATTGATAATGCGCTTCTTGTAAACCCTAAGAGGAATTCGCTAGCAATTCAAAATGTTTAGTCTGAATTAAGGTTTGCTTTCCAACTTGCATTTGATGTAAAATTCTGAGAATCGACACAATGAACTTTAAAATCTTGACTCAATCACCTTGTTCCCATCTTCAGACATATTTAGAGGAACCTCATAACTCTCTTAAGTACTACCCATAACGACGTGTTTGACAAAGAATGTGCACTTAATAAAAATATACTTCGGGGCAATTCAAAGATTTCACTTCCTGCACAAAAGTAATTCGATAGAAGTTTATTTTTTGGGCTTGGGCTGGGAATCTAGTACTTACCGCCTATTCGCCGCTTTTACCTTTGGTACTTGTTAATTAAGATTAAAGTGTTTTTCTGTGTCGACTGAACAAATTTCCTTTGACACCAGACTACAAAAAAAAAAAAAAAAACACTCGCACACAAAAAATACGAGAAAACACTAAACACAACACAGAAAGTACGTAGTTTTTCAAAGCCCTTGTGGCACTTTTCACAAAACTAACCGTTACAATATTCAAAAGGCGCTTCGTACTTCGCTTTTTCCGTTATTCGTCGTTTCGTGATTTTCGTGTAGCATTTATAATTGTTACTAAAACGCCATCAGCCCAGCCAGCAAAGCAAGCGAACGCTGGCGATGTCAATGCTGAACTGCTACTTGTTGGCATTCGGTGTCCTCTGACAGGCCGCAGATGCCAACTGCTCAGCTCAGCACAGCACAGCATGTAGTGTGGGTGGGGAAGGGGGGCATGGGTGCGTAAACACAACATCGGTATTACGCATGTGTGTATGAGTGTATGTGAGTGTGTTCATTCTGCGTGTTCATTGGGAGAAGCAAGCGAATTCGCTGCTCTGCACAATGTCTGCTGGGTTAAATGCTGTCACTTTGCAGCAAAAGCTTTGCTCTCTTTCCGCTCTCTCTCTCTCTCTCTCGTAGCCGGCAAAAGTAGAGCTTTTGTTTGCAGCTTAGCACGTCAAGTTCGATTCGAAACAGAGGCGAAAGCTTTCTGCTTGGTCTAAATGCCAACTTACTAGTTTCATGTGGCCGTTGTGGCAACTGCAATTGATAAAGTATGCGTAATGATATTAATCGCAACATGATTCGATTTCTGCTCCTTTTGTCCTTCGAAATTAGCATTGACCGAAGGTATCATTGTATATTGGCTGTCTGTTTGTGGCGATGTGCTCCAAAGATACCACGCCTATCTCCGCGGCCCCAATCCCCCGCCCACCCAAATTTGAATTAGAGCCTTCAAATTTAAAGGACTTGGCCAAAGGAAATGGTCAAATTATGCCCGAGTGCCGATCGAGCGAGCCCAAAGAGATGTATCCTTTTATGATCCTTTTTGGGATTTTCTCATCCGGATCTATAAATGATGCAACCCAATTAAAATCGCTTTAATAATAAAAGTTTTTATATTTTTCGGTTTTTGATGCTTAGCTAAATAATATAAATTTTTAATTTTTACTTTCGTTTTGTATTTAAATATATTTATATATGTACCATTGTATTTAATTATATGTATATCTACAGTAGTTATTATTATTATTATTTATATTTATATATATTTTTAAATTTGTTTGCTTGTTTTATATAATTTTTGTTTGTTTGTTTGTTTGTTTGTTTGTTTGTTTGTTTGTTTTGCATCGATTTGTTTAAAAACTCATAATAAATTTCTTACATACGCGTGCAGTGTTAGTTGTTGTTGAACGATTGTTTTCACTTCATTCACTTGCTTAAATAAGACAAATGATCTTCATACGCAATACACACAAGCCAATGCATGTAGATTGTTTTAATATATATATTTTTTAAATTCTAGTTTATCAAAAAAAAAAAAATTGTAATAATATTGCGTAAAAATCAAGGCATGCATACATTTTTCAATTTGAAGAACAAAATAAATACAATTCGCATTAAAACTAAGAAGCTACTAGAAATGAAGTCCAAGCGGACAGGCGCTCTCGGGAAGGTGTGTGTGTGTGTGTATGTGTGTGTGTGTTTATTTTTTATTGTAGAGCTATGATATTCCATTCCTTTTGTTGAGGACATATTTGTATAAATTAGCGGTCATTTACAATCTATCAACAAAAACCGGTCGTGTGGCCCACATTCCATTGGAGCAGAGCAATTTGCCACAAAAAAGCCCCAGGAAAGAACCAAAACCAAAGAACCAAAAGTCAAACATAAAAAAAGAGCAAACACTCGCAATGCAATCAAAACCGTCTTTTCTTTCATAGACACATATGCAATATTGTTATAAAAAACCAGTTGGAAAATTTGTATTTGGTATATAGATAAAACGACGTCTTCAAAGTTTAACAATTTTTTTGTTTTGCATATACAAAAAAGGCTTTGAGACTGCCAAATAGAATACCCCTACTAACGGTTTCATCTGCGGATATTATGAAGGCTAAGGCTAAGCGTGTGGAACACATATTCCCAGTTCCTTACCCCCACGCACTCCTCTCCTTATCACTCTCTGTCTCTATAACAATAATTATATTTTGTATTTTGTTTTGTATTTTGTTTTGTTTTCGTATTTTTGTTTTGCTTAGTTCTTTCGAGTGAAAAAAGGGGATTTATCGAGTCCATCGTCTCCCGGCAGTCACACACTTGTTTGACGTTGTAAATATACATTTTTCATATACTCTATAGATATATATATATATACATATACTCTATAGATATATATATATATATACATATATATATATATATATATATATATATATATATATATATACATATATATTTATATATATATATATATAATTTGTATATAGTTAAAGTAGCATTTTATTGCAGTTGAGTATACTAGGTTGACTTGGTTTCCTTTATCTTTTGTTTTTTTCTTTTATTAATATTTGTTTTTTTTCTTGTTGGTGTTTTGGTTTCAATTTTTTATTTTGTTGTTTCTTCAATTCGATACGAGAAGGCTTCTTTCGTATTGCTTCTTGAATTTGTTTAAATTTGTTTGTTTTTTTTTTTTTGTGTTTACTTTAATTTGTTTTTGTCTGTAGTCTCTTCCGTTTAAAATTAGTTTTACAACATTGTTGCGATTGTTATTGTTGGAGCTTGTTATTGGTGTTGTTTCTTAATTGTTTTTGTTATTGCTAGATTTGTTGTTGTTGTTGTTGTTGCTGGAGTTGTTGCTGTTGCTGGAGTTGTTGCTGTTGCTGGAGTTGTTGCTGTTGCTGGAGTTATTGCTGTTGCTGGAATTGTAGCTGGATTTGTTGCTGGAGTTGTTGTTGTGGTTGTCGTTTTTAAACAAAAGCAAAATAAGCGCAACATTTCCAATGCGCTTCATTGCCCATTTAAGTTATTAATTACGCATTGCTAATTATAAATTATCTTTTAGGTTTTTGTGTTTCTTCTTCTCATCATCATCATTATCATCATGTCCGTGTTGGTTGTTTCTGTGTGTTTCTGTTAGTTGTTGCTGCCGCCGCTGCTCTACTTTGTTTGCCATCGTCGACCATTTTGAGGGGCAACTGTTTGCCTGCCACGAGCACAGTTGCCCTGTTGCCACAGCCAACCGAGAGGAGAATATCTGCCGTCGTCAACCAGGCAGGATGCACGTGTGATTGTCCTGCCCCCTGCAGCCCCCGTTGTTGCTCAGCCCATCATCATATTCATACTGATGATCTGCTGCAGCATTTTAGGGGGGGGGAGCAAAAATTCAAGGGGCAGGGGGACTATCAATATCGTCAGCTGCGCCAAAGTGGGCTCTTTTTGAGCCTGACATACAGCTTGCGATGCACGCGCAGCCTAACCTGCTCCTGATCCTAAGTATCGTCAGACATGAACGCGTTCTGAGTCTTCGACTCCTCAATGCGGCGGATTTGCTGGCGCAGATACATGATTCTATAACAAAAACACACACACACACATTATATACGAATATAAATATATAAATAATGTATATATATGCAACTCACTTCTGTTCTTGCAGCGTAGCATTGATCTCCGTGGTGCGCACCAAACTGCGGGCACATTTCAGTTCAGCGCATATCCGTGTGCAGGTAATGTCCCCAAGCAGATGTGTATCCTCGCAGCACTTTTGCGCCTGACAGACAAGGATAGACAGGCAAGGATTAACGGCCATTCAATAGTTAAGCTCTAGTTAAGCTTAATACATAAAAAGCGATGATTTCTCATATTTAATAAAAATAAGATCTTAACAAAGCTAAACCCAAATATTCAAATTAAACAGATAAGAGATAACAGATAATCATTGTATGGGTTTTGGAGCCTGTTGGCGTGGAAACCCACCGGTTAGTGCACGAATTACTGCCGAGCAATTTGTGCGATTCAAACGACACAGTTCCTTACTGCGTTTACTATTTACAATGGGCCAGGTTTGGCGTGCTATGCGACTACAGTTACATTTAGCCATTTATTATTCGACCTGGGTCTATTCCTTTCTTAGATTTTAAGCTTACAGGTAGCTAGAGGCACACATACACCCTCCTTATCCGAGAGGAGGTGTAGTAGAGTGCATTTCCCAGCTAACTCATCAGCCGCGCAGTTGCCTTCTATATTCTTGTACTGACGCACTCAGATTAGGCTAATAACCTGCTGATCTGCCATCTCGTGTAGAGATTTGCGACAGCTTGTTACGGACATCGAGTTTGACGACATAGCGCTAATAGATTTGATTGCGGCTTGGCTATCAATATATATGTTAACGTTACAAGAACTAATTTTAGACCTCTTAAGGCAGATAAGTGCTTCTTTTACGGCTAATGCTGCTGTCTGGAAGACACTGCAGTATTTCGGAAGACTGAAGGATAGCTGAATATGAAGCTGGGCGCCATAGACGCCTCCGCCAATGCGATTTTCAAGCTTTTAGCCGTGAGACCATTTTTCCTTTAATGGGAAGTATGTACTTAAGGGTTTATTGAGTTGTACTTTTGGCACACAGTTGTCCGTTTTTGTGAGAATCGTTGTGTGTTTCTCACTAAATAACTAATTACCTAAATAAATAGAAGAACTGCTGCCGACTGTTAATTAGTTAAATTCTAAACATTTTTCGGAGCTGAGCATATGAAATGGAATCGAGCCCATGAACTGAATATGGGATCGGTTACAAAATAAAGGAAAACTAAAGAAAAACCCAAAAACTATCAAGTCCCATAGTCCCATACTATCCAAATATTTGGAGAGCGATAACTCACCTGTCGCTCCAGCACCTCCGCCTGCCAGTTGGTCACGTGCGCAATTAGATCAGCGCGAAAGTATTTGGCCAACTTGGGCGATATTTCGGGGCCGCGCAGATTTCCAGCCTGCACCGAGGCCACACAGCTCTGCAGCGTGCTCAGAGTGCCCGATCCGGTGCCATCAACTATGGAAAGGATAACGAAAGAAGTATAAATTAACTGATTGCAAACATGACAATAATAGTAAGAATAATTGTAATTGAAATTGCAATTGAAATTTACGTTTGCGCTGCTGTTGAGCCTGCTGCAACGCTGCCTGTTGCGTTGCTTGAACGGCTGCCATTGCGGCAGCTGCGGCTGCTGCTGCCGCAGCCATTTGTTGCTGATGTTGCTCCAGAAGTGTGCCACTTAAATCTAGTTCCTGTGTGGGCGTCGGCGGACCCTCACCGCCCGCTGACTGACTCCCACACAGACTGTTGCTTCCCATGGAGGTGATGACGCTAATGCCGCTGACAGTGCCCAGACCGGATAAGCTGCAGCTGCTGCCGCTGCTGTTATTGCTGTTGTTGCTGCTGCTGTTGTTGCTGTTGTTGCTGTTGCTGCTGCTGCCGCTGCCGCAGCCAACGATGGTTGCATTACAATTGGCCAACGCATTCGTTGCGTTCGCTGATGAGGAGGAGGACACGCCAATGCCAACGCCAACGCCAACAGCAATCCCGTCGACCGTCTTCAGGCCAAACGGTGCATTGCAGGTGTAGGCATTGTTGCTGCTGGCGGCATTCACATTGTTCGTGTGACTCACAATCGTTGGTATCGGACTCTTTGCATAGCTCAGCGACGGCGACAGACTGTGATGCGCAGCACCATGCGGCATGCACAGCGGCGAATTGTGTTGGTTATCTCTGTGTGGCAATAGAATTATTATTATTAATAAGTTTACAGTTACAGTTCAGCTGATCAGCTGCTCACCTCAGACTGCATAGGCTGGCAGTAACATTGTTGACCGTGTTGTAGGCGTGGCTGACATCGGCAATGGAGCCGCTGCCGCTGCTGCTGCTGCTGATGTGATGATGCGACACATCCAGACCGCTGAGGGCCAAGTGTAGCTTCTGTCGCATCAATAGCGTCGTCTGCTGATCCTTAACGCCTCCGACGCCGCCGCTATGCAGTTTGCCACTCGCCACAGACGCATTCGAGTTCAGATGG
Source organism: Drosophila kokeensis (assembly GCA_035042145.1). Classification (NCBI taxonomy): domain Eukaryota; kingdom Metazoa; phylum Arthropoda; class Insecta; order Diptera; family Drosophilidae; genus Drosophila; species Drosophila kokeensis. Next base: position 1,250,153 of record JAWNLT010000419.1, on the reverse strand, counting down.
TGCTGCTCCTGATTCGCCAGCGTCGGCACAGTTGTCTGCAACACGACAAATATACGATTTAGAGAGAGACGCATAGGCAGAGAGAGAGAGAGGGAGATAACTATATACAGTTGCGGTCAAAATAGTAGAAGAACTGCTTCTCAAAGAATTTCATAAAAATTCCTCTTCAAAATTTAATTCAATAATAGTTTAACGACTTTCAATTTTGTTGTTCATTAATTTGATAGCTATGCCAACTTTTAATATTTACCTATCTTCCAAGAGAGCTTGTGCTCAAATCAGATTTTCATAACTTCTGGACTATTTTTAAGTATATTTTTTTAACCCTTTTCCAAAGAGCTTTAATTTGACCGGAGCTGCATATTATATACATATATAATATATATATTTACTGGGCCACACTTACGCTGGACGTTGAGCCAATGTGGCCGACAACTGAGTTTCTAAGGCTGCTGCTGCTGCTGTTGGCAATGCTCGACGGCACCGAGGCCAATCCGCTGGTGGGCAGCATTGTTGCGCCGCTTACCGGTCCCCCAACTCCACCACCCCCAGGTCCTCCGCCACCCATTGGCGTTACCAATGCGCTGGAGTTTGGATGGGAGGCCAGTCGCGGCAGTGCATTGCTTAATGCCCCCTGTGGCATCATTGACGACTGTTCGTTGGACTGAACACCACCACCACCACCACCATTACCACTGCCACCACCGCCGCCGCCACCATGTGTTGTGGGTGTGCCGCTTAACGAATAACTGGCCTCCGAGGTGGGCGTTGAGTCGCCGCTGATATCCATATCAGCATTATCGTTATGTCGACCTGCGCAATCAATTCAAAACATTATCTCTAGATGAAGAATTAATTGAGTGCTGCTGCTGCTGCTGCTCACCATCCAAACGCCTTCGATGGCTGGGCGGGCCACCATCGTTGTCGTAATTCCATCTCAGTCGTGAATTGCTGCGCGATGAATTGGAATGTTTGTATGCTGTCAGGGAACAAAGAACATTCATTAATGGAGACTGCAAAGAATAGTCTAGTTAGCTAACTAGCTAGCACTTACACGATCTTGAGAAGCGATCATCGCGGTCTCTGTCCCGATCCTTGTCGCGATACTCCTTCTCACGATGCTGATCACGCGGCAAATTTCTGAACGAAATTTCAAGAAGAAAACGTCAGAGTTTCAATTAATTATGTTTTGTACCCTATTCCCTAGCCTGGCGCACTCAACGAACACTTATCTTTAAGAACCCTAAAGTTTCTCTCTATCTCTAAATTAGTCTCCACAGCTATCGAATATTTATCGTTTCTATCTCACTACAATAAGAATAATAAAAACCAAGTGAATTAACAATTATTACAAGAATTAAATACGCATCGCTCATTGCTACAATTCTAAGTTCTAACAACAATCGGGATGCTTTTCAGCAAATTTTACAATCTGATAATACAATATAATATTGTCAATCAAGACAGCTGCATAGAAACAGACGGACTTGGCTGTATCGGCAAAAGATTAATCTGCACCTAGTGAGTCTCTCTCAAGTCGACTCTCTCACAATAGTCAATTCCTGTGATGGCTTTGATGCTAATTCAAGAGTTCAATGTTGACACATTTGAGTCTCTCGGTGTGGTTTACCTTTCTCTGTCCACCCATTCCTTAGGCTTCTCCCATTGGGAGACTTCAGTTTTGCAGTTGTAGTAATACATTTTGCCTGTCGCATATAAAATGAGAAAATCGGTTAGCACTCAAGATAGGATTTAGCCTTGCTATTTGAGCCCACTTACCAGAGGAGCTCACATGCTCACTCCAGTCGCCATAGCGCGCCACACGCTCTCCGCGATCGCTGCGCTCGCGCTTGTCTGTGATCGAAGAAATAAAGCAGAATTAATATGGATTCGAAAATTGCAAGATAAAGTTACAGTCAAAATAATAGTATATATATATAAATATTTATATATATATTAGTATTATAATAGTAAGATTCACCTGCATATTTGTCCTTCTTGTACAAGTCCCTGTCCCGATCGGTGCCCCTGTCGCGTTTGTCGCGCAAGTCGCGCTCGCGCTCACGATCCCGGTCATCGGAACCAGAACGCTTATCGTTGTCCCGCGATGAGCAGAGCTTAGCGCCACCGCCACCACCACCACCACGACGATCCCTGTCGTGGTTCGTGCGATACGATGACTCCGAGTCGCGATCATTGCCCCGACGATCACGTTTATCTAATTAATTTATGCATATTAAATAATTGTATTTAAATGACATTTTTGGCAATTGAATAATTTACCGGAATATTTGTCCTTCTTGTAGGCATCGCGATCCCGTTCACGCATCTTTTGTAAGAAACTGTAGCGCTCATTGCTGCCACCACGACCACCACCACCACCACCGCCGCCGCCGCCGCCGCCGCCACCACCGCCGCCGCCACCACCACCACCACCACCACCACCACCACTGCTGCGATGATCGTTACGATCGCGCAGATCATGCGATCGAGACGATGGTGAATCTATGTCCGGTGACTGTGATCGATAGCTGTTGCCATTATTTAGTGGTGCACCAGCACCACCGTTGCCGCCGCCGCTGCCTCCACCCCCGCCACTGCCACCGCCTCCACCACCGTTGCCGCCGCCACCGCCTCCAGCGCCAGGCGAAATGTCACGATCGCGATAGTTGGAGGAACGATCGCGTTCATAGTCGCGCTTTGAACTGCTGTACTTTGAACTCTGTCGAAATTAAAATTGTTGCATTAAAATAAATATTATAACATACTTGCACGCACACACACGCACACACACGCACCCACACACACACCCACCCACACACAACAATTCGCAGAATATATTTGTATTTTTGTTCTTTAGTTATTATATTGACATTGTTATTATTGTTAATATTGTTATAAGCTTGTTATTTGTTGAAAGCTTGTTATTGTTGTTTACCAATTAAAACAGGAATTTCTTTATTTTTCGTGAGGGAGGGGGGCGGGTTACGGGGCGGGGAGGCTTGTGAAAAACATAAACAAAAAACTACAAATGAATAAAATACAGCTACAAATGATTTGTTTGCGCTTTTTGCTAGTCAAATGGATGTTTGAGTTAGTTTTTATTGTGTTGACATGTCTTTAATTTTGAAAGTGTGTGTGTTGAGTGTGTCTATGGGTGTTGAGTGTGTGTATGGGTGTTGAGTGTGTGTATGGGTGTTGAGTGTGTGTATGGGTGTTGAGTGTGTGTATGTGTATGTGTGTTGAGTGTGTGTTTGTGTGTGTCTGCTGCTTGTGGTTGTTGGTTCAACGGGTTAAGGACGGGCGAAAAGGGGGACAGGGGGACAGGGGGTCTGCTGATTATGGGCAACACGAAACATAAGCGAACATAAAACACGAAAACAATATCAAAAGTGAATTTTGTTTGTTATTTGTTGTTCTTTTACTTTGCCTCTAAATTAACACGTTGCAAGTTGCAATTGTTGTTGTTGCAGTTGCAGTTGTTGTTGTTATCAGTTCAGTGCTTGCATTTTTTGAATTTGCATTTTCAAATTGCACTTGCATTTAATATGTTTAATCATTTTGGTCCACTTTATTTAGCATCTGCTTAATGTTTGTTGTCTTTGATCTTGTTGTTGTTCTTGTTGTTGCTGTTGCTGTTGCTGTTGTTGTTATTGTTATAATTACTTACATCAACACGACAAATTCCGACTGAGGCCGACATTGTGGCAGTTGCATGATGAACTTTATTGCTGTGATGGCTGTTGCAAATGTTATTGTTGTGATTGTTATTGTTGTTGTGGTTGTTGTTGATATTGTTGCTGCTGTTGCTCAGCAGCGACAAATCGAGGGCCATGTTGCTTCTACTGCTGCTGCTGTTACTGTTGCTGCTGGTGTTGCTGCTGTTGTTGCTGCCACTCGGCGTTGGTGTTGTGCTCGTCCTGCCGCCGCCGCCGCCGCCGCCGCCGCGTGGACGCGGCTTCCTCAATTGTCGCCTCGTTGTTGCCGCCGTCGTTGCCCTTGTTGCTATTGCTGTTGTTGTTGGCGTTCTGGTTGCTGCCTGTTGCAGCAGCAACACCTCAATGTTGCTCAGGCAATGCAGTGTGAAGTTTGTGGCTTCCTTTGAATGTTGTCTATATGGTTATATATCCTTCTGTCTACCTGTCTCTTCGATCCTCCTTTTGCTCCTGTTATATTTTTCTTATCGTTTTGCTTTTTTTTAGTTATTTTAATTGTTGTTGTTTATGGTTTAGGCACGTTCGTGTTTGTTGTTGTTGTTATTTATTTATTTTGTTTATTTTGTTTATTTATTTATTTATTTAGTTACATGCGAGTTTTGTGTTCGATTCGATTCGATTCGAATTTAAGGCTACTTTTGTTGATATTTTGTTATTTTTCTTCGTTTGTTGTTTTTTTTATTCGTTTTGTACTTAATTAAAGTGAAGTTAATTTTTTTATTGCTTTTGCGTTTTTGGTCTGGCAATCGGAAGTTCGGTTAACATTTCTGTTTTAAGTTTAAGCATTCATAATAAAACAAAAAATAAAAACTAAAACAATTGTTTTGATATTTTTCTAGCGTTCTATTAATATTAATTCATTTCGATGTGCGTTTTCGAGTTTCGTTTTTGTTTCGATTTAGAATTTGAATGAGGAATTGTTATATCCAGTGTTAATCGACTTGAGGCACTATCCAAAAGTTACTCTAATTACTTGTAGTTATTTGTTAGTTAGATCAGTTCGTTTGATTCGCTGCAATGCCGCGTGCCCAAAAATGCGGAAATAGGTTGGAAATGGGGGTAATAATATATAAATGAAAGTTGCGTCAGTTCTAAATACAGACAAATACACACAACTACAGCACATACATATATCATAGATCATGGATCAAACGAATGAAATAGTTTCTCCATGTATATATATATATATAAATACATAAATGATATATATATATGTATATATATATATGGAATATACACACAATATAAATACATCAAATATGAGACTACAAATGATCTACGAAGGACTTCAATAAAATACAAAAACAATATCTAAATTGATTATAGTAGTTTAGCTAATGATTTTTGGGTCTCTGATGGGCAGGTTTTATTTCTTTGGCTAATTTGGCAATCGGTGGGAATCACTCAACGTAAGGCTCACCTGGTAGGATGTGTGACTGGTATGCTTCTCAAAGTACCTGCAAATCAAATAGAATAAAAACACAGCATTATTCAATTGTTATTCAAATAATTGTTAATTAAAAGTTGTATATATATTTAATAATAAAAAAGCAATACATTTTAAGCAACAAGTAAGCCGGCCTATGCGAAAGTGAAGTGGCGGGTTCGAATCCCGCTGCAGGCATGGTTGTTTGGTGTTCTTTGGTAGTTAAGTCTTCTTCTTCTTATTCTTCTACCAATGCTCTCTCTGTGTTAGCACTCTTTCTTTGAGATCTGCGGTATCCTAACGGTCCAAAATTGGCCTAAGTGCGCCGACCTTAGTCGGCAACCGTTAAAACCTAACCTAACCTAAAGCAACAAGTTGAAGACTGAATTTGAAGCCTCGTTTTCCTCGGTATCGTCCACTCCACTTCACTAATCAGTTTTGATCATTATCGTATCCTTGTACTCCTCCATAACCAGCTTCCTCAAGACATTGTTCTACATTATTGTTTAAAATATTTCCTAGATTGTCATCGTAATCGTCATAGTTATCATAATCGTCGTCGCTATCTGAACGATTATCTGATAAGTCATGGATTATTATGGTACATGCCCCCATTACCAGCCTCCTCAAGAATACGTTCTAAAATATCTACTAGATTATCATCGTCATCGTCGTGTCATCTGAACTACCTATCTATCCTTCTCCTCCATTTAATTGTGGAAATGGAAATTATAATAACTTCCACTGATTTCGCTTCATTAAAATTGTCGTCTGAGTCCGTCTGGTTGACAGTTTACAGGGCCGTGGTAAGAATGCCTACAAACAAATTATTATTTCCTTATTAATATTATTGTTATTACCCTCCCAGTGTGTCCACAATGAATTTTGCCAAGGATTTGAATACACATTGAATTGGCTTCGAATTAGCTTGAATGGCAATGTTAACGGGGTTTAGCATGCATTGGGCGCAGTGCAATAATTGCAATAATAGTAATAATAATAATGAATGCGCAACTTTATATTAAATCTTTGGCTGGTGTTGCTCAGATTATTATTAAAACGAGCGCAAAAATAAAATGTTTAACACTTTAGCTAAATGCAAGCGGTACACGGTAAACAATAAAGACGCAGCGGACCAATTTGAAGCGTGTGAGTGTGCGAGTGAGAGGACAATCAAGTACGGTAAACATTATCCACAAAGGACAGCAGAGGAGAGAATGAAACAAGCCGCGCTAAATGAGAGGACCAAAGAACAAAATAAAAGTTTCAATGATTACAATATTACATTAAAGCATTATTTAAAGCCTGGATATTAGTTAATGCACATATAACAAATGAATATCTAACAAGCACGACTTGTGCTATGCTGGTATAGGTGTATGTGTGTGTGCTATGCATATGTACATGTTAATGCACATGTACATATTAATGCATATGTACATGTATATGCATATGTAAACAAATGTTTAAATTTTTTACATGTCATGTATACACATGCATACTTACATTGGCATTTACATTTGTATGCGTTTGCCTACATTAATCTAGGATGTTAGCACAAATTAAGCACATGCATAAATGTTGTTGTGTATGTTATTGAATTTGTAATTTACCCATCGTTCATTCGCTGCGGTTTTCTAGCATGCATTACCATCAATGCAAAGTTTTCGCCAATACGCTTCTCTTGTTGATTGCTTTTGTTGTTGCTGCTGATGTTATTGTTGTTGCTGTTAATGTTATTGTTATTCCAGTAGTGGCATCAGCTTGTGGACACCCGCGCTGTTCCCCCCTTTTGGGCTATTTGCTTATTCCTTATTCGTGCTTCTGCTTCTTCTTGCAAGATAATGGCAGATAATGCAGCGCTGCCTGGCTGCCTCTTTCTCTGCTCCACACTCCTCTTCCTCAGACTCCTTGCTCCGCTCCAACTGCGGAACGCGCGGGTGTCTTTATATGTATGTGTGCGTGTCTCTGTCTCTGTGTGTGTGTTTTACTGTATTTGCGGGTGTATTTGTATATATGTATTATATCTATATGCGTGTGTGTGTGAGTCGCAGCCGTCGTCGGCAAGTGTGCCGTTTACCGTTTACCGTTGAATGTTGCAAGCATCAGCATGTGGATGCAGTAAGAATTGCAATTAATTCTTCATGCATAACTCTTCTTCTTGCTAGTTTTCTTCGATGCTGATCTGCGTTTCACGCCTTCAAAAGCGCTCGCGGCTTGCACTTTTTTCACTCGACTGTGTGTGTGTGTGCGTGTGTGTCGGTGTATGTGTGTATTTGTGGTTGTTGGTCGTCGTCGTCGTCGCTTCTTTGGATTTTTTGGCAATTTGCTGTTCGCTTTTCGGTTTGGCAGTTTAGCTTACCGCAATTTGTTCAGCGCTTGCATTCAATTACTTGTTTTTGAGCAGCTAGCATGCGTTTCTTTTGGTTATTTATTAAAAATTATTATAAATCGCCCAACTGCTGCGTTTGCTTTTGGCCTCTATACTTGATGATTTTTTTCAATTCTTGCACATTACGCTTTGTGCGCTCTTTCGTTCGTCGGCACGGTGCGATAGTTCACATATAGTTGCCTCGCTCTTTTTTTGGTATTGTATATCTATCCCGGTTGCTCCACTCATGAGCAAGTACGCTCGACTGGCGGTCATTAACAGCACTGCACTTAACTCTGTTATACTCAGAATGGCTATGTTATTTACTCGTTATAACTTTTAATTCAAAATGAGTGCTCGCAAATATTTTACATTGGCTTACATGTTATGTCTTGGGCGGATATCAAATCAATTATTTGAAAGCACTTTAAATGTTGTTGGCAATTTCATTATGCTAGAATTAAATTATTTTGATCTGACAACACAGTTGAAAGCAAATATAACAGTGTGCACTAGTAAGTGTTGTAAAATTCATATACAATTGTATGAGGCTTGCCAGAATACCGATAAAGATATCGTTAACTAAACAATCGAAATATCGGCATGTGAGTGTGGCAACGCTGCAACTTTAGATTGAAATTGTGCCTAAAATCAAAGGAACAGATCAAAATACAACGGATATGCAGCACAGTGCAGAAGACGGTGTAAGTATTAAATGAGATAAAATTTATGTGATAGCATCAAATAAAATATATTTCCAGCTAATCAGAAATCACATTTATTTGGCGTCTAACGGCGAATACAGTCGCCATTTGCTGAAGGTAAGCATTTGCTTGGCTTTAAGCGATGATCGTCGAATCTCAAATTTCATTGGTCAATTTCTTGCAGCTGTGCGAGCGTTGTGTGCAGTATGAGAAGAAGGTGCTGTTGTTAACAGAGAACAGCGAAATGTTGGTATCTCTGTCGGACGCCATGGAGAAGCCGCGCTCGCTAATTCGCATGGAGCGCTGGATGAGCATTGTTGCAGTAAAAGAGATGGAGAGCGCACCGCGTCATATTATCGAGCTGTTCGATTGTTTGCCCCGACCCCAACTGATTGTATTCGATATGCATTCGATTGTTTCCGCCGAACTCATGTCGAATATAAAATTAGATATACTCATCCGCCAAATGGCCAAGTGTGCGGCGGCCTTTTGCAATTACCTGCAAATGCTAAACATGTCCAAGCAAGCACACTTGCACGCGCAAACGGTTATCGATGCCATCGTTATTATGCCCGCTGCTAAATATCCCTTGACGCCGGCGCACATCAAATTGATCATCGGTCTCTATTTTAGCACCAATCAACTATATACGAATTTTGCGGCACTCATCGAAAGCATCAATCAGCAATCTCAATCGCTGCACTGACAGCTGTTTATCGAAAAATGTGCAAATGTGACTGCAAACAGTGTCCGTTAACAGGACAGGATCTTTTGTATTATTATTATTGTATTTCATAATTGGAGTCAACTGCTTATTAGTATTATTTATTTTATATATTAGTTTTAGTTATTCTCGATATTAAATATTACACTTAAATTTCATGGTATTTATTTTTTATGTCGACTGACTTTGGTTGACATTAAATAAATTAATAAATGTAAATGAACACACAAATTGCACTGTTTACGTTTAAAATAAGGCATTATTATTCACTAAGTTCACATTTATAAATATGACGATTATGATATTAAAAAAAAAAAAAAATTAATTATATTTCATATATTATAGTTTTGCCGATGTGGATGCAATCGAGAAAACAGTTGAAAAAGGAACTCACGTCAGTTGGAGAGATATATACATATACAGCTGCGATCAAGCGATAAATACAAGCAATACAATCAACAGAAACTATATATGATGTGGTGATGTATTATATTACTTTTGATGTAGAAATAACCGCCAGATAGCGATAAAATGAGCCATTTTCTTATGGAATGATATTATTGTATTATTTTACAGAAAAATCTCCTAATAATCTCGTTAATTTTGAAATATTTTAAACTATTTTCAGTAGCATTACTATTATTTTGAAGAAGATAAACAAAAGGAATATTTAAAATAAAAAAAGAGCTTCTGAAGAAGGCATTGTAAAAGGAGCTATGGAAATATTGAGTATATTCGCATTGTATAAAGCCCTCTACTCTTGACCGCAAGTGTATGTGTATATTGCATATTATATGTGTATTTACATGTGCACCACACCAGCTGGGCTCAGATGTAGTCCAGCATGCCGCTAATTATATCGAAGGCATCGCGCGCGGTTGCCTCAATGGCGCCGCTGGGCAGCAGATAGCCATGGACACCATTATCCGCCAGCTGCAGCGTGAAGCTGAATGGTATCCCAATCTCATATGCGGCAAACGCATCCGAACAGCCTGGCCAGAAATGCATCAAGAGATTGATATTGATATTGGACATGATTGTGCTGTGAACATACCCGAACGCTGCTCAATCAGATCGTTGGAGGAGTCGACCTTGTAGCGTGTTTTGCTGCCCTTCTTGCGCAGCACATCGCTGCCCACCATGGCCACGTCCAGAAAATCATCCATGCGCTCGGTGTTGAACGTGGAATTGGCCTTGACCGGATAGGATACCACCTGGCCATAGGCCTGCAATGAAATGTACATCTGCAAAACGAGAATCATGCCTCGGTATTAGTTCCGGATCATAAGGATCATAAGGATATAGCGGGAGCAATAAAAAAACATAGTTGGCGACAAACAGACAAAGATTGGGAAGACAGAATAGACAGGGCATCATAGAGCTGATACCCCAATAAAAATAATTATAACAATAATACTAATAATACTAATAATAATGATAATCAGTTGATGGATTCGGGGATTTTCAGAGTTTCTACTTTGATTTTCATCTTCACCTTGATCTGTGTCCGATAATCCATGAGAAAATCGGACACGGCTTTCGTTTCGGGCTCCGAGAAGGGCGATGGACCGGCGTAGAATTCGTTGCAGGGCGCCTTGGAGCTACCCCGCTTGCCCCATTGATATAGCCAATTGCGATCCAGATCGACGCCATAGCAGATCTTGTCACTGGGCCGTTTCTGTTGCAGCCACGTCATCGCCGAGCCCAACAATCCCGCTGGCGCCTTTGCCACATGCTGTGATCGCGACTTCTTCCAGAAGCGATCGTACTCATGACTAAACGAGTATCCGTCCGGATTTAGCACGGGCATTATGTACCACGTCGTGTTCCGTATAATCTCGTGTTCCTCATCGGTCTCTGCAAAGAAAATCAGATTAAGACAAGTGAGACTGAAAAACACATTTATTGAATGAGGTTGATCTCAAAATCACTGTATCCGGAATATTTGATGAAAATCCGGAAATTATATATATATCTGCTTTTGTCTCCAATCGAGTAAGCATTTATGTATTTGTACTACAGTTTTAATATCCCAAATTTGTCAATGCTGTTATTAGGTCAAAATTTTCTACAACTTTAAAATCGGGACAAAAAAAAAGTAAGACGTGAAATCTGCGAGCTGGGAGCTGCGAGCTGTGAGCAATGTCGTCTTCCAAGTGTCAGTGCATGGCCACAAAGCCTGAACCTGCGATGATGAGCCCGAGCATGGCAACGCGTCTCGTTCCAATGCCCTGTCCATGCAAGAAGTGCCGTGGTCAGGCACGTGATCTGAGAAATGCCCGGAATCAACCAATTAATGGGCCCATGGACAACTATATGGGATACGCTGGCAAGGGACCGGGACCAGGACCGGGAACGGGAACGGGTTCGGCAATGGGATCGATTTGGGGACCAGACCGAAAGACCGAAAAATGTCAATGCTCTGCCGCGACAGGAATACGACCAGGAATGCCTCCACGCAGGGGTCCAGGAATGGGATCAGGAATGGCAACAGGAATGGGTTCTGGAATGAGTTCGGGATCCGAACCCAGTGGCTATCAGCCGCAATTCTTTGGCGGCGTCGGCTTCGCCTCTGCAAGCTACGCCCGCAGATCAAGCTTGAGCAATATAAGTCGACGGGATGAGTCCGAGTCGCGTTTGCTGGGAAATGGTTGCCTCCGTAACCTGGACTTTGGTGGCCTCGATAGGGATTTTGGTAGGGACACGCTTGGTCGGCTCGTTCCCCTGAGGGGCAACAGGGGTTTACTCAATGCCGCCAGCGGTGGAATGTGCAGCAAGCAAGTAGCGTGCGACACACGTTGCGGCATCGACACCGAGTGCTTCCCCGTCTGCAAGAAGAAAATGAGCAGCGGCAGCGAAAGTGGCAGCGACAGATTCAGTGGCACTGTCGGAATTCGAGTTTGCAGCAACGAGCACATTAACATGTTCATCAACTGCCTCCTGGGGGTGCTGGGCATACTAGTGTAAGTATCTACACTCATCACTCTTCACTAATCAGCAAACATCACCCCGCACTTTAGTGTACCCTGTTATTCACGAAATTAAATTCTACAATTTCGAAAATTTTCCAATTTCCAGCATGTTGCTTATTAGGTTTTTGCGTACTCATATTAAGCATTAGATTTGTATTTTTTGACTTCCCAGCTAAACTCTAATATAAAAGCTGAGCGAGTAAATTTCATTACGTCTTTCAGAATTTTGGAAAGAATTTTTTTCTAATTTTTAGAAATGTTTTTCATAATATTTTTGGGTCAGTCGATAAGGGCATGCGTTGTCATTACTTCAGTTCAGAAATGCTTCTCCCCATATTTAGAAATTATTTCTAATAAAAAAAAAAAACAATTAGAAACACTTTTTATTGCCTAAAAAATTTGATTTTTGTTGCTGATTGCAGTTGTCCTTGAGCCTAATATTTGAAATTTTTCCCAATGGTAGCTCTGATTTTTAGTGATAAACTCAATTTATCAAAATTATCCGCTGAAATTTGTTCAGTTAGACAATTATATTTGGCAATATAATATTAACATATTGTACAATAGTGTTTAAATTTTAAAATAATACGATTTTTTCGATCGGACGAGTGTAGAAAGAAATATATATATTTTTTTAAGAATTTATGATTATCCCATTTAATAATTATTTGTGCTTCAGGTTTGAGCTGATGCTGACACTGGTCGTATAAAATAAATTCAACTTTTAGTCAAATTAGTCAGGAAAAAAAACAGAAAAAATGCTATAGTCGGATGAGGTTAACTACGATATATAGAGATATATACATATGTAAGGTATACACTTTATGGGTGGCGAAGATGCTGCCTTCTGTCTGCTTCAAGCTTTCGCACAAAAACCCTTATATATTTAAATGTATATACAGTGACTCACACCGAAATTTGCACAGCTTCAAGTAAATAATGTAATTGCCTTCCATAATTCTACCTAGCAGGTGGGGAAACCCCAGTGTATTGGCGTCATATATTAATTTAGGTGGTTAATACATGTACCTACCATAGGTCTTTGGAATTTTTGAAAAATAATGAATAATTAACTTATGGCAGCCAAATACATTATTTACTTGACGCTGCGCAATTTTCGGTGTGACTCACTGTATGTATGTATAAGTACAGAGTATCCTATTTTTTGAAAATTGTGTTCGAAAATTAGTTTGGGATTGTAATAAGTGTTTTTTACATTGCAGCTTCTTTGCCATCTGCACGATAGCATTCTGGCTAACGCTGGGCTATCATCTCGTCCAGCTGTTGATCCGCCTGATCCATGCCGATCGCAGTGTGCACTTGGCCATTGGTATTGTGCTTGCCCTGCTAATCCTGGCGTGCGCCGTTTCACTGTCCACGCAACCCGGTGGCGCCACCGCAATTTCCCCAATCTTCAGTAAGTCAACCTGTGCCAATCAAAGCAAACCGAGCATCTTTGCCAAATTAAAAGCAATGCTGCCAGTGCTGGGCAACAAACAACAACAATCCAACAATGGCAAGTCGAGAGGAGCTCGCAGATATTCGGATTGTCAGGGGCGCAGGATCTTCAGTAACTCACGTCACAGTGCGATTTTCACGGAAATGAAACAGCCGCCAACGTGGATCCTCTGCTTGGTCAACCGCTTCTTTTTCGGTCAATAAAGAAAGCCATTATTTTGAAACGCATCAAATGTTGATAACTGATTAACTGGAACCCATTTCCAGGTCTGATTCGTTGTTAGACCTACTCTCAGACAATGACACCCTCTCCTTAAGCCAAACACAACAAATTGAAACAGATAAGGATTGAAAGCCCTTGGGACCCAGTAGCCAAAGTCCGTACTTGCTGGCACCCTATATTTCATAGTCTCTATTCTACTCGAGACCAAGTCTGCAAAATTTGTAGTCACTTTTTGTACTCATCTTCCGAAGATGGTATTCAGAGTACAGAGATTTTGTGTAATGTTATTCTACACCCTTAAAGCTCGAGCTCGAGCTGATCAAAAATGGGTATTTCTTGGGTAGACAAACCCTCTGGTATTCCTAATTGGTAGCAGAGTATATCGCAGTCGGTTACGCCCGACTTGCTATCGGTTTCTACTCACTGTTTGTGCGCATCAGCCGCAACAGCTCGTTGATCATCCATGTGGCCGAGGCGGGTCCAATCCAGGCCATACCCTGGGCACCGGCCTCAATGAAGACAGCATTTGCGCGACCGGAACGACGCTTGTGCTTGAGACGTTTGTGGCTGGCTGCAGCAGCGGCTGTGGCCGCCGCAGCCATCTGCTTGGACTCGATCTTCACGACAATCAGCGGGCGACCCTCGTAGGAGCGCCCAATGTGTATCAGCTCCACAAGATGTGTGTGCCGCATTCGTATCGTCTCCAGATACTTGAGGATGTCATCGTGATCGTAGTACTTGTTCCAGGTCATCGTCGGTGCTGCCACCGGCTGTTTGGTGGGTCTCCTACTGACCGTGGGCCTCTGATACACATAGTCGTCCTTGTTGCGCTCATACGCGATCGCCTTGCCCACGTCAAAGATGAGCACCTCGTGCGTTATTTTCTCAAAATCGAGCGTGCCCTGGAAGTCAACCAGCATCTTTGGCGGCACAAGAACATCGGTGAGTCCCCTATTATAGCAGGTGTTAAAAAATAGATATTTCAAATTTAGTTCAAAAATCATGATAATTTGATTTAAGCACAGCCAAGGAATAACGAATATAAGTAAACATTAAAAGTTGGGACAACTATCAAACATCTAAGAAACATAGAGTTAACTTTTATGGTGTTTGGTCAGACGTACCTTAGGCTAGGTCCTTTCAGCCATTGCAGCTTGTTGCCATCATCGCCCTTCTTGAACTCCTCGAGTGCTCGCAGCTGGGGCTCGTCCTGTGGCTTCAGTCGCCAGATCTGATACTTATCGTAACTGATCCTTCGTGGCATCCCATCCCGATGTGCCGCTGTTGTTGTTGCTGCTGCTGTTGGTGTCGTTGTTTGGCTGGTCACCCGCGTCACAAGGGCCTGCAGCAGCGGATTGCTGGTGGTGCTTGAGACGCCACCATTGCCCGTTGCATTCACAATGTGGTGGGCCAATATGCCAATCCAGTTTTGAGGATTACGCAACGGATCCACAATCGTCAAAATGGGCACCTGCGGCGTCGGTAGTGTTGTCGTTGTTGTTGTTGTCGTTGAGGTCGTCTTTTTACGACGCTGCTTCGGCTTGGCCGTCGTGTCAAACCAGCCAGCAAACCACTCTGCAAGAGAGAGAGAGAGAAAGAGCCGGGAGTAACGGAGAGTGAGAGGGCAATTAGTGAGTAGATCTTGATGCTTTGGCTTTGACCAAAAGGCCAACAGGCTGAGACAACAATTAATTAACAACAGGAATGAAAGTCGTGAAATTTCATATTTTTATATTTATTTTATATTTATTTGCATTAAATTATTATTTAAATTGATCTTAATCATAGTAGTGGAATAATTGTGAAGTTTTCTCAGCTCTCCCTTTCTAAAAACTAGATATGGCTGATTATGTTTAACTACGTTCAGTAGTTGGTAAATAATATGATTTGAAAGCATTTCGAGATTAGAAGCAAACATATTTTGCTGTGCCCAATTGAATCTTTCTGCACATAGAGCATTTTGAAAAGATATCTCGATTTGATCACCATAAAATAAGTTTTATGTTTATGAAATGCTTTGAGAAGCAGCACTACTATGATTTGGACCGCAACTGTCGGTAGCAGTTGGTGCTCTGAGTGCGCAGAAAGCGTGAACCGACTTCTAGTCGGGAGTATCGGTGACTCCAATTGACAACTGATCTATTCTAGGGACAGACCAGACAGACCAGCTACAGTTAGATAGTACATGTAGTAGTATCTACAAAAATATTTAACTTGTCTTTTGCGTTTTAATCTGCAAGTCTGTGTGAGCTATGTATCTGCAAGATATAATTTTATCTGCTTTTATTATCAGTCAAGAAGTAACACATAATCATATATATAGTATATAGCATAATCAGAAATCACAAAGGAAATTGCAAATTGAAAATGTTCAAGTTTCCGAAATTAAAGTATATATGTATATATATATATATAAATATATATTCTTGATCAGTCGATCATTTAATCAATAATTAAAATATCGAAAAAAGTGTGTATAAAGTTGGGAACCTTAGAAAACATGAGGAACTTATTTTTCAACATCTAATTTCTATGGCAGCTTTATCTTTTAACATTCTCTGAATAATAAAGTTTGTCCAATTTCAGGATTGGAAAATTTGTAGAGCAACTTCTTGAGAATTCCTGCGCTGGGTTCCCCAATTCGATTTCAATATAAGATTTGTATCATCTACTTACTGTCATAGTCGGATTCTTCGCTGGATGCTTCAGTTGTTGTTGTCTTGCCAAATCCGAACCAGGACTCCAGCCAGCCGGCTGGCTCCTTGGTTGCCTGTTGCGGTGCTGGTGTTGGCAGTGTCACTGGCATCGTTGTGGTGCTACCAATCTTTTTGGTGCGTCGCCGCAGTCCAAACCAGGAGCTAAACCAACCGCCCAACATGCCGCTGTCGTCATCCTCATCCTCATCGGTGTCGTCATCCTCGTTGGTCAGTGCATTGTTACTGTGATAGAGTGTATAGCTGGGATATTTGGGTTGCGAGGTGGGCGCCACATCGTCATCCGACTGGCCCGCGAAGCCATCAAAGATGCGGGCCATCGCCACCTGCACCGGATAGAAGATCATGCGAAAGAAGCTGCCAATGCCCGTATCCGAATATGAATCGGAATCGGAATACATATCCTCCTCCTCGTCATCCTCCTCATCATCGTCGTAGTACTCATCGCCACCTGGTCGTCGTCTGATGCGCTTTTTGCTTATGCTGTTTTTGCTACTTGATTGCGCTTCCTGTGATTCAAGCGATTCCAGTGAAACCGCCTTCGTCGGCTGCTTAACCTCCTCCGACTGCATCTCCACCACGTCTGTGGTATTTGTGCTATTGTTGCCCACTGGCAACTCCTCCATTGCACCAAAATCGGCGCCCTCCTCCGCCGAGCTGCTGTTCTCCTGGCCAACGCCCGTTTGCTTCTCGCTGCTCTCCTTATGCTGTTCCTTCCTCTTCTTCTTCAGCGCAGCTTTAATCCTCATCAGAACATTGTCATCATCATAATCGCCATCATCATCATCATCGTCACCAGTTACGAAATCGACCAGATCAAAACCGAAAGATCCGGAGCTGTCCCTGCGACCCACTTCCCGACGCTCGTCGCTGCCATTATGCTGGCGATGGAGCAGATGGACGGCATGTGGTGCATGATAGCCGCTCCCACCAGTGCCGGGAGCAGGTGGCACCGTCACCGTTGAACCTGGCCGCTTGTTGGTTCGTTTGCTGCTGCTGCTGCTGCTGCTGGTCCGCCGCTTGCCACTGCTCCTCGGCCGTCCACTGCTGATGGGTCTGGCGCCCACAGACTCCAACTTTCTGACCGGCTCCGCAGAGCGACGTCGTCGATGCACCGCTGGCAACTCAATGTAACCATGGGAAACGACAAAAGGCTGATCGCTGAATATGTTGCCATTGGTAGCAGAGACTGCAACTGTTGTTGGCTGTGGCATGTGCGGCTTCTCCAGCTGCGTGGCCAGTTGCTGTTGGCCAGTTGTTGCTGTCGTCGTTGGCCGTTGAGTCGTCGTTCGCTTGCCCACCACAATTTGTGGACCCGTTGCCGTTGCTGCTGTTGCTGTTGCCGGCAACTTGTGACCAGGTGGTCGTTTTGTCTTCTTCGGCTTTTTCTTACGCTTACGCTTGGGCCTGGACGTGGTCGTCGTCCTGGTGCGGATCGGGGTCTTCTTGATCGTTGGCAACTTGAGCAACTGATCGCTTATGCTGGACGCGTTGCCGCTGACCACCATTATGGGTGGCGGGCGGTGGGTCAATTTGTTGTTGCCGCTCGCTGTTGTCGCTGATGTTGCATCTTGTGGCTTCTTAGGACGCTGTAAGCGAATGATCTGTGGACGTGCTGTACTCGTAACAGGACGCTTCAAACTGGGCGTTGACAGCACCGATTGCGATTGCGATGGCGATGGCGATGGCGATTGGATTGAGATTGGGGCACACTGCTGCTCGTAGCGCTGTTGCAATGCCAGCAGATCGGCATCATATTGCGCCTTGGTCACATAAATCTCAATGGCATCGCTATCGTTGCCACTACCATGCGATTTTGTGTGGCGACCCACCTCGCTGATGGCATAAACAATGCCAGTTGCCGGATTTGTAAAGAATATGGGCAAATTGCTGCTGTTTGTTGTTGCTGTTGCTTCAGCTGCTGTTGCTGTTGCTGCTGTTGCTGTTAGTGTTGTTGCTGCTGCTCCTGGATTATCATTAATCACAATAAGATTGGATTGCACATGCTGCGCAGGCTGAATCTGGGGCAATTCATAGACATATGGTTGCTGCTGCTGCTGCTGCTGCTGCTGTTGCTGCTGATCTTGTTGCTGATCCTCTTCAGCGTCTTCATTGCTAAACAGCTGAAAGTTGAGCTCGGATTGTGGATTCACCGGCTCTCTATAGCTGTAGCGGGGCACAAAGAAGTCCCCACGACGACGATCGTTCGCCAGCTGGTTGCGTGTCCAGCTGCGTGTCTCGTGCAGCAGACTGTCGAATTCCTCGGCACTCGGATGATAGCCAAAGTCATAGGCCATGCTGCCTGGCAAAGGCGAAGGCACTCCCGACAGAACCGACAGAACCGACAGAACCGACAGACCCGATAGACCCGACAGACTGGCCAGCAGCAGGCGCAGCATTAGCAGCTTCACGACTATGTGAAACGCAGGCATATGTAAATATATTTAAATACATATACACAGACACACATATATATATATTACATATGTTTATATATAGGCAAGCGAATCGCAACTTGATTCTTGGAAATAACGCGACCGGTTCACTACGCGTCTGGCTAACAAATGAAAACAACATCGGGCCCACCAAGAAGCCAGTAAATCCACAGACAGCCAGACATACAGACAGACAGACAGACAGACAGAGCTAAGCAGGAGAAACTCAAAACCCAAATCTCCCCCAATAGTGGCGAGTTTCGGCTGCTTGACTTTTGCCCGTAACGTTTGAGTGAAGATGTCGTTCATTGCTGCTGCTTCTTCTCCCAAGTAATGTTACACTCAGAATGCAAAATGAACAACTAGTTTCCAGAATACAAAATTTCTTAAAATTGGAATCTGTTTGCTCTAAAAGTCTTTTTTTTTTGGTGTCCTTTTAGAATTATCGACTTATGGCAAACGGCTTCTAATTTTAAGAAATTAATTTTTCTAGAAATTTTTCAAATTGTATTATAACTTTGCATTGGATGAGACGAGACGTCTCCAAGTCCATAAAGTATATAATATACTCTTAATCTGCCCGATTTTTACTCAGTTTTTAAGAAATCTTGATATAATATATCTTGGTGGCAACCGGATCTCACCACTATATCATATAACTGCCATTGTAACAATCCATCGAAAAATAAGTTGTAACTTGTAGGATCGAGATACGCATAGATATATACGTAAAATTTAAATGTCAGCCAATTAACTATGGTCTATATATTATATATATAGATTATTATATATTAGTATATTTTATTTATATTTATAGAAATACTTTTTAATTTTCAAGAAATATATTTCTAAACTTTATAAAAATATATTTCACAGCTTTATTTTTTCCAAGTGTACTGCTTCGGCACAAGTTAAAGTTGTAAGCGGTATTCGTACCGCCGCCTCCGTCGCCTCCGTCTCCTTCTCCATCTCCTTCTCCTTCTCCGTCTCCATGTGGAACCAGCTCCAATGTTCTGTCTGCTACATTGTCGTTGACAAATCATCGAAGCATTGCAAATTGTCGATCTAATCACAGTTGACAATCAACGATGACACTGTTGCACAGTGGTGCAAAAGTCATTTTGCCTCAGTTTACTCAGAGCTGATCGGCCCGAAAAAGTCGCAGCTTAATTTCCGAATTCCCAGACCATATTTTTCAATTACAACTTGACTTGAAAATAACACTGCATTTATCTATGGAAATACAATTTTGGTTCAAAACTAATGTTATAATTCAAGCCTATATCTTTTTGAACGGAGTATCGGTAAGTTCATAATCATATATACGCATTCGGATCTAAATCTGTTTCAAGAGTTTTCTTAAATATTTAATTTCTCAATGAATCATTTATCAGACCAAGCACTAAATATTATTAATATATTTAGAATAATTTAATTTAATTAACTTAATTTGTAATAGAAGACAAATAGTTCAGATTATAGACATATTATAAGATTATAAATATATATAACATAATCGTTGCTACGATATGCTTGAATATCTGATATTATAAATAAGGATATTACATACACAATATACAGGTAGTACCAATGATAATAAGGCTAATTCGAATGTGCTTTCCTTTGACAGGTGTCTAATTATTAACACGCCAACAGAAAGTCCACCCATGAAATGAGAAAGCCTGAAATCTTGTGCATGAAGCTATTCATGCGTAAATTGAGGCGCTACCACCTAGAACATGACATGGCTATTTTGCACTTCCTGTTTTTCAGTTTTGATTATGGCATTCCATAAATACACACATCTCTCTAAATACTCAAGACCCTAGGCAATACTTTGTACGCCACTTAAAATGAAAAGAGCCTCGTGACATCAAGATGAAAGTATACGGTATAGTTATATGATGTAAGTTTATCTCATTATTTAAGTTTTTCAACTTTTTATATTTATATATATATATTTATTGAAATTGGGTATAATTATGGGTTTTGTGCAAATGTATGCAACAGGCAGAAGATATTCTTGATCAGGTTCTACAGCCGATTTGATATCTGCTCTCCGAGATCTCAGAGACTATAAGAGCTAGAGACTTCAAATTTGGAATACAAGTTCTCGTATATCCAGCGCAGATCGAGTTAGCTTTATTTGATGGATAACTGCCTCCGTTTTTCGAATATACATTGCGATTTCCGATAGCAATAATTGCCACAATTTTAAAGGCAGGGCAGAATCTTATTGATATATAATATTCAATGACATATTGTTGATCAACTAGGCAAATTTCATCAAAATCCTTTAAGAAACACCCAAGTTATAGTCGAAAACTTATTCTCAAATTGACCTCATTGCTGTATATATAAATGTGCGCTTTCGTGTGGGGGAGAGAGATGGCATGATAATCGACGCCAGCCTCAACATGTTCTTGCGTGTCTTCTGCAGAGCCCCAATGTATGTATGCATGTGTGTATGTGTGTATGTATGTACGTGCATGCGTTTGTCACAAGCCAGTTCAGTTAGTGTTTTTTTACTTTTCAGTGCCCTCCATGAGATATGAGCACATTTGCAGACCTGCTCAGATCTGAGTGTGCAAATGTTTTTTTTCAACTGCTGCATGCAGGGTATATCGCAGTCGAGCTTACTCGACTACAGCATCCTGACTTGTTTTTCGCTGCGCAAATGCAACGCTCAATTTGGCTCTATTGGTTCTTGGCTCTCTTCATACGCATCCCGGGAACTCGACGCTAATTTAAAATGAGACTTGTTCGAAGTGGGTCACTTGGTGCGGATTGAGGATTAAGATACAGGTTGTACTTGTCTTGTTTTTTGGACTAGTATTTACGGAAAGATCTTTCACTTTCTACACATTCATTCTACTGTTAAAATTACCGCCCGCAGCGTGGTGTTGGGGGAAGGGGGGTAGAGAGGCGGACACCTTTTGACTTTCGCCATTGACGTAAATCCCCCCTCCTCACGGGGTTGGGCCAAAGGTAAGCCACAGGTGGTTAGTTTAGAAAACGCCGCAAAAGAAGTTACTGTCTCCACACAACAACAAAAACAGCAAAAACAATAAAACAACAGTAAATTAATAGTATGACAACTATAACAATAACAATAACAATAACAATACGCAGCAACTACTAGCAAAATTAACTCGAGCGTCACTAAAAAACGTTTAAGTCAACGGCAAATCCACAGCGCAAGTTTTCAGCGATGCGCAAAGAGACAGCTTTTTTCATCACGACACGACTAGACACGAAGCGCGGAGCACAAAAGCATGCAATTCTTTGCAGAAATCTTATTTATTTTTTAATCTAAATTAATTTTAATTTGTTTACTTTTAATTTGTTTGTTTTAGTTGACATTAAATAAATAATTTAATTAACAAAGATTAGTATAAAACTACATGTCGTTAACAACATTCAAACATTTATTAAATCGTGTCACGCTTACATATCTAAAATGGAATAAGAGAAGAAGAGCCAAAGCCAAAACCGATGCCAAAGTCAAGAAGCATTGTGAAATTGGATAGTAAATAGATAGTTAGAGCATTGGGGTCGAGGAGGAATTCTAGCGTATATATATATAAGCAGTAAGTAACCATAATACGTATACCTAATTATATAGTAGGTAATACTTATAGATAATAGCAGAAAGAGAGACACTTTAATTTCATATTTTCTTTATAGTCAATTTGCATATATATATATATATATATATATAAGTACACCCGACTCAACCTTTCCACTCAAAACCATGATCAAGGTGTTTTTACTACTTTGTCTTATTTTCTAGAAAACTATACTAACGATGTGGATATGTTTTTTCAGTTAGTAGCCCTGGTCAAAACAACCCGCTTGACACAGGACTCGCCAGGATCCGTAATAATATATAATCGAGTTCTGAAAATTTTTAAATAAAAAAAAGTCCGATGTTTCCTTTGTTTGGAGAATTTTCGTCCATTGCATTTCTTAAGTCAGCTCTGCGGGGCTACACCTTCAAATACGCAAGTTATGGCGAATCAAGGAAATTCCTCAATGCCAATCGGTTCTCGTATTTTCCGCGACCTGAAAAATGTATGTGCTCTTGAAATCCCTCAGTTTTAAGCCGAATAATAGCATTACTTAGAAGTTATAGCTTTCTGGCAACCGCCAGCAGAGTGGCGCCATCTTTTGGCTGCAGCAGAAGGTTTTCTTACGCGCTGCCTATGGAAATTTTCACGCAAATAGCAGAGCATGCACAAAAGTATGCAATGCTTCAGATGTTGAGAACCGAACTAGCCCCAATCAGAAAACCACACTAAAATGAAAACAATTTTGTTTTTTCTTTTATTTTTGTAACGTTTTTATTTTAATTGCTTATCAACTTAAGATTCGCCATAAACTAAATTGTTGTTTCTTCACATATGTCTTTAATTAACTAAATAAGAATACGCACGCATATAATTAATGTTTAATGGAAGCATAACTGTTTTCATCATGAGCAAAATTCATAGTACAGTAAAATGTATTTTTGATACGAATTCCTCTTACATTTTGTATTTTTCGAAGTTTTTTGTTGTTTAGCATTGTTTGTACATGGAAAGTGTATTTAAATATAGGCATGTATGTTGTGAATTGTATACAAAATTATTATTTCGCAAGGCCGAAGATTTGCTTTTATTTTTGTTTAAAGTTCGCTTAATTTCGTTTCAAAGGGAAGAGCTGATGTGTTTTTTTGTTTTTTTGTTTTTTTTGTTTTTTTTTTAAGACCAAAGCACGAACTTAAATAATGTTTAAAAATTAAATTGAAATATTTGCATATATATGTATGTATATATGGTATATAAATTGAACTTACTTGTGCGTGTGTGTGTGCAAGCGTGTGTGCATATAGCAGTAAATAAGAGATAAGAAATAGAATGTAAAGGTAACCTTTCTCATATTTAAATACACACCAAAATATATATAATGTAATTATAAAAAATAATAATAAGAAAATAATATAATAAATAATAAATATGCTGCATGCACTTTTTTCTTTCCTTTTCGTTTTTCGTTTTTTTTTTTTTGTTGTTTTCTTACTTAATCTATACATGTGCATTTCCTTTTCTTTTTTGTTTTTTTTCTTGTGTTTAATTTTTAATTTTTCTCTGTATAAAATTATTATTTAAGGCACTTTGAGAATTAACCCCCATTTTCAAGATGTTTTCTAACTTAGTAATTCGTCATCTTCATTATTTTGACATAAATATTATAAAAAAAAAACATAAAAAAAAACAATAATAAATTAGGGATTTAATATTTGAATAAGTTGTAGAGTTTTGCGTTTCTTTCGATTTGTTGTAGTTTGTGTTTTGCGTTTGTTATTTTTTATATAAACTAATTTAACAGATTTGTAATTCACATTTATGTATATGTATGTATGTGTGTGAGTGTGTGTGCGTGTGTGTATGTGTTTAGATAAAGTTTAAAGGCAACTCGCAAAAATGTTCACAGAAAGGTAATAATAATTTAATTAATTAATTAATTGATTGCTTTACGATAGCGCGTAACATAGTTTGTTTAAGGCTTTAACATTTTCTTATGCGTATGCAAAACTCTTATTATATTATTATTATTATTTATTAACACTGTACTCAGTTTGTTTGTGCTTTCCTTTTTCTAAGAACAATAAGTAAAGGGCAAATGCAAATCGACGATTTTGAACGCATTTCGCACACTGGTTTTTCTCATGTTTGCAGGGCGATCGTCGATCATTTATCGTAATCGTTAATCGTTTCACTTTGCCATTATAAATAGTTTAAATAGTTGTTGTTTTATTACATTACAAAATATTGTAAATATGTAAATATTTGTAGATATAAATATTGTTTGCGGAAATCCACATATTAATAACTGCACCCCGAAGAAAAAAATAGAATATATAGAAATGTAGGCTTAAATAAATTATAAAAATATATACATACGTGTATGTATATGCATAAACGATATTATTATTATATATTCGTACCACATATACACATTCATGTATATGAATATGAATATGAATAAGAATATGATATATATATATATATATATATATATATATATACATATAAACATGTATATCAATAGCATATTAAATAGAATTATCAATGGTCAAAAAATGTGTGTGTGTCTATATGTGTGTGTGTCTGTGTGTGTGTGTGTCTGTGTGTGTGTGTGTGTCTGTGTGTGTGTCTGTGTGTGTGTCTGTGTGTGTGTGTGTGTGTGTGTGTGTGTGTGTGTGTGTGTGTGTGTGTGTGTGTGTGTGTGTCTGTGTGTGTGTGTCTGTGTGTGTGTGTGTCTGTGTGTGTGTGTGTGTGTCTGTGTGTGTGTGTGTGTCTGTGTGTGTGTCTGTGTGTGTCTATGTGTGTGTGTCTATGTGTGTGTGTGTCTATGTGTGTGTGTGTCTATGTGTGTGTGTGTCTATGTGTGTGTGTCTATGTGTGTATGTCTATGTGTGTATGTCTATGTGTGTATGTCTATGTGTGTGTGTCTATGTGTGTATGTCTATGTGTGTATGTCTATGTGTGTGTGTCTATGTGTGTGTGTCTATGTTTTTTTTTTTTTTTGGATACGCCATGGGGGTGAGAATCTTCTGGAGATACAGGTGGCCCGGGCCACCTGCATGCACGACTCAAAGACAACGGTCAATGCATACATACTAAACTCACCCCCACACACACACCGCCACGCCCGGCGGTATCACCGTAAAGTATTACTTCACCGGGGTGGGTTGCCTAACTAGGCACTCTCCGTCACTCGCCGCTCAGTTTCGCATAATCTCAGATCCTTCTGTATGCATATGATGAGCTGGCGGACATCTCTCCAGTGTGACGGAGACTCCGTCATGTACTGTACCAAGCTCTCCGGTGGGGGCACTGAGCCAGACACTCCCCTGTATCTCGAACAATGGTAAAGCACATGTTCCGGATCCTCGATGGCGTCCGGGCATGTCGGGCACTGCGGGGTTTCCTCGTGCCTGAACCTGTGCAGGTAGCTCCATAGCCGCCGTGACCTGAAATAAACTGTGTGACTATGTGTGTGTGTGTCTACGTGTGTGTGTCTGTGTGTGTGTGTCTATGTGCATATGTGTGTGTCGGTTTCATAAATTATTAACAGTAATTGTTTGTATGCATATATGAAAATAAATTATGTTTTAGCTCTTTCTGTTTCTCTTTTTTTTTTTAAAAAAATCAATATAAAAAAACTCAATTTAAAAAAAATGCAAACAATTAAGTAATTATAATTACTAAAAAAAAAACCACATTAATAATTTCATATAATTTTGTTGTGTTTAGTTTTGCGGCTTGTTGTTATTGCTGTTGGTGTTGTTTTTACAACAACTTTAGAGGTATATCATATCATATCATATATATCATTCGTAACGTTATCGCTATCGCTAGACTTTTATCAAAAATCAACCCAAAATATATACACAACATTTGTTTATTACATAAAATGGAGTAATAAATTAAAGTTTTCTTGTTTTCCTTTTTTTTTTGTTTTTTTTTCTTTAAAGATTTTTTTTTTGTTTTTTTTTTTTGTTTTTGTATGCAATGGAAGACATGTCACCAAATTCTGTACATATATCGATTATATGTATATAACGATTCTGTATAAATAGAATATATCGATGATATATAGATTTGACTTTTTTAAGGTTTCTACTATATTTAGAATTTGTTGTATATAAATATTAAACAAAAGCGACAAGTGCATATGGAGGGGTGTTGGGAAAGTGGCATCGATAAATTATCGATAAATGCAGCAACGTTTATATAGTTTTAGTGTATCGTTTTTTGAGCATTGGATCCGATTCGATCCATGTATGTATACAAGGTATATTTTGAATGTACAGTCCAAAAATTTCATTGTCCAGTTTTTTTATGTTTTTGTTTTTTTTTTTGTTTTTGGTATATACCATAAAATGGAATATATATATATATATATATAAATATATATAAATATATATAGATATATACAAATATATATATATACCTATATATATTGTGTGAATGCCAAAGATCTTGTTGCGAGAGAGTGAATGAGATGAGAGGGTAAAGTAGAAAGGGGAGGGGGAGAGTTTACAAGAAATTCTCCTGGGGAATGTTAATGTTGTAGCGATGATTAATTGTTGTTGTTTGAGATTTTTGCATTAGAATTGTGGCAGCCGCTACTTTTGCTGCTGCTGCTGCTGTTGTTGCTGCTGTTGTCGACGAGCTGAGTCGGTTGAAGACGGGCAGTCGAGGCGCCTCCTCATTCAGCTGCTGCTGTTGTTGCAGTGGCGAACTGGCACTCTTCTGCACCAACAGCTTGCTGCAGCTTTTGTTGTTGCTCTCATAGGGCGGTGGGGTATGCACCGGCGATATGGGCGCATTTGGGCTGTCGGGGGGCGTAGCAGGCGCCAGTCCACAGGCAGACGAGGTGGACGAGGCGGATGAGGAGCCGCCACTCGAATTCATTTGGCCAGAATTAACCATGCTGTTGTTGTTGTTGTTGCTGTTGTTGGGCATATTTAAATAGGCCGTTGCATCGTGAAACGGAAAATTTGTCAACGAATTTGTCGGCGACAGCGAGAGCGAACCAGTCGGCGATTCACGATCGGAACCAGTGCTCATGCTTAGCGGCGGACTCAGAGGCAAAAAGTATTGATTCATATTGTTATTGTTATTGCTGTTGTTGTTGCTGCTGCTGTTTGTGTTGGTTAGCTGTGTGGGCTTTGAGAACGTTTTGTTGGCTTGTGCTGCGGCTGCTGCTGCTGCCTGTTGTTGTTGCTGCTGTTGTTGTTGTTGTTGTTGTTGTTGTTGCTGCTGCTGCTGCTGCTGAGCACGGGCCTCGTCCGCATTGTGCACAAAATGGCAACGTGGGCCATAGGGACAGAAGCCAACGCTGTGGAAGGTGCGACAGTATTCGGTCTTGTACTTTGGATGACGCTGCAAGTTGCGCAACTCGTGATAGCCATGGGCGAATTGACACTTTTCGCCGTATTTGCACTCGCCGGCCTCCTCATACGGACGGCACAATTCCGTCTTGTAACTGTATCGTCATCGTCATCGTCATCGTCATCGAAAATTGAAATAGAGGAGAGGCAAGGAATTAACACATCAATTTTAGTTTCAGTATTTAAAGAAAGAGGTGCATGTTATAGCAGGATTATTATGTTGCACTTGTTGCAGCTGTAGTGCGTTGCGGCATCTTCATATGCGCAAATCTGTGCTACTATTTTTATTGCATTAACATTTACAACTAACTCAATTTGTTCCTAGATGAGATTGACGCAACGCCATCTATGGGGTGTTTATTGATATTTGAAGAGCTTAAAGCTCGAAACTGTAGCAGGCGCGCTTATCGCCTGCCTAGTTGACGAGGATCACCTTTGGCACTTATTGGGTGGCACGCTAACTGTTCTCTCTCTTTTTAAAATTTCAACTTCGGACTTAGACTTACCGTGATGTATTCATTGGCTGCTGCGGCGGTAGCGGCTCCGACTGTGTCCGCTCCAGCTTGCGATGCAGCGTTATGTTGCTCAGATTCTCAATGATGGTCACCAGCGAAGGCACTTGCGGCTGTTGTTGTTGTTGTTGTTGATGCAGTTGCTGTTGGTGTTGACTCACTTGCCGCTGCGCTGGCTGTGAGATTGTGCGCGTTAGCGGTCCATGCAAGCGGTGATGTTGCAGTTGCTGATGCAGGAGTTGCTGCTGCTGCTCCTGATGGAGATCCTTTTCGTTTGGGTGCTGCTCCATGTTGGCGTCCAGGATGTGATCCGCTGGCTGCTGCTGCTGCATATCACTGACAACCTGCAATAAAGCCAAGCAAAAAAGCAAACAATTAATTTTTAACTGAGCTTTCGCATATTTGCCGCTGCCACCGTCTCTCCCTCTCTCACACACATACACACGCATACAACCGCTAACGAGAGGCCGAGTTCATTTTGAAACAACAAAAAAAACCAACAACAATCACAGCGACAAATGTGCAAAGGAGCAGAAACAGAGCAGCATGAAAGAGACGCGGTCAACTAGGCACTACACCTACACACACAAATACAAGCACACGCACACAAAATACTTTTACTTTTAACTTGACCTATAAGTAAATAGTAAAGAGCAAAAGCAAAAGGCGCTCACTCAATTTACAATTGTTGTTGTTGTTGTTGCTGCAGCTGCTGGGCAGCTTGTCTAGCATTGGCGTTGACGTCAACGTCGGCAGTGCAGTCGTTAGAAATGAATTTTGGTCATCAGCCGCCACTTGTAATGGTAATGATATTGCAAAAAAAACAACAACAAAAACATAACAAATAAAAGCCAAATGCTATTTTTATAAATATATGTAATTTTCCAGCCATTAACCAATACAACAATCACATACAGCAACAACAACAATGGCAACGTTAACAACATGCACACGGACATAACGTTGTCGACTGCGGCTGCGGCTGCGACTGCGCGGCCAGCGTCCAAAGATCCCAGCCACACAGCTGCTCAATCCGGCATGCCTCCCACACCTCCCCTTCTCTCTTCTCTCTCTCTCTTTAACTCTCTCTCTCTCTAACAAGCAGCCCACTCGAATCCGACTTTGCGTGTGTCGTCATCAGTTTCGGTTTTTTTCTTTCTTTCTGTATTATTATTGTTATTGTTGTTGCTGTTCAATTTCGTACGATGCTGTAACACGTTATGCAACCAACAACGAACAAACCAACACGCAGACTTCCAGAAAGAGTGCGAGAGAAAGAGAAAGAGAGAGAGTGGCGCAGGCAACTAATGGCAACAACAATAACAACAAGAGCAATTACATATGTATAGAGCTCAAGTTCAAGCCAACAACACACAACACACTAAACACACACCACACACAGCACAACACCAAAAACAGGCAAGCAAACGAAACAGGCCGCAAAGAGAAGCTACAGACGAAGTCACCGTCGCGGCCAAAAACAAAAACATTTTATTTTTGGAGCCCAGCAGCCGTTTGGGAAAAAAGCAACAACAAAGCCAAACTGGTTGGCAGTTAACACGCACTTACACACATACACACGCGCACACGTACACAACGAAGAGCGGTCGCTCAACAGAGACGCGTGCGCGGCCGGCGGTTGTGCACACAGCGTTGCCAGACTGACTTTGTAGGCGTACACTTATGTACTTTATGTACGTACGAATATGTTTCATTAAACAGCGGTACTTCTATGTATGAAAAATACAGTGCATATATTCACACAAATTTTATTTACAACTCTACAATTTTAAGATTAAATTTTAATTTACTTAATTTTTATTTTTTTAATTTTTGAAATTTACGAATGGCAACTCTAATTTCTGCTCATTTAATTAATAATCATATCGTGTAATCTTTGATTGAATAATTCTTGAGTGATTCATTTGACTATCGTTGCAATGAACTAGCTTCTAGTTGCTTATCGTATGCATTGATTCATGCTTGATGTATATATATATATTTATTTTATTGTATCAAATAAAATTGCCGAGTCGGTTTCAAGTGCTCCGAGTAGCTTCACACTTGGCGATTTATCGCATTTGGAACGGAACTTTCGCACTCTTATTCCAATATCTGAATTTTATTCGTCATTCGGCTTTTCTATTTCCCCACTAGATAATAATTCTATGCACATTTGCTTCGTTCCTCATTTTTACTCAATATTTCAAAGCGAAGCCGACATCGAGCTCAGCTGATATTTGTCGACAGTCTGGCAACGCTCAGAAGCAACTAGTCTGCGCAACAAGTTGGCAAACTTTTACGATTGTTATGACCAACTTTGCGCTTACGGCATCATCGCCTGCCGCTTAAGCTTGCATAAAGTACCACTACTACACACACACATACAGGCAAGGCAAGGCAAGGCAATCACCAGCGCGAGGGACACAGAGGGAACAGATACGACGGCGACGAAGACGACGCAACACTTAAACGTGTTCAAAACAACTTCAAGTTGGCCGCGCATTCATCTCTGTATATATAATATATATATATATATATATATTATGTGTGTACATGTGTGTGTATGTACGAAAGACAAGATAAACAGGAGTACAGCCCGGTATACCCTGTGCCCAATTCAGCAATCAGGAGGGGTTGCGGGGCGAGTGACACTCCCGTCGTACAATGAAAACAGAGACAAATAGATCAGAGCAGCGACGTCGACTGAGGCCGATGCAAAACTCTAGTTATGTCTGTGTGTGTATGGCTTTTATTTATTTTGCTTTTGCTTTTTGCGCTATATACGCAGACATCGTGTGCATGTATGTGAATGTTTTTATGTATTTATGGTTAACCAAGAGACTACAAGTTTCTATGCATGTGTGTATGTGTGTGCGCCGTCTTTCATCTAGGTGAGAATTTCCCTTTCATTTGAAAATGAAAATAAGTTTACTTTTCTTAGCAGTCTGGCTTTTGCGTGTTGTTGCTTCTTCTGCTTCCTCGTCTTTTTGTTTGGCTGAACGATGTTGGCAACATTTTCCTTATACACATGTTGCTGTTACCATTATGCATCAAGCCGCTCTTAAGTTTAGTCTTGATTCTTGTCGCCTTTTACCATTTGTTTCTAGAGAGAGAAAGAGAGAGAGAGAGTGAGAGAGCGAAGCAAGTGCTTTGCTAGTTCCGGTTGGATTTGGCACATCAACTCTTAATTTGACATTTTATGCATACGTACACACATACATATGTAAATTTTTTCTCATCAAACATAAAAATCAAACATATGATTACAATACTTTAATGTATGTTAATATGAGTGTATGCGTGTATTTATGTAAATAAGTATGTATTAGGCGCTGTTAGGTAAGATTTTGGTTGCTGTTGCTGTTGTTGGGTTAACGTTGGCTTGGCCTGGCCAGGCCTGGCTTGGCTTGACTTGGCTGCTGTTGTCTCGTAAACACGTTCGAACACACACACACACACACACATATATATATATATATATATATATATATATATATATATATATAATATATATATATATATATATATATATGTATACGAATATATATATATATATATATATTTATTTATTTATTTATGTGCATGTGCCTGTGTGATGCTGAAGACTGCTTGACTGACTAACTGGTTTATAAAGCCAACAACAACAACCACGACGACGACGACGCAATATCCATAACCTCGATGAGCTAACACCAATACACACACACACACACACATACACTTGCTCTGTAGCAGTGGCAGAGGGAGAGAAAGAGTAGGACTGAATGAGAAACTGAGCTAGAGAGAGAAAGAGAGGGAGACAGAGTCGCTCTTTATTCTGCTCACACGGATTGAAGCACAAAGCTTTGGAACAGGTAGGTTTGGGGGCGTCTGGGGGAGTCGTCTAAATGTATGTACGTATTTCGGTATGCATGTATGTATGTATGTGCACATATACTACATATACGCGAATTGAAAATGAATACATAGTTATTATAGGTGTTATTTATAATGCCAAAGCAAAAAAAACAACAACAACCTGCACGAACAGGTAACAAAGTTTTTTGTGGTTTTCAGGGAAAAGGGGGAGTGTTTGGGGGTAGTATTGGGGAGCTTATTTATGCATGTATATATCTCGACATCTACATCTAAATATATATATAGAGTTATGTACATCCATTTAAAGCTAGATTGGAGAGGGAATGAATAAAATTAACAATTAGTTACGAGTATTTGTCAAAACTGGAAGCCCAACCTGGCCTGGAAAAAAACAGCAAGCCGCCGCTGCCGCAGCAGAAGCTGCGAATTTTGCGGCTAATTATCGAAATGAATGTGGAAATACCGAAACCACATCATATCATATCAATTAATGAATTAATCTGATTGTAACCAAAATTAAAATCGATTACTTTGTCGTCTGATGATCAATTGTAATCAATTCAAAGTTGAGACCAAATCGTCAATCGATAACCTACCTCTAAATAAACTCACACTCGACATTCAATCAATCGACTCTCTCTCTCTCTCACACACACAGCAGCAATCAAGCACGATAACAACACAATTTTCTTTCAGCAACAAGAACATACAGCACTTCACAGCCACCCCCTTAACCCCTCCTCCCACCCAACTCCTCCACATCACACAAGTCGATCGTTTTAATTGTCACAAGGCGAATTTGACTTGGTAATTAACACATGAAGATCGCCGACGACGAGACGACGACTGAAGTCAAGCAGCCTAATGCATGCATGCGTGTTTCTGTTTCCCCTCCTACCCCCACCTACCGCCCCATCCAACACTGCACTCCTCCCCATCACCCGTTGCAAGAAGAAAAATAAAAACTCAACTGGTGAACAGTGTGTGTGGGGCAGTCAAATCGAACTCAAAATACAAAAAGTAGAACCAAAAACAAAAAGGAGAAGTGGGAGGAAGGAAAATGAGGAGGGGGGCAAATAGGAGCAGTCTACGTTGTTAAATCAATCGACAAACCCAATCGCATGATTCTGACTGTTGTTGTTGTTGTTGCTGTTGCTGTTACTGTTTTGCTGTCATACAGCTGTCAGCTGTAATCAATGCACTCATTCACACAAACACACAATTCAAATGAAACTCAGTTCGAGCTGATAAAGCAGACAATGCAACGTGAGGTTTACCAACGTACGTGCATCGTGCCGCGTACAGCGTGCTTCGTGCATCGTGCACAGGATCGATTTAAAGAGCAGCGAAGTAATCAAAAGCAAAAGCAAATCAAAGCAAAAGCACACAAGGAGAGGGAGAGCGAGAGAGAGAGAGCGAGAGTATTTTTGGATGTAACTGTAATATATTGGATATACTATACATACATATATATAAACATATATATATATATGTAAATATATATGTATATAATAGTTGGACTGCTGCTTCTCAAAATATACAATTATTTTCCAAATAATAAAATATAAATATATAAAATATTTAGTTATTATTCACTATTATTCCACTACAATTATAATGATAAATTTAGGTAATAATTTGCAAAAAATAAATATAAAAGTAAGCAATTAATGAACTATTTGTTAATAAGTTGTATGGCTAAGCCAACTTTCAACTTCAGTATTTATTGCTTGTGTTTAAATACAATTTAACATTTTTGACCGCAGTTGTACATACATACATAATATGTACATATATATTTTGCAATGACGTTTGCAACTTTTGTCGCTGCCGGGTTTCGTCAAATGTAAAATCCCCAGCTAAAAATCAGAAAAACCAGCCAAGCAACAATTACCACGTTATTATTTACATAATGTTGCCAAAGGCTTGGACTCAACTCAGTTCGACGCAACGCAACAAATCACAAAAACAGCAAATGCGAAGGGTGTGTGGAAGGGGGAGAGGGGGGTGCTAGGTAGGGCGACCAACTTGGCCCAAGCATCGATTGAGGTCTAGGTCGATTTAAGCATTTCACATTTTCGTGTCGTTTTCATTGTGCGTCCGTTGTTAATATTTGGTAAGCGCAAGCACACACACAAGCACATCGAGACACATATACACGCTTAAGCGAGAAGGTATGGCGATGGCAGCGCAAAGGCAGCGCATGCGCAAGCGAGACGTAATCGTTAAGCAATGACGCGAAGACAGGCCGACGCATGCGTCGCTGCTGACGTCGCGTCGTGCCAGTTTCGTTTCATTGCCAATCGTTGACGTTGACGTCGACGTCGACGCTTGGCTTGGCTTCCTCTTTCGAAGTCGTTGTTCGAACCGGCTCCAGCAGACAGACACACACACATACGCATACACGAAATACACACAATACATAATAATAACACAGCACCGCACACATAATAAAATACAATAAAAGAAAACTTCACAAACATTAAGCAGCAACAGCAACAACTTGGCCTTGCTAAATTCGGAGCACAACAACCATTAAAAAACCCAACAACATCGACTAACAAATAAAAAATCAAAAGAGCAGAAAAAGAAAAAACAAAATAAAAACAAAAAGCGAATCCGCCACAATGTCGAAGGGTTTCCATATACATATAATAAATTAAATAATATCTTGCTGCTGCTGTTTTTGTGGTTGTTGTTGCT
The DNA here is from genome assembly GCA_035042145.1 of Drosophila kokeensis. Taxonomy (NCBI): domain Eukaryota; kingdom Metazoa; phylum Arthropoda; class Insecta; order Diptera; family Drosophilidae; genus Drosophila; species Drosophila kokeensis. The sequence continues at coordinate 1,215,390 of JAWNLT010000419.1, read as the reverse complement.
GCTTATTCTGGTGTTGTTTCTTCTTCTTGCTGCTTACAACAACGCTGCTGTCGCAATGCAGGGCGCACATTTGTTGCTGTTGCGTGTGCGCAGTTTTCGCATTTTACCATTTGAATTTGCCCTCTGCGAGCAAACGCAAAAAAAAAAAGAAAGAAAAAATATGTTGCAATCGTTGATTGCTAAGCAAAATAGCAAACCAAAACCCAAATACAATTAAAACAACTGTAGGCTAAAAAAAGCTAACCAAAGCAAGCATGATTCGTACAAATTTCTCTCCCACTCTCCACTCTAGACACGCAAGCGCGATTACATTGAAATGTTGTGCAATCGATTGCAGTTTCCGATTTAAAGTTGTAATCGAAATTGCAAGTTGCGTGCCAGATAATAAGTGAGAGACGCAAAGGAAGCAACAAATTCGAAAAAGGGCACGCAAAAATGGGGACACACACATATGTATACATATACACATATACATATTGTAATAGAGAAGGCTGTGCAAGTATGGAAATGTTATGGAGAGATGTCAATTTCGTTACGCTGATGAGTGTGTGTGTGTGCGCGCACGTTTGTATGTATTTATGCATTTAGGTTAGTTGCATTTCAAATGGGATGCTAATGCCGAAATTGTATTAATCACATCTCGAGCAGAAACTATTGTCGTGATACGATACTAGTGCACACCCGATATGACGAGCATTCTTTTTGAATTAATGCCTTATTTCATAGCCTTCGACATTCATATGTAGATATAATATAAATATAATATTTTCGAGCCCAGATCTGTTAATCAATACAGGAAATATAATGCACATCATGAACAACAGTTTGTCTGTCTTTTTAACATATTTTGAAGCAAATATTACTGGTCGTGTGAAATTGTTTCCGTTCTTAATATATTATTTACATCTGTTATCTGTTTTCTACTGAAATGATCTAAAAGATCATTTGTACGTAAGTATGTTCGTACGTTGCTACCTTATAGAGATAAAACCAAAATTGTGTTCTTTTCTGACAATCTCTTAAATCACATGTAGCAACAACTTCAGATGATAAAAGTAGTAAACAGCAGCAGCAACATTTCTCTGTTTTGCTTTCAAAATACATACACACAACTGTAAAGTAAGTATGTATGTATGGATATATGTATGTATGTGTGTATGTATGTATGTATGGATGTATGTATGTATATATGTATGTATGTATGGATGTATGTATGTATGTATGCATATTGCCAAACTGATAAGCTGACATACATATTATGTGTAGCCTACAGCTGATCTACATAACTGTTACTATATGTATACTTATACTTATGCATGCATGCATTGAACTTGTCATCTTCGGTGCTTTTATCGATTATCAGTTTTATCTTCATTTGCTTCTTTGAGTTTCCCTCGCCACTCACCACCAATGGCAGACAATGCTACTCTGTCCCTCTTCAAACTGTTCTTGTTGCCCGCTGGCTATCAGCGCGCCGTGGCAGAGTGTCAAACCTTATCGGCGTTCCTCGCTCTCTACGCAGTTACATATTTTGTATGTGTATGTGTATATACTTACTTATGTGCATACAGCCATACAGCTAGAAGCTACATATTTATGCGTATTCTGTATTTGTGAATGTTTCAACTCGACGAATTTACGACATCAATATATTATTGTCATCGTCATCAACATCGACATCGACTTAAATTTCATTATAGTGTTCTTGTTGTTATTACCGTTGTTTGCATTTACATTCTAAAAGGTTAGGTCTCTAACTCTCTATCTGTGCTTTTCATCTCAATTAATAATTTAGCTTTTTGGCTCGCATAACAAGTGTTTTTAGTTACAAGCCATAAATGCAATAATGTTGTTTTAAGAACAACGTAATCCCACCCATGCTGTTTCTGCTCCTCTCTTTCTCTCTCCATCTATGCTTATTGGAGGAAAACTGTCAGCTTGACTGTCATTACAATATCCCTTACACATGCTCTTTCTGCTACGCTCTTTCACTTACGCACTTACTCACACACTCTCTCTCTCGCTCTGTCTGTATCCGCTGATCCGGCACCTTTCCACTCCTGTCATGTGCGCGACAGGCAGAACCACTTGTTTATGTGCTGCTTGTGGTTGTTGTTATTGTTGTTCTCTTTTGCTGCTCTATATCAAAGTTCTTAGTGCTTATCAGTAAACAGCAACAACAAAAAGAAGAACACAAACACTTTTGACGTTAATGTTCGGGAATATATAAGTATATGTATAGATGTTTTGTAGTTGTAAATGTATATATGTGATATATGGCTGATCACGGTGCACTCCAAACTCAAACAAGCAAATGCATTACAAGAAGTAATGAAGCACATTCGAAAAAAAGAACAAAACATGTGCACATGTTGTTTTTGCTTTTGTTGTTTTTATTGCTATGACAACTCTAGCAGCAACCCCTGCCACTTCCCTTCCCCCTCATTCTACTAATCCTACTCCACTTTATGAGCGCTATCCGGCAGCTCCGAGACCCCTTGCTGACAGTTTTTTGTTTGACACTCACACATGCACAGTTTTCCTCTCTCTTTGTAACTCTCCCTGGCTTACTGTGTGTGTGTGTCATTTAATTAGATAAGAATACTTATTATTGGGTTAGTTAGTTCACATAATAATAATCTTTTCTGTTTTTTTTTTCTTGTTGCTTTCGGACGCGCGATAAGCAAAACTGAAAACTGAACAGCGCGAGTAGTAGAAAAAGCAGCAGCGACAGCAACAGTGGAGCAAAGAATGGTACCAAGGAAACAAGGAGATCATAAATTGGATCCGTACAATATATATATTTATATATATATATATACATAAATACATTTGTATTTACAGTGGAAAAAAATAAGACGCCTACAGCTGGAATTACAATCGAATTCTTCAATTTTATAATTTTTTAGTAAATGTTCAAATCAAAATGCTGCTCAACAATTTCCAATTCATGGCATTTATCAATTTGGGAATTTTTGAATACATTCGAAAAAACACTAAATTTTGAAATTCATTTCAAATCGGATCCATTGAATCAAAACAAAATAATTTAGAACATCAAAATGTTGATCTTTCAAACACATTTCACATTATTTATTATGCAGTTAATAACATTAAACAAATAAAATATTTTTAGTTGTGCACACATTATATACTCAGGAAAGCAACAAGGTGCACTTGATAATAATTAGAGAAGGGGAGGTGCAGTGGATACAGCGGTAGGGGGTAGATTAGGTTGGTTGCCTGAAAACGCACACGTACACACGCACACAAGCACACAGAAGTGGTCGCTTTGGTTTGTTTGCATTTCTCATGTACGTTTTGGACTCTGTTTCGTGCTGTTCCTCCTCCTTCCTCTTGTATCCTACCCCACTCCCCAGCTTCTTGTCAGTTGCCTGCGCCAATATATATCGGCAATGTGATAACCCTCAACCAAAAACTCACAAGGCAAACAACAACAGCCAAGCCAAAGGCAGTATAATAAAAATAAAAATAATAACAGCAAAAAAGTAACACAGTGCTAAACAGGCTATGCAGCAGGCAAGGAAAGGGAAGGTGCTGCAGGCAAACACACACACATGCAGGCAGACCGACAGATCGACAGACTCAGCAGAGTTGAAGTCGGGGCCAACATGTTGGGAATATGCTGAACACGTGTTCGCAAGACAAGACAGGGACGCGCGGGCTGCGTGTGTGTTTGAGGGGGTGGGGGGTTTGGCTTACAGTTACAAGCAGGCAGTTTAGAACACAGCAACAACAAAAACAACAAGCAAATGCACGCACTCTCAATCCCTCGCTCGCGCTGGCAAATGCGATCTGTGTGCTGGCAAATGTAGTCGTTTCTTGCTGTTGTTGTTGTCCTGTAAAACCAGTTGAAAGAGCAGACGACGATGGCGACGCCTGCCCGCAGAAAAGCGAATCAGCCGACGACAACTACGACTGCAACAACAACAGTAAGTAATCAAAAAGCGACAGTGAATGTGAATGGAAATCTACGAAACAAACGGCGACCGCAAAAGTCGCTGCTGCCGTCGACGTCTGCGCAGACGGCGGCAACTTCATTATATAATAGATTCGATCCGAACTCGAATTCGATGGCGATTGGATTTTTAGCTGTTGTTTTCTTCTTCTTCAATTCGTTGCCGTTGTTTTTCTTGAATTTTTTTATTTTTTTGGTTTTTTGGAATGACGAGCAAAAGGAAATGGAAAGAAAAAAAGTAATGTTGCAAGCAAAAACAAAATGCTAAATAAGACAAATTTGTGTTGCCTTCTGCGTTGCGGAAATTTCGAGCTGTCCTCCACTCCACTGCCCCCCCTTCTACAACTTCTTAACGTGCCCGCTTATCACTGTTTTCTAGAGCCCGCATTAAAAGCCGAAATAAGCGTAAACATTTGCTTAACAAAATTTCATCCACAAAAAAAAAATACAAATAACAATCATAATAAATAATCGCAGTGTAATAGTAACCGCAACGGAAAAACCCCCTTGCCCAGAAAATATGAATTGAAATAAGACTGGAACACAAACAGGGTCAACACTCATGTCACATTTTAATATCCCCCCCCCCCACACACACACACACATACACAATTCTCAACTTAACTTGCGTCATTAGAAACTTCATCACATACTATTATATATAATACAATATATTTTTGAGGTTTTTTGTTCCAGTAATTTATTGAAATATTAGCGTTATTTGTAGAAATTAATTTGTGATTTGAAGATTTACTCAATAGTTGGCTTTAGCTTGATTCATTTGCGGTTGGGTCAATTTCAACGTCAGCATAGATCCAATGCCAAGAGAAAAAGATTCATTAAAGTCGTCAAATTTAAACCGTTTTTAATATAATCATTGGCATAGTCAGGTATAAGCAGGGGCAGGCTATATTTATCTCAATGTATTTGCTCTGTTTAGCTCGAGATTATATGAAATTTCTTGCCAAAGTAATCAATCTATGGTTAACCTCTAACACCCTGTATTTCAACACACAGTGATAACGGTGTATTGACTACAAACACACACACACACACACACTCACATTTATACATATTTACATGCATATATAAGTACAATAAACCGTTGTTTATTTGGAATAGTCGCTACTTTAGTGCTTATCATTAAATTATTTTGCAAGTTAGCATTTAGGTTAAAGATTTGATAATTTATCATAGTAAGTGTTATTGTTACTATTATTGTTATTATTGCTGGCCTATCACTAGCTCTATTTCTCCGTCTCTGCCTCTGTCCCTGAAGGCGGCCAACGAGCCGCGTCGACCCCACCGCAAGAAATATAAGACACACACATACACATACGAATACGTACACACACACAGACACACACACACACACACACATGCATATGTATGTACTTTGCCACTCAATTGAGCGGCCATTAGCAAGGCAGCAGCAGCAAACAGCAACATAAAGCGCATATGAAGACAATTTTAAGATTACAACAACAACAACAACAACTACGCCAGGCAATGACAATAGAATATGAAGTGGATGGCAGGCGAGCAGGAGAGCAGGCGCATGCTCGACTCCTCGCTCAATAAGCGCGTCGCAATCAAGATCGTGAGAGCCACCCAGTAAGTGCAAGCGAGAGGGCAAGCTGATACATAGCGGTTGACGCTGATGTTGTTGCTGTTGTTCTTGGTGTTGGTGTGGGAGATAGCGAACGATGAGCGACGACATCGCACGAGTGCACACACTCAACGGCTGACAGACAGACGTAGAGACGTTCACGGTATTGATACATACACGCAACCACAGCCACATGCATAACAACCCAACTCATACATATTTATTTATTTATTTCGCTCAGCTCGTTTGCCCGTTCGCTTTTTTTTTTCTTTATTTTTTTTTTATTTCTTGTTTTACAACTCAACGATAATAATAATAATAAGCAACAGCAGCAGCAATCGTCAGTAACTGGCACGCAAATAATTTATATACATATATATATATTTTGTATTTTTGTTGAATTGCATTATTAAAACAGAAAACAGCAACAAAAAAAAAAACAAAATATAAATATAAATACACATAAAAAAATATAAGCTTGCACATTCGGCTGCTTGCTTTGCCAACATATTGCTGTGTGTAGATCTACATGTGTGTGGGTGCACGCAACTCCATCACACAAAGCATACAAGTTGACCTGCGAACGAAGACTTGGATTGCATATTAATCGAATTGTGTTCAATCGTATCGCATGAAATGAATTGACGTTCCAAGCGAGAGGAGCTAAAGAAATTCCCCTTCTCCATCCTCTTATATTGCTGCTTCTTGTTAGGTAGGTAGGTAGTCCAAGTCGGAGTCACAGCAATGGCGACGACGCGACGTCGGGACATGCGCACACATGCACATACACATGTGCATGCATATGCATATGCATATATATATGTATGTGTGTGCGTGTGTTTGTGTTTGTTTGTTTGTTTGTTTGTGCGCATGTCTACAATGCAGCGGCCGCGACTGCGTTGTTATCGCCTTGGCAGGAAATGGAATTATATTCGTAAAAAGTGGTTGCTCGTTCGTTCGTAAGTAAAAAAAAGTGGCGCTGTCCCTTTGGCCTCGCAGTCCGCTGCTTTATTTAAGTGTGTGTGCTTACAAATGTATAATTATATTATATATAAATAGTATATAAACGAAATTGAATTACGAAGCTATGAGGATTTGATTTAAGAAACTAAGCATTTTGCTTTTGGGCGCAACCAAAAGGCGGCAGCAGTAGTAGCAACAACAACATCAAGCTAACTAACCAAGCAACCACACAACAACAACCGTGCATTTAAATTTCATAATAAAAGTAACGAAACAACAACAACATCATCAGCAGTAGCAGCAACTACGAGACGACAACGAAATCAAAAGTTATGCGAAAAAGTGAATTTCAGCTGAGCAACAAGCAGCAGCAGCTTCATCCACCTGACAACAAATAAAAAAGTGAACGCATTTTGCGAGCACAAAAATAAAAAAAAACATGCGACATGCAAAGCAGCAGTAGCAGAAATTATGATACAAAAAATTAATACATACAAAACGTGTTTTTGCATTGCGATATCGTTACGGACAAACTTGTCGCCTGCGCAAAACAAAAACAGCAAGAAACAAAAGCAACAAGCGCTGATCGCTCGCTTGTTGCAGCAGTTTCAATTTCAGTTATGCTTGTGTGTGTATTACATATATGTATTAATACATATGAATATATATATATATATATATATATATATATATATGTGTGTGTCGAGTTGCGCCCTTTCGCTTTCAGCGGCAATTTGTTGCTATTGCTTTGCCTACTGCTGCCGTTGTAACAGTTGCAGTTGTCAAAATAAAAGAGAGGAGAAAAAACTGCTGCGTAATGAGCGATTGCGATTATGAAAACCAAATATTTTCCATTGCATTGCAATAATCGGTTTGCAGCCATTCAATAACAATCGATAACAAGCCAAGCAAAGTTCAGGCAATCAAACAGAAAAACACAACACGCGACAAAATCAAAAACAAACGCACAAAAAATAAAAAAACAAAAGCTTTGCAAATTTTATCGGACATCAACCTGTTACAAATGTGTCCGCCTCTGGTGTGTGTGCCGTTTATTGTCGCTCATTGTACATAGTTGGTTCTACTTGACCCGTCCGGCACTGCACTCAGTTATACGTTGCTGTTCTTGTTGTCTCACGCGAAAACAAAATGAGCCCCCTTCCAGTCTTCCCCTTCTAGCCATCCTTTCTATTCGCCTACCACCAATTTGCCGCGTTAATAGCAACAATTTTGCACGTAACCGCAATCGAGTCACGGCAATAACTTTAAACTTGAGGCTCTTTTGCACGGCTCAGCTCAGCTTAACTCAGCCTCTCCACAATAAAAGCAAAAGGCAAAAAAAAAAACAAACAAAAAATCACTAAACGAAAATCCAAACCCGGAACTTGCTGACTTAATCGAATTTGTTGTCGATCAACAACAACAGCTGTTACTGCTGTTTCTGTTAACGCAGACGTCGCAGCAGCAGTCACTTAAATATGTGTAGATGATCATAAGCTTTTTATATATGTATGTATTTTTAATGATGATCAATGCAAACTGTTTTCAACAGTCAATTACAGCTGGTACTACGAAATGAAAGAAAGACAGGATGCTTTTGCCACCTGCTCACTTATCAACAATAAAAGCAACTGCCTTATCAGTTGGTTGTTATTTATTATTATTATTCTTGGCCTTTTTGTTTTTGTTCAGCTCGTAAGACTTGTGAGTGTTTTGCAACCAAAATAATTGTGAATCAACTCAACGAGACTAATAAAAAGAAATGTTGACAAAATGCATATTGTATTTGTTTATTTGTAGATCCTGAGCATAGTGTAGAATTTTTTGTAGACTTACCACCGTCTGGAATATGTCATCGCACTTGAAATAGTGTGAATTGCCGCCGCCGACGATATTTGCAGTTGCTGACGATTTTTGAACAATTGTCGCAGACATTTTGGTTGCTTTTTTGTTGTTCGTTCTTCTTTCTGCTCCGTACTGCACTCGCCTCTCTCCACTCGGCACTCTCGTATTTCACTGGACAACGCAAAAACGACGAAAAACTCTTTATCTTTGTTATTAATATTTGCTGGACGTTCGGTGTTTTTTTTTATTTATTTTTTTGCTGACTTTAGAATTTTTTAGAATTGGTATTTTTTGTATTTGCACTAGTTGAACGTTTGGTATGGCTTCTTGAAAATTTTAATATTTGCTAGTTAAATTGTAGTTCGTTTTTGATGTTGATTTTATTATTGCGCTGCGCGTGTTGCATTTCAATCAACAAGCTAGAAGAGGAAGAGAAACGAGAAAACAACGACAGCGTTAGAAAGAATTCCACTCCGAATTGAATTGAGACTCGCGGAGCAGGCAAAAAAAAAAAAAAAACAAAACATACACAAATACAGCTACACGTGTATTTCTCGTGTGTGTGTGTGTGTGTGTGTGCATGTGTGTTTGAGTGCGCGTGTCTGTGTGTGTGTTTGAGTGCGCGTGTCTGTGTGTTGGTGTGTGTGTGCTACGATTGCGCTCGAATGTAAGCCGGCTCGGCTCTCAAAAAAGGATTTTCACGCACATGTGTCAAACATAAAATAGGCGTAGAAGCGAGAAGGAAAGCGAGAGCGAGCAAGACCGATTTAAAAATTCAACGCGTCTGTTTTGTCCCTTTTTTATTTGTATGTAGTAGTTGGTTTTTTTTCTGTGTTTCAAAACAGGCGATCGTTAGTATTATTGTTGTTGTTGGTGTTTGCTTTGCTTTTGTCGTCTTCGTTTTCGTTCTCAGCGGCAACAGATAAGCTTGTCGTCTTGTCGTTCTTTCGTGTTCTTTACTCACACGGCGCAACTGCGATTGTGTACGTTCTGTGTGTGTGTGTGTGTGTGTGTGTGTGCCTTCCAGTGGTGGTCGTATTTCAGCTCAAATCACATGTCTGCCTATGTTAGTGCTTGTGTGTAATTTTGTTGCTGCGCAAGCAGAACAAACGCAGGCAGCCAGTCAAAGGCAGACTTTGTTATTGTCATGGATTCTTCTTCTTCTACTATTTTTCTAATTTCCTTTTATTTTTATTCTGTTTTCGCTTTTTTTCTGTAAGCCTCTTTGGCTTATTTTATACACAGTTCGGTCCTTTGTCGATACGAATTTGGGCGCGCCTATTTGAAAAATTCGATTTTTATTATCAGCTAGAGGAACGTTCACAGCAGAAACTCGTTTCAAAATTCCCGCGCACTCCACACACACTTCAATTTCAGTATTTTGGCTGGCAGAACCAACAAAAAACAAAAACAAAACAAAAATGAAATAAATAATTTAAAACAATTGGCAATTGAAATTGCTGTTTTTTTTTTTTTAAGTGTTTCAATAACAAATTTGTCGCCGCCTACTCTTGATCAATTGTCGATCGCATGTAAAATCAAATTAAATTTAATTAAAAAAAAATTTGTTTAATCACAACACAATCACACTTTTAGCTTACTTTGCTGCTGAGCACAAAAACTAACTTAAATACGAGTTGCAAAATATCCTGGCACGTTTTGCACCTTTGTTTTTGTGCAGCAGGCAAAAAAAACACGTCCGCTCTCAATAATGAATGTTACAAATATGAACTGTTATCCCATTGTAGCGATGATCACCGATCGACGGCAGCATGAACAATATCGAAAATACATTCGATCGTAAGCGGTACGATCTTATCGATAACAATTCGCCTACCATTTGCACTGTTAAACTCATTCAGCACTGTTATTTATGTGTGCCACTAAATGTTACTATTACATTCCAAATGACCATGTTATATTTTTAAAATTAGCTATTAACAATTAAAAAATCAGTTAATATGCTTCACTAGCATTGATTAGTTAGCTTAAATTTAGCTGCATTTAAAATCATACTCCATTGGCTGCATCAATTTTGACTCGAAATGGTACTGTTCCTGGTAATAGTAACCATCAAATGGCAACTGGGCGCCAAATAATTTGATATTTGAAATTTGAGTTTCCTTTATTTAATATTTTTTTTTTTTCGTTCTTTCCACGGCGTTTGCAGACTAACAACCGACTGTATTGGCATTGATGAACTGAACAAATAACTGGGGCACCTGCGCCAGAGGTGCCGGCGTTGTCTGGCTCGCCCGACACGTGCTCGTGATGAACTTTTGCCGCAAGCGATTCAGCTGCATTGCATTCATCGATGTGGTCACCTTGACCTTGACGGTGCTTCCCCTAATGCGCAACTGACCAAATGCCCCAATTTTGGCCGCACCCAGTATTTCCTTAATGATCTCCTGCATAATAATGTCCAGTTCATACAGGTAATTTGTCGCGCCCAAAGGCGGCTAAAATAGACAACAATAATTACAATAATCGAAATCAGTAAAGTGCAATAAATATAACAATTAACATACGTTTTGTGTGCTTTGATTGGGCGGCAATGGCTGCGTCTCATACAGCGATTTGTATATAGCCTCCATATCGAGGGCATCCTCGGGCAGTGCCACTACCAATGGACTATCCCAGCGACTGCTGCTCTGTGGCTCCTCGTAGCGCATGCACAGCGCATCGAATATTTCGCGGGTATACGGCACATTGGAGTTGTTTGGCAGACGCAGTTGATCAGCTTGCGCATCCAATTTATCCGGCTCGTTGCGCTCTATGTTGAATGTCCAAGCCTGCTCCAGCGGTATGCAAGTAAAAAGTGTGCATTGAGTCGTCCTTGCCGCCTTGGTCATGCAGTGCAGCTCATAGCGAAAGCCTAAAATTGATGTGGATCAAAATATGGGTCAAGTGCTACAAATTGAGACCACAACAATGTATGTGTGTGTGATATAATTGCACCTTTGATATAATTGCCCGCATCGAGTATGACTACATCGTCTTTGTTGAGTTGTCGCGATGCCTCCGATTTAAGATCGCTGCGTACAACCTTCTCGCTTTGTGAGCCGTTGTAGAAGGCGTTCTTCTCGTAAAGCGCTTTGGGCACCGCCTCGTTCTCGCTTATTAGATGCACCTTTTTGCCTTTGCCCGCTAAGTAGTCGTGCAGCTGGCGAGCTCGAGTGGATTTGCCGCTTGCCGGTAGGCCTGTGATTACTACAATTGGCATTTGAACCTGTCCAGGAAATTGTGTTGATTGCAAAATGTTTCCTCAATTGTTCATGTGCTGATTGCTATCGATATTGTGTGTCGGGTATCGATACTATCGGCACGCCACTATGCCTGTGACAGTGTTGCTCAGCGCTTTAAAAATGTAAAATAAAACAATTGCCGCACAATTCACAGCCAGCCTGACCTGGACCAGATTCCATTGCTTCACTGCCTTCATCGTATCATTTGCACCATGGCGGAGAGCCGCAGGCGTTTCCGCAGCAAAAAGCGGGTGAGTTCGCACGTACAGTATGTGTATATATGTAGTCGATATCAAGGTTTCAACTATGAATATGCGTAGGATGAAGAGCGTCCAGGTCCATCATCGTCAACGCACGTAACAATTGCGCGTCGCGAGAATTTGGGCTCACCCGTTGTTGGGTGCGTGCATCCAAAGATACTGCTGAAAAAGGAGCTCGATGCGAATACCGGCAGTAGCAGCAGCGGCAGCAACACCGAGCTGCCCACATCCATCAAAACGATCATCGTCAATCGCAGCGAGGTGCCAACCCAGCAGCGCAACAGCTGCGAACGTGCCACGGGTTTCAGCTCCAGCGTGTCATCAACCACAGCTGCTACTACCACGACGACGCCGACGAACACTCGTGCAACTACCCCTATTCCTGCAATTACTCCTACTCCTACAAGTACTGCAACTAGCATACCCATATCCGCATCCGCATCCTCATCCAGTGTATGCTCGCCACTCACCTCAGCCAGCAAGGAGAAGGCGAATGGCAGCACATCGGCTGCTGGCATGCAGGATGCCCAGTTGGGGCCGCCGCGCATGACGCGACCAACGCCGCTGCTCAATGCGCACGCGCGAAAACTGTTCCACAAGAGCAACACAGACTTTACTGTCATCGGTGTGCTGGGTGCGCAGAGCGTGGGCAAATCGACGCTGCTCAATCTGCTGGCGTCGGAGCGTCCCAGCGACTATGATTACTATCAGCATCTGTTTGTGCCGAATGCGAACGATTGGACATTCCCCATTAGGCATCGATCCAAGTCGCAGCAGGCAGCCAGCTCCAGTTCTGCGGCCGCTGCCAGGAACGTGCTGCATCCACGCACCGATTGCCTCCAGTTCTTCATCACACGGGAGCGATATGTGCTGCTGGACTCGGCCCCGATGCTGGCTGGCTACGGCACAGCCAAGGATGCTGATCACTTGGATCTGCATACGCTGTCCACCATGATGCAGCTGCTCAGCGTCTGTCACGTCCTGCTGGTGGCCATCGATGACATTAATCTGGAGCAGTTGCGTCTCCTCCACGCCGCGTTGCGTCTCCGCCCTTGCCTCCCCTGCAAGAGCTATGTACGCGACGATCTGCCCCAGGTGCTGTTTGTAAGGACGCGCGCCCAGCGCCAACACTTTGAGCCCATCAATCGCGAGCGCCTGGACAGGCAGCTGGAGCTGCTGTACTCCGGCACCAATCTACCCATCTATCGAGGACGGGGCGAGGCCCGCACAATTAATACACTGCTGCTGCCCCAGCTGAGCAGCAATGCGGCCACAGCGCATCATCCCAATTTGGCGGAGCTGGTGCGTCAGTTCCGTGAACGCGTTCTCGGCACAGTGCGACTGGCGATGTGCCAGCCCAGCAACGATTTCAGCGAGATGCACTGGTTCGACATGATCGCGGAGGTAGCCACCAAATGCAACGCGGCAAGCCACCACTTTCAGCAGATCTATGCCGAGGACAAGCTGAGTTATCTGGAGATGCGCACCAAGCTGCCAACCGACTCCAGCTGGCGCAACGACTTGTGCTGAGCAACGCAGGCAGCGTCATGGATTAGAGTGGGATAGCTATAGATGAGATTATTTGATCATGTTCAGCCGATTGTTTTCTATATATCTATATGCATATATCTGATCGAACCGAATCTTTCTTGCACAACTTTTTACAGGGTATGTAAAGCGACACTGCCTATTTGTGTGCTTCCTTCCAGTTCCAAATTCAAATCACAATTTGTACTTTACCAATTTTGGAGTAATTAAAAAAAAAACCATTTGGAAAACACGTTTAGTGTAATTCGAAGAGAAATTCTTAAATTTAAGTCAAAGGCTATTTGTGAATAAACTAAAGACAACAATTTATGATTGTCCAGCATTTGAAAGCGGGTGGTTGTGGTGTCTAGTGTGTGTAGATCAAGGTGTGCCTTTTGTTTGGTAATGTTTGATATCACGTTGGCTTTGGTTCGCGTTCAGTCTCAAAATCAACTTCAACATTGAGATTGACATTGGCATCGTTGTTGCTTTGGTGCACTATCAGATCTGGGGGCTCCTTTTGCTCCTGTTGCTGCTGTTTCTGATCAAAGTTCATTGGCGGCTTGCGGCAGACCCAGAAGAGGCTTTTGTATTTGCTCTGCTTCATCGATAGCGGATTCTGCGCATATTTGGTGCTGATGCCGGTGCGTGTGCTGATTATGTCGAAACCGATGCTCTCCATAATGATGACCAGATCCTCGTACGTCGGCTCAATGCTGTCCTCCCCGCTGATGTCGCTGTAGTGGTACAGCAGCGGTCCGAGATTCACCCAAATGCCACCAGGCACTAGAATTCTGCAAGGAGAAAGCTTTTTTTGTTGGAATTTTGGGCCAGGATTGAAGATGTTGCTACTCACTTGTAAATGGTGCGTATAAAGTCAATCACATTGTTGGCGCAGTCGATGAAGAAGCATGTGGCGACACAATTATAGGCATCCGGCGTCTTGTACACCTTGAGGAAGTCACCCGCTGCCATCTCAATGTTGCCCTTGGGCGGATATTTAACGGGGCAAACGTCTGGGAAGCGCACGGGAGCCACCTGATCGGCGCGACGCATATTGTTGACATACTGATGCACCCAAGGATACAGGACATGCTTGTCCTCGTAGTCGCACAGATTGAGCACGAAATTCGATGCGATCAGCATGAAGTAGGAGAACTCATTGCCCTCGCAGGAGTAGCCCCGACAGGCGAGCTCATAGGTGAGCCTGCCCAGACCAGCGCCGGGCACCAGAATCTTAACCTCGTTCAGTTTGCTGCAAAAGTTGCCAGTTAAATGCTATATATATACATTTGATGTATATTCTGGTTCACTTACTAATCAGTCGGCTTGTAATACTCCTCGATGCTGTCGATGATGGGCCTGTGCGATTGCTCACGCTCCACGGCGCATTCGGAGCTCCAGTCGCGCGCTATCAGTTTCAGTGTCGATTGAGCCTTTAAAATTTTGAGAGTTTCAACAACATCATCATCATCTTGACCATCAACAAGAAAATTAGTCTGAGATAGAAATATTTATATGGTTTATGGATATTAGTTTTTTTTCTCTTTTTTTGTTGAAGGAACAAGAAGATATTAATCTCAAAATAAATTTGAAATGCCGACCAGACCTTAATGCCTGACTTTAGATAGGATGATAAATGAATAATAATCCGCAAATATTGTGAATTATTATTGCAAGTGATGAAACTAGCGCAAGCATATGTACGACAGAGATGGGAATAACTGCACTGCTGCTTGCTGTCACTCTCTCTTTCTCATCCTCTCTCTCACTCACTTGATCCATGTCACCATGTCGGACATGATCTGGCGTCTCGTCCTGCTGGTTGGCGTCGCTATCTGCGCCATTATCTCCCGTTGGATAGAGAAGACGATCCTGCAAAATCTCTCGAATCACAGCCTGATTGCAGTCGATGCAGTTGCGCACATTATCCAAGTGCGAACGGTATTTGGACAGCAGAAGCTGATCGTCCGCAGCCAAACTATTCAGGTAATCTTCTGTCTTGTTCACCCTCAGATATGCATACCGTCTGTGGAGTATTTAGATGTAGGTTTAAGATTATAGCGAGTGTTCTAAACACACCCACACCCACAAATATCAATCCGCATGCCGCCTAAATTGATTTTCGTTATCAGCAGTTGGACAAGCGCATGCATGCACATACTGTATTTCAAGAAAGTATTTGGATTTTGCAATTCCCTTTTCGGCATATCCCGTTAGATTAGTTTAAGTTAAGTTTTAAGCGATATGAACAAGTTTTGCACACGGAATAATGCATGGATTCAACTCTCAACTCTCAACTACATCAAGCCGGCATATCCTGTTAGAAATGAACGGCCTTTTTTTATTCCGTTGGAAATTGTTCGTGCATCATTTTTGCATAAGTCATAATATAAGAAATAACGGCATTTGATATCGTCATTGGAACATTACATTTTAAAATTTCACAACTTTCCAAATGAAGGAATCTTGTTTATTTTTTGTTAACAAGCCTACTTTGTAGGAGAAAAAAAAAAACTAAATAATAAAATACTTGTTTGTGCAAAAGAAATGAGAAAACATGAATTTTTGCGGTGTTCAAACACTTTCTTGATATACTGTACATGTACGTACATGCATTCATTTAATCGCAGCACATGTTTGTGTGCGTGTGTGTGCTTGCGAAGAGTGGTTGTGTATTGGCTGGGGGAGCTGTGGGCGGAAAGAGTCCCGGGGAATAAGCTTTTCGTGTAGTTGCATTATTACCGTTTTGTTTACAATTGCTATACAGTACCTGTAATACTGAAAGGCATTCTGCACTTTCCGTATGTGTCGTCGCTCTTCCTCGTCCTCTTTGGCCGAAAATACCAGCGTCGGGTCCTCATGCATTTTCGGATGCATGGGGAATGGCAATGATGGCAGCATATCACTCATGTCCACAAGTGAAACAATTTTCAATTTTCCAGCCTAAAGACGCCTAAATGCCAATAAATTTTAACTAAACTTATCGATATTTTACATATGACATATATCGAAAGCTGGCGTGATATTTCAACCACTGAAAATCGATGCATCGCTTTTGAATTATCGATGCGAAATGACAGTTACTTTGAAATATATATGTATATATTACGTTAGAATTAACGATTCAGAAATTGGCGTACATTTTTTTCTTTTGACTAAATAAGTACCATGCATATTACAAATTTATTAAGTGTATTACATGTAACAAAGATGTGTGTGCATTAGTAAATTAAGTTTACGGGTTAAACAAGTGGCAAACATTTTGGATTTGAACGCAATATGCGTATCAACGGAACAGCATCAACAAAATCTTAAAGTTAAAACCGGTTAATTAAATATATTTAAATATTTGTACAAACATTGATAAGGACACGTGACATTGGGATTCGATTGCGAAACGCTTTGTTCTCGGCTGGGCTGCTGGATATCATCTGATCATGTTGATTAATATATAAGTATATGTACATACTTTAAGCATAAGTAGAAATAAAGATATTGCTTATAAGTAAATTACGCTGACTGACAAACAACATATACAAACATATTTAAAAGAATTGCCATTTCGTGTTTGCATCTAAAAATTTAAGTAGCAGCGCATTTGACCACAGGAGTATTTCGAGTTGCGACATATACATAAAATGTATAATTAAAAAAAAGTACGAGCGCAAAAAATGTTTGTGATTTTTTAGCCTTCGGCGGGATGCCGCAACGGCTGCTCCACCTCATTATTAAGGCCCAGGAGCGCCGCCAGTTCGTTGTCCAGCTCCCTATCACGCTGTCGCTGAGGGGATGGAGGTGTGGACACTGTCTCGGCGGACCGCGCAGGCGAACGCGTTGGCGTTGGTGTTGTCGAAGGCGTTGTGGAAGCTGAACCCGGTTTCTCTAGGGGCATAACGTCAGCATCGGCATCAGCATTGGTGTTGGGCGGCGCAATTGAATGGTTTGACCAGCGCGGCAAGCTGCTGGAGCTGGCTGCTGGAAAAACGACCTCAGCTAAGGAGAGTGCAGCTGCTGCACGCGATGTGGACGCAATGTCATCGTCCTCTTTGACCTGGTCCTCTTGCGCTTCCTCCTGCGATTGGGCGCGATCGCGCTCCTTCTGCTGTTCAGCGACCCTCTTGAGGTAATTCTTGTCCTGTGTGGGGCACTCGAGATGAACACAGTGAAATATCTGCAATGCAATATATTCAGAATTGAGAATTGCTTGGATATGCGTATCGAACTGGATGTACACACCTCATTTGCTGTATTCCTCGTGCCCACAATGCGTATGAAGACAATGGGGCGCGGGGAAAAGTGAAAGTTCTGCCAGGAGCGCGCCTTCTCTTTGCGCTTGTCAACCACCATCTGCCAGTTTTTGCGGTTCGTCGAGGTCTCAATGTAGAAGCTGTAGGTGCGATCGTCACAGTCCCACAAGAGCAGACGCATCGAGCCCACATGGTACGGCTGGCCCAGACGCACAACAATCTCACCGCTGCCGAGCTGATGGCACGTGTAACCCGAGTCCCAGTCATAGTGCGCATGATCGCCATTGATCAGCGCATTCCGTGTGCGACTGACGCCATCTGTAACAATTGCGCTCATCTCAGTGGTGGCCACGTTCGCTTTGGGCGCGACAAATCCATCAATTATCGTTGGCACCTTTGACGTGTGCATGGCCTCCAGCCCGACCACGTGAAACACCTGGATTAAAGATTATTATGATTATTTTATATATGTATTTATTCTGTTAACTCACCCGATTGACCGTGTTCTGTGTGCCCACGAGGCGTATGAAGCGCACTGGGCGAGCCTCAAAGTACAGATATTGCCAGGAGCGACAATGGTATTCACTGTAGTCAATGACGCGCTCCCAGTGCTGTTGATTGCCAGAGACCTCCACAAAGTAGGAGTAAGCGCGACTATCGCGATCCCAGAGCAGCATGCGCAGGTGATTGATCATGCACATGGTGCCCAGTTCGATAACAATACCATTCATGTCCGCGATGCAGTGGCGCGTGTAGCCATGCTCCATGTCATACGAAGTAACATCCCCATCCAGCAGTGAGGAGCGGCATTCGCCCTGAATGCAGCGCGATGAATACTTGGCGGTGGCCACATTCTCCTCCGGCCAGAGAGCTGCCCGATATGGCAGCGTTTTCGATGTGCTCCGCTCGTCGATGGCGTCTAGAATTTTGTCAGGTTCGAGGATGCCAGATGGGCGCACCACTTGCAGCAGATGCTCGAGATTCATCAACGGCAGTCGGACAAAGGAGACAACCGTTTTGATATCAACATCGGGATTGTAGCGACTCCATTTCCACACAGCCGAAAAGATTTGAACTTCTGGCGCAAAGAAGCAATCACGGCGCAGCACTTCCTCCAACGATTCCTAAACGAATGGCATATTTAACATTGATATAATCTCCTCTCTCCAAGCAAAATCTCTTACTCTTGAGAGGATCTTAAAGGTGTCATGCTGTAGAAGATCCGCTGCATTGCGGTCCATGAACATGAGACACACTTGCGTTAGCTCATCGAGATTGTAAAGACGTGCTGCGTCTAGTATCATGCAGACATTATTCAATGCCAGATACTGACGCAAATATTTGGAAATGGCTATTTCCAGGTCCTGAAAGCCGTATTGATTGGCCATGCCCAAGACATCGATGACAGCATCCTCATCCAACGTTGCCAGTGAGAGTGAACCAGAATAGATGTAGCGCAATAGCACCTTAAACGGATCCAGTGGCACTTCTAAAGAAATTTGGCGTTGTGTTGCCTCCGACATGCCCCCGTAGAGTAACGCTCGAAAGTATTCGCTGCGTGCGGCGAGGATGGCGCGATGTGCCGGCAAACGTTGCTCTTCGACTATGAATTCAACATCCGCATAGCGATCGTTCATGCAGAGGCGGGCAATGTCCGCTGAGAAGCGATCGCCCAGATCGATTTCGTCTGTGTATTCCGTGGGGGAATCTGTGTTGCTTTTGACGCTTGCCAATGTTGCCAAGCTGCCGCCGCCACATCCGTGCATCTTGTGATGCCCTTGACTGCTCATTGCGTTTACTGCTCCGATAAATTCGTGCATTATTTTTGCATTTGTGCAATTGGAATTAAAAATGTACCACTTAAGTCATGATTTATTTACCAAGTTTTTCGGTTTGCAACTCACCCACTTGTTTAATTAATTAGCGGCAGCGTTTTGATGTGTCGTCGTTTGTTTAATTATTTATTTATTTTTGTTGTGTGTGTTTAACTTTTACGGTTACGGTTATGGTTAACCCGTTGGACACAATGTATTATTTGGCCATGCACGTACTTTTTGGCGCTGGTGTGATCTGTATGTGGTCGACTGTCTACAAATTAAGTACACAGATTTAATTTGACTGTCTTATTATTATGATTTTATGCATGTGAACAGGTAATGTTTTCTAGTCGGAAGAATTTATAACTTAGAGATGGGAGAAGGCAAATTTATATTATATCGATATGACGCTATATTGATATTTGTAAACTACACAATATATTGCTGAAAAAAATACTGGTTCTAGTGAAAGAAGCAAATCGAATTATTTATAACTCTGATCGTAAAAAAAACCGCAGTCAGCAATGGGCCAAGCTAACTTTTTAGATATATAATACAGTAAATATATTATTAAAATATGTGTTTTGCGGCTTACTGGTCGATTTGGACTGTATTAGAAATCGATAGTTGGTAGCAGGCATTGCAATCAGTATCGTAGCAGTGTGATAGGCACATATCGACTGTCAACTCTCATCCCTAGCAGACTCTTTTCGTGGTGCGGAGGCAATCTGCAAACTCGTGGCGAAATTTGTATTAGGCTTTCGTTGTCAATTTGGTCAACCAGAAAAGGTTAAAAAACGCGAGCGAAGATCTGTTGGAGATGCAAAGCAATATAACATTTTACATTTATCAATTTCAGATGCCTGGCGTTGAAACAATCAAATCCAGTTGGGCCGATGAGGTGGAGCTGGATTACGGCGGCCTGCCACCAACAACGGAAACGGTTGAGAACGGCCACAAATATGTTACCGAATACAAATACAACAAGGACGATAAGAAAATGAAAGTGGTGCGATCTTATAAAATATCCAAGCAGGTGGTCCCAAAAACCGTTGCCAAGCGCCGTACCTGGTCGAAGTTTGGTGAATCAAAGAATGACAAGCCCGGCCCCAATTCGCAGACAACAATGGTATCTGAGGATATTATCATGCAGTTCCTCAACTCCAAGGAGGACGAGAAGGCCAACGATCCGCTGCTGGATCCCACAAAGAACATTGCCAAGTGTCGTATTTGCAACGGCGAACATTGGTCGGTCAATTGTCCATACAAAGGCACCGCCATGGATACGAATCTTATGGAGAAAAAGGCCAATGCCGCTGCCTCCGCGGCCGTCGATGCGCCCAAGTCCGGTAAATATGTGCCGCCGTTCCTCAAGGACAGCCAAAAGGGTGGCTTGGGTATGCGTGGACGCGATGACACCGCCGCTATCCGCATCTCCAACTTGTCCGAGTCGATGACCGAAGTCGATCTGGAGGAGCTGGTGAAAAAGATTGGTCCACAGAGCAAAATGTACCTTGCCCGCGATAAGAACACCGGTCTCTGCAAGGGCTTCGCCTACGTTCACTTCAAACAGCGCAAGGATGCGGCCGCGGCCATTGAAATACTGAATGGTCACGGCTACGACCACTTAATCCTCAGCGTTGAATGGTCCAAGCCGCAGACCAATTAGATCAAATAGTGTGGGTGTGTAACTATAAAAAGGATTGCAACTTAAATTAAAAAAGGACATTGTTAAACGCTTTTAATTATTTTTTGTTTGTTTGATAATTCCTGGTTTCCTAAACTATGTAAAATAAAACAAAAATAAAAAAGCTTGGACGGGGCTCCCAAAACGATTTCGATTTCCTTGCGCCACATCCGTTATTTAAGGACAAGACAGCGCTCTCTGACAGCGTTGCCATATTTATTTTAATTTTTAAATACCATAAATATGCATAGATGGTATTTCATTAAGCTATGGCTATACACACAAAAAAAAACTCCCCTACGCACAAAACGCAAGCAGTGGTATGTGACGTCACGAGTGTGCTAAAGAATTAGAGGTGCTCTCACAGCGTTGTCAGTGTGGAGAAGCAATAATCATGGCGCGCTCCGCCAGTAAATAAAGAAAGCATTTGCATAAATATTGTTTTTTTTTTACACAGAAATCTATTTTTTCCTATCTTATTTCAGTTCATTTTTTATGCAGGAACATCACTAATTTTGTATTTAATTTGTTTGTTTATTTTTGTTTTCAGAAGTGAAATGTATGCATATTCAAATATTTGTGTAGATAACTCAAATAATGACTCGAATAGATGAATTTGCTAAACATTGCTACTCCAAATGTATTCAAATGAAAAAGATGCACACACATTTGAAAGTTGTGTTTACAGATAGGGTAGCACTGAGTGCGACCACAGCCACCAGTGTTGTTTCTGTTTTGCTTTCGTAAATAGAATTTTGTTTTTGTGTGAGCCGCGTGCTAAATATAGAAATAGGTGCCGCAAAAACATTAAAATTTGAAATATATGAAAATGCAATATTTCTAAGTTGATCGGCAGGTGTTTTTGCGTGTGTGCGCTCATTATGCTCCAAGCAGTGGTCGCAATGGAACCATCGCCCACCACAACAACCGCATCCAAACAAGGCCTGAAAATTAGGCGTGGCACGCGCATTCTCACCGAGAAACCCTTTGCCTACGTTCTCAAGTCGCAGTATCGTTTGGAGCGCTGCGATAATTGCCTGGAGGCGTAAGTAGCGTTGGGCTGGCTATGGGTGTGAATATGTATGTGTATATGTTGTATGCGTTACACGATGTGTTGCAGGGTGCAGAAGGTGCTCAAGTGCTCGAATTGCCGTTATGTGTCCTATTGCAATCGCACCTGTCAGCAACAGGCGTGGACGCTGCACAAGCACGAGTGTCCCTTCCTCAAGCGCGTTCAGCCGCGAATTGTGCCCGATGCAGCCCGCATGCTCTGCCGACTCGTCTTACGATTGGAGCATGGCGGAGATCTGGAGCGCGGCTACTACACTGAGCATGGCTCACGCAAGTTTCGCGATCTAATGTCGCGTAAGTAACAAAATCAACTATATATATATATATATATATATATTCATAAATAAGGATCAATTACAGACTATGCTGAGATTAAGAACGACCCGAAGCGACGGGAGCATTTGGAATCGTTGCACGCCGTGCTAACGGACATGATGAGTGACAGCAGCAGGGGCAGCAGCATAGTGCCCAACATTACCGAACTGATGAGCATTTATGGCCGTGTAAGTGGCAAATGAATCAATGGCGAATTCAAATTTGAAGCGAAGTTGGCACTTTTGTGATTGTCAAGCTCCTCCGAATTTGAGTAGAGAACGTGGACTCATACGCTCCTTAGTACTCCTCCTTCAAAACAACTCTCTCGGGTAATATATTTACATATATAATACATATGTAAATCGTCTTTGTTACCCGGCAATGTTACTCGCTTCTTGATTGCTGGTAATATTCTTTTCCATGCATAAAATCTGAGCATACCAATATATCTGCTGGACCATAAGCAATGCTAGCATCGGGGGAATTCCCCAAGTGTTTGTAAATCAGATAAAATGCACTTTAAGTTAAGAAGAAGAATATATACGTTTTTGGCACAGATTAATGCTGGCTGCTCGTGTGCATGTTGGGCACGCTGCCAGAGGCTGCCCAACTAGCAGCTGCAGCCAGCTGTGAAAGTGGTGACAATATATTTGATATGTAATGGCCACCTGACCTTCTCAACTGCTCAATTGCAGCTCATTACGAACGGCTTCAATATACTGGATGCGGAGATGAACTCAATAGCGACTGGCATTTATTTGGGCGTATCCATAACGGACCACAGCTGCCAGCCGAATGCAGTCGCCACCTTTGAGGGTAACGAGCTGCATGTGCATGTCACTGAGGATTTGCCATGCTTGGACTGGTCAAAGATCTACATTAGCTACATCGATCTGCTCAATACGCCAGAGCAGCGACGTGCCGATCTCAAAGAGCATTATTATTTTCTGTGCGTGTGCAGCAAGTGCATTGATCCCCAGGAGATGCATGAAATGACTGCCGCCGTCTGTCCCAACGCCAGCTGCGATGCCAGCGTCAACATTGAGCTGGACAAGTGCCAACGATGCGATGCCAGCGTGACGCCCCAACTTCGCGCCGCCTACAATGATATTATGACGTTTACACAGAGCAGCCTGGACAACATGAAGGAGGTGGCCTGTAAGTGATCCCCTAAAAGATCTACATTTATTTATCCAACATTCAACATTATTCCATTCGTTTCTTCCGATTGCAGATTTGGATATGTGCAATGTGTGTTTGGAGAAGCAGCGAGGCGTACTGCATCCGTTGAACGTGTGGCATGTGAAGACACTCGATGCGGCTTTTGAGGCCGCCATTAATGTGGGCAAGTGGACGGATGCACTGGCATTTGGACAGCAATTGTTGCCGGGCTTTGGCAAATATCATGGCGCATGGAATCCGCTGGTGGGTTTGCTGCACATGAAGCTGGGCAAGATTCAGCTGTACGAGCGCAACTACAAGCTGGCCGTGCATCATCTGCAGGAAGCGCAGCGCATATTGAGCGTCACCCATGGACACGATCATCGTCTGCTCGTGGATCAGCTGCGTCCGCTCATGCTGCAGGCCCGTCACGAGATGACCTGAATTGAGCCATGTTTGTGTTTAATGTTTATGTTTAACCTCAGAATCAGTTTGTTTATCATTTGTTTATTTCAATTAAAACGTAGACTACATGTAAAATAATTTTATTGCTGCATTTAGACAATCTGCGTAATGGCCTTGGCGCGTCGATCCGTGTCCTGGAAGAGCGCCCGTATTAAATGCTTTATCTCGCCGGCCTGATAGTTGGCCGTCAGCGGGCCGGCACCATCGCACCAGAGTTCGCTGAACTCCTTCAGCGATGCGTTCATCATGGTCTTGAGTTGCTGCAGCTTAAGCCAGGAGCGCACTTGCACCACATCATTCTTATCGTGGAAGAGCAGTGGCGCCTTCTCCAGCACCACATCGATCAAATCGCTCAGCTCGCTGGCCATCGTCGCCGAAATGTCGCGCAGCCTGAAAACGCGTTGCACTAGCTCATTGATAAAGGCTTGGAGCAGGTCACAGAAACTGCTGTTGTACACATTCTCCGGCAGCACCTGCTGCCATACGTTCTTCAGCAGCTCCAGTTGCCGCAGGCACTGACGTACCAGTCGCAATGGTGCCGTACCCAACGTGTGCGGATTCTCAAACTCTTAAAATATATATTGCAAGAAGCAGAATAATCAGAATAGGCCAATGGAAGAAATATAAGCTTCTAATTAAGTTTCAATTCCAGAACATCTTTAAAAACATATAATAATAAGAATAATATTAATAAAATTAAAACCTAACAAAAGAGCTCACCAAAGCTACTCATGATCTCCATGAGTATGGACTCCTGATAGCTAACTTGAACGCGCAGATACTTGTTGCCTGTGGATTGTAGTATTTTGACCAGCGATGGGAAGCCATCGATATTGTCCTTGGTATGCTGGGCCACCCAGTGGGTTAGGTACATGCAATTGTTGTAAAACAGCGCCGATTGCTGTGGGATGCTCTCCAACAGCTTCTTGTGCACTTTCGGCACCTCATTGATGTACGCTTCCAACAGAAGCCCAATGACGCCGCCCAGTGGATCTGGTGTACCCTCCTCGGCTTTCTCTGGCTGGCGCAGTACACGCTCCATTAGCTTGACAAAATCCTGGAAGACGAATACAAATATCAAGTAAAAAGCGTTAGATATACAATAATCTGTTGGATCTCTTACCTGTGCGCTCTTGGAGATCATGCAGCGTGGAAATAGTAACGGATCACTGGCCACATTAGCCGACAGATTGCTCGGGGCCACCAGCGTCATGTCCTGCAGATCACGCTGGATTATCTCACGTGCGGTGGCCAGAACCCGAGCGGAGAGTCGATTGCGGTAATAGGTGTCGAATTGCTTGGTAAACTCGGTCAGCGTTGTGTCCAGCTCGGGATTGATGAGAAACGTATCGGCTAGCTGATGCTCGAATTGGGCAACATCTTCGCATAGTGTGGAGCTGTTATACTCATCCATAGTCTCAGGCACCGCCGGTATGAGGCATTCATCGAGGAGCAGCTGCAGCATGCGCTCCTTGACATGATCGCCAATAACGGTGAACACATGCTGTGTGTTCAGACTGCAATTGATGCTGCCCAGCGTCTGCAGCAGCAGGCGGAAGTGCTCAAAAACATCCTTATAGTTGGGACGCAGTAGTGACGATGTGTCCGGCTCCTTGATGGAGTAGGAAAGCGTTAACTGTATGTGGCTACCATCCTTGGCATTCTCGTTGTATTCGACAGAGACTGGCTTCTGGATGAGCGGCTCGATGCAGTTCTGCAGCAAAAAGGTGCATAGCTTGGTGGGATTGTAGCGCTCTTGGAAGAGCGCAATCCCAATGTCCTGCAGCTGCGCCTCATCTTTGCTGATCAGCAGCGTCACACACTTGGATGTGGGAAATAATTTGCAGCTCAATTGAACGAGACGATCGAAGCGCTCCTGCAGATTCTGCTGCAACAAGTGCGCCTGCACATGGTACTTCACCTTGATGGACTCGTAGCACTCCAGCGTCTGAAAGATGCGCTCCACATCTGGCGAGATGTCATCGCTTGTACCCTCACCGTAGATCAGGCTGCGCAGCCTGACCATCAGATCGAGCACCACCAGACAATCCTTGGTCGCTTTGGCCTCCTCTACACACTGGAACAGGTCGTCCAGCTTCAGGATATGCTCGCTAACACGCAAACCGAGTAATTTCTCCCGGAGATCGCGACTCACCGCTGCCAGCTCAACGCTGGCATCACTTAATACGGAAAGACCCTCGTTACCAACAGTGGCAAGCAGATCACTGATCTCGTCACACAGTGTACTCGAATTCTCCAGAAAAATGTCCGGCGATGTGTGATTGGGCATAAAGTCGGTGTAGTTCTCATCTATGTGCTTGCGTACCCGCGTTTGAAAGCGTTCGACGCGAACCAGCATTTTTTTGATTGTCGCCTTTGTGGATTCAATGTTGGTGGCATTATTATTGCCTTGCCCGTGATAGGTCTCTAGCAGCACTTGCGTTTCCGTCATTGTGGCTTGCGAGAGGTTTTTTAACTTGAAATTTAAAATGAAATTTGTTGAGCATACAAGTCAACAACGACGCTTGCCAATTTCCTGCATTTATCGATAACATTGCGATTAACATTGAATGATCGAAATTGCAAATTGTATACGATAGTTGGGCTCTATTATGCACTGCATAAATTAAAAACTACAATAGAAACACTAATTGTGTTTCACATTAAAGAAAATTGTATAGTCACAATAACAAAACATTGCCGTTTACTTTCGAACTTGTTTACCTCTTTCGAATTTTCTTAATTTATTAATTTTTCAGCACTGGGTATTATGGGATTTGTATTTAAATACACATAGGACCTTTCCAATAATAATCGACTCCATTTGGCTGCCCTTAGAAACACGTAGAACTCACTGCTAAAAAAAACTTATGATAGCCTCCATAGAGTAAACGCATTGATAACCAATCATTTCACTTCCTCTACTTTATTAACTTATGTTTTAACACAAATTCAGTAAATTATTAATTTCCAGAAATTTAGATAAATTATTTTATTTTTGTCATTTTTTTAATATTGTCCACTATTTATTTAATATGGTATTCTTAAGAACTCTTTAAAACTGTTTAATATAAACCATTAAATTGGAGGCAAAATTGATTACATTCATTAATTTCGAATTATAATTAATAGCGAATAAAAACCAATTTTAAAGGGATTTTTTAAAGTGTGCGTAATAATTTTTTTTTATCGAAAATTGCTTGATTGCACTTGTTTTGGGGATTATTTGTATATTTTACTTTATATTGTTGAACAAGTAAGCTAAATCTTTAAATGATTCTACTTTAAATAGCAAATGGTACAATAGATTACTGGTGTCGGATCAGTATCTAAAGAGTGTTCCATTTAATCTGACTTATATTCTTCGTTTTACTTTACTTTATTTGTTTGTATAAATTGTACACATTATTTGTTTAACACGATAACCCCGTCTTAAGGGACATTCTATGATAGACGGTTAGTACAATTAATGCAAGACTCTTGACTTGAAACGGAATTGTGTTTTTGTTTTGTTTAGCTTGTTAAAATACGACGTCTAAGTTTTGCTAATGGGTAATCTTGCTAACGCACGTTGCCTGTTGGCCTGCAGTTTGCGTTTCTTTGGGCACAGCTAGGAGGCACTCGATTCGTTGGCGATGCTCATCATGTCCGCATCGATGTTCTTCAGCGCGTTGTGATATTCTGTGATTTCGAGTGCCTCCCATTCGGCCTTGAATGCCGCCTTGGGATCCTGGGGCATGGTCATCGCGGCGCCAGTCATTGCATCCGCTTGTGCTTGGGTCTGATCCGCATGGTTATTCTCGCCCAGCACTAGGGTGTAAATGGAGCGCAAGCCAAACACGTTCAGGAAATACCATGATGCCGATGACACCCAGGCGGCGTCCAGTGAAGCCAGCTCCACGCCACGCTGCAGCATTGGCTTGAAGCGCAGGGTGAGTGGGAATGGTACTTTGGTGGTCACAAACCCGGAGAACATCCAATTAATCCAGCCACCAATAACTACCATGGGCAGCACATTAATAAAATTACCCTTAACCATGTCCGTCAGCATAGCTGAAGAGTTTTGTGCAACTGGAGCGCGCTTCTGGGTCTTGAAATAGCCCGTCTCCTCGTTGTTGAAGAAGTTCTTTCGCATGGAGAAGGACTGGGCACTCAGATATTTACCATTCTCACGCAGCAATCGAGCACGAATCATGGCTTGACTGTGACCACAAGCATAAAACAATTTCAAACATTAAAAATAAAATTTTCATAATTTTCATATGAACTTCGTTCACCTGTCCATGATTTGGGTCATCTCAGCCTTTTTCTGTGTCGATATCAGAATGGATACGTAATGGCGCACGATGCCAACCAGAAATGTGATAAGCACGATGGGTAAAAACACCCAAACGCGTATGTCGGGATCTATAAGCAGCTCCGTCATATCGCACTTATTAATTAAAGAATATTTTCTACAAATCTATTTTGCACCCGCAGAAGACTGTCCGGTGCTAGAGATGGATGAATATTGAGCGTGCGAATTATCGATTTAATTGGGTGGCGATGACAGACAACTATCGAGAATGACTATATAATTTGAGCCCAATTTTTGCTTAGGATCGATGGTTTTTCCTGGCTTATTTGTTGACATATCGATAGCTTTGGCGATTGTCCTAATTGAAATAGCTGCAAAATGTCTTATAAAAATAGATGGAATATAGGCAATTACCTATATTTATATTTGATTGTTGGAATTATTAGCCCGAAAATAGTTACGTCAATAGAGCCAATAAGCATTGGTGCTGCTACTATTTTGGGCTCCGCTATTGGATTTGGTTATTTCAAAAGTCAAACCGTTTGTCGGTTTTATGAGTGCTGCGATGACCGAAACATTCCGGCTGACATGAACAGTGAGTGATTTAATTTGTGCTAACAATCGACCGTAACAAATCCATTCGCCAGAGCTTTATGATTCGCTGTCCACAACTCTTTTTGGACAGCATATGGTGAATCAACACGTTCTTCCCGCTCTCGTTGCTCATCTGAAATCGAACAACCCGTCCCGTAAGCCGCTTGTGATGAGTTTCCATGGGACGCCAGGCACCGGCAAGAGCTTTGTTGCCGACCAAATAGCGACAGCGCTTTACAAGGAAGGAACCAAAAGCAAATTCGTTCACAAGTATTTGGGCCGAGCGGATTTCGCGCACCCCGCCCGCTTGGATGAGTATAAGGAGCGCATAAATCGGGAGGTGCGTGAGAGCATACGGGATTGTCCACGTTCACTGTTCATATTCGACGAAGTGGACAAAATGCCGATTGGCGTCTTTGATACGCTCACATCGTTAGTGGACTACACGGGCAATTTGAGGGACGCAGACTATACCAAAGCCATTTTTATATTTCTGTCGAACACAGCGGGCGTACGCATTTCAGATCATCTGGCCGATCTAATGAAAAAGGGAACACGGCGGGAGGACACACGACTCTCCGACTTTGAGGAGATGCTCACCAAGTCTGCCTACAATATGGATGGCGGACTGAAAAAGACACATATGATCGATGCGCATGTCATTGATCATTATATACCATTTCTGGCGCTCGAAAAAGCGCATATTGTGCAGTGCGTAAAGGCAGAATTTAATCGGTGGCAAATAGATCCACAGCCCGATGCGATAAATAACATTGTTAATAGCGCAGTTAACTATGATCCCAGGCACAATTTGTTTGCAACATCCGGTTGCAAGACTATTGAAAAAAAGGTTGCTATTGTCGCCAACGAGCGTCGCACATATAGTTAGCTGTACTTGCTTTGATATTGTTGATTGTATATATACATATATATGAATATAAGTATGTATGTATTTATTAACGAACGAATATGTTTTTATATACAATAACACTTAAATGAATTCTAGTTTTACCATGGATTCAGCCATTTAAGTCGCGAGTCCTTTCGCAGGAGTTCGGTGTCCAGGCGCTTGGCCTGCTGGTCAAATGCATCGCGTGCGGCGTCGCGCATTTCCACAGGTCCGATGTCTCTTGTCACCAGGCACTCGCCGTTCTCCTTGAGGATCGTGTGCTTGATATCCTTGGCCGTGGGCTCGCCATAGGGGAACGTGACAGGCGTTACTTTAATTAGATGCTTAATTTTCCACAGACGTGCATTGTTTTCGGGTATGTTTTTGACGACGGCAAAGTCGCTCTGTTTGCCATCCAGGCCCAGATCTTTAAGTATGCGTTTCTCCCAGAATGGATTACCTTTGACGGGTTTAATACGCTGCACTCGAAAAAGCTTGGCGGGTTCCACGGGCGGATCTTGATGGTCGGGCGTTCTAAAAGTTTCGTGCTCTTTTTCATAAAGTCAATTTTTTTATGCCGGTTTAACACTCACCTGGGATAGTAAATAATACCCTCGTATTTCTTACCATCTTTGTACAAGAACTTTTTATTGTGTTTGCCATAGCTGCGTGCCACTGTCAGGCTTAGTTGCAGTGGCGTCAACAACTTAAACAAGTTCATTTTATTTCAGAAATATTAACAAAAATAATTGAAAACAGTAACAGCAGCGAGACGAGCAGCTGGTTGGTTATGAAAGCGTGCCAGGGCTGCAAACCAGTTTTGTCATTCACACAATGCTAATAATTTGTAAGCCTATCGATAGTATCAGTACCGATAATGTTATTGAAAGCGCGAAAGCCAAATTCCTTAAATGCTTAACTTAACAAAAACAATGGTCATTTTAATTATATTACATAATCGGTCTGGTTTATGTTTATCATCAAATCTGTTAGCGATCTGATCTAAAAGAAATTAACATTGTAAATTATTATGATCTGCTTATTATTTCTTTTATGTACTTTACTAGAGTTTTTGCCTATGAGACAATACAAAAATATTCTTGATTACCAGATGGCAGCCTTGTGTTGTGGGCGGAACTTCTTTAGGACAATATCACAATGTTCGACGCCATTTTGTTGTTTTGATTGGTTTTTCGCTGCAAAGATGTTGCGCTGCCATTGGCTGTTCTCGTGCCTTCCGCACAGGGGTTGCAAGTCCTTGGCACTATAAATGATGCTGCAACATCCTCACATCGATTCAGTTCGGCGGCAAAGCTTTGCGCGTGCAGGAGTTAATTTACCGTTATAAAAACCAGGATATCGTCTGATTGCGATTCTTGTAAGCAGTCCAATTGAATCAACGAATTGATTTTATATATACAATGACATACCCATATATATATTTTTTAAAAAGTTATTTCAAGTGTGCGTAGGCCTCATATCTGATGAATCTCAATCCATACAATTGTTACGATTCAAGACTTAAAAATTTTTGCGCGCATCCACTTTCAAAGAACACTTTGATCTTAGTGCAAGTTGTTTGAGTTTTTTGTTGTTGTGCAGAATAGGCCCATAAAACCGCAAATCACATAAGGGTTCGAATGCTCAACTCCCGCGGGCCAAAATAAATACAAACGTGACGATTGTTCAGTTATTTGTGTAGGTGAGAAAATATGTTGCAAATAAACGAGAACAAAAACAATAAATACACTAAGCACAATAAAAACAAATGAAAACGCATAATAGGAAACGCAAACAGGACACGTGACCAACGTGAAAAATGGGTTGTGCAGAAAAGGGGTCGCGTCTATCGAGGGGTTGCCAGCCGTGCACCCTTTAATACTCAACACCGAAAACCATAAATAATGCATCTAAAATTCGCGCAGTTTGCTTAATTTGCGGTTAGGTGGGTGGGCGTGGAACATTGGATGAGGGGATGACATCTTCAAGAATCGTTGTACCTATGGTTTGGTCTCTATAATAATACTACATTTAAATTTAAAAAAACGATTTGAGGACGAAACTAACTTGATTACGAATCAAAACTATCCACAGCATTGGCAAAACTAAATGAATTTTCAAAGTCATGCTTTATTAAACATGGTTTGGCCTCTAGTTTAATTGTGCAGTTACATTTCGAAATAAGATGTTCGCCGGAAAACTCTATCTTGATTGATTGCTTGTGGGGACGGGTTAAAACTTTAAGCAGCCACAACTTTATAAGAACTGAAGCTCAGTATGAGTAAAAATGCTTATAAGACTTATTAGACGATATATCCTTTTTAATTAACAGTGTGCAGAGCAGTGGGAACAAGTGGATCAGGAGCAGGAGCAGGATCAGCTCAATATGGTATACGATATGACGCATTTGGCACCGGCGCCGCCGCAGAGCATCTCACTGAGTCGCTACTATATGGACCAGGATGATGAGTTGGCTGCCGCGAACAATGCGCTATCGAATGGCCATGGACATGGACATGGGCAGCATTCTGGCGGCGATGATTATGCGGCGAGCACCACGTTGGACATTGATCAGCGCTTTCAAGCGCGCATCGCCTGCGAGACGGCTGCTCAGCCGGCACCACCGCCGCCACCGACACCGGCACCACGACGCCGCACCGTGCCCGTTGCCCACCTGGATCCCTCTGAGCTGGTGGGTCTGTCGCGAGAGGAGCGTCGCCGGCGTCGCCGTGCCACGCTCAAATATCGCACGGCGCACGCGACGCGCGAACGGGTTCGCGTGGAGGCGTTTAATGTGTCGTTTGCGGAGCTGAGGAAGCTGCTGCCGACACTGCCGCCGGACAAGAAGCTATCCAAGATCGAGATACTCAAGCTAGCCATCTGTTACATAGCTTATCTAAATCATGTGCTGGAGACACCCTGAGACGCCGCCAACGCCTCCAGCTGCAGCCAGTTGCCAGGCGCCATGTTTCTAACTCTTCCTTCGACTAACAATTAATATATACGTACATACATTTACACGTAGTCTCTATCAGAACTCTTAGATTAGCTCTAGATAACATACAGTATTTTTTTTGTCTTTTTTTGTATAGCATCTAATACGTGATATTTGTTTATGTGTCTATCCAATGCGCAACAACAATAAATTAATTATTATATATGTATATTGTACAGTACATAAACGAGTTCCTCTTTTTCTTTTTGTTTGCACCTTAAATACCCTACGACAGATGCTGAATAACTGGGGCACTTAAGACTTGAAGCAGATACTCAAGTGGACTTATTTTATATTTATATTCTAAGCAAATTTTACTCTCTACTTGAATATTTCAATCTAATTGCAAATCTTGACAATTTGTAGAACAATTATTTCATTTCAGTTTTGTACAATCGTATATACGTGTATACGATCTGTTATAATATATATTTAAGATAATATACTCTTGCTTATTGTACAAATGAACAGGGTATTTGATGGTCGCTTAGGATGCGCATTGCAGCACTTTTATTTGTTAGCTTGGTGGCTCAGCTGGCATTGGCAATTTATTCATTTGCTTTTCTGTCGGCAAGCAATGCGCCAGCTGCTGCCCACAGCTCGGACCCCATACTCCATACCCCATACCCCATACCCCATACCCCATACCCCATACCCCTTACCCCATACCCCAACAGCTTGCAACCCCCATAAGCATATTGCTTTACTCTCTGGGCTTGATTGTATGCCTCGTCCTTTGGCTGCTGTGCGCAGTGAAAGCCACGCCCATTATGGATCCAAGTGAGCGTTGCCTGTGTTGTGAATATGTTTTTTCTCTGATTCCAAATTCGATAAATTGTCAAAACATTTATTCCGAAAATTGTATTCTGTTGTCATAGTTTTCGCCTGTATAACAGATGATTTCTTCGCTATTTTGTGCCATCCAAATTCGAAATTATTAGACCGAAATGTCATTCAACTTTAGCGCCATGCAGGTGAGCAATTTCCAGAATATTGATGCTGTGCGTGTTTTTGAGATAGAGAGAGAGAGAGCGAGAGAGAGAGTGGGATGGACTGCGCTGCTACCAGTCAAGCAGCTAACTGTAAATGTAACCCAATTGAAGACGCCATCTTTGCCATCCGTTCGGTCTATTTTGGCGCCCTGAGCAATATTTATTGAGCGGGCGGTAACCAAAATTCGCTTGGTACGGGCACTAAAGTATTAAATTTAGCTCAACAGTGGAGTACGTTGATTACGTGATCGACTTGTACATACCCTGTAAAGAGATTGAAGTTGTTTTTGGTAAATTTTTCATTTGCAAACTTTGCAGAAAGTTTACCAAAAGTTTGAACTTTTTGTTGCAACATTATAATCCTACACATATAGAAATATATGTAATCATCTGGCATACGCCCACAACAGCGGCAGAAAAGCGAACAACAACAACAACGACAACAACAACATTAACATGGCAACCAGAGCAACTCAGCGTGGCCCCAATCTGTGCCACGAATAAGCAGAACAACAGTCAAAATAGCGACAGGACCCAACTTATATGTTCAACTTGTCGCTGTCTCTGTCCCTGAGTACCAGGCTCTACTTCTATAAATAGAGAGCATGGTGGAACAGGCGACAACAAATACTGATTATTTAAAATGCTAATTAATTTTTGATTTGATTGAGGTAGGCATAATTCACGTATACTTGGGGTATAGCTCTCTTTTGATTTCAAAGTCAAAGATTAATGTTGCATTAATTGAATGGAAAATTCTTTATTCAATTATAAGATAATCATATGAATTTTCACTCTACGGTGTAAAGTTAATTATGATTTGCATATTTTCGTTGTAGTTTTGCACATTTTGGACGCTTTTGTCGGCAGTCAGCTCTAGATGGATTCCCGCTTCCATTTGCATTTCCTTACCCATTTGCTTGCCACCCGTTCTTGTCACTTAGGAGTGGCACCTCTCCCCTCCACCCTGCCCTCCCTTTCAGTAAGTTAGCCAAATAGCGACAGTAAAGTTTTATTTACTTGGTAACGGTAGGTAACGGTACACCGTGTATTCCGACCAGGTCCGATTGCCACGCAACTCGTTTACAGTTATTTTTCATACAATTTTTCGATGTCCACAAACAAGCGAGCGAAAACGGTCTAACGGAATTTAACGCTTGCACAGTCTTAACGGGATTTGAGCGGTTTGTGAGAATTGTTGTTGCCTCTCATCTTCTTTGTGGCATGGATATGGATATCAATGATATCAAGCATCCCCCCGATGATTGCAACAGTATACATTTAATGGCATTTCAATTGCAATTCCGCTACTGCCAAGACGCACAAATTGACAGCTGTTTTGAGAACGCCCACGCCCACGCCCACGCCCTCTAAAATTGATTGGAAAACTGCGCAAAGCTGCTGTAAATGGAGTTCGAATTGGAATTGGATTTGGAAACGAACAACTCTCCAACTGTGCTGCAGCAATTGTGGAGTTAAGCGGCTGCAGTGCGTGAAATTACCTTAAGTGTCGCCCACCCAGCCCACTCGGCCTCCTTCATCTCCACCTCCTTCGTCTGCTTCTCGAGCCGCACGAGAGTAAGTGTGTGTGTGTGTGTGTGTGTGTGCGTGTGTGTGTGTGTGTGTGTGTTTGCAGAGATGGACAATTCAACTTATTTCTGTTGTTAACATTTTATTTAATTGGTTGTCATTTATTTCACACTTTCAGAAAAAAAGAGAGTTACTTAAAACAAAACAATTTCAATCTATTATATTCACGACGATTGATTTAATAGTTCATCGTAATAACAAATTGCATCAGCAGCTTTTTGCCTTGAATTACCAATGGGTTAAACTATTTGATGCCACACATTTGGATACAGAATTTGTAAAAATCGTCTCAATTCTGTTATCTTGATAGCCAAATTTCCTTGTCGTGAGTCACGATAAGGAAAACACGAGACGCGCCCAACTCTAGGTTGGTGTGGGACACAAGTGGCAAGTGGCACAAGTGCAGTACCAGCAGTCACAGAAGCCCGCTCGTCAGGCTGGTTCGAGTGCACGTGCAACTTGGTAGCTTTTTGACTGTCTAATCCTGCAGAGGCAGCATGTGATAAATTGCACCCCAGAGGGTTGACATAAAAATCATCGCTTTAGCTGCCTGCCCGGGCTAGCAACGCATTTGAGTCCGGGGGATGGGGCATCGTTTTGGGTTCGCCAGTTGTAGTGTTATCTGTTTGCTGGGTGCTGTTCATCCTATTGTGGTGCTAACAGTTGGACGCCTTGCGTTTTGTTGCTAATTGAGTTTAAAATCAATTTGTATTTTACGCTCGGTCAAGTATACTTCACACATACTTCTGGCTAGTAGGATTGATCCGTCCAGCCGCGACCCTCCGCCCCTCCGGCCCTTCGCACTCACGCCTCGTTGTGTAATTGCCGTGCAAATTTAATTACAACAGCAACAATGTCCTTCCCCCACCCCCTCTCTCCCTCGCGTCTCTCACTTGCTACGCCACGCGCTTTGTGGTCGCTTGCGCGTGTCGGCAGCATGTGGAAAGTTCCTGTTCCTGTTCCTTTTCCTGTTCCTACGTGCTGCTCCTGGTTCGCACGCACTCAATCAAGCTCTCCAATCATTCGCAACTCCATCAAGTGTTGACAACTTGCCACGTGCAGCATCGTGGGCGTGCCACTGTGTATTGTATTACCAACACACACACACCAACACACAATTTGCATTCGATATAATTGAAATTACGTTTGCGTGGGAAGTCTCAGATCAAAAGCGCGCTCCAGCAAACTTTTCTTTTTTTTGGCGGTCTGTCGCATTGGAGGCCCGGGTAGAGGGACTGAGGGAGGTAGGGAGGTAGGGCGGTAGGGCGGTAGGGCGGTAGGTCTGAAGCAACAGCTGCTAAACTTAAAGCCATGCTGATAAATGATTGCACATGACTTTGATCCATGGCTGAAGGCGAGCCAAGGATTTAACAAGGACTGGCAACAATTGCCAGTTCCGGTTTTTTCTGTTCGTCTGTGCGTCTTTTGATACCCTAGGGTGAACGTTAACTGGGGTATACGCATTAATGCTGGAAAAATACAAGTAGTCAATTTCAATCGTGTCTGATGCTCTTTGGTATCCGAGCAGACAAAACAGTGGTTCAAATAGTTGTACTGTCCAGATATAAAAATAATTCAAGATATCATGAATGAATGAATTAAATAGACAAGAATTTAACATAATATTTGCAGCTCATAAAATACAAATTCAACTTACTGTAAAATATATATTTGAGGGATGTGTTCCAGTCGAGTATCAATCGGGCTTATGAGTTTTATTGTTTCTGTTTGCCGTCTGTGCTGTCTGTGTTTAAAAAGGCAAACACAAACAAGGCATTAAGTGGCATTAGAGAGAATTCGTTCTTTTTTACACATGTTGCAACACGGAGATTACGATTACGTCGTGTAATCGTCGTGCAATGGCCGAGGGTTGGACTCAAGGGGAGGGTTCCGGTTCGTTTCGTTTCGTTTCGGTTTATCTTCGGGTCTTGTTTGGCTTTTTATCAATTGGCTTGCTTAGCGCCCATAAATAACGGTTTTAGTTTTGCAATTGAAGCAGGTGGCTGACTTGGCCTGACTTAACCCACCTAGCTTTAAGCAACTGCAATATGCTTCCCTCCCTCTCTCTCTCTCGCTCTCTCGCTCCATCTCTCTCTCGCTCTCTCGCTCCATCTCTTTCTCGCTGTCTCGCTCCATCTCTCTTTCGCTCGTCATCTCTTTCTTTCTTTTTTTTATGCAGTACGAGCGGGATTTTTGCGCCAAGAGCGTCAGTAACTGGGAATATCCTCGCTTCTCTCCGCCCCGTCCACGCAACCTGCATAAGAACTCGAAACCTATTGCCACAAAGAACGGACATCTGTTGGCCACAGCAGCCAGGTGAGTTCATCATAATCATTTTTCACTTGACTTCTTCCCGTTGACTGCACTTCAAATTATTGCTAAATTTCACATTAGTGGATTCAATTAAAGTATAAGATATTTATTTTAATCAAGTTATTGATTCTCGCAGGGACGGCAACTTCTTGGGCCAATATCGTGGCACGTATCATCTGCCCCTGAAGATCACAAGGAGCTTTGCCGAATTATACAACCAGTGTTTGAGCCAACGGCACAAGTACTGGAAGTATCCTCGAGATCTGTGCTGCTGCCAACGGGTGCGACCGAATCGTTGTGATTTTCGGGAGACTCTTGGCATAAAGAACGATCCGTTCTGGCAGCGGCCAGTCGACTGCCAGACCAAGTGTGAGGGACTCCAACAGATGCTTGCCATCAACGAGCTGCACAAAAAGTGCAAGCGTACGAGGTGCCACCCAAAGGTGAGTCGAAACGAATATCGAGCACGGCACGACACGATACGACACGACACGGGCACGAAAACCATATATAAACCATATATAATATATATTAACCAAGCTCACTAGAATAGTCTTCCTGTATTTGGAGCATTTTTTCAGTATGTTTTCTATTTATTTTATTTTTTTTTGTAGCAACAGTTGCTGTCCGGTTTCTCGTTTGACTTGTCGTATATTTTTCCGGTCAAAACTTAAAACAACCATAATTTTATCATAAGTGGCCCGATTTTCAAGAGGCACAGCGTTTTAATCATAGTTTGATGTCTAAATTAATACTACATTCACAGTTAGAAACACGATTCTGCCTCGATATTCGCATTGAAGCTAGAAATTTTATAGAATTATACGATTAATGTCAGGGATATCAATTGGGTATATTCCGATTTGCTAATTACATCATGTTGAGTTGTGTTTTGTGTTTGGTTGTGCCATGCTTAGAGTAGAGTATAGAATTTAAGACACACCCCTTGCACCCCGCACTCATTGCACACCATCCACACCCCGCCCACAGCCCAATGAGAAACAGGTTCCACGTGTGGGCGAGGCCTCCTCGAAAGACAGCAAGAAGCTGCGCAAGCGTCCTGTTACCGCCTTTGACTATAGTCGTCGCGCCACTGTGATGCTGGACCAGCCCCAGCAGGACCAGCCCACCGATAAAAGCAAGCCCACGAAGGTCGCAGTTCCAGCCAAGTCAGCAACCAAGACACTCCCAGCAGCATCCAAGACAAAGCCCAAATAATTTGACACATTTGACCCAATTGTAAATTGCAGCTCAATAAACAAATTTGGTGCTCTGATAAGGAATGCCTGACTAGTGGATATCCAGTAGCCTGTCTTTTTAAATGTGTTTCTATGATGGTATCCACTTCATTCGCCGATCTCAGAGACTACATACCAAGTATTGATATAACATCAATAAAAGCCGCATTTTTGATGATTTGCCTTTCAAAATTTGTGCAAAATATTCAAAATTGCAATTTCGAGGCATTCAATTTAATCAAATTGGTTGCGATTCAGATTCGCCACAGCATATTTGCTTTGATCTGTAAATTTGTAGATTGCTTCGGTATTATTTCATTTTCATTTACTTACAAATTAAATACATATTTGTTTTAAGATTTCATACAAATCTTACAAAACACATAATTGAAAAAGTTTTGAGCACACCCAAAAAAACAAACAGTAATTGACATCTATAAGAATGTACAAACACTTTCATGTGCATCCATCATCAATCATCCATCATCAATCATCCATCATCCATCATCTATCATCAATCATCGATCATCGATCCAATTATTCTCACTCACAAAACCACCAAAAAAATCAAAAAAAAAAAGAGAAAACATTATTGAGTGATCATTGTGACTCGAAACTGAAACTGAAACTAAATCCTGGATAATAACAACATCGTCAACCATGTCGCAAGCAGCGGTCGCCAGCAACGGCAATTACAAGCTACCTGATTTGAGCTATACGCCGGGAGATCTCACAGAGCCGGAGTACCGTCTGCCATCCCACCAGCAGCTGCTGCTCGACCAGAAGCGACCCGAGCATGTCCTGCATCGCGATTTGCCACTGAGCCGCTTGTATTTGAGTGAGCCGGATTCGCAGCCGTTGGACAAATATCGGGCAACGGCGGAGGCGACGCGTGAGGTTACCTCAGCGGCGGGACGACAGTTTCCGGCGCTGGCTGCAGCACAGGCCAAATACACGGGACAGCTAAACAATAGCAACAACAACTTGGACATTTCCGAATTTGAGTTTTCACCCGGCAAGGATCTTATCTCGCTGCCCATTGTAAGCACACCAGCTGCAGCTGGCAGCTCCGTTGATCAGGAGCAAATCCGTAAAATGCCGCTGCACTCTATCACCGAAAAGCCCAACGAGCGCTGCCCATCGCCGGTGGTGCCGGCCTATGCTAACTTCGAGCTGGCCAAACGTATGCATCAGGACAATCTGGATCATCAGCCGCTGCCGGATTGCGTTGCTGATCTGGCGTATCGCAAGGCACAGATAAGTGGCGGTCATGGCGGACTCGCCCTCGAAATTGATCCTATTGCGACGGGCGTCGGCGTGAAGACCCACAATGCCGGCCCCACCCACTGCACCAAGATGCGAGTCTATCGGCCCAAGACCGGCAGCGGTGTCCTGCCCAAGGCATTTGGTGGCGATCATTTTCGCGGCATTGGCTCCGCGCCCAGCAAGAAAATGGGCGCCATGGATCTGGCGATTGGCTGGGACTTTAAGCCAGCGCATCCCGGCGACGAGCCACGTCTGGCCAGGCATATCGACGGCTCCAATGACTCGGCCGGACCGGCGGTTTTCACATGCGTGAAGACACCACGCGAGGATCAATCAAATGCGGAGCTGGGCCGATCTGCTGGCGTCTTTACCAGCACCCTCGGCGAGCCAGACTTTTTTGACAAGGACATTCTGCGCCGCAAGTCCGACTTTGCCGGACGCCAAATGGATCGTGACAATAATTGCGCCTGCGACTATTCCCCGCCAGCGGCGCGTGCCCGGAGCGTTTCACGCGATTCCAGCGCCTCCCATTGCCGGCGTGCGCCGGCCTTGGGCGGCGGCTCCTCAGGCGCTGGTGGAGGCGTCACTTTTGGCCTGCCAGGCAATCGCCTGGCCAAACAATATCAGTCATCGCCCTTGCTGGGCGACAAGGCGTATCAGGCGCTGCGCGAAAAGTATCTTGGACCAGATAATGATTGCTCAGGTGAATCGGCGCCACATGGTTGCACCCATGCCACCGGTCCCAGCTGCAAGCGGGATCAACTGCTCCGGCGTCCGGCTAGACGACTCTGCCACAAGGTGGCGCCAGCGCCCAAATGCTGCCCCTCAGCCCATGGTCATGGC
This sequence comes from Drosophila kokeensis, assembly GCA_035042145.1. Classification (NCBI taxonomy): domain Eukaryota; kingdom Metazoa; phylum Arthropoda; class Insecta; order Diptera; family Drosophilidae; genus Drosophila; species Drosophila kokeensis. The sequence goes on along the minus strand of JAWNLT010000419.1, from coordinate 1,174,179 downwards.
CATGGACACGGACATGGACACGGGCATGGACACGGGCATGGACACTGTCTGGGGAGCAAAGCTGCTTTTCGAGCCGGCATGCCCAAGTTGAATGCATCCGGCGACTTTGTGGGCATCTCAGCTGATTGTGGCATGGGCGGCGCTGGTCGCGTCCTCGTCGTGCCTCGTCCTCGGCAGCCATATGCCAAGAAGAACTATGACATCGATACGTTGGTGCCGCCATTTCGCAGCCAGGGCGGCGGCGCTGGACAGGGCGGCTATCCGGAACACTGGCGCCTGGCCAGTGTCTATCAGCACGCCTACAAGCCGATCGACCAGCGTAGAAGGCCGCTTCTGCAGACCGTCTACAAGTAGACCCCAACGCAAAGTTGCCCAAGAGGAGAATTCCCTGGAAACCTTTTTACCACACCTTTCAAAATCGCCTTAAAAATTAGCAAAATAGGAGTTTTTTTTCTTAGGAATAATTTACAATCTAAAAAAAGATTATTAACATATCTTTGGGATCATCGCGAAAACCCCAAAAATATCTTATTTATTTGTACTTTTTAAAGATCTTGAATTAATTTTAGTTTGTGTAATTTGAGTCTAAATAGGTTAATCTAATCGGGTTTTTTCTTGGCATAAATATAATTATTTTTGTTGCTGAACCGATATGCAGAAGACATATATACATATACATATATATATGCATACATATATATATATATATATATGCATAATTAGAGTGCCTCTAACTCGGTAAGAAATCCTATAGAATTGTGCATACATCAAAAAATCAATTGTATTCAATATAATAAATATTTCTTAAAATTAGAAACAGTTGAATATTTTGCGAACTATAGGTCTAAAATTCGAATTAGTAACGATTAATGGTTTTCCAAATTCCAGAGAACTGGCTTCTCTTTCAATTTGTTGGTATAGTAAGTAATCAAGTTCATTCCAAAAGGTAGCATCCTAAAACATAAGAGTTGTGTAGCTGAAAAATAAATATTGAAATACCCATATCTAATAAGCCCACATTTAAGTAAAATCGCGTCGAATTGCGTAAATAACATTTATGTAAAGAAGAAACAAATGTATAGATTGAATACACATACAAAAATGTATAAATAAACGTGCAAAACATATGTGAAACTTAACTTAAAGTGCATTTAAAATTGCAGTTCAAATAACTGGCGAAATATATATTAAATATTAGCTTATGTCTCTGAAGTTCATCCGGTATCTGGTGAGATGTTTAGAATTAGTTTCCAATATATAAGTCAAAAGTTCTTCATAACTAAACTGCGTTTTTAACGATATAATATATCATTTTTGTATACGATTTCTGCCGATTTAAGAAGTTAAAGAAATTAAATACCAGAATTTTGAAAACCAATTTCATATAACTGTAGTATATGAATTTGAAGGGATTTTTTTTTACATTTCCATATGTTTTGAGAGAACCTCTTTAATTAAATTTAAAGAAGATATTTGCCAGTTATCTGGCACTAAGTAACTAACAGATCTGTTAAAATCAACTGCTATGTAAATAGCAAAAAAAAAAACTTAATTTCAATCAAGTAGAGAAAAAAAAGGACGAAGACCCTACTTCGGTTAGATGATGCTTTGTACGCAATCTTTGGGTGCCAAAGAACTTGTGGTGTGACTTGTGAGTGAAATAGTGTGGTATGCGGTGGTGAGCGGCTCACTTGGCCGTTGTCGCATAGGCTTCCTGGCTCTTATGGAACACATGACGCAGCACGTCGCGTGTGGAGCGTCGGATGGTGTTGCGCAGCGTGTGCTTCTTCTCGTTAGTCAGCTGCTCGATGCGCATGTAATCGGTTTGTGGAATGCTGGAGCGAAGCTTCATCGTCCGCTCGCTGCTGTCCACAATGGATATGTCTGCTTGGGTATACTCCTCGGGCTGCAGCTTCTGCGGGCGACGACGCAAACTGTGCCGTATGCTGCTGATAAGGCTGCTGCTGCCATTTTGTTGCATTGCTGGCTCTTCGGGTGATGATGTCGCCGCCACCTGAGGATCCTGCTGTTGTTGCATGGGATGCATTAGCCTGCGAATGGATTTGCGTATCATGTTCCTAACGCCATGGCCAGCACTGCTGGTTCTCAGCTCTGCGGACTTGGATGATTTACTCGAGGCAATCGAGTGCAGAGATTCCTTGCTACCAGCAATGGGATTGGAGTGAGTAACTGCAACTGTAGCAGCTGCTGGGCGATAGGAGCGCACAAAGCGTGCGGGCGCCTTAAAGTCCAACTCCTCTTCTGCCTCTTCTGGCTCCGATTCGGAGGCATAGGCTACATCGCCACTTTCAAGCTCCAACTCCGCTGACTTGGCCTCTGGCTGTTGTACTGGCTCTTGAGGCTGCTCCTTCAGTTCCGTTTCCTCTGGCGCCTCTATTATCTCTGTTAACGTGCGCCTCCGCGTAGTGCATACAATGCGTCGCTCCAACTCCTCCTTGGATTGAATCTGCTTTTGATCAATCACTACTTCCAGCTTCGTTTGTGTCGTCTCCAGCAAAACGCAATTTTTGCGCAGCTTTGCCTCATTGATGCTGTTCTCCAGTTCCAGCTGGTAGCGATCCAGCTCCTTACCAATATCCATGCTGCTGCTCTCCTCACTGATGGCTCCAAGCGAGCGCTTGGTAGCCACCGGCACCGGCGGTACCGGCGAGAAGACCAACTTTTCGGCCAGCAGTTTGCTGGGCGTCAACTGGCACAGCGGCATACCATTGAAATCGATGCGACAACCCAACGTGGGCGTAAATGGTAGTCCAATTTTTAGTGTGGTCGGCAGTGGGTCCTCGGCGAGGGCGGGATTCGCCACGCCCGCTGGATTGCTAGCTGCTGCTGAGATCTCGCTTTGTCGATGGATCTCAAAGGGATTCAGGGATGCAGGAGCATCGCTGCCGCGTAAATTGAGCGCTGCGTTAACAAAACACTTTGTGGGCGTGGCCACGCAACGTACCACCTGCAGCATAATAAATAGCAGTCAATAGACATATATGTACACACGTATTGACAAATTCTCAGACTCACCTCGTACGGATTAAACTGGCGCTCGGGTAGTTCAAGATTTAGGCCTGGATTCTCGAAGCAAGCGTGCTCCCGCTTCTTCTTCTTGGAGGCTTGGCGCACCACCTCGAAGGGATTAAGTGATAGTGGTGGTGATGCTGGTGATGGTTTTGGCAGCTGTTGTTTCTGCTGCTGCACTGTCGCCAGTTCAGCAATGGATTTGATTTCAAGGGCAGGATGTGCCCCAAATGGATTTAGATTCTGATTCGCCTTGGGAATGCGACGACGCCCGATCAGTTTCTTTGGCGTTGAACTGAATGCAGCGTTAGTGAAGCATGACGCAGTACTTGCAACAGCAGCAGCTGCGTCTTCGTTTTTTAAGGGTGGCTGAGGAGCGCAGCCAGTTCCAATTCCAGTGTCCCTTTTGCGTTTGCGCGGCGTCTCATTGTATGCCAATGCAGCAATGCTCTTTGTTTCCAGCATCATAGATAATTGATGTCTACTTTAGAAACACACCTAATAGTGCATTAATTTAATCAAACCAATTTTTATCACTCAGACAAGGCGAATAGCTCACAAACGAAATGTACACAACAGCCAATTGTACGCCCTATGCAATGCGCATCATTTTGAAATTACAATTAAGTGTTGCAAAACGATTGACGATTGATATGCGAAAACCACATCGATAGGTGAATAGTTTTTTTCATTGACCCGCATCATTGTGAATGCAAAATGTTGAAGAAGCAGCATGCCTATTTTGCCGCAATTTTAGGATTCAAATAAAATAATATATATTTAAGAACTTTAAAAAATATATAAGCGACAGTTCATACACCTCTATTTAAAGCGGATCCCTCATATCAATATTTTTTTTGCTCTTATATTTTTAGCTATCGATACTGTTAATGCCGATGTGTAAGGCAGCGAAAATTATATTTTTTGCAGTATAAAACTCAACGCTTATCAAGCATAACAAATTACCAAAGTCTATTTAGTTTTATTAATAATATGTAGGCTTGATTGAAATATAGTAAAAATACAATAATATATATATTAATATATATCGATATTAGACTCACACAGCGATTGACTGCTATCGATTATTTCGTAACACGTGTGCGGCGGACAAAACGGTAAAAGGCAGAAAAGTAGCAGCACTTTTTGCAGCTGCTGTTGGTGTGTGTGTGTTAGGTGTGTTCCTGTTCCGTTGTAAAGCAGCAGCCCGTCTAGCAGCAGCCCCCTCAGAAGCCCGGACCAGCATTAACAACCCAACAAATGCAAATTGGTTTCAATTCTTTTGCGTGACACGCTCTTTTTTTGTTAAAATCAGCAATTCAAAGGTGAGACTTAGTGCTAATAATCATCTGTGGAAAATTCAATAATGTGCACACACATACTTAGGTATGTTATATGCACAGATGTCTCTGTGCATATGTGTGAGTGCGCGTGTGTGCTGTAACCGTCAGTCAGTCAAGTGTTAAAGTGTTGTCTAGCGCCTATATATATATGTGTGTGTTGCAATTTCACCCCTTTTCCCTGTCACTTACTACACTTCTGTTGTTTCACCTATCAGCTGCAGCGAAATTCCTTTGTGCATTTCTCATTGAGCGAACGCGCGTCGGTGTGATTCATAAAAACGCGCTAACGAAGGCGAAATGTGGCTCAGCAACAGCTAGCAGAGAACAAAAAGAGAAAAGCATCAGTTGACGTCGCAAATTGTTAATACGTATGAAAAATCGTAACGCGTCACTTTGCCTTCGTTACAAAAATTGGCGTTATGCTGGAACAGTTGTTTTTCTAACACACTGTCACTACTGTCACCAAAACAGCGTGTTCCCTCTCTGTTCTTCCTTCGTTTACTTCAAGTTCGTTTGCAGCATATTTTCTGCCTCAGATTTTACAGCTTTCTTTTTATTCAATATTATTTGAAACTGGATACGAAATCGCACACAGCACAATTCGCGCAAAAATGTGCGTTTTTATTGCTGTGTCCTCTTATTCCTCTCTTCCATGCGATTTGCATAAATTAAGATTTTGAAAACATTCAAAGTTAAGTTGTGACAAAAAATCATTTTTGCTTAATGGGACCAATTTCTTAATCAATTTATTTGAAGTATTTAAAGTTAATATTTATGTTATTTCAAGTAATTTTCTTTTACTGTCATTTTTCAGCTCATACACACACACACACACACACAAGCACACAGTTTTAGACAAACAGTCACGCACATAAAGGAAATATAAATATATATATATTTTAGGCAAAACAAAAAACACACATTTCTCTGGGAAACAACAAAAGTATTGTAACGTAAAGTCAAGTTAAAAGAGCAAAACAAAAAAAAAGCAGAAAAATGCCATCGGACGCTAAGAAACGCGATGCACAACGCAAAAAGGATGCGCGCAACAAGAAGATCCAACAGATACCGTCGACGAAGAAGTCAAATGGCGTGAACGGTGTGGATCGCGAACTAACCGAAGAGGAGAAACTGTGCGCCAAATTGGAGGAGGAGGCGCGGATCAATGCCGAAGCGCGATCCTGTACCGGCTCATTGGCTGTACATCCAAGATCGCGTGATGTGAAAATTGCCACCTTCTCGATTACGTTTTTTGGCTCTGAGCTGCTGCAGGACACAATGCTCGAGCTGAATTGCGGTCGGCGCTATGGCCTAATTGGTCTCAATGGCTGTGGCAAATCATCGCTGCTGGCTGTGCTTGGTGGTCGGGAGGTACCCATTCCACCACACATTGATATATTTCATTTGACACGCGAGATACCAGCGAGCACGAAGAGTGCGCTTCAGTGCGTCATGGAGGTCGATGAGGAGCGCATCAAGCTCGAGAAGCTCGCCGAGGAGCTGGCCATGAGCGAGGAGGACGATGCCCAGGAGCAGCTAATCGACATCTATGAGCGACTCGATGACATGTCCGCCGATCTGGCCGAAGTCAAAGCCGCTCGCATCCTTCACGGTCTTGGCTTTGACAAGGCCATGCAACAGAAGCAGGCCAAAGACTTCTCGGGTAAGTCACATGCTACATGACATTGCCAACTGGTTTGTGTAGTTTCTAATTTGATGATCTCTTTGCATCTGTGCTAATTGCTGACATTCGTTCGCTTAGGTGGTTGGCGCATGCGAATCGCGTTGGCACGCGCTCTATTTGTGAAGCCGCATCTGCTGCTGCTGGACGAGCCGACAAATCATTTGGATCTGGATGCGTGCGTGTGGCTGGAGGAGGAGCTGAAGACGTACAAGCGCATTTTGGTGCTTATTTCACACTCGCAGGACTTCCTCAACGGCGTCTGCACGAACATCATTCATTTGACTGGCAAGCATCTCAAGTACTACACGGGCAACTATGAGGCATTTGTGCGCACTCGCATGGAACTTCTGGAGAACCAAATGAAACAATACAACTGGGAGCAGGACCAAATATCGCACATGAAGAACTATATTGCCCGATTCGGCCACGGTTCCGCCAAGCTTGCCCGCCAGGCTCAGTCCAAGGAGAAGACGTTGGCAAAAATGGTCGCCCAGGGCCTCACCGAAAAGGTCACCGACGACAAGGTGCTCAATTTTTACTTCCCCTCGTGTGGCAAGGTGCCGCCGCCAGTCATCATGGTTCAGGTGAGTCTCCGGAATCATTGTTGTCAAATTTTTAAAAAAAAGTTACGATTTAATTTAATTTCATACTAATTTGAACTTGAATTTCTTACGCGCAGAATGTGAACTTCCGGTATAACGATGAAACGCCATGGATCTATAAGAACCTCGAGTTTGGCATTGATCTGGACACGCGCCTGGCACTGGTGGGTCCCAACGGAGCTGGCAAGTCGACGCTGCTGAAGCTGCTCTATGGCGATCTGGTGCCCACATCCGGCATGATTCGCAAGAATTCACATCTGCGCATCGCGCGCTATCATCAGCATCTACATGAGCTGCTCGACCTGGATGCCAGCCCGCTCGAGTACATGATGCGCGCCTTTCCCGATGTCAAGGAAAAGGAGGAGATGCGCAAGATCATTGGACGCTATGGCCTCACTGGCCGCCAGCAGGTTTGCCCCATTCGTCAGCTGTCGGATGGTCAGCGTTGTCGCGTTGTCTTTGCCTGGCTGGCCTGGCAGGTGCCGCACCTATTGCTGCTCGACGAGCCGACCAATCACTTGGACATGGAGACCATCGATGCTTTGGCGGATGCCATCAACGATTTTGATGGCGGCATGGTGTTAGTTAGTCACGATTTCCGTCTCATTAATCAGGTACATTTAAATCAAATTCGTTTGTATTTGTTATTGAGTGTTTTTCTGATCTTTCGCGAAAGGTGGCCGAGGAGATTTGGGTATGCGAGAAGGAGACGGTGACCAAATGGAAAGGCGGCATTTTGGACTACAAGGATCACTTGAAAAACAAAATTCACACCGATAATGAGAAGAAGGCCAAGGCGGCAAATAAATAGATATGTTGGATTATACAAAGCACAATACACACACAGGCACACAACATACACACACACATACACACAACACACGCACATACACTTGCACTCACATACACACAATATACATGCATAGGTTGATCCTCTCCCTGTTTCCATCTTATACTTCTCGTTCGTTCGCACTGCTCGCTCTTTCTTAAATAGAGGCGCTGTGTAACGCAATGTGAAATTAGTTTTGAGTTTACACTACGCTATAGTCAAGTCATGTGAACTAGATATTAAAAACAACAATAAAAAACAAAAAATATACACACACATATACACACACCCGAAACACATCCATATGCATTCAACATAAACAAAACAAAATTTATAGGTGAATTTTTTTCATTTTCTGTGTCGATTTAAAATTAATAAAATGTGAGAAAAAACCAACAACCAACAACTACTACAAAACAGCTTGTGATCTTAAGCTTAAGCCACATTTTCAACATTTTGTTTAACACACTCACACATACACAAACACACACACATACACTCATGCATGAATCGCATCTAAATATTGTGTACAAAATGCAGAAAACGTGGCTTTTGCATTTTTTTTATAAATTATTATTATTATTTATATATATAAATAATACATAATTTTATTTTCAAATAAATTTTTTGATTTAACACTCTAAACTATATAAAAACATAAAATATAGTGAATATATATATATATATATATATATACATATAATTATATATTAACACTTTGCAAGACCAGTAAACTATACTGATACTGCCTCCACACTTTGAACCCCGCTCCAAGTCGCTCAGGCCAGACGCTTTGGTTAGACCGAGACAGAAGTTGCTTAGAAATTCGAAATACAAAACATACGAAATGAAATAATAACTGATTTTGTAGGTTATAAGCAATTGGAAAATCTATGTTGTGTTAGAAAAAATGCAGCAAGGTTTTTTTTATATACACAACAAAAAATAAAATTAAACGGAACAAAAATGAAACGATTCGTTTAATAGGCTCAAGCGAATATATATATATAACAAAAGGAACCATATACCGAAATCAAAACCATTTAGGATTATGTGTATTTAACAAATTGTTTGAAGAAAAAAAATGCATACATACATATACAATACATGCGAAATAAAGAAAGCCATAAAAAATAAATAAACAATTGGAACTAATAAAAATAGATAAAGCAATGCAAATGTGTTTTTATCTAAATAAATCGGAACATGTCTAGTTACCCACAGTAAAGAAAAGTATTTCTAAATCCGAAATTATTATCAAATTGATGGCAGTGGTGATACATTCACTTAAGGTGTACCTATTTGCTCATAAATATTTGTTTTTTTGATTCTAAATATAGAAAATTGGAACGCACAACAGGTAAACCGGTTTTAAACAGAAATTTATTAATTATACATGTTAATATTTATATATATATATATAGTTTTATTTCTATAGTTCGCTTTTGAGTGTAAGTTGCATCGTGTAGGCACGTTGAAAGGTTAAGTGGTAGACTTGACTACACTTAACCAATAACTTAGTATGCTATATTATACAGTTTGTCTTAGATGAGGGTTCTCTAGTAAACCTTCGATAAATCGGAATAAATTGTTTTTAGTAGATGGCGCTCTTGTTGGCTAATCGAGCTATTCTCAGCGCCAAAATCTCTGAGCAAATATTTTAGATCGCACATTTTACGCTCCACCCAGGCGCAGATGATCTCGGCCAGCGCATCCTGTTGCTGGAGTGGCACAAAGGCGCCTGGTTTTTCCACCGGCTCCTGATTGTAGTCCACACATGGTGTAGCTAGCGGTGACTCGAACTGGGCTAGCGAATAGTAGTACTCGATAAGCTTTATATGTGCGGGCGATTGGCGCGAAGGCGGCAGATTGAGATGCAACAGGAGCAGCAAGCGCATTACCTCAACGCGCCGCAATAGATCGCCGTACATCAGCGGCACCCGTCGCTCATAAATATTATCCACAATGTCGTCCAGTTGGAGCAGTGCGCCGCGATAATCCTTCCGCTGCATGCTCATCTCGGCGCTCATCTCCAGATCGTTGATTCTATGTGTGGGCGACGCAAAGCTGCTGGTGCGATCCATCTGGTGCTGCAATTGCTTCAGCTCGCGCAGCACGGCCGCCTTAAAGACGCCGCTATCAGCGACTCGCTCCGCGGCCCGATTATAACAATGCAATGCGCCCTCACGGAAGCTGTTGTGGCCGGTACGCAAGTGCAGCTGCGCCGACTCGTTGTGCGCTTGCAGAAAGTCGCGGGCTGCGCGCAGATACGCTTCGGCCTCCCGTTGCGCAGACCCGCCATACGATTCACATTTGGCAAAGCCAATGTGGCACATGGCCGCGTATTGCATGATTCCCGATTCCTCAAAGCTGTAGGCCAGGCGCTGGAAATCCGACTGCACGTCTGCCACATTGGGCGCAAAGCGTCTGTCGGGATGGTGACAGCAAAGATAGTTAGGAATTACACGAAAATAGGTCGATGAACGGATGCAGCCAAAACTTACTTGAAGAAAACGACACGTTCAATTTTCTTAATTTTTGTTGACGCACGTAAATATTGCTCAATACAATTCTTGGGATATTGCTCGAACTGTTGTTGTTGCTGCTGCTCTGCCGGCTGCCCGCTGATGGCGCTGTTGGTGCGTCGCCTATCCATTGCGTTTAAGTGCTATACATCATAAATAATTAAAAGTATGATTGAGTTGGTCAAAACAAAAAACAGCAACAGCTTTGTAAGTGTTGGACAACGCCGAACGAAAAAGTAATTAAAAGTCGTAAATAAATGTAGATACCGCCATGCGCAGGTAGTTTTGACGTAGCACGTCACAGCCTGTTGTCTATTCAAATTAAAACCCTATATAATAAAAGAACTACTATCAGTTAGCTATTCAATTTAAATACATTTTCCATTTCTATAGAGCTTACTACGTATGCTCAGCGCAGTTAATATTGGTAATTATTGGGCGTTACCTGATCATTTTACTATGCCTTGCTTTTCGACGTTAGCCAGCACTATGCAATTCAGCTGTTTACACCTATACACTCAGTACAATTTTTTTGCACAATCGTAGAACAGAACGTTGAAAATTATTGCAGCGCACGCCACGTTAACGCGCCGCAACGCATTTAGTTAAATAAAAAATACATATACAAAATTATTTTATCTTAATCATTGACAAGAACGGTATATAAAATGGCCATTGCCGAGCACGATAACGTTTTCATTTTTGTGCCGAATCTGATTGGTAAATTTCGTTTAGTAAACAATTGTGCCGTCGCGTATAGTGGGGCAAAATCTATTGAGAACAAGCCAATTTGTTTGATTTGAGTAAATTAACACAAAACTAAAATAAATGTAATAAACCTTTAAAATGTAATAAGTGGTAAACTTGATTAGATAAGACTATATATTTTGGCGGCTTGTGCTTTGATCATAGCCAACATATTTTGCATATGGGTGGTGCACGGTGCAGCACATAGTAGCAACAACAATCTGTATGCAATCCAATGTTGTTGTTTTTTTTTTGTTTTGTGAGCTTAATTGAATTAGTGGACGTAGGTGGCGCTGCAACCTGTCAAATGCAAGACATTTTCTGCGCCTCACTGCTAACAACCCCAAACATAATGGCAATGTCACCCACAGCAGCGCCATCTATGTGTGCGAATGTGAATACATACACACATTATCGATTGGAATTGCATTTGTTGATGTTGATGTTGTTGGCTTGTGTGTATGAATTATTGAAGTGTATTTGAATTATTTCCATTTTGCAGGGTATGCACGCATCGTCTTGGCCCTTGTTGCTTTCTGGTTTATGTCAACGAACTACGTGATCGCCGGTTGGTGTTATATAATCAGTGCACTACTGGATGCAGTCGATGGACATGCCGCCCGGGCCTTCAACCAGAGTACGTCTCTTTCTGCATTTACCATTTCACATATCCATTGAACATCATCATTATCATCATTGACGCCGTTTGGCATACGCCAATCGTCAAATAATCGATGACTCACTTAGCCGGCAAACTGTGCCGTCTCATTTTGTTTACACAAATGTACATAGTTCCATGTATGTAGATGTGATTGCGCACTTTGTTCACGTACGTGTCTGAATTGTGTGTAGTACGATTATCGGATACCATAATTTACATATTTTAATCGCATTCCAAAACAGCACACACACGTACAATGTACATATATCTTTTATATCTATTTGTACAAATCTAGCCAGTTCATTGGTCATTTTCTTAATTTCAAAGTCAAAGAATATTAATAGATATGCAATCGTACTTATCATAAGTTTCACAAAACCTTGGACAAATTTGAAGATCCCTCTTTAAAGCGCTTCCTTTTCTAAAATTAAATTATTTATTACATTAGTTATTAAAAACATCCAGTCTATTTTATGGCTTTGAGGCCCTACTGATTGTAAAAATGATATTGATTGTAATTTGTTCGTTTGCTTGCAGGCACACGTTTTGGCGCCATGCTGGATCAGTTGACAGATCGATGCGGCACAACGGGACTGCTGGTTACCCTGGCCTATTTCTATCCAAGCTACATGTTCTGGTTCCAGTTGTCGATCGCTATTGATGTCGCCTGTCACTGGCTCTACATGCAAACGTAAGTTATGAGCTGCATGTAGCTTGTGGTACATTATACATATTTATAGCTAATTCAAAATTACAGGAGCGTTGTGGTTGGACGCGTATCGCATAAGGTGAATGATAATTTCGTGATGCGCATCTACTATCAGAAGGATGTGCTGACCTTTATGTGCTGCGTGAATGAGCTGTTCTACGTTTGCCTGTATCTCTTGCATTTCACCTATGGACCCTTGAGTACGTTATGCCACTTACAAAATGGTGGTCAGGGATTTATAGTGGCTTTCTAAATCGCATCTTTATTTGCAGTATTCGGCGCCTCGCTGTTCAAAATATTGGCCTTCCTCACCGCACCGTTTGCGGTGATCAAGGCTTTGATCTCTGTAATGCATGCCTATGTGGCTGGCAGCGATTTGGCGGCTGTCGATGTGCGTGAGCGCCAGGAGAAGCGCCAAGGAGCTGAGCCTGTTGTCGCTGGCAAGAAGCTGGAGTAGGCTGGAGAGGTGACTCCAAAACAAAAATGAAACAAAAAAAAGTACGAAGAAAAAATGGATTCCAAATAATAATAACTAAAAAAAAAAAAACAAAAAAAAATCAAAAAGAAAAAGAAAACAACTAAGTAATGATAGTCGAATTTTAGTTAATATTAGTATGCTTTAAAGCTATTTGTTGACTTTATTTCGTATTTTTAGTTTTAAAATTAAAATTTGAAGTCGTGGGTGATTCAAGCATTATATTTGTATACATATTTATTTGCCTAAGTTAAAGTTAATTTTTAAATTTTGTGACGCTTACACACATACACATAAAGATTTGTATCCACATATATATAAGCTATTTGCAAAAGTTGTTTAAATGGTTTTTGAATCAATGTTATCCATTTTAAATGAAGTTCTTCAAATAACCAAACTAATCCTATATGTACATTTAACATAAGCCGTAGCAACAATTGGTACCTACAAAAACTTATTACAAGGCGAGACCTGCAAAATAAGAAACCAAAAAAATTAATATTGATGTTAGAAATCTGTAGTAGCATTATCGGAATAGTCGAAATGCATGGCGATATCAGTCAATATCGTTATAAAATACAAACAAAAAAAATGGACAAAAGGACAAAAAATCAACAGTTTGTTAGTGGTGTATAACAGAAATAAATTGTTTTTGTGTGCAAATCCAAATTGATGAAAAAGTTTTCTCATACGTAAAAATTAGTTTGAATGTAGCGCCTAACCGATGAAATATCAGTTCACACTAAACAAGCGCTATTGCAGCCCTGGTTAATAAACCGTAACGCACAGCTGACGCAAATTGTAGAGCTGTGTAGCCCTGGTAAGCTCTGGCATCAATTTGATACCAATTTTGTTTTTTAATATGCGTACCACCTTGGCAGCGCCTCAAAGCAGCAGCTATTAATTAAACAGTGTTCCAGTTCCAGTAGGATAGGAATGGGCTACACAGTCCTATCGCGATTGCGCACCCTGGCACGGTATACAATCGCCTACGCTTGTATAACCCACTGTACCTTTGAGTATGTGGGTGACTTTGTTTTGGTAAGCGAACTATTTGTATCTCTTTTTTGTTGTTGGTTGATTTGATCCGATTTGATTTTGCAGTGCAATGGTCCGTCCATGGAGCCCACGCTCTTTTCGGACAATGTGCTGCTGACGGAACGCTTATCGAAATACTGGCGTAAATATAAGTCGGGCGATATAATTATTGCCGTTTCGCCGGTTAATGCCGGACAGTATATTTGCAAGCGTATTGTGGCCGTCTCCGGCGACAAGATAATGACACTCAAGCCACATCCAATTGAGGCCGAATCACAAGCGTCAAAGCATCCAAGTGAAATGTCTATGGTCACAGACTATGTGCCGCACGGATGCGTTTGGATCGAGGGTGATAATAAGGGCAACAGTTCCGATTCACGCTATTATGGGCCCATACCTCTCGGTCTCATACGCAGTAGGGTCATCTGTCGCATTTGGCCGCTCTCGGAGATGGCGGGCCTATAATAGATACGAATCACTAGTTGTAAACTTCATTTTAATTGTGAATTAATGACAAATAGCCAAATAGAATATTTCTTTTTAAATCGATAAATGGCTTTGACTATCAACGATTGACTAAGTCGAGTTAAAACACTAAATATTCAACAATTTCATTATCAGAATACTGTTGAGCACAAAGTACTGTTATCGATATTCGACTTCGATTATCAATTGATCGACACTCGGCTCGTTCTTAACTGCATTTCACAAATGAAATACAAAGCTTTGCATACAATTACTTTTATCACTAAACATTTATTTTTTTATATTCAACGACCAGATATAGAAATTGTATAAAAATGTCTTATCGATAAATGTTGATTTTCGTGGGGTTCCCCTAGCCAATTACTTCGCAAATAAGCAACTACAAATTAATGGAAGACAAATAAGGGATAAAATCAGTTATCGATAAATGGTTTTAATGATCGATATTGATCAAGGCAACACTTGACTGAATTTGAGCTAAAATCTTTTGTACAAATTAAAACTAAGCATTGTTGTATGGAATTGCATTACAATTTTGGCACAGGTTGCTTGTCATCCTTTTCCGGATCAACGTAATACAATTGATACTCCTTATTGAGCACCTGGTGCACAAGGTTGTGGCAGGTGAAGTCCAGGCCACGCTTCTGATAGTCCAGATAGGTGCGCACAAAACTGCGACTCCCCTCGAGCACCAGCGGATTGTCCAAATACTCTGCCAGTGGCATCCAACAGGCGGACTCTATTTCCCGCTCGCAACGCTTAATGTCCAGATTGAGTGGCTTCAGGCCAATGACTATGTAGATGTCTGAGCAACCGAAATTGCCGCCATGCGAATGCCGCAAACAGACCATCGATCGAAACTCGGTCCGTATGCCCGTCTCCTCGAACACCTCTCGCACTGCCGAATCGATGAAATTCTCGCGCGGCTCCACATAGCCACCGGGCAGCTTGCAAATGTTCTTCGCTATCGCATACTTGTCGGAGACAACCAACACCTCGTTTTGATCGTTGATCACCAGACCACCAACGCCCAGCAGCGTGTGAGCATAGCTGGGCAAGTTGCTTTCCTCGTGGGTGGGCAACCACAGATACATGGTGACAACGCCCACCCGGGCATGATGGAAGTCGAAGCCCGCCTCTGTCAATATGGGCACCCATTCGGACTGATCCCTGTACACGCGAAACCATATCGCACGATTCTTGTTCGCTCGCCAAAATTCCAAAGATTCTAAAAAAAAACAAAAACAAAAGACATAAATGTAGAAGACATAAATTACAGTTTCCAGTCAGACTCTATATATACATATATATATATATATACATATATTGTTTTCACTCTTATATAATGTATATTGAATATATACAAAAGTTGAAAATATATAAATATATATATATATACATGTATATTACATGCAACACGATTCTATTGGTTAACATTTACTCTGCAGCATTTGCTGGAATTGCGTTTTGTCAGCAATCTGCTCAGCCTGATCCTTGCAGTCGACTGTGACGCCCTGGAAGCGATCCACCACACCACGAAAGACATCCGGCGGCGAGTCCATGTTCTTATAGCTGTGTGAGAACATGCAACATGGTTGAATGCAACAAGTGGTTGACTCTTGACTTGATTCGATTGACTTACCCCAGATAGCTGCGAGAATAATGCCGTTGCGACCAGGCAACAAATTTATTAATTAGCCTTGATGTTGTTGGTTTTGTTGTGGTTGTTGTTGTTGTTGTTGATGCGGGAACGGATAGTTTACGCCATGAATTGAGCGCGTTTGACAAACAATTACTGCGACGGCACAGCAATGCAACTGACGACATTAAATTCCAGTTGCGCAATTAGACCAGGTGACGATGACGATGGAGATCACAATGAAGCTGCCTGCCTGATTCTGTCACGTTGCCCGCTGCAAGCAACTCGTGGCAACTTTGCAACTTGGACTGCTACATTTAACAAAAACAAAAACCAACATTTTAATTATTATGAATTAGGAATGAGGTTGATTTGCATCGATTAACTCAAATGTGCCATGAAATTACAATTTGCAATCATGTCTCGAATTGATAAGCGCAAATCTAGCCGCAAACTTCAGTGATTGCCTCTATGTGTGTGTGTGTGTGAGCTTTGACATTTCCGTATTTGTTGTTTATCAGCTGTTATCAAAATTATATGCGCCTTTTATGTAATACACAATTATACACTCGCACAGACACACACACACACACTATTGCATTCGCTATTGTCGGAAAAATTTGAATAGTTCATAGTTCAAGTACTGCTTCCAGCGAGCAGCACCAGTTATGCTGCTTCTGAAAATATTTATTTATTTACACTTGCAATTTCGCGCCAGTTTCTTGCTGCGTTACAAAAAGTTGACCGCTTTTAGCGCAATGGGGCCGTTTGTGTGCACGTGTGAAAATACGATATTTCATCAAAAATTCTAAAAATTAAATTATTGTTCCATTTTCAAGAACGACACATAAATAACATACTTTTGGAGTTCTAACTTATTGAATTGCCCTGATTCCAAATGGCAAAGGGAGCACAGAATACGTTGAGAGAAAACAAAATATTAAATGTGGTCACCCCATTTTGGCAGTGCTGCCCATAACATTTTATCATGAGCATGCATGTTATCATTTATCGATAGATTTAATTATAGCGCGCTTTCATTTCGGTTTGAATATTGTTGATATATTTTTATTTTTGTTTGCGCATAAACAAATCAGTTGTAAGAAAATGAATCCATTTATTGAGCTGATACAGACACTTGCCAGACACGGATGATGTTGTCGGAGTAGCCAGCGAATAGAGTCTGGCCATCGGTGGACCAGGCCAGGGAGAGGCACTGCGGCTGCTCGGCCTTCGACGAGGGCGAGACGGCCTTAAGACGCAGTTCTTCGACGATGTTCTTGCTTGCCACATCCCAGATCTTGATCGATGGGCCACAGGCGACGCTCAGCCAATATCGGTTGGGCGAGCAGCACAGCGCATTGATGATGTCATTGTGCTCCAGTATGCACACATTCTTGCCAGCATCCAGATCCCAGAGCAGAGCCTTGTAGTCCCTGCCACCGGAGGCGCACATCGTGCCGTCGGGGAAAAAGGTGACGGTGTTCAGATAGTCATTGTGGCCGTGATAATTTTTCTTCAACTTGCAGTTGGCCAAGTTCCAGACCTTGACGGTGCGATCCCAGCCGCAAGACACAAGGATGGGATTGGAGGGATTGGGCGAGAAACGCACACACGACACCCAGTCAGTGTGGCCATCCTCCTGGATGGTCAACTTGCACTTGGCCAGCGTGTTCCACAGCTTGATGGTCTTGTCCCGAGAGCCCGAAACGATCTGACGATTGTCAGCCGAGATGGCAACCGATAGCACATCCTCGGTGTGTCCCTCGAAGCGGCGCATTGTTTTGCCGGCAGCCAAATCCCAGAGACGCAGAGTCCGATCCCAGGAACCGGACAGTGCGTATTTGCCATCGTAGGAGAGGACAACGTCGCTGATAAAGTGCGAGTGGCCGTACAAGCGCTTCAGGGGATAGAAGTAGTTGGTGTCCTCATCGCGAGTCAATTTCCACACAATCAAGGTCTTGTCACGCGACGCCGAGATGATGGTGTCGGGATCCTTAGAATTGGTCTCAATCTTGGTGACCCAGCCGTTGTGGCCGATCAGCGCGCAACGCAATTTCAATGTCTCAGACATTTTAATAAGTTTTCAATTGAAAATTTGACACACGTCCAAAGGCACTGCAGGCTGTCAGAAAATTTGAATCTGCAACAAATAAACAAAAAAGCCGATAAATTATAACGCTGTTTAAGTGCTTTTTATGTTTTCTCTTTTTCAAAAAGCGAAAATATTACAAAAAAATCAATCAGAGCAAAACCACGTGAGAAGCGAATTAAGTGTAGAAACCATTTTGTTGCTGCTGCTCCATACGCCGCTTTTTATTTTCGTGTCTCTGTCTCTTTTTTTTTGTGCCCCCTTTTCTCTCTTTTTCTATACATACATATTTCACTCGTTTACAGTTACAATTTCATTTTATGCAAGTTTTTATGGATGTGCAACGATATGGAAAATTAAACAAAATAAAATAAAAATTAATAAAAAAAAAATTAAATAAAATAAAAAAGGGATTACAAAACGATGTTGCCAAATGCACAATTTAAGAAATGGACCTTAAACAGGCCCAGGACCAGATTCCATCTCATTCAGTTGCCTTAACTGGCGTTAAACACAAAAGCCGCCGATTGAGTTTTATTTTTGTGCGTGTTTCTATTTTGATTGGCAGCTTAGTTTTCTTTCTCGAGAGAAAAGTGAAAAAAATTGGAAAATGTATAAAAAATAAATAAAATGATTACCCTTACCTTCGTATTATGACAGGGGCTATTTGCACAGTTGCTTAAATAATTTTCCACTAAGGGTTGCGATCGGTTTTCAAATGTTTAGATTCCCCTTCATTGGACGCTGCTGCGCGTTTGACTCTTTAGCTGAAGTGAAAATTCCACTGTAAATATGTATTTTATTGCGCAGTGAGATTGATTGGCGTCAGTATTTCCAGGACGGAGGAGGAGGCAAACGACCGACAGGCATTCAAATTGGAGAACCTCTTTTTTTTCGACAACCCAAAAATAATCAGAGACCAAGCACAATTGTTTCACTGTTCTTGTGTGTGTGTGTGTGTGTTCTAATTGATCTTATTCTCATTGGTCAGGATTATTCTCTCAATTTAACAGTCTGGCAACCATATGCTTGCGATTCCTCTCTTAAGGTATGCTTTGTGTTTGCATATTTCTAAAGTTGGTAATAGAAGCAGAATATATATATGTATATATATACATATATAGATATATATATGATTTATGATTTTGATTTTAGCTTCGTTTTAATTGCCACATTAACAGAAAAAGAAAACTACGAGGTAAAAGGAAGGCGCAACAATACGCAACGGCAGCTGCTGCAAGCACCACACTCACACACACCAACACATACCAACACACACAAGTACAAGCAAACGGCACATGCCAAATCACTGGTAAGACAAAAGAAAAAACTCGAGGTTGGGAAAGAAGAAACGAGCGAAGACGCAGACGACAAAAGAGCAGGGATAACAATAGAAAAGTGGCAAAATCACTGCACAAATAACACCCAAAGAACAGCTGTCGGCGCAGCCAGGGACGTCATCATCCTCATCAATAAAACAACAACAAATGTTGAACAGAATTGGCGTTTAAATTAAGGTTTGTATGGTATTTGAGCGAATATCTAAATGCTGGATCAAACAAAATAATAAAACGCATTTTGGCAGGTCACTTGTCAGCTGTGACGTCATCTAAACTGTTACTGTCACTGTCACTGTCACTGCTTATAGTGATTTGTTCGACTTTCGTTCCAGTAATGAAAACAATAAATTGTGCATTTTTCATCGGGATAAGCTTTAAAATACAATTACAATCGAAGATTCCCTAGAAAATCATGGTAAGCCATAATATCCGAAATATCTGCTAAACTTTTTTAGAGAACCACGCAACGGATTTAGATGGAAAATATGAATTTAGTATCGAGTACTGAAACTGTTGACAAACGTTCCAGAGATGTTCGACCAATAGCTATATAATTCAAAGAAATGGATAAAAAACCACTTTTAAAATCTGCCAAGGAATATTTGAATTGGCCATTGAGGAAATGGATGATTTTGTAGTTGTCTGGCGATTTATATAAATGCGATGCGCTTGGTATTAAAATGAAGATGGAATAGCTTCGATTCGAAAAGTTGTAAGTTATATACTCTTATAAAGTCATTGCATACAATGTCACACACATATACATATGTTCATTACTCTGCTCTGATTGTCTTTCAGATATCAAATAAAGACAGCTTCGCTGGGCACTCTCGGTGATTTATGGCCAGTTCCTTGCAGCGTACAACGTGCAGCGTGCAGCGGACAACTCAATTCGAAAAGCTGGCCAAAGCTGTTTACACCAAAATTGATGTCACAAAATCAATTGTCCGACACGAAAGCAATAAAAACAAGGCATTCAGGCAGGCAGAAGCTATAGAATCCGCCCTGTTTTCTAAAAACAGGGGTCAGTTGCGCAACCCGGTCTGCTGCTGCTGCTGCTGCTG
Organism: Drosophila kokeensis; assembly: GCA_035042145.1. Lineage (NCBI taxonomy): Eukaryota > Metazoa > Arthropoda > Insecta > Diptera > Drosophilidae > Drosophila > Drosophila kokeensis. Next base: position 1,153,915 of record JAWNLT010000419.1, on the reverse strand, counting down.
CTCCTGCTGCCATCCATCCACAGGACAATTGAAGGCAAATCTTAATCGTCGCCGTCGCCGTCGTCGTCGTCGTCACACGGCGCTAATCCCCACGGCGAGCGTTGCATAATTTTCCAGTTCAGTGAACCGCCAGAAACGTTGATCCTGACCCACAAAAGATTGTCGTCCTCGTCGTCGACATGCCATAATGAAGAGGTCAGTTTCGCACGCTGGCTGCCAAGCCGTTGTTTGTTTGTTGTGTGTCGTTGATGTTGATGCCGTTGCAGTTAAAGGATTATCAGAGCCGCAACATGGGCGCGAACTTGCGGTCGCCTCTCTGTCGTTCTGCTGCCAGCTGCACATTTGCAGTTGCAGTTGCAGTTGTAGTTGCAGCTCCTGCGCAATTTGTTACGCGTTTCATTTGCACTTTTATTAAATATCCTTTTTGTCTGGGTCTTTTTACAGGACACAGGATGCGCTGCCTGGCCACAACAGCTATCGCTTGTGCACAGTCACATCCTGCCACATTCTGTGGCTCATGTAGCACTTGCATGATTAATGAATCGATTCTCATTCAGCCCACAACATTCCCAGGCTGCCAAAACGGGAGCACAAAATGTGAATGTTAACCATTGAAAATGACAATTGTTCCCAGATCGGAATTGAGCACGTTGCACGCTGAAAATCTAAATGTTATGCATAAGATCATGTATGTATATAAAACATATATTTATATATATTTATTTAGTTTCTATATTATTATCATTATCTTTGTATATATTTTATTGTGTTTGATTTCATTTACAAACTGCTTAATCTGACGGGTTCTTTGTATTTTCATATTTCAATAAAGTTGCATATAAAGTAAATATATTCGAGCTGATGGGATCAGTCCAGCAGTCCACCAGTCCACCAGTCCAGCAGTCCATCAGTCCGGTCCACAACACAATTAAGCCCAATTGTAAAGGGTCACACAACATGTAAGCCTTTAAATGCTGAGTTTTCATTTTTTAAATTGTTTTTTTGTTTTTTGTTTTTTGTTTTTAGTGTTCGCTCATGTGCATTTAAATAGCTGACATGTAATAAAAATCAACCTTCGTTATGCGACATTGAAACGGGACGGCGCTGGGCAAGTGGCACAAGGGGCAAACGTTGCCCGCGGGCTTTGTTAGCTCGGCTTCGGCTTCGGCTTCGGCTTGATGGAAAACCTCAGGAGTTGCGTTTCTCTCATTGCTCGTCCTGCAACGCAATGTTTTCTTAATTCAATTCCGCTCTTTTCTTTCGGGCAGCATCAGTTTTACAAAAACAACACAAAAAGGGGTCCATTGGGCCGGTTCCTTTCCTCGATTGGTGCACATATAACTGTGCCCGGGGTGGTGCCTCATCTAATCCAATTATCAATTAGCGATTGACCGCGCCTCACCCATTGCAATGCATCAATCAGTAGGGGTATTCCAGCTGCAGGCTGCAGTCTACTGTTTTCGATCCGATATTTGGAGTGCGTTTTTCGCTTTAAAATATGTTCGATTTCCTAATATTTAATGCAAATTTTCTTGTTGTTTAGTTTGTAAAAATAAACAAATTTCGAATAAAAAAAATAAAATAATAATATCTCTAAAAAAGTAATGATGATTTTTTTTTTAAATTTAGTTTGTTTAGAATATATTTTGTAAAATAAAATACGCATATATATATATATATATATATTATACTATATATCAAATTCCTTTTCTGACTATACTCTGGAGTACAAACGAACAAAAGTATGAGGAAATGGAATGTATTTAGTTCAATTTGATTTAATGACTTAGTTATTAAATAGATTTCAATCTTTTAACCCATTAAAGACACAACAGGAACTGAATTAAAAAGCGTCTGGCAACATGCCACAAATGTGCGCCTAATGAAAAACTGTCACCATGCAACTTGCATCAACAACAATAGACAATGAATAAAAAACGGCCACAGTTGGAAATTAACCCGATGGCAACATATGCACTAAGCGGGGAAAACAAATTTTCATGTGTCATAAAGTTAAGATCGACATGAAAACAGCAGCACCGCCCCCAACCACCCCCTTCCCCGTCAAGCAAGTGGGTCTGTGTTAATGTGTTGGACGCGTGGGTCGGTGGTTGATGGTTGATGGTGGTGGTGGTGCTGGTGGTGCAATTGGCGATATGCATCTAGTGCTGCAGTTTTGACAGCTTACCATTAACATTCCGCGAGCGACCTTTTGATGCTTGGAGGGGTTGCTGCTAAGGGTTCAGGTTCAGGTTCAGGTTCAGGTTGAGGTTCAGGTTGAGGTTCAGGTTGAGGTGCCTCTGTTGTTGGGCGGTCGGTCATTACATGTAAACATTTTAGTGTTTTTTCTTTTTGTTTTGTTTTGTGTTTTTATTTAATTGATTTTCTGCACTGACGTCATTAGCAGATCAGCGACTAGCGATAAACTGAAACCTCCTCCGCCCCCACCATTCTCCTGCTGCGCCTGTTTTATGATTAATGTCATATAATGAAATATAAAAATGTACTTGATTCTTGAGTAATTCCCATAAGCGCCCCTTCATGCCCCTTTGTTCTCGCGTTCTCTCATCGTTCTTTGTTTCTAGTTCTGTTTTTGAACTTTGTCCGTGAGCCCAAATTTCAAAGGCATCCCTAGTAAAACGCTTAAAAAAGCATCGATATTGGATCGTTTGGCTTTCAGTGTGACCGTTAAATCTTCCGGTATCGATTCTGCTAATCACATTTCATTCCAAATAAGCAATAATAATGGCGGATTCGAGCATTGAGAAATTTTCAAAAAGCAAGAAAAGGATTATAGCGAAAAAAAATATTTCAAAAAAATTGTGAATTTGCAAATTGACAAAGTCATTGTTAGCGTGTTACTAATTTTCCAATTTTCCATAATGTTCGCATACAATTTTGGCAACAGGGGAGTGGCGCGGTAGAGTTGAAACCAGATATCGAATGCCCCTTTTGTCACCGAAATATCTTCTTGTTATGCGGCACGTGCCTAAGGACGCCACTTGAAGCGCGCAAGGTGTGCCACCGTGTTAATGGCGTTTTCGGCAAACTCTTTCATTTGCATTGCATTGCTTTTTATGTGAAAATCTTACAGAAATTACTGTATACAAAAAAATGGTAAAATGTAATACAATTAAAACCCAATTTGCAACGTTCTCTCTTGTTGTTGTTGTTGCTGGCGTTGTGTTCCATCGCGCTAAAATGTTGCGCACACTCTAAAGATTTATTGGCAAATACACACACACACACACACATACACTCACGCACACGCACGCACACGCACGCACACACACTCATAAATCTCAATCTGTCCAAGTAATGCAAGAATTGTGTATTCGGAAATGAAATCATATTGTGGCGAAATTAAAAATTTAACCGCAAATTAGGCAATAAACAATCGCTAAAGCGGTCATGGGTTAATACGTTTCAAATCAACTGACACTGTGCTGACTGCGCAGCCGCATCGAGCCGAGGGCAAAGGTTATAAATGTATATATACCCAACGTACCATACTACCTACAGATGTGCATAGGGCAAAGGGTTGCTCTCCTTATTTTTTCTGCAAATAAACACGCACACACATCTATATGTATATATATATATATATATATATATATATATGTGAGTGTGTCTGTGATGTATGTTGTCCCGTTTGGGAATGTGAAGGAATGCTTTTGCATCATTCGCATTTGCATTTTAACCCTCTTCTACCCTGACCCCATTAAAAATGGGTATATTTGAATCATGATAAAGTATGTAACAGGGACAAGAGAGCAGAATATGTAGTATAGGTATATATGTTCTTGATCAAGATCAACAGCCGAGTCGATAAAGCTAGAGACTTTAAATTTATTTTATTTTATCGATCGAAATAAAAGCCACAATCTTAAAGGCATAGCCTTCCAATTGAGATTTAATATACCCTAACTATATTAGTGATCAGTATTAAGAATTCCATCAAAATCAGGTCAAGAAACATCCAAAATGCAGTTCGGCTGTGGATTTTAAGAATAAATGTTGGCAATATAACCGATTTAACAGGGTATCTCATAGTCGGGCTTCTCGACAAGACCATTTGGGCTTGCTTCTTTTCTTTTTCTCTATTTGTTACTTTGTTGCTTTGTTGCCTTGCCTCGCTCTTTTTTACATTCGCCTGGCCAATGACGCTTGCGGTCGGGCTGCTCGAGTGCCGTTAGTTTTAAACGGCAGCAGCAACAACAACAACAATTGAATAGTTGAACGTGGGTACCGCAACCACCCAGACACGCCCCAGAATAACAAATTAGGCGCACATTTTCGCAGTGAAAAGCCCATTTTGGATGAACATTTGATTTGATTTTCTTTGCTTTTCTTTATACAAAAATATTCAACGTTTTTTCTTGACAATTAAATATGCAAATGCCGCTAATCGTTTTCTTTTGCACGTATACATATATACATGCATACATGCATTCATAACTACATGCATACATGCTTACATACATACATACATATATGCATGCATACATGCATTTATACATACATGCATACATATACACACTCATACGTATGTAGAGCTATTCAGTGATACAACTATGAAATCCAATTGGAAATTTTGCTCTACATTCAATTAGAATTTGACGTAAGTTTTTTGGGAGCTGGCAATGCTGGCATTGCTAGTGCTGCCAATTGCCAAAACTATTGATTGACAATTATTTTCATCTAAATTTCAACTAAACTCTGGAAATATTCTCAAGCATGACTGCGTGGAATTTTCTTTATCTTATGCTTCGAGTATTATTATTACTACAAATAATGCAAAATAAATATTGTGGACGATGGCACATGACTCAACACGATGCCGATGGAAAACGCGCACCAAGCACAGGCCATGGAACACGGAAATGTTGCCAAAGGCACAGCAGCAAGTGGAGCACAAGGAGCAAGAGCAGCACGAACAAGCAAGTGAAGCAAGTGCCGGCGTATCTAATGCCGGGCACTCCAATCCCATCGCAGGCGTATAATGTGTAACCAAATCATGCAATCATCTATCCTGTGTTGCCATAGGCACAGCTGAAAAAACAGTAAGTGCATCTATATATAGTCACTTTGGCACAAAAGCCGATTTGCATCGACTCATAGCTTGCAGATAGTTGCGATAGAGGTGTGGCCAGCAGTAATTAAGTGTTGAAAGGATTAACTACACCCAATTGTGTTCTGGGTCACAATTGCTTCAGGATCCGAGCTACCTGTTCATTAGCACCAGAGCCGAAACGATCTGTTCGACTGGCTTTCCGACTGTGTCCGACTGGCTGTGCGTGTGGCATATTCGTTGAGGACAAGGCAAGTGTTTTGCATTTGTTCATTGAGCTATTCACGCACTCATTCATTCTCATCCATATGTCTCGGCGTTAATCTGTGCGTATTCTAATTTCCGAAACTGGAAACTCATTTGGCTTAGCTCGTTTGCTTTCCTTTTGCCGCAGTTTGCGACAATCTTGCGACAATCTTGAGTTGGGTGCAAAAGATGCCTCACAAAGGTGTCGCAAATCCTTTCCTTACCTTTTCCTTTAACCGGGCAGCCAGCTGTGCGGGTGTTTATAATTTACATACATATATATAGATGTAGACAAGGATTAGATGCAATTGTAGTTGGCTTCGCTGCCCCTAATGCCGGCATTGTCTATATGGACTTATGTTACAATATCCGTTCTCTGATCCAACGCAAAACTGTCATAACTGCAAGCTGGGATCTGCAGTTTCCTTCTTAACTCTCTAACAAATAGTTCTTCTATAATAATAATAAGAAAGAAATGGTAATAGTTAAAAATGTCTCAGTCTTATCTTATCTGATCTTACATCAAATCTTATCTTAAATATTCGAAATGGCTAGAAATGACTATCTAGTTTTAATGATAGCGATTCATGTTTATTGTAGCCGACTTAAGACTAATGTAAATAGGCAGAATGAAGGAAAGAGAGAGAAAGAGGGAGAGAGAGAGAAAGGGAGAAAGAGAGAGAGAGAGGGAGAGAGAGTTTATTGAATTAAGAATTTAGAAATGAGTTTTAATTGTGAATGCAAGTAGATGTCTTTATTTAGGGTCCTCCCTGCTACTGCTGCCAGCTGCGGCTTGTGGCCACGTGGCCATTTACCAAGTTGCACCTCAATTTTTGTTCACATCAAACGGGCGACTAACTCATCTAATTACCCCCCTCTCGCCTCTCGCCCCTCACCACTCCTCCTCCTGTCCCACTCCGTTTAGCCTTTTTTGGCTTGAGCATATAGCTACTTTTTTTGAAATATTTGTTTTTACCTTATCGGCCTTATCGTAATTGCATCAAAGCTGCTACGTTTTTTGACTATGTCATGTCACATGTTCATCCTTAAGTGCTCGCCATAAGGAGAATTACAAAATTACAATACGATAAGGAATATAAAAACAAAAACAAAAACAAAAACAAAGACTCGAAAAACTCACGCGTATCGATGTCGCCGCTTTCATTTTGAGATAAGACTGACTGCGTCTCGACCGGGTTCAACTCGAAGAGTGGAAAAAAGAAATAGAAAAAAAAGGGGGCGCGCCTGGGATTGATTCTAACGCCCGACCCGAAACCCTTTTCCCAAGAATTTATTGCTCAATTTATATTTGCTTAGACTGCCAATAGTTCAATAATTCATAATGCCAAAGGAGAAATAATCAAAGAGAAAAAAACCGATCATGTGTCCTGGGAAATTTGCATAAATGACATTTGCATGCAGACGTCTTCAGGGGTACTCAGTCGGAGACGGAGTCGGAGACGGAGACGGAGACGGAATCTGTGGCTCTGGGGTGACTGTAACTTAAACAGCTGCCAGTCTGCCAGTCTGTCAGTCTGCCAGTCTGCCAGTCTGCCAGTCTGACTTGCCCCTCGCTCCTCGCCGCGATGTCCTTTGGCGCGCGAAAGGTGTGAGCGCATGTAATAGCAGAGATGCAAATGGAAATGTTTTCACAAATATGGTAATGATAACTGGCTAGGTTTTAGCTCGGTTTCGGTTTAGGTTTCTCTTGCTGCTGTTACTGCTGCTGCTGCTGCTGCTGTTGCTGCTGCTGCTGCTGTTGCTGGCACTGTTTTTGTTTTTCCCATCTTGTTTTGATATGTAAGTTGATATATGATATTTGATTTTTGGCTGTCGCTCCGCGAGGACTCCCCTCTTGCTGCTTGTTGCCCTTTCAACTTCAATTACCGAGGCGACAGGACGGCAGAACTCCCTCTCCCTCTCCCTCTCTTTCTCTCTCTCGCTCTCTCTTTCTGCCTCTGTCTGTCGCTGGTGTGTGTTTAATTTTTTGCATAGCTTTCGCCAACAGCTGTCAAACTCTGACTCAGAGTCAGAGTCTGAGTCAGGGTCTATGCAAAATAGTAGTTCAAAGACTGGCTTAGTCGGGCCTGTCGGCTTTTGGCATCGCATATGGCGATCGGCGAAGCGTAACACACGCTACCTGCAACCCTCTCCCTCTAAAATACACACTCGGGCCAAACCATGCCACTTCACTTACTTACAGACAGAGAGACGGACAAACGGACATGGATGGATAGCTAGTGTTATGAAAGTGCAGCGTAAATTTGTTTGCCAAATCAATTCACAATTCCTTATTTTGCTCATATCCTTATCGAAGATGTCCTTTAACCAAATTCGACTATTAGATCTGCACAACTAACTATATATATATAAAGTGTACAAGGATATTTAATCATCCTTTTGGGTTTTCATTTGGAACCCTTTCTTCGCAACATGCAACGTGCAACGTGCAACGTGCAACTCTTTCTTCTTCTTTAGCGCAAATGCGGAAAATTGCAAATGAATCAAATCTAATCCGATCGCAGTTGAATAAAAAAAGAAAAGATGCAAAACTGAACGCGTCTCAGCTTCGCACTTATCTTGCAACGATGTCATTTAAATTTTTGCGCACTTCAAGCGCACAACGGGGAAGCACTGCTGAGTGGCAAGGGGAAAGGTGGTGAGGGGCGAGCGCTGAGGGGTTTAAACTGTTTTCTTTTCTCTCACGACTCTGCCGCAAATCCTATCGAAAGGGTTTTCGGCCTGTGTCAAGTGAGCCGCATTTAATGAACTAGACAAAGGTGCACACCGAACCCAATACTGAATACCCAATAAACTATGATCTACACATCTCACTCTCCCTCCCTCTCTCTTTCTCTCTCTCTCTCTCTCTCTCTCTCTTTGTCAGTCACTTTTGCAATTGTTATAATAATATTTTCAGTGACATGACATTTAAGGGTAGTGCAAAAAATGGTAGCACGGCAAAAGCTAAAAGAAAACCTCGATTTGCATTAATGATATGCGTGTCAATGTCGATGTTATTGTTAACATCTCTCTCTCCCCCCTCCCTCTCTCTCTCCCTCTCACTCTATCTCTGCCTCTCTCTGTGCTTACTCTTTATCTGTACTTATTGGCTATCTTTGGTCTCGATGCCTGCGAAATTCATCTCAGCAATTATGGCAACCCGTTGATGCATGATGATATATGTATATCTATAGATATAGATATAGATATATACAGTGACTCACACCGAAATTTGCACAGCTTCAAGTAAATAATGTAATTGCCTTCCATAAGTTAATCATTCATTATTTTTCAAAAATTCCAAACACCGATAGTAGGTAACCATATTAACCACCTAAGTTAATATATGACCCCAATACACTGGGGTTTCCCCACCTGCTAGGTAGGATTATGTAAAAAAGTAGCCTATTTTCTTTGACACTGTGCAAATTTCGGTGTGACTCACTGTATATACATAAATGCATATGAGAATTCAGTCCACATGAATATTTATGTCCTTGAGAGAGATACAGTTACTCTTCGACAGTTTGATCATCATTTATCATGGGTCTTGGCAACACGATCAATCAGATAACAATTCAATTAAATTGTCCGCAGTTAAACTTAAGTTAAGCTAAACTTTTTGCAGTTGCTATGAAAAAGAATCTTTTGTGCTTAGCTTAAGTGATTTTCTTATGCGTTTAAGTTGAATTTTGAGTTTACCAATATAAAACTTTCTCTTAATAGTAATAGTCAATCAATTAGTAAATCATTTTGACCCGACTGAAGTTGGAATCATTTATTATTATTACTTTAGTTATAAATACGAATATTTTTTTTGTTATTATTATTTTATTTATTATTATTATTATTATTATTATTATTATTATTATTATTATTATTATTATTATTATTATTATTATTATTATTATTATTATTATTACTATTATTATTAGTGTCTTAGCTCAATAATAGTTGAAGATAGTTCCACACACTTTCTTTAGGGGCAATTTTGAATAGTGCAACAAATCGTATTGTCGATATCAATAATTGATAATTGCACTCTTGAACTTACACTCAAAAAAACAAATACATATCTATCATCTGACTAGATCTGTATTCGAACTTGTGCTCAATTTGTGGAATGGCTAAATTGAGTGGTCGTTGAGCCAGTGGCCGAGTGATCTGCACACCTGCTGTCCAAAATTGGATCTGATGAATGGTTTGGCAACAAAATAACATGTTATACCTATGTATGTATGTATGTGCCACGGAATTTGAGGCACGCACCAAAGAACAACAGGTGAGTTTTGTTATTTGTTGCTGCTTGCGAAGGATACGGCTGGTTAGAGCCTTGCACAAAGTCCTGGCCAAGTAAAGAGAGCGAGCCCAAGAGATTGGGACATGGAAATTTAGCGCCTTCGTCTAATGGGCATGCAGACATAGAGGTGGGGTAGGCGACCCGCAGGATATGCAGCAGGATATGCCAATCTAAGTTGACTTGCAACTGTTGAGCTGTTGAACTGCTGAACTGTTGAACTGTCTGGCCTTTTTGTACCCTGTTCGCAAGTGAGCTAGGAGTATATTGGCTAATCTTCGGAATCTTTACTGTAAATACTTTTTATATGTATTTGTTGTATCTCGTAGAAATTGTTGATTATTGCTTTTATTCTTGTTAGCTTCTCAATAACAGTTAATAAATCGCTTTTCAATTTTGTACAGAGTATGGCTGAGTCGCAACTCTCTCATCAGTTGCTGCTTTGTTCGAGTGTTTTGAGTGTTTCGTTTTTTTTGCACATGTTTAGACATTTGCACGGCCCGCCATGCGGCGACTTTGTGACAGGATATGCAGGACGAACGCCCGCTCCCCTCTGTCCACATACCCGCCTCGATCACCGTCCATTGTTTCGCTCATTTTTGCAACTGTTTCCCATCTCGCCGCCGACGATCCCCGAGCGCCGATAAGCAAAGGCACGCGTGCGCGGCCATCGCTCTCAAGCGGGTGTACCCCATGGACCAGGCGGCAGCCAGTATGACGGACCTGCCAACTAGCTAAAAGAAAGCAAGCGCAGAGAGAGCGAGAGAGAGAGCGAGAGCGAGAGAGAGAGCGAACAGGGGAGAGAAAAGTGCGGGTCGAAAGGTGTGCGTTAAACGCAAAAAGTGTTTTTTTTTTTTTTGTCGACTTTTGTCACTCCAAACGAAATATTAAGCGGGTGCTCTGTGTGTGTGTGAGCGTGTAAGTGTGTATGTGTATGTGTGTGTTATTTTGTTGTGTGTAGTTTTGCTGTGTGTCAATTGACAATATTCGCCACTCGACAGGAGCGTTTAAATTGCAATTAGAGCCAAAAGTGTGCCCGCTTTTCATTTCCACTTTTCCACTTCCACTTCCACTTTTCCACTTCCACTTCCACTTTTCCACTTTACAAGATTTTAGCCATTAAATTCGATTTTCAATGAATCTGCGCGCTTGAAAATGAGAGTAAGAGATCATCGTGTGTGCCATTGTTAACACTCTATTAACTGGGAATCGTAGGGGCATTGGAATGGTCGCCAAATGAATTGCTTTGTGAGTGCCGTTTGTGTGTTTTGTAACTTTGGATGGGTGATGGGTCAGATGGACTGCAAATCAATAGATACATTTAGGGCATTTCGATTTGAAGTTCTTTTTGATGTTGAGAATAGACTCGTTAATTTATTCGAAAGCAATTAATGTCATATTTGAAAATAGCCCTCGTTTTTTTCGGGAATTCCTTGTATCTTATATTTGAATAATTAAAAACATTTTTATTTGAAAGGCAAACTTTTTATGACGATTCCCACAAAGCTGTCGAGCTGAAGTGTTGCGGCAACCGAGTCCATTTCACTAACAATCAAAATAAAATTAAGGAGCTGCATGTTAAATGAGACGGCAAGTCTAAGTAGGCATGCCCCCGGGAAAATAGAGACCGAAACCGAAACAGATGCACTTACAGACGCCGACATGAACATGGTTGCCAACATGGACAATGACAGGAACAAAGGCGCATCATTACGGAACCAGATAATAATGTGCAACTGACCAAAACAAAACAAGTAGCACAGAAAGCAAAAGTAGTTCTTCTCTCTGCAACACGGAAAGGAGAGCTCATAAAAAACGATGATGGACGCGCGACGGGGCGACCTTTGTCAAGTTTCACTGATTTTACTGGCCCGCTAGGCGCTAGACCCTAGGCTGTAAAAACTACCGCTCGTTCGCTATTCAGCTCAGTTCCTTTTTGTCCCGGAAGTACAGAAAAGGGTATGACAGGCCTACACAGTAAACTATTTCAGTGTACTTGAAGGAAAATGCAGGGCAAATAAATGCTGTACTTTGATTTCGATGGGATGTCTGCTTGACCTTGCCTTAACCACCTCGCCTCGCCTCTCCGCGCCTCTCTTCACCTCGCTTCGGGGTAAGGACTTGGGTGTGGAGGGACCTTATGGATACGCTGAATGCAATATGAATAACGGTGACGTCCAGCGATGTCCAGACATATCACATCATAAGCTATTTACATTGGGTTGTCGTCTGTCAAGCCGCATAAGGACACAACACATGCCCCTCTAACCCAATCCCCTCTCCCCTGCCCAGTCTTGCACTGTCTATATGGAGATGGGCGCGTTCCTAGGAAAAGTTTTACGCTCTGCTGGGCAGACGAGCCTGGGAAGTCGGCAAGATGTTCAACAACAGTTCAGCAACAATATCTGAAATGGGCCCTCTGAAATGTGTTAACGGTTTGAATCGGCTTAGTCCAGCTCGCTTTTGACCAGCAGATTCAGACGACGACTGCCCACAGCGAGTCCACAAGGGTTGGACCGGCTGCCATCAATGAATTTGCATAACTCTTGGTCTCGTCCTTAATGTTATGACAGCTCATTTAACGCTGAGTTTAATGACCGTTGCAATCGAACACCTATACTTGGCTCGATGTCCCGAGAACTTGACCAGCTAATGAGCCATGGTCAGCCAGCATAGCCAGCTTAGCCAGCAACTTCTTCTTGCTTATCCTAATACCAAGGGATACTCAAATGTAGTCCTGTGAAGTGTTGCAAATTGTAAACTGTGGCAAACATGGGAAAATGTTCTCATGCAACAAGCAGAAGCTCAGCGGGATTTGCTCACCTTGAAGCCAAACGGATTATCTACTAATTGGCACTGAATTTCAATCAGGTTTCCAGTTTCTTCTTTTCTTGTTACCCGCTCAATTTAGAATATAGAAAATTTGAATAAAGTGTATTCATTTCAAATCTGGAAATAATCCAGAGAACAAACTGCGAGCAAACTATTGAAAAGTGGTATAGTTTATAGTCCATTAAGGATATTTTGTGACTCAACCATATTTAATAACTGCAAATTGTTTTTTTTTTTAAAGTAACTAATTCACAAAAAACAACATAAATTAATCTTAATTTTAATTACAATTTTAATGATAACTGTCTATCCCTTATAATATATTCATATTATCATGCATATGTTCTTGATTATCAGCACTAGCCAAGTCAATATAATCGAGTTACTTCATCATATAGCGACTTATCAAGTTGCTTTATCATATAGCGACTTATCCAATTCAACCCAGCTATGATGCTTGTTATTATATATATCCACTATATCATATAGCATTGAAAGGAGCAATCGGTCGGTGTTTCATACACAGAAAGCAATTTAGAAGTCGGAGGATTGACTCCTGTCGTAATGTAATCTAATCGGTGTCCAGGATGGCCAAATTAAATGAGTTGGCAGCAACAGTTGTTGTTGTACAGCTTTTCTCTCTCTCTCTCTCTCTCACTAACTATCTCTGTCTCTGTGCCTATCTCTCTTTCGTGGTAGCTATCAAAGCATAAAAACGCCCATTAAGCAGGCAATGTGGGAAACACTTGCAACAACAAATGTGAATGTGGCCCGTGTGTTATTTTGTGGTTTGTTGGTTTATTGGTTTGTTGCTTTGTTGTTCACTTCCTTCACCTTCCCGGGAACTTAAAGACTTGAAGGATTGAAGAGCATGCGCCACGCTTCGCTGGATCTGAAGTGGTCCTTGGCATTAGGCTGGTTTCTACTCTGGACTCTTTTGTGGCTTTCGCTTAAAAGGCTGCTCATCAAAATTTGAATAAATAAATATCACAAAAATAAGTTTATAATTTCCATCATTAATTTGTTTATTCTTTACATATACCACAAAAAAGTCAAGTCTTAATTTAAAAAAAAAAAAAAATTGTTTCTAAATAATATTCAGTAATTCCATCAAATGTCATCGTTCAGCGAGAAGCTCAAACGCCGCTTAGTCGCGTCTCTGGCCTCCGGCTGCATCCAGATTGCATCCAGCTTACACGCAGCCTCCAGCTCATCCCCACCAAGTCCCAGTTCCAGACCCGCTCCTGCTCTTAGGCCCAGCTCGTCCTCCAGCTCGCAGTCGCTGGTAGAGTTGTGTCCGCTATCAGGGCTTATGTGGCGGGAGCGGGAGTGGGGCAGCTTTTGGGCAGAACGCGAGGCGGCTGCAAGAAGCTTCTGCGCCGACTGCCTAACGCTCGACGAGATCTTCGTGGTGATCTTCCGCTTGCGCCGCACCACATGCTGCCTGCGCAACTGCAACTGCAGCGAACGCCTCCTCACACTTCCCCCCATTCCACATCTAGATCCAGATCCAGATCCAGATCCAGATGGAAGCTGTATCTGTGCCTGCTGCTGTTGCTGTGGAGAGCGCACTTCTCGCTCCTCGTAGCCATCTGGCTGCCAGTACTCGCAGAGGTCGCTGGCCGGATCGAAGGCGGGTCGATAGGTGGGCGAGTGGACGACCGTCCTTGTAGTCGAGATGAGACGCTGCTCCTGACGATGCTGTTGACGCTGGCGCAGGCGTTGGCAACTGCGAAGGGAAGGAGCAGCACCTGGTCGACCTGGTCGACTGGCAACGGGTGCCTTACGAGTACTCTCTAGAATGGCATCGATCATGCGCTCCAAGGTGACATCGCCCATTTTAGTCGAGCTGAGCGTTGTCTGCTCGAGGAGAGTAGCAGCAGCAGGAACAGGAACAGGAGCAGGAAGAGGAGAAGGAGGAGGAGCAACAGCTGCTCCAACAGTTCTCGCCTGCAGCAGTGGCTTCTGTTCCAGGTAGCGTGGCTTCTCGAAATAGCTGTCCGGGATGCCCATTCCACGCAGCGCCAGCAGTGGGCCTGGAATGATGTTGTTGCTGTTGTTGTTGTTCCCATTGAGTCCGTAGCTGGGCGAGAACTCCGCCTCGAAAGTGGGCAACGTGGAGGCATAAACTGTTGTTGGCTTCAACTGACTACGGGCACGGTGCAAAGGAGCTGTTGTGTTGGGGGTGGGGGTGGGGGTGGTAGTTAGTGTGGGCGTGGCTGGGGTCATGATGTTGCTGAGATCCCGGAGCAGAGGGGTGCGCGGACACGAGGAGGCGGAGTAGGAGACTGTAGACTGTAGAGCAGCAGCGGGCAGCGGCGTCGACGTCAACTGATTCTCCTTGCCCAAATTTAAAGCAGGCAGCAGAGAATTGCGCTTCTTCAGCTTGAAGCGCTGTTGCGCTAATCCTGCTGGAGTCGCCTGTGGAGTGGGGAAAGGAGTCCCCATGGGAATGGGAATTGGGGCTGCTGCATGAAAGTCATTGTAGTCGATGCCACTGCCAAGGACAGCTTGGACTGCCTTGCCCTCCAGGTAGGAAGGACGCGGCTGGTTGACAGCCCACTTGAGCATCTTCAGATGCTGCTGCTTCTTCTTCTCTAGCTGGTTTTGCTGCTGATTTTGCTGGTGTCTGCAAGTGCGGGAGGAAAGCAAAGTTGTTGGGTTAGTATTGTAGGTTGCAATATCGCTGAAAATATATATGTGTGTGTGTGTATGTGTGTGACATTCCTCTGGCTGGGTTTTATATATATTCTGTGTATATTTTTATTTTAGCTTTTTGGCTTTGCTTGCGCCTCCTTCGCAATTCGCCAAGTTGTCGGGTGAGTTTTTGGCGCGCTTTTCGGCTGCGAATTTCGCGAAGGAACTGTGAATATGTGCGTAAATATGTACATCTATAATTACAGTGGTACAAAATGCACCGTTTGAATTCTTGCTTTCAAGTCTAACTTCTGCAATTTACAGTTTTTTGCCAGTCCCAATTTTGAACTACCCATATTTTTGAATTATTGTTAAATGAGGCAGCAAAAATGAAATCAAAAAAGAATTTCTCGAGACGCTGACGCTGATGCTGCAGGCACTTTTGGCAGAACTCTTTTAGCGGGCAATTAAATTCCTTATACGTAGTTACCCCTGGGAACCCCCGCTGAACAGCTTGAACTTGAAAATAATGCAAATAAAAAACTGAACTGCATATGGAAAATATTTATAATATGCAAATATGATATGCATATTAAAGCTCAAGGGAGGAATGCAAAATCCATTCAAAATTCCAAGAGATTAATATGAATATGAGTGTGAGAGTGGTGTGAGTGTGATTCGAACAGTTGATTCATACTTTGCTGAGCTTTTCGAATTATTTTTGGCTTGGCATCCATTTTCAATACACTTTTAATTACCTTTTCACAAGAATATGCACACAGATTGTTCAAGTTTGCACCAGCAAAAAAAATAAAGAAATAATTTATTGTTTAGCACAGCGAGTTGGAATAATTTTCAAACTCAATTTCGGTCTCAGTTTCGGTTTCGTTGCGAAGCGAGGATGTGCACTCCGACCGGCTCGTGTTTGTGTACTGACTCGGCTCTGGCTGCAGCCGTCGCGTCGCTGCTTCAGCTGAGAACTGTGAACGAAAAGCACACTAAACGTGTTGCGTCGACGCAGAGCGAGCGCACGCAGACGCTGAAACAGTTACGCTGTCGGGGTGTGTGAGAGAGCTCGGTGAGAGAGTGAGAGAGAGAGAGAGAGAGAAGCAACGGCAACAGTCTTGCTTTCAATTCAATCAAACTGATACTGAGGAATCCATTGAATGTGAGCGTGCTGGTATTCAATTAGCTACTAGGCAAATACAACTTCAATTATGTAGCTGGTGGAAGGCAGGGGGGAGGAGGGAGTAAGGTGAATGCGCACAGAGATATAAAAAATGATGCGGTGAAAAATCTGTTAAAATACATACACAATACATATGTACAATATATAGGCATGTAAATGTAAAATAGAAATGAATAGTTTTAAAAGTTTAAAACTTGTTGAATTGCACATTGAAAGTATATTGAAAGTAATATAATATAATTAATACAAATATTTTGTTGAAGTACAGCTTTCTGTTCTTGAAGGTATTCTTCATAATGGGATTAAACTCATTGATATTGATAATTGATTTCTATAATTTCACAACTGATCCGAGTGGATCTCATTGCGATTGCGACTTGCTTCAGATTCATTTAAATTGTGCGAAGTGGAAAACTGGAGCTTAATGATTTAACAGGATTGAAAAATGCAAATTGCTCGACTAGCAAGGATTGCCATGCAGAAAATATGTTTGTGCATGTTATTATTATACCCATTTATATATTCCGTGATTTTTTCTTGTTACTAATTTCTTCTCCATGATTTATTAATTGAGAAATTTGGCTGCTGAATCTCTCTCTCTATTCCCATGCAAAATACATTGCTCTCAGTGTTTTTTCGTCAGGATATGCAATTGGTAGGACTGCAAGTTATCGGCTTGTAAGGATATCAGCAAGGATAGGAATCGGGTGTGTGTGTGTGTGTGTGTGTGAGTGCGTGAGTGCGTGTGTTTAGCTGCTGCCAGCTGCTGCTCCTTGGCTATTGCTCCTTTGCCCGCTGCCCGTTCGCTGCTTACGCCACAAAACATAATTTTCAATTACCTTTCTCGCAGCGTGTGGCTCCTTTCACCTTGAATTTTCGCCAAGAAAAGGACAACACACTCACACACACACAGAGTGAAAACCTTTGTACAATTTAGCTCATTGTTTATGGGACAAGCGCCGCTGTCGCTGCTGGCGTTGCTGTCGCTGCCAGTTTGAGAAAAAATATGTTGTGGAAAATTGTGCAATTGTTTTGCAATTTATTGGTTAAAGGGCTCGGGCAACGGATGCCTGAAGCCTGATGCCTGATGCCTGGGTCCAGAATCCTGATTTCTGATTCCGGACTCCTCTGCTTGAGAACTATGCAACATCCTGCGCTGCGGCCAACGCCAACGCTGACGCCGATGTCGTGAGCGCAAATTTATGAGATTTGCCATGAGGAACTCCTCAGAAATCGAGACTGGAGAATCAAGTAAAAGCGACAGCTGTTCCAGCCGCTCAAAGACAAGAGAAGGAGAAAGCAATTAAGTAAGATAGAGAGAGATAGAGAGAGAGAGAGAGAGAACATGTTAAGACACTGGGAACATTTTACGGCAAAAATTTTGTGTACTCATTATTTTATTTGTTTTTGTTACCCAACAAAAATATATTTGGCCAATTCGACAGGATTTGACATGAACATCTACCAAAGATTGTCAGCATTTCCGGAATGAAGACCACCGCGAAGACACTTGTCAGTTTCCGATTGAACTGAGCTCTGCCAATATCTATCTATATACTTATAAATTGATATGATGGGATTAGATAAAGGTTCATATGAAGACAGTTTTATAGATTCCAAAACAGTTTCCAAAATAAACTATTTCCAATGAGGAGTGTGTTTACCATTTAGCTTTAAATTGCATGATTTAATGCAAATTACTTTTGTGGCCTTAATCATTTAGAATTAGCTGGCAATACTTTTGGATGGATCAGTTCTACCAACATGTAACAATTGCCTAGACCTTATTTTTTTTAGTTTAAGCTTATATTTAAAAGAATCTAAAATATAAAACTCCCAGATAATAAGTACATTATACTTACTTTTAATTTAATTATTACGTTTAAACACGCAAAATAATTGCATTGTTAGCAAGCTGATTCGGTAGCAAATTTCCAGCTGCTGTTCCAGTTTTCCAGTTTTCCAGTTTTTGTGCTAGGCGCAGCAGAGCTGATTGGTCAATAAATAGATCGACAAAAAAGAACAAAAATAGTTGCAGAGAAATAAATCAATAAGATGAAAGAATGATTGTCCTTGGGAGCGCGCGTTCTTGCTGCTCCGGCTCTGAAGGGGGCAGCTGCAACAGGAGTGAAAGGATCTTAACAATAATCTGTCGTCCTGTCAGCCATTGAATCAAAGCCAATTTAACGCATTGGTCATTGCAACGCCTCTGATTGAGAAAAACAGACAGAGAGAGAGAGAGAGAGAAGGATCGAGGGAAGCTAAATTAGGGCATAGGCAACGCCTGGCTGAGGATCATGATCAGGATCAGTTCGGACGTCCTAACTTTGCCACTAATAAATTGCCCAACAATTGCGCAATTTCTCATAGCTGAAAATTGCGAAAAAAGGAAAATTCCTGATGCAAACACTTCACGCTCAGATTTGCTACTGTTTTTGTTTTTTCTTTTCCTGTGCCTTCTTTTCCTTAGCCTAAACGGGCGTTATCCCTCGTAACATATTCACACACACACACACACAGACACACACATACGCATACATATACCCAGCAAGGACATCAAGGCAGGCAAAGGAAGAAGAAAGGTAGCTAATCTTGAATCACACACCGATAGCGCCAGGGACCCCTCAATCTCAACCCTGAACAGCTGTGTGGGATTAGACGCTGCTGCTTCTGCTCTTGCCCCTCCCTCCCTGCTGCCCTCCTGTCTCCCCTACCACCTTCTTCTACTCAGCAACCTCTAACTCTGAATGATGGGCCATAATTTTGCATTTCATCGGTCGCCTCGCAAACTCAACTTATATCACATCTGTATATAGGCTTAGAACTAAGTTTCCGATTTATGCTTTGTATTTATTATATATGAACTCTTTTTAACAGAATGTTGCCATTGGAACTATATAAATGATATGAATTGCTGATATTTCTCAAGTTTCACAGATAGCTTTATTCGGATACTAATCCAGAATATATGTATGCACACTTTGTGGCATCCGAGACGCCTCCTTGAATGCATATTCTTTTGCCCCACTTGTTTATTGGTTGACTAAAAGCTTGAACAGGTAGAAAGCCGAAAGCGATTCCAAAAGAGCGCAAAACAAATCCTGGCATAATATTAATTGTAATTACTATTGTAAAAACAGATTATCGGAAATTAATGTTTAATTGACTTAACCGATCAGTTCTTGAATGATTTAATGACTCAGTTCAGCTGAATCTGGAAAAAGCAAGTATTGCTAAATAGAAAATCAAAAAGATATCAATCATTAACATTCAACAAAGTTGAATATTCGGTATAACACCATTCTACATAAGGATAGTTTAATATCTGGAATATCATTTCACACATTGTCTGTGTGTATTTATTAAGTAATATTGTTTAATTATATTCTAATTTATTGCTCTCAGTACGTTGTATAATCGTGCAAACTGAATTGATTTCAATCAGCAGCGCTTGCTACTCTTTTACGCTCTCTCTCCCTCTCTCTCTCTGGGGAATTCCAGCAGCTGAAATGCCAATGCAAAAGTATTGTAATTGAATTGAATGAGAGTGAGCATAAGCTCGCTCTCTTTGTGGTGGTTGATTCTGGTCGTGTCGACCAGAGGTGAGCACGCAACATGACGTGCCTGGCGAGTATCAGTCACATTCCGTCTGCGCATCTGGGAGGACGTCGTGTTCCGCTGTCTTCGGTCTCTTCTTCTTCTGCTTCAAACGCGAGCAACGAAATAAATATTTTTTGATTTTGACTTTCGACTTTTCGGTTTATTTATGTGTTGTTTTTTTTTCTGTTTTTGTGTTTGGTTGTGAAAACTCTGCTCGGATAACCCAACACAGCAAACATTCAAAGCTTCGCTTGGAAACAAGAAAAGGTAACGAGGAGACAAGTGCATTAATTCATTAAAAATGCATTAAAAATGCAACTTGTGCAAATGTGCAAATGTTGAAATGTGCGGAATAGCAGACTAAGAAAACTCAGCCAACCATCCAAAGACTCAAGCACGGAAGTGCATCCGACTCGAGTGCTCTGTGCTCTGAGAAACTTAATTATAAAACACCCCATTCAAAAATCATCGCACATAACATTTTCATATTATATTCAAATATTCACATCAAAATTGTGCGCGTGCGTCACGTTTAGTTTTATTTTTATTTTTATTTTTATTTTTTTGTGGGTTCCCAGTTCCGCATTGGGATTCGAGTTGGGTTCGAGTTTTTTCCGCATTCGTTTTCGTATTCGTTTTCGATTCGATAGGATCATCATGTGAAGTGCGCTTGAGAGCAAAACGAGGGGCAAAAGGGAGGCGGCCAAATGCGCAAAATGCTTTCACATTTTTCGAGTGCTGCTGAAATATTCAGAGAGCATCGCATTTCGCGTTTGGGCCACTTGAGTGGCCCGATTTAAATGGCCAGCGAGTGCCGAAGTGCCGGAGTGTAGAGTGTGCCACCATTTTGAACCACCCAGAAACACACACACACACACACACACACAGAGTCACACACATCTATCGAATCCAGACACGCAGCTGGAAATTGCCTCATTCTGAACTTGCTCTTCTTACATTTAGCACTTTCTGCTTTTGCGCGCCGTTTCCCGTTTGTGCTGCCTTTGTTGCACGTCGGCAGCTTTCAATTGTTGCCTGCCCCTGCAGCAGGCAAAAGCTGCCTGCGCGAGTGTGAATTTGAAATCCTTGCGAAAATTCTATGCGCAGCAAACTTGTTTCAGCCAGCCTAAGGACCTAAGCACAACCCAGCTACAAGTTCTACGAGTTTTGTTCATCTTTTTTTTGCTTCTTTTTTTGCAAGCAGACAATGGCAATCTGTTTCTTAACTAGCCAGTTTCATCCGTATTCATCTCTAACTTGATCCTTTGCTACTCTTTCAGATTTTGCAACAGCTGCCAACATGCTCAAGTGGGCTGTCAACCAGCCGCGTCCTTCCTACCTGGAGGGCAAGGCAGTCCAAGCTGTCCTTGGCAGTGGCATCGACTACAATGACTTTCATGCAGCAGCCCCAATTCCCATTCCCATGGGGACTCCTTTCCCCACTCCACAGGCGACTCCAGCAGGATTAGCGCAACAGCGCTTCAAGCTGAAGAAGCGCAATTCTCTGCTGCCTGCTTTAAATTTGGGCAAGGAGAATCAGTTGACGTCGACGCCGCTGCCTGCTGCTGCTCTACAGTCTACAGTCTCCTACTCCGCCTCCTCGTGTCCGCGCACCCCTCTGCTCCGGGATCTCAGCAACATCATGACCCCAGCCACGCCCACACTAACTACCACCCCCACCCCCACACCCAGCACAACTGCTCCTTTGCACCGTGCCCGTAGTCAGTTGAAGCCAACAACAGTTTATGCCTCCACGTTGCCCACTTTCGAGGCGGAGTTCTCGCCCAGCTACGGACTCAATGGGAACAACAACAACAGCAACAACATCATTCCAGGCCCACTGCTGGCGCTGCGTGGAATGGGCATCCCGGACAGCTATTTCGAGAAGCCACGCTACCTGGAACAGAAGCCACTGCTGCAGGCGAGAACTGTTGGAGCAGCTGTTGCTCCTCCTCCTTCTCCTCTTCCTGCTCCTGTTCCTGTTCCTGCTGCTGCTACTCTCCTCGAGCAGACAACGCTCAGCTCGACTAAAATGGGCGATGTCACCTTGGAGCGCATGATCGATGCCATTCTAGAGAGTACTCGTAAGGCACCCGTTGCCAGTCGAGCAGGTCGACCAGGTGCTGCTCCTTCCCTTCGCAGTTGCCAACGCCTGCGCCAGCGTCAACAGCATCGTCAGGAGCAGCGTCTCATCTCGACTACAAGGACGGTCGTCCACTCGCCCACCTATCGACCCGCCTTCGATCCGGCCAGCGACCTCTGCGAGTACTGGCAGCCAGATGGCTACGAGGAGCGAGAAGTGCGCTCTCCACAGCAACAGCAGCAGGCACAGATACAGCTTCCATCTGGATCTGGATCTGGATCTGGATCTAGATGTGGAATGGGGGGAAGTGTGAAGAGGCGTTCGCTGCAGTTGCAGTTGCGCAGGCAGCGCGTGGTGCGGCGCAAGCGGAAGATCACCACGAAGATCTCGTCGAGCGTTAGGCAGTCGGCGCAGAAGCTTCTTGCAGCCGCCTCGCGTTCTGCCCAGAAGCTGCCCCACTCCCGCTCCCGCCACATAAGCCCTGATAGCGGACACAACTCCACCAGCGACTGCGACTTTGTGGAGGAGACTGGCCCATTTGGCGGTTGCCTCGTGGAGGCTGCGACCAAGCGGCGTTTGAGCTTCTCCTTCCACGAGGATATCTCTGTGGAGAAGTAAGATGAGTTCCTGCGCCTCAAATAGAAACTGGAATTCAACTAATTTTCGGCTGTCCAAATAATTGTAAACAAATCTTTTTTTTTTAATTGTTTTTCGCTTTGTTGCTTGTTACGTGGAGAACTTTGAAAATTGTGGCAACTTTTGTTAATTTTTGAATTTAGCAAATTTGTTGCTAAAAGCTCTCAATTGCCTTCTTCAAACAGCAGCATTCCAATTTAAGATTAACTAATGAACTATCAACTTTTTTTTTATCGAAATAAAATTGCCAAGATTTTGAAATTGATTTATTTTGTTTCTGATAAATGTTTCCAAAGTACCGTAAGTATGCATTTCTAACACATTTTGTTTTCAATTTATTTGCCAGTTTAGAGAGTACAGCAATTTGTATTCAGGCCAGTTTAGGCAGGCGTTATCCAATTTGTCTGTGGGTTGAGAGAGGTGTAGGGGTGTGGGGGTATAGGGGTGTTATAAAAAGGGAAACGGTAGAGTCGTTGAACTACCCTGTTGCCAGTTGTTGACAGTTGTTGCCAGTTGTTGCGCAGCCACAAGTTAAATGTGCGCGTATCCTGCATATCCTGCATATCCTGCATATCCTGTATGTTCTGCATGGAGCATATATCCTGTTCAGGCATTTACATGGCATTTATCAAACACCTGTGCACCAGGAGTCCTGCGAGTTGGTCTGTTTCTGTGGGTGTCCCTTCCCTTGTTGCTACAATGCTGCAACAAAACGTTGCACAATTTGCATAAATTTGAATATTTGCTGCTGGACAAAACAAATGTTTTGGTATATGGTTTTAAGGTTAGGGCTTGCTGGCTGGCTATACGACAGCAGATACGTACACAGTAAGAAAATTTCAATTTAAAAAACAAATATTGAAAAAAGAAATTTGAGAGAAATCCTTCAAGTAAAATGGAGGCTGGAGACTGAAAAGTATTTCAAAAAATATTCCAGCGAATGTTTTAGTATTTCAATTTGATTTGTTTTTTATTTGAATTTCGCTTGGAAAAAGACTTTACATATATTTACATATTGATTGAAGTATGATATTGAATACTTGTAATTTTGTAATGCAATTGAATTGAATTCTCAAAATTGTTTTCGAATTGAAGCGAAACATTTTTCTTTCAGTGTGTAAACAGTAGTAGTTGGGAGGCAAGTAGTACAATATGTGGCACTCTGCGGCTTGTTAGGCCAACAGCTCTCGGGAGGCAACCAGCCCGAACCAAGTTATGCAAAGGATATGCATGCAACGCATATGGAAAATTGTTGAGGCCACAACATAAAAGGACCAACAAAAAGTTGAGCAAACAGCTGCTCGGGCGCAAGATCTGGCGATGCGTGGGTCGTTAGCTTCTGGCTCTCCTTAAATGTTTATTAAATGCCTTTCAAGTAAAATACCGAGGCATTGCCATTGTCCTGTGTGTGTGTGTGTGTGTGTGTGTGTGTTGTTGTTGTGCGTTTGTCCTTATCCTCCTCCTGGCTACTGCTGCTGCTGCTGCTGCTGTCCATTGTTGCTGTGCGCTCAATTGAGTTTCCCTTGGCGCTGCAGCTGCTCCGGCTCTGCTTTGCTCTGATTTGTCACATAAGAGCCCGACGCGCGCTCCTCGCACATCCTTAAAGAGCCTGCGCTGCTGCGTCGGCGTCGACTGCTGCTGCTGCACACCTTGCGGCAATTGCGCCAAAAATTGGACGAGCAAAAATGAATTGTAAGGAAACACAAACCAAGCCCAGGGGACAGATGTCGTCGCGACTCTGTGTGTGTGTGTGTGTGTGTGTGTGAGGCTGTGTGGCACGTGACTGCATTTGCAACACCAACGCAATGCAACGGCATGCAATGCGTGGCAAGTTCTCAAGTGTCGGTTTCAATTGGCTCAAGTGGCTGCCAGTTGCAGAACCCGAGAAATGGGTTAAGTGCCGGAAGCAGCCCAAACAGCGGCGGCAGGGGAAGCAAGGGAAGGGAAACTCTTAACTGCAAATTGCAACTATTTCTTTACTTGCCAATTGCATAACTTATCGGATCTCGTATTTATACAGAAATACAAATTCATCGATATTTCAGTTGACCTTAAAAACAATCATTATAATAATATTTGGAAATAATTAATAAAGTTGTGATTTCGGTTATGGGAATGCCTTTTCCAGCCATGCAGAAATCAAATACGTTTATATATTCATATATATATATATACATATATATATATATATATACTTACTTTTTTCACCTCTTTATTTTGCACAGATCCGAGTTGATCCGGGCAGCTGGATGGACACACTATCGATAAGAAGATGAGCTGCGCAGGGGATAAGGTTGGGTCGTTGTAAAGACGCAACTCAATCAATGTCAGTAGCAAGCTGGCAATTGCAACTGTCAATAAATGGAGCACTCAGGACCAGGACCAGAGCAGGACAATGCGACAGAGGGGCGAAGGGGGAGGGGCAAAGAAAGCGCAGTAATCCCAAGCGACGTGCGACGTAGGAACCGTATTTTGCCAACTATTTGTATTTGTCAAAGGATCTGATTTCCGAAGAGCAAGAGAGAGAGAGAGAGAGAGAGAGGGATAGAGAGCAAGGAAGAGAGGGAGAGATAGAGAGAGGGAGAGAGAGGCGTAGAGAAGACGAGACGATTAATCAATGTGACGTGTGCGCATTTTTTGTGCCTTGTCCTCAATTCACGCTTCTCTTCTTGGTTTTGTATTTTTCTTATTTTTTCTCCCTCTCTCTCTCTGTCTGTCTCTCTCTTTCTGTCTGCCTCTCTCCTGTGTTTGGTCTAGTTTTTGGGACATCTTGCCTTGCCAGTTTCGGCGTTTTGCGCGCCAATGTGGGAATATGTCCTTGTCATCTTTGAGATTCGGTCTCTCTGATTGAGTTTGGCCTGTGTCCCCTGACGAATGTCCTGTGCCTTGTGCCTTGTGCCTTGCTTCGCTCTGCTTCTGTCCGAAACAGGAGCGCAACGTGTGAAATTGCAGATTCATTCAGCTCATTTGGCTTCGTATGGAATCTAGCCCAAGATCTCTTGCACACATAGAGATCTCTTGCCTGTTTATTTAGTATAAGATCCTTCGTTTTATCAGCATCCTGTGCAATAAGCATCAGGTCATAGCTTCTCTGCCTCTTATCTACCTTAAGTATCTGGGTGTTATCTTGCCTAACTAGCAGATTTTATTCATTTTTTATTAATTACTAAGCATAATATATCTTCAATAAGCCATCTTATTGAGTCACAGACCAGTTGAAGTTGATTTACATTTACTATATATTAAGCTATAGTGTGAAAAGTAAAAGATACTGAATATCAAAAGCTATATTCGACGACGGATCTAAAATACACGCACCAGTCGCCCACTCGCCACAAATGATTCTCTTCCAGAGATCCTTGGGGTTACACGTTGCCCAGCTAAGCCGAAAGATCAAACAATGCAATTGATAAGCATTTCCATCTAAAAGCGTGCAACACAGACAGCCGAGAGAGCGAGATAGAGAGAGAGCGAGATAGCGAGAGAGAGAGAGAGAGAGAGAGAGAGAGAAATGAGTTTATGTAAAGGGTTGTCCTTTGTTGTAGTTTTCGATTCTAAATGTAAATGTTGTTTGCACGACAAACTTTGAAACTGACAATGCCAAACGCAAAACTAATAGATACATTTCTGCAGATCTGTTACAGGATAAGAAAAGGTCCTTGGGTAATTAAAAATCTTTACGGTCAGCATTTGGTAGCGTTGAAAAAAGGGGTCAAAGGTGGTTTCCAGATCTCACTTAACTCAACCTCAACCTCAACCTCAGCATCATCATCAGCTACTGTGTTTGCATTTGGGCTTCGGCTTGGATTTGGGTTTTGGGTTTCTCTAATTGCTTTCCATTAAGTGACCTGCATTTGGAATCCGGTTCTTATCGCTTAAACCAATTTCATATTTGTCAGCTTTCAAGTTGTTTACTCTGCGTCTTCTGATCCTAATACGATAAGAGTAACCCCAAACTTTTACACGGGTCAACCTCAACGCAACGCATGACTAACGAATCTTGATCAACAGATCACCCAGACAGGAAGACACAAACACTATTCACATAGAGCTGACATATCAAATTTGCTGAAAATATATGTAAGTTAGAAAGAGATATGGTTCGGAATGAGTATCGTCTCGTAACTATTTACTTTTTACTTACTATTTTTGAAAAGTTGCTCGAATCAGTTATAATGTAATAGTAATCGATAATCAATATCAGTGGGTTATAGTCCCATTCTGCCTGAGTTATCTGCTCAATTGTGGCCTACCCATAAGCTGCATTTTGATGAACCACCCGGAAAACTGAGTTTTCCCCCTTGCCAAGCTCGAATGGACCACAATATTTACACACAATGATGTCACATGAAAAACGCGTAAAAATCTTTTGATATTTTTATGTGCATAATAATTTCTTAAACTGCTCGTAAAACTGTATGAGGCGAGTGACTACTTAAGGACATCCACAGGAGATGTATCGGATGCATTTGCAGTTTAAGGATTTCACAAGTTTTACGGTCGGGCCGGGCCACAAGTTTTTATGACCCGCCTATAAATCGCGACGACTCGCGACGATTTCGGAACATAAACACAATTGTAATTAAAATCGACAAAACCTTCTCAAAGGGCGTGTGTCGAAAATGCAATGACACTCAAACACACACACGCAAACACACACCACACACACAGCACACAGCACACACTATACAGACAATCGAAGGCGAAGTCATCGCAATCAAATTGCACCTTGGACCCGCATCATCTGTTGTCCTGCCTACTTACAAATGGTTTTTTTTTTTTTTTTGGCAACGACATGTGCGAAACGAAGGACACTATTGGAAATTAGCGTATGCAGCTCCTAATTAGCTACCAATGAAATCCAACTGCTGTCGATCTGGTCACATTCAGCTGAGGGTTGCCTGATTATGCTGGCGGATTTGCCAACTCCAACAACAGTCTGTAAGACTCGAACTTGGATATATAGAATTGATTCCTAGATTGAATGCATATACACAAGTTTGTGTCCCAAATTAATAGTCAAGCGGTTATATATTCGATTTTTTCGATTTATTCGAAAATCGAACAAAAAAATGCATCACAGTAGAGAATTTTTTGACGAATTGATCGATCTTTGATTTTCTGCTTGACATTGAGTAATTAACATTTAAACTATTATTAATAAGATATTATTTTCTTAAAAATGCATAATAATAAATATATTTTTTAGTTAATTAAAAATTTGATTTATTAGTTATATATTTAATTTATCAATCAGATAACTTTGTTGTTGCTTTTAGAGTATTTCTCCGATAGCTCGTCGACCACTGTGCAACTAAGTTGAATTTTGAGTTGAGTTAAGGTTAAGCTGAGGTCCTTCTTTAGTGCTAGTTTTCTTCTTCTTCTTTTTGTTTTCCCAAGATGTCGCAGCACCTGTCTGCGTCTTCATTAAGTAGCGACGAGTGCGGCGGGTGCCCAGAAATTCGGGTCTGCTCTCGTTTAGAGTCATCGTTCGGCACTTGTGCGGCAACCTGGCCAGCGACTCCTCGATAGGCAATCAATTGAGTGCGCGGGAGGAAGGGAGGGGCGAACCACAATGGCTGAGAGCAGTGGCAGTGGCAGTGGCAGGTCCCTTGCCACAGGATAAGCGATCGCCAATCGTAGTGCGAACAGGTGCAATCTTTGTTTTTGTATTTGGCAGGCGTTGCTTCAACTTTTCATTTCTTCAATTTGTTGATCGGCTCCTTTCGATGCTTAGTCCTGTTCTGTTCTGGTCTGTCCTGTGCTGTTCTGTGGCTAGTCACAATTTTGCATATACTTATATACATATGCTGGATGCTAATCTATATGAGTTGCAGACTGCTGAATGAATGGGATCTGAGGATTAGCTGCGCCTCAGAAACTGCCGCCTTAACCCTAATGGATGACAGGCAAGCCCATAAATAGACCGGCATCTGGGCTCCTGGAACACTTGCCGGCGTGCGGAAGGGCAGAACAAATGTGTCACAAATGTCAGAAACTGCGTCTGATCTTGGCCCGAACAGGTAAAACGAATCCCACGAAAACAAAAAAAGGATTTTAGTATAGGAGTAGGTTAAGAAAGGATGTTGCGTAAAGACATAGACAAAGGATATCCAAACACAATATCCCTTTATGAGACGCGTGACCATTTGCTCTCAGTAAGTGGCGATTGAATGGCGCACAGTTATCCTTTGAGGATTTTAAGGAGTTTTGAAAATTATAAATGAAACACTCTCAACTATTTGAGCATATTAAATACATATCCTTTCATCGACTTAACCATGTCCTGCTTTTAGAACTATAAAAGCAGATGAAAGCGAAAGTTTCTCTCGATTAATAATACTCTCATGAACTTGATAAATTAGGAGTTCGCTGAGTTAGAACGTTGGCTATGAGCCTGAGACTGGCAGCCAGTCCTAATCCTGCCCAAGGAGCTCATTTCCTGTATCGAATGTTTAAATGTTGCGCACAAAGTTCGAGTTTCTCGAGTTTGCGAACCAGTTTTCCGCGTCGGTGCAACTGACGCATTAATTGCCTGCCCTGTTTCGAGTTCCTGTTCCTGTTCCTGTTCCAGTTCCTGCTTCGATTCCAATTGCTACTTCTTGTGCCCTCTTCCTCATTCTTGCTGCTCGCCTCGAACTGGATTCGGGACACTTTTCCAACATTTGCCAGGCAAAGCAGCAACTATTCAAATGCTTGTTTGCCATGCCAATCTAAAACGGTGATTTTTCATTTTCTCATTTTCACATTTCCTCGTTGTCTCCTTGCTCATCTCAGTTCGGGCCCCGCTATGGCCATTAATTAGTTACCCTTTCCCAATTGTTGGTCTTAGCTCAATGTGTTCCTTCACTCTCCTGCAGAGTATTATTTATTTATAGCAAGGCACCTGCAGCAACTGAATTGGTTATCAAACTGAAGTCCCGATGATATCCCGATTAAGCATTCCCATCCCCATCCCCATCCCGCAGGTGCTTGTGGCTCCCCCGCTGGCATTTACATAAATGGCGCGTGGCTGCCAGGATGATCACAGATCGAACAAGGAATCAACCTGTTTACCAGATGCCTCATATGCTAAGCAGTTGCCTATGCCTCCGTCTCTGTTTGTGTTTCAGTTTCTGTTTCTGCCTCTGCCTCCGTTACTTGCCACTTGCCGCTTGCCGCTTGCCGCTTTTATGTTGACATGTGATCGACCCTCATCAAATGCGTCGATTTTAATGTTTTTCTCATTTTTCACGCTTACCCAACGCACATTTTCCGCTGCTGCTGCTGCTGCTGCTGCTGCTGCTGCTGCTGACCAACTGCCAACTGCCAGCTATAAACTGCAAAAGGGTTGCACAAATGACCGACGGTTTGCTTGTCCGTCTATCTGTCCGTCTGTCTGTCCGTCCTTTCGTTTAGTATTTTTCCCGATAGCAAACATTTCTTTGTTCTACTAAATGCCACGCGGCACGCGCTTTTCTTTTGGTCAGCTTTCCATTTTATAATGCCCTGTAAAATGTGAAAAACGGGTATCTCCAATAACTGTTGATCTGTTATTATTCCAGAATGCATAGATCTACGTGTCTTTATGGATTGGATTTTGATTTTTGATTTTAATTAAATACTATTTAATATATTTGATTTAAGTTGCGCAATTCATTTCAAACTAAGTAGAAGCACTTCTGTTGCATGTAAGCATGCATTCCAACAAATATAATGAACAAAAGCTAATTATTAAGTTAGCCTCAGGCTGAATACAGGGTATCTTTAAGTCGAAAATTAACTGGCGGTCAACCCCTTTGAACCGTTGCGATCAGAATGTTTTGACATTTTGATTTGATGCGATATGAAAAGCAAAATGCAATGCATAAATCATAAGCCCAGACCAGACCCAGCAACAAAGACCCAATCCCAATGACAACCTCAAGGCGTGTCCGCCTTTGGTCGCCTCTGGTCAAGCCAAGACAAAAGCAACAAGAATGAGTGCAACAAGAGAAAACAAACCGAAAACAAAGCGAAAACAAAGAGCAAAGAATGCGAGAAAAGGCGCTTGGAAGCAGCGGCAGCTTTCTCATTAGTGAAATGCGGGAAAACTTCTCCAAAAAGGAGTTGCGAGAGAAACCAGAAGCGAATGGACATAGCCAGCCCGAGGCAAACAGATACACAGAGAGAGAGAGAGAGAGAGGCAGACAGAGAGAGAGAAAAAGAGATAAGGAGTATAAATCAAGTTGGCGGCAAATTAATTTGTTGAGCAGCCGCATCTAACAGAGAAGCGTCCCATGTGACGAGCACAGGACAGGGACCAGTAACGGGACGGGGACCGGGTCCTGGTTCCATAACAGGACAAATGCTGATCTATCAAAATCGTTTGACAACGAAAAGGGTTGAGCTGCATTGCACCTTCAAGTCTGTGCCAGGACATGTCCTGCAGCATGTCCTGAACGTCGCTTCAAATGCTTGATTTTCCACGAAAAAAAAAGTTTTTGGACCTTTTCCTTCATTTGCATTTAACCCTTGAACGCCCCTTGCCAGACGCTGCGGGACGTCTTCCAATCGCCTTCGTCCTTGCTCCTTGCAGCACTTTTCGTGTTGCCTTGCTGCCTCGTTTTGATTTTGCCTATGTTTTTATTAAAAAACCCCAAAAAGAAATGTGAAAATTGTTGAAAACAATTTTTGTATTCTAGATTGTTTTTTTTTGTTGTTGTTTTTTTGGATTGTTTAGTTCAATTAAATATGCAAATTGCCTGCATGATGCTGCACAAATGTCAACTGCCAGCGATTCTCCTGTGATATATTTCCCAAAGCGGGACACTTCAAGTTGCGCTTAATTAACTAATTGCTTTCCGAGGTAGATACAGTGGGAGCGAGAGGGGAGGTGAGCTGAAAGAGAACGCAGAAGACACTGATGCAACAGATCCAGCAGCTGCCGAAACTGTTCGCGCAAAGTCACTCTCCCATAAGACATCAGTTTGGAACTTTGGAACTTTTAGTTATGGCCAATAGTAAGTAATTCCCACACTCTATGATCATGTGATCGATTGCGTATAGAACATTTGGAGGCATCTAAGATAACTAGAGACTAAAATTAAGTTTGTTTCGATTCAGAATTAAGTAAATGTTTAATTTAATTTCAAGCAGAGGTGTGTGCGATAGGGAGGTGTGTGGAATTCAACCTGAACCGACACTATCGAAATGCGGATATATCCATCCTCTCCGATAGCCAAGCAGCAATAAATGCACTAAATGGGACGAAAATAACATCTAAAGTAGTTCATGAAGTAAGATCCAAGCTTGACCAACTCGGGAAACATAATAGGCTCACTCTAAGATGGGTTCCGGGTCACAAGGACATAGCTGGAAACGAAGAGGCCGACAAGCAAGCAAGACTGGGGGCAGAGAGACCCATGATAGGCCCTGAACCGTATTGTGGTGTAGGAAGACACACAATACGGCTACAAATCAGGAATGCAGAAAGACTGATGCGAGAACAGAGCTGGGCAGAGACACCAGGACTCCGACAAGCCAGAAGTCTCCTAGGTGGCTTTAATCAAAAACGATTTAAGCAAATAATATCCATGGGGAAGAATAGACTCAGAATACTCACAGGTCTATTGACAGGGCACTGTAGACTGAGAAGTCACCTAACCAAATTAGGTATTTACAGCAGCAGCATATGCAGGTTTTGCGAATATGAGGAGGAATCCTCAACGCACATCCTAGCAGAATGCGTCGCCTTAACAAGGAAAAGAGGCAGCCTCCTAGGGCAGCATATTATGAGGCCCAGGGACATAGTAACCCTCAACCCAACAAAGATCCTAGCATTCGTGCAGGAGTTGGGATTGATGGAAGAGCTATAGGCTCAGTAAGGGGGCACAATAGACCTTAGAGGTCGCAGTGTAACTTTCCCCAATTATAATAATAATAATAATAATAATAAATGTTTAATTTGTAATATCTATTGCCTGTATATGTCAAGAAAGCAAATCCGTTTCCAGATCTTGTATTATATTAATCTATTAATTGTAATTTGCAAAAACTAAGCATGAAATCTTTAGTTGCCACGCCAAGGAGGAGGGGTGTGAGAAACGAAAAGGAAACGAACAAAATAATACGGTAAGCGAAATAATTATAAGGCTCGACGGAGTGCAGAACAAGAAGAATCAGAAATCAGAACCAACAACAACAACAAGTTGGACAGGACACAATGCTTGTAACACGCATGGGCGAAAGGACACCCCGAAAGGACAGTACCCCTCGCCACTCACCCATTACTCGTTCACCGTTACCCGTTGCGGCACCCGTTGGCGGCGTGAGGCAACAAAGGACGAAAAAAAACACACACACACACACACAGAAAATAGAATAACAACACCCAAAACGAAATTGAAATCGTAATCGAAAATGAAAATGAAAATGAAAACTTGGTGTAATTGCAGTTGCTTAGTGAAAGGACTTAACGACTGGCAAAGAAGCAGGAAAATTGGAAAATCAAGGAAAACTAGACCATCTTTTGGCCTTGGTTTTTTTTGATAAGGCACCTTTGCTTTGTTCCCTTTCTTGTCATTGTGCTTGTGTGGTGTTGTTTTAAGGGGTGAGCGGCGAGGGTAGAGCACTGGGAGGGGAGAGTTTGATAAGGCAGTTTTTTAGGGCACTACTACCCCTTGCCTCAGCGATGTGGAAGAAGTCTTGGGAAAGTCGTAGCGGCGCTTTCTTTTTGCTTGATTAGATTTGATTTGTGTTATTTGTGGCATTTCGCTACTCTCCTCTCTCCTCTCTCCCCACTCCTCTCTCGCCACTCTTCGCTCTTGTCCTTACCATTTCCCTTTGTCCATTTCCTCCTCGTCGTTCCACGGTGCAAGCTACATTTAATTTCTAAATTATCGACACGGCACTGCGATGGGCGTTACAATGGATCGGTGTTTGGGTAGCACTGAAAAGTCTCCTGCTCCCCTCCGACCTCTCTCACATCCTTACCATGCTCCTACTGTGCGTTGCTGTTTTTGTTTTGATTAAGTAAATTATAGTTCGTACAACTCCAAAATCAAATGCAGTGTTGCAAAGCAGCTTATGAAATCAACTCTTTGGCCGACTGTTGCATGTGGCAACATGGAAAAGTGCACCGTTAACATTTGCCCGTATGGCTAATGAGGCAATTTAAATGCTAATTCTCTTACTTTAGGCGAACTCAACAAAATATCAAATTATAATCCAACTCATGAACTGACATATATGAGAGCAACGCAAATTTAGGGGGTGTCCTTTCCACATCCAGGATATCTGTGTGTGTGTGTGTGTGCCTGCAGCATCAGGGAAGGGCTTACAAATTATGAATATGAATATGAATATGAATGTAATGAACGAATGCTTTTATTATTTAAATGCAAAGCGCATTTAAAGTTGCCTAATACGATTCAAGTTTAATGGATACACAACCCCAAAACGAATAGTCCTTTAAATCGATTTGGGAGTCGCATAGAAATGTGATAAGTTTTCCAACTTCTACATCTCGTCAATTAGTAATTCGAACTGCAGAAAAACTATTAAAGAACCTTAATTTGAATTCAATATCAACAAAACTGCCAAAAGGTAGTCTCGAACTCCTCAAATTGTATCTATAAGAGTAAAGTCACAGGAATTGTATATCTGAGAACTATCTGTGAGCAACAATTGTATATTTTCAATAAAAAAAATGTATCTGTTTGAAACAAATATATGTGAAATATACTTAAGTATCTGGTAGATGCAAATGTATTTAGCTGCTGCAGAATTATCTGCAAGATCCGAGAGATACAAATACATTTTTGAGATAGAAACGCATCTGTAAGACACCAAGTTATCTGTTAGATACAAACTCAAAATAATAACCGAAGAATGGATCATTAATCATTATCCTTTTAAAGGCTAAGTTTATTAAGCATTGAAAAAGACGTGTCCGACCCCATAAAGCATATATAATCTTGATCAGCTTCAGCTATCTGCAGAGGACACTAAATACGTTGATGATTGAATTCGCAGCAAGAAACTTATAATAATTATAATTTCTCTTAGTCCAGACTAAAATTTCGATGTTGACAGATCTACGAGGATTACCTATCCTAGTCGTATTTGTTTGTCTCATTTCGATATTTCACGTTTGCTTGCACATCAGTCAGCTTGGGAGTTTTCATTTATTTTCTTAGCGCTGGAAAATGCCATATGGGAATACTATCCGTTATGAGTGTTTTTTTATTTTATTTATTTTTTATATTTCTCAATGTTTGTGCTCGCATCATTTGGTCAACGCATAACGCAAGCCACCAACAACAACAAAAGGACGCAGGACGCGCTGTAACCTAAACAAACAAAAGCTGCGGCTGCTGTGCACTTTCATTTGAGGCGCGTGCGCCACTGAGTTGACCCACAATATCAACCTAGAACAGCATGAATTGGAAATGGAATTATAACCACAAAAGAACCTGATCCTGGCACGATTGACCGCACGCGCGCCTTCTAGTTTTGAAAGGTCAGCAGCAGCCGCACGCAGCTGACTTTTCCCGAGCAAACAATGGAAAAGCCTTTAGCTTAACCCAACTCCCTCCTTCCTTTTTTTTTTATTTGGTTTTTCGTTTTTAATAAATAAAACAAATAGAGCACAAAAAGTGCATTTCATATTTATTTACTTTTTGATAATTTGAAATGATAAATGTGTTTTGGGAGAAGGTTGCTAAGCCGCGACAATATGAGGCGATTAGGGTAATAATTTGAGGGATTAGTGTTTTGGAGCTGCAGCAACCACCCAGCACCACCACCAGCAGCAGCAGCAGCACCACCACCACCACCACAGTTGCAGCTAAGAAGTTTAACTTCAAGTTGGAACTACTTCTGGCGCAGCGGGTCGCGGCGGGTCCTGGCGCGAACTACTTGCGGTTTTTGTTTTTTTTTTTTTTTAAATTATAACGAATTATGACATATTAAGATTTATATATAAGAAGCGCGCTACACAAAGAACTTTTTGCCAGGATAAGAAAAACAACAAAAAAAAGAGAGAAAAAAATGCTCACAGGAGGCGACCGCAAGATGCTGCGATCCGCTGCCTGGCATCCTTGTTGCCTCCTGCGCCTGCTCAAATTTCAGCCTTTTGTTAAATGGGCGCCGGACTTGAACTTGGCACAGCTGTTCGGCGGCAAGTCGCGTCCTGGGCGAGTCCTTGTGCCGTTTGTTCATGTCTTCCTCGCTCTCCATTTGCCTCGGGCGCTGCCTTCGTATTATGATTTCATATTTTGATTTATTGTTTTGCTTATTGTTTTGCAATACATTCACAGCATTTTTTGGCAATGCCTTTGGCTATTGTTTCCCTCAGTCTCGGTCCTTTTGCCACTGATCCTGTTCTCCATGCGGTTTCTTCTTTCTCGCAATATTTATGTTAATTTCGTCTCAACGGTTTCTACCAGCTTTGTGCGGCCAAGTCAGAAGCCAACAACACGGAGCGCTTTAGTAATGACAGTTAACTTATGCTGAAGTCAAACTACTGAATCTTACATATGCTGAGCAATGTGGAATGCAGAGCTGATACACATATAAATTATTTTTAATTTCCTTTGAAGAAGTGGGGAGGTCACCAAGGGTGGCCCGATGATAAAGACCAATAAGGATGATAAATGAATGTTTATTAATTAATCAATTAAACAAGTTGTAAACAGACAAAAAAAAATCAGGTTATAAACAAACGCTCCGTGTACCAAATATGAGTTCTCTTGTCGGGTGGGATACATGGTCACTCTACATAGTGTCCTTTGCAATCTGCTGTATTCAATAAAAAACACAAAAAACTAAAGCGAAACAAAAATGCAGCATACTTTTAGGCACGCGTAGACGACTGCTGCATTTTCCGAATTGCGAATTGCTGGGAAAAGTTTGAGGCATACTTTTAGGAGGTTCTAAATTTCTAAATTCTTACTGATGGATGATGAGCCGGATTGATGGTCGCAAGCGTTGAGTCTTTGCATTATTCCGTGTGCAAAACTCAGTCGCGGGTTCGAATCCAGCTGCAGGCATGGTTGTTTGGTAGTTAAGTCTTTTTCTTCTTATTCTTCTACCAATAATCTCTCTGTCTTATCTCTCTATCTTTGAGATCTACGGTATCACAACGGGCCAAAACTGGTCTAAGTTTGCGACCTTGGTCGGCAACCGTTTAAACCTAACCTAACGTACTGATGGAGGAACGGGGTCATCTAAGAACCCAAGCAATTGTTCAAATATTACTCGCAGGTTGAATTGAAATGAGCTTAATGCTGCCGTGGATTCATTGTCAAATTTGAGCTCTGCTATACTAACCTGCCAGACACAAATCCAATACCCCAGAAACATCACTTTTTGAAAAACAGGTCAAGCAATAGTAGTAAATAATGGGCCAGACAGCCAGCCGCGAGCTAAGCGAGACGGAGCTAAGCGCATACGAGGCAGCGACAGGACTGTCCA
Source organism: Drosophila kokeensis (assembly GCA_035042145.1). Classification (NCBI taxonomy): domain Eukaryota; kingdom Metazoa; phylum Arthropoda; class Insecta; order Diptera; family Drosophilidae; genus Drosophila; species Drosophila kokeensis. Next base: position 1,116,885 of record JAWNLT010000419.1, on the reverse strand, counting down.
CTGAGCAACTGGAACAGCTGCATGCCCGCTTCCTGGCCCTGGATCGTCTTCAAAAAGGCTATTTAGTACCATCGGACCTTTTGCGCATACCGGAACTGGCAATGAATCCAATACGCTGCCATATAATTAATGGCTTCTTTATGGATTCAAGCAGCGATCGCATTGTTTTTGATCAGTTTGTGCGCACCTGTGCTACGTTTCTGGTGCCCCCATCTGAAAATTTAAAGGTGGATGGTCGCGCCCAGAAGCTGCGCCTAATCTCCCATATGTTTGATAGACAGCGCGGTCACAGCATCGAGCGTTCCGATTTTCGGCGTGTGATGAGAAACGTGTTGGACAGTTTTCCACCATCGGATGGAGTTTGCATATGCCATCTACATTCACAGACCAAGGAAGCGCAGTTGAAGCAACTGGAGCTGCTGGCGTTTGGATGTGATGAAGCAAAGGACAACAAAGGCATCTCGTACGAGGAATTTGAACAGCATCTGGACACAGACGTTGTCGACTCCAGATTGGCGATCAGCAAGTGGTTGGAGTAGCCCGTTATGGTTGGCAATGATTTCGTATATTTTCAATAGTTGTCATAATGATATCCTCAAATTGCATTAAAGTTCTTATTTTGATTTCATTTTCACATATGTGTGTATGATCCGTTCCGGTTTTTTTATTTTTTCTTTTAGTATTAAATATTTATTATTTGTAATATTATAATATATTTATCTTTTATAAAAGTGCGTTTGGATAAGTATTTAGCGAGATTCGTGCTAAAAAAAAATTCAATATATGATAGAAGATAATACATAATAATATAATAATCAGTATATAAATGTTAATAATGAACATGACTTTTCATATGGCAGGCCGCAGGCGCCTTTTAAACTCGCATTATATAGCATATAATATATATAGTACTATATTTTGTATAATTCATTATGATTATGTGGTTTGTTTGTTAAGTTTTTTCCCCTTCTGTTTTCTGAGCATATTCAAAATTTGTAACGTCTTTTGTTTCATGCTTAATTCTTTATGGAGCACGATTTATATATAATAAGTTTAGAGTTAAGTTTTATAGTTAAATCAATTTTCCTTGCAATAATACAAATACAATTTGGGAAGGTACGCTACAATCGGTTTTGTTTTTTCTTTTTTGATTTTTCTTTTTTGTTTTGCCTATACAGCGTTTATAACATTTTTGTTTTGTTTTCATTAGTTTACAAATTAAATGTAATATTTTTGCATTTTCTTTTAAGAATTTGGTTTGACGCGTTTCAGTTATAAATGTATATATATATAAATATATATAACATAATATATATACAACACATGGTTGTGTTGGTGTGAGGAAAACAAAGATGATACATGCAATAGCAAACAACAGTATAAAAAGAGAGGAAATACTAGCGCGCAAAAGAGAAAGGAAAACATTCTGTTGACTACAGTAATAGGTGAGTGTAGCAGCTACAAATAATGTAGTTCCTGCGGGAACACGTGACCGGGCCAGGCCAGGCCGTCGTCGCCTCGTTTTACTGCCGTCTCACGGTCCGCTCGCGCTCGCGACCGCTCTCCTCGCGCTGCAGGCTGCCGTGGCGCGGCGGCGATGTTTGACCACCGCTGCCAGCGGCGCCGGTGCCGGCTGAACCGTTGAGAACGCGGGCCTTGCGCGACCGCTTAAACTTGGCCATGTCCTCGCCGAAGACATCGCCGGTGCGCAGCGCCGAGATCAGATCATCGAACTCGCCCTTGTTGTCGCCCTTGGTGTTGGAGTCGCAACCGGGGGCGGCGTTGCCGCTGCCATTGCTCGAGGATTTGAGGCCCAGATTGCGGGCGACGCTGCTCATAAGGCCGGTTTTGTTTTTGCGCTCGATGGTGCGCTTCTTCAGCTCCGCCTCCTGCTTGGCGCGCTTCTCCTCCTCCTCCTGGCGACGGCGGAAGCTCTCGTTGTCGTGTCGCGCTTCGCCAAACGCGGCCAGAAATGAATCGAAGATGCCAAAGAACTCGTCCGGCTGCAGCACAGAACCATCCTCGCCGAATAGGCGAACGGCGCGATCGAAGCGCGTCTTCATATCCTGAAATTTATCCTCGAGCTCGGCAAAGCGCACCGAGGCCTGCGCATGGAACTCCCGCATCACGGGCAAAAAGCGATCGCCTTGCTGTGCTGGTCCCGAGCTCCGATGGAACTCAATCTCACGGGCGACATCCGCCAGTCCTGTGCGCAGCATCTGTATATCCTTATCCATCTCGCCGAGCGACACCTTGGACGCCTCGCGCACATGCGGTATATCGTCCTCCAGCTTCAACAGGTCCTTGAACTTCTTCTCAATCACCTGGACGAGGTAGTGCAGCAGTGTTGTCCCCTTCGCCGCACTCGACTTGGTGTCCGCCAGACGATTCAGCGAGGCCAGCCTAAATCCAGACGCATTTCCACGTGCTCCACGATTCATATAGTTGCCTGCAAAATGTATATTTGCATCATTGTCTCGGCTCGGTGTTGATTAATATGAATATATGTTTAAATCTTACCCAAAGCCAGCACCAATTCGAGCAGCTTGCGGAGTCGTCGGGAGCGAGCGACTTCTCGAGATGCCTCCATGACGCTGGTAATGCGCGGAATGAGGTCATTCACTGTCAACATGAAGCGCTTCTTGTAGTGCAAGCTCTTCAAGCGCTGCTCATAGTGTGGAATCCTAAATGCGAACAAGTATAAATGACAATGCCAATCCGATTAATCCGATTAAGTGAATAAACTCACTTTGAAATCTCGTAGAGAAAACGATCCGCACGTGCCAGCGACTCTATGTCCTCGCTGTGCTCGTCCAGCAGTGCACGCTCCTCCGCCGAGGGCGTAAACTTCAGCAACTGCTCGACCATGTCCAGTGCCAGCTGCTCATTGCTATCCATCGAGAGTATAGCTCTAAAGAGCACAATAATTGATTAGTTCAACGATCCTGCCTCACTTTTTGGGTTTGGCATTGGCTTTGGATTTGGGTTACTCACTTGGATATTTCCATGTCGCTCATCTTCAGTTTGCTCAACAGAATTGTGCAGTTCTGAGCACGACGCCCATCAATGACGGAGAGCACCTTCTGCTTGTTCTTGCCTGTCGCGCGCAAGTCCTCATAGGAGCCATCGGTCGCCTGGATCGGGGCAGAATATAGAAAGAAAACAAAATTGATTTAGTGAGACTGACTTTTCTGCTTGTTCGGCTTGCATTTGATCTCTCTCTCCCTCTCACTCTCTCTCTCTCTCTTTCCACAAATGGCGAATTCCATACTTCTTTTCTATCCAATCTTTAATTTTACAAATTTCGATTTAAATTTTTGTTCTTGAACTTTACTGGATCTTTCCGTTTTCCAACTCTCTTCTTTCCGTATCTGTTCATAAATATTTAACACTTTTGCTTAATCGAATTATTCAAATATTTGGCATTATTGTCAGCTGACTTTTAGTCTTTCCTTGATTCGCTTTTACATATATTATTATTATTATAACGCTTTGTAAGCGACCACAATAAATGTCATATATTTTCGCAACTTATTTTGAATTCGCAATTTCTTCTGCTTATTTATCTGGTTTTCTCTTCGCTTCTTCACTTTCTCGGCGACAAGTGTCGACTTACCGAGACGCCATTCTTCTGGTAAGCCGAGAACAGCTTATCGATCGACTCGAGCTCCATGTTGTTGTAGAGTTTGCTCTCGTCCAGCTCGCTCCAGACGGTGCCCTGCAGTTTGGCATCGGGCAGCTTGGACCAGTTGAAGCTCTTTAGGGGATTCGCTGGCTGTGGCACGTTCTTCTTTGGCAACTCCACCTTGGGTGGTGCTGGTGCTGTCATTATATATATATATCGATTAGCTGCATTTCACAGTTCAAATTTAGCTGAGCTTACCCATTGCTGGCGCCATGTTGGGCGGCGGCGGTGGGGCGCCGGGACAGGGTGGCGGTGGTGGCGGCAGCATGGCGGGAGCCATGGGCGGCGGAGGCGGTGGCACCGTCTTCAACATAGGCGGCGGCGGTGGTGGCGGCGAAACGGCACCATTGCACCCAGTAAGGCCGGCGACCTTCTGATCATCGGGTATGCTGCCTTCGGTGACGAGCCGTTCGAGCCGGGCGCGCTCCTGCTGCTCACTTTGGAGGCGATGCTGTAGATCCTCGGCCTTCATCTCGGCGGTCTGGGCGCGCTGCACTGCCTGGGAGTGCTGAGCGGACTCCTTTTCGAGGCGTTCGCGCATGCGCGCCAAGCCCGTTTCCAGATCCTCCTTCTCCTGCATGCGCAGATCGAGCTCCTGCTCTTTTTTGGCCAGACGCGACTGCACCTCGAAGTTCTCGCGTTCCAGCTCATCGGCCCGCTTGCGTGCCTGCGTCAGCTGCTCCTCCTTGACCAGGAGACGCACCAACTTGCCAACATCGATCTGAAGCGGCGCCACATCCGGATCATGTACCTGCGACTCGCTGGCCAGTTTCAACTGCTTGCCGGGATCATCGGGATCCGAGATGAGGTCACTGCTGGGCCGCTGCTCCACCTGCAGCACAATTTGCTGCACCACGCGATCAATGAGCAGCCAGTGCTCCGTGCAGTGGCCCGTATCTGGGAAGCAGTCAAATTTCGATTACAAATTCCAAACTACAAATAATAATAATAATGATTCTTACAGGGCAGGAGTAGCATGTGCTGCAGGAGGGATAGCATGTGGGGGTAGGCGGGTGAGTGGCTCAGCTTGCGGCGTAGCAGCTCAAACATGGAACCGGCGCTCTTGGTGTCCACATGCTCCTCATTGAAGCGGCGAGCGAACTCCTTTTCATCCTCGGCACGCACCATTTCAAAGAAGTCCTACGCATAGACGGTAAGAAACAGAGTTCAAGAGAAGATCGATATATATATATATATATGTATATGTATACTCACCAGATGCCTGTCGAGTGTCTCATTCTCGTGGGTGCGCAGCTTGTCGATGACAGGCTGAATGCCGAGCATGAGGAACTCGTAGCGCAGATGCAGTCGAAACTCAAGATTCTCCTGGCCGGGACCGTAATTGAGCACGGCATTCACAAAGGACATCAGCGCAGTCTTAAGATTCACATTGTCCCTGTAGGCGTAGGTGGAGCGATCCAGATCATTGACAATGCTCTGGAAGCGTGTGCGCTCCGTAGCAAATTCCTGAAAATGCAGCATCGCCTGGAGCACCTTCCGATGCCCGCCAGGCACCAGACAAACAGCGCCTAGTATCTCCAATGCGGAGATCTTCGTTCGTATATTGTCCGCGGCGAGGGAGCGAGCAATCGTATCAATCGCCGTGGGATGGGCGAGCACATGGGCGCGTCCCATCGAGTTGTTCATCAGCGCCTTGATGCAGCCAATGAGGCTGGTGTGCAGCGAACTGTTCGCCACCCGTATGTCCAATTGGAGCAACAGATTCAACAACGCCGGCAGCCCATCCAGCTCCACGAAGCGCAGCACAAAGCTGTGCGTTGAGGTGCGCAGCGCTGTCTTCAGCGCATCGACAAATGCGGCATGGTTGTCCATGCGATTGCTCAGCTCGTGGCTGGGCGAGTCCTCTGGCGAGAGGGAGACGTGCACAACCAGATCCTTGAGACGTTCAATGTAATGCTCAGCGGTGGGTGGCTGTGTTATCGCCGCGGGTCCATCGGCTCCATCTGTCGCGTCCATTGGCAGCTTGCGCGAGCAATAGATTTGCCATTTCTTTTGGGCCGGCAAACTGAGCATCGCCTCCTTATTGGGCGCCGTCAGATCCAACTCCTCGACGAGCTCCGCAAACTTCGAATCCAGCTCATCCACTGATGGCATCGGCTGGGTCGGCGTCAGCGTTTGCAGCGAGAACGCACCCTCCACCACACAAATCTCCGGCGGCTCATCATCCTGCACGGAAGCGAAGCAAAGCAAAAACAAAGAAGAAAAAGTGAGTGAGAAGAACGCGGCAACAATTAACAATTAACAATTAACAATTAGCAACAACAACAATATCAAATTGCAATTGTGAAGCGAGGTGCTCAAGCGGAGCTACTGCTCCTCCTCTTGCTCCTCCTCCTCTTGCTCCTCCTCCTGGTCATACGAAAAAGTGGAGGCGTTAACAGTGCATGTCCATTTACAAATACAAACACAAACAGTGAGCTCTGTCCATTGCCCAACCTTGTCGGATTGCATTGAAATGGAAATGAAAAGTTTGTAATCGATCCATTACAACAAAAAATGAAGAAACTTAGTTTAGCTGCTAGTTTGGGAGCTGCTAGCAGAGTAGCTATCGGGGTTCCACTTCTGATTCCACACACCGTGAGTTCTCTTGCGTTTATTATTAGTCCATTACAATCCTAATCGAACGCAATTGAGAAGACCTTTTTCGACTTGTAATCCAGCAATCCAAGTGGAACAGTTGGGGTTCACTTTGGGCCCCAATTCAAATTTGTCATTGGTAATGGACTAGCAAACATCATGACTAGCATAAGTATAGAACAGTTATATCCAATGTGCCTGACCCCAAGACCCCATCTATCAACAATAATTCTCTCTCTCTTTCTCTCTCTATCTCTCTCTCTCTCTTTCTCTGTCTCTCTTTCTGTCTCTGTCTCTCTCTCTCTCTTTCTCTCTCTCTCTTTCTGTCTCTGTCTCTCTCTCTCTCTTTCTCTCTCTCTCTTTCTGTCTCTGTCTCTCTCTTTCTCTCTCTCTCTCTTCTGCCTCTGTCTCTCTCTCTCTCTTCTCTCTCTCTCTCTTTGTCTTCCTTGAGCTACTTTCCAGTACATTTTTCGCTGACAATCTGCAATCTGTGCATGTTGTAGAACCATTTGAACGCTTTTGCTCTTTCGAGCGAAGCATCGTTTAACAATTTACTAACTGTACTTGAGCACAAGTTCTGTTGGGTTAGGCACCTCAGCTAGGCACCTTCGGTAAGCACCTTAGAACACAATTCTCTACCGATATCATCACATGCAGCTCAACTGCTCAACTTCTCTGTTTATTTGCTTTTGTTTCACTGTACACTAAGAAAAAAACCGAGTAAAGTTGTCAAATACAATTGGATATGATACGGAATCGTTTTCAAATAGGAAAAGCTTTAATTTACTTATAAGTTAGAAATTTGGAAAAAATAAAAAACCTTCTTGACATAGGAATTTCGTTCTAAAGGATATAATTTTAAGGTTTTAATTCCCTTTTTTTCTGAGTGTACATTTAATTTGTTTTTTGTTGTTTTTTGTTTTTGTCACTTATGCAATTTCGTGCACAATTTGATACGAGGAAAATCGTTGACTCGAATTACAGAGACTGAGAAAGAGAGAGAAAGAGAGAGAGAGAGAGAGAGAGAGACAAGTGGGTCAGGCGGAGATATGGGGAGCAGCAGTTGTTGAGCTATGTTAACAATTGGCACGTGACTTTAGCTGGATTTTGGCCTCTTTTGGTTTTTTGTCGAACGTCACGATTGTATGTGAGTGTGTGCGTGTGTATGTGTGTGTGTTGATGTGTTGTTGTTGCCTCGATTGGTGGCAACTGCGCTTACCTTGAAGCAGCCACACCAGCCGCGTCTGCCCCGAAAGACTGGCATCTTCTTCTTCTGCTGCTGTCTATAGTGCTTCTGCAGTGGCGTCTCGCTGGCGGCCGCCTGCGACTTCTTGTAGCTAACAACGCTGCCCTCGTCAACGTCCTCCTTGCTCAGGCCAAAAGGATACCCAAATGTGTAGCCTAAGATATTATGGGTGTAGAATGAATTGGCCCCGCTGCCCAAACTGTTGCCCTCATCTGCATGTTCAATGCCCAACTGTGACTGGCCGTTGCTGCTGTTGCTGTTGTTGCCGCCGTTGTTGCTGTTGTTGCTGCTGCCGCCGTACTGATTCCAGTAGCGATATAGGCTATTGAAACAGCTGAAATCACTTAGAATGCTCTTCCAGTGTTCAAAATCGAAACGCTCCTGAAAATTAGCCGAACTGGTGTCGCTGGCATTTCCGTTTGGGCGACTATTGCTGCTGCTGTTGATGCAACTGTTGCTGCTGCTGCTGCTGCTATGACTATTGAGCGTTAATGTGGCAGTGCTGGCATGGCTTAAATCACTGCAGCTATTCAAGCTGGTGATAGATATTAAGCTATTGTTGTTGTTGCTGCTGCTGCTGCTTCTGATATTGGCGCTGCTGTTGTTTTTGTTGTAGCTATTGAGCACTATGTTGCTGCTGCTCTTCTTGCCGTTGCTGTTGCTGCTGTTGCTGGGGCTGTTGTCACTGGTAATTGTTATCTTAGTTACACCTGCTGAGATGCTGGTTGTGGCAGCTGCTGTTGCTGTTGCTCCTGCAGTTGTTGCTGCTGCTCCTGCTGTTGTTGCTGCTGTTGTTACTCCCACTGTTGGTGGAGTTGCTGCATTGATTGTTATGCAGCTGCTATTGTTGCTGTTGCTTGTTACTTTTGCTGCTACTGCTGCTGCTGCTGCTGCTGCTGCTGCATTAATTTTGGGCTTCTCTAGTGTGCTCTCCGGCGTTGTTTGCAATATTTCCGTATTGGTGCTGTGCGTATCCGGCTCATTAATGCAAACAATGGGACACGATTGTAGCTTCTGCAAAATAATAAGAGAAACACGAATTGCCATCAGTTGTAGTTGGAGTATTTATTTAAGAGATCATAGGCCACAGCCTATGCCCACTTGCTGTATTGTCACACACACACACACATTCTTCGCAGATCCCCTCACCCTCACCCTCCCCAGCTTGGCTGGCTGCGTGAATGGTTTAAGCCAACAATCTGACAGGGCCGAGGTGTCTGGCCAGACAAATGGCTGTCAACTCGCATGCCAAGGCAAAGAGACAAATGCAATTGCATTTAATTCATTGCTAGCGACAGTTGGCACAGCCTACTACTGTGTGTATGTGTGTGTGTGTATGTGTGCGTGTGTGTTCTACTCTATACGATGTCATCAGAGTCTACTGCTTCTTATATGCGGCGTGTGCCAGTTAGCCAGAGTTGGAAATGAGTCCATTACAGCTGCAACTATTGACAACGATGTTGCACCAACATAAGCCAAATAATCATGTAAGACCGGAAGTGGCAGTACCAAGTCATTATCTTAAATATAATTGAAATATTCAACTCTCTCTCTCTCTCTCTCTGAATTGTTATCAGTTATTTAGGGTATTCGCTTGGCGATGGGTTCTACCTGGATGGGAGGGGTACACACAGACATGCTTCTATATCTGGCATTATGCAGACTCTAATCGAGCTGAGATTTGTGTATTTTGTGTCGTGGGTTTCGGTTGTGCTCGGTTTCGTGTGGGCAAAATGTAAGGTAAGGAAAAATGTGGAACTCTGTGGCCGTTGTTTTCCAGCTGTCATAAATGTCTGACAATTGTCGGGCAATGCGTTTTGACATGTGTTGAAAATTGTATATATGATCGGATCAAACGATATTATTCAGGTGATGCGTGTGGGCCAAAAGCCCAGACTCCAACTCAGAAGGGAAAATGGATTTCGATTTGGATTTGGGTTTTGGATATCTGCATAGGTGGCATGGGAATGGCTATGGGAATGGGAATGCCCGCTCTTTGTTCGCCTTATGCATTTTCCACTCAATTGGCGATGCGAAAATTGTTGTTATGCAAAATGCAAATGGAAATGCGAAAAAATAAATAAAGACAACAATCGTATCAAAATCAAATCTATGCTAATTCATATTTAATACCACAGACCACATAATAGTATTAATATGTAATGGGAGTATTATTTATGTGGAGCACTCATTGTTGGATAACAACAACAACAACAACAACAACAATTGGACAGCAGTTCCAGGCGATTGGCCACATGTCATCATGCAATCATCGTTCAAGCAACATCGTCTTGCAACATCCATTAACCAGCACCAGCACCAGCAACAGCTGCCAACTCAATTAAGTTAAGTAACTTTCGGGCGACTGCTTTCTAGCCTTCTCTAGTTGGGCAACTACTAACCTAGCTGAGCTGCGGGCTGACAGCAGTTCAATGGCCAATAAACAGCTGGCAACGTCGCTGGGCCGACATGCAGTTGAGGCAGTTGCAAGCACGACAACTCCCGCCCCAGTTGCCAACTCAACGCCGCCAACTGTCGCCGCTTTGTTTTCTGCTGTTGTCGCTATTTTCGCTGTCGTCGCAGACAGATAGCAACAAGCGCACAGTAAATCAGGTCAATGCTTCAGCGTCAGCTTCAGCTTCAGCATCGGCGTTGGCTTAGAACTGAGCTGTTAGCTGATTTGCCTCATAGGCCGTCAACTTAGCCACTCGATGTGGTGTAGGCGTGACGTTGCGTCGTCGATAACTTGGCAAACGACTAATTAAAAACTGCCTCTTTCCTTTGTCATTTGAGTTATGATATTTTGTTTTGATATTTTTGATTTGTTTGGCTTTGGCTTTGGCTTGCGAGCGTGAGACCTAATTAAGCGTTACGGCCAAATTGCTGTCCATCTGTCCCGGCTGGCCATAAACAGTGAGGGGGCGCCCTTATTTGGCCACCATTTAGAGTTAAGAGCAGCATGTGTTTGCTCATTAGAAGGGTCAATAGACAAAAGCGAACAAGGTTTGCGCAATTTCAAATAGTTTCACTTCAGAGACTTTAGTGTGCTCAGCAGACCCAAGCTCTGAAATAATATGATCTGCCTCGTAGATGATTGCTTAGCCAGAAGATCACTAGCTATATTTTAGGCTTAATCCAAATGGATTTGATGGCAACAAGTTAAGTTTCTCGAAAACAAAATCAAGTTTGAGCAATTCAAGCGAAATATCTCTTCAAAATTGCTGCAAATTTATTCTCTTTATAAGAAAATCTACAAACTCAATGCCAATGAAACTGTCTAAAATGATTTACTGTCTAAAAAAATATTACTACTTAAGAACTTGGTGTTACTCCATTTAACTACTCTAGTTTCAAGTTTTTGCATATGATTAGAGCAGAGCAACTTAATTGAATCCAACTGCCAACTGTGATACAGGCATACTTATGCATTTCCAAGCTATTTGCACTCATTATATATATATATATATATATATATATTGAGCCCTTGTTGTCCTTGTGGATCTACAGTCGTATCCATGTGTTTACCTCCTACTCCTACTCCGACTTCCTACTGCAATCAAGTCATTTTCTGCACGGCATTGCACAGAATGCTTCAAAATGAATAATCAATTGTTTTATTATAGCCAATTGAGTGCGATTGGTCAATTAGAGTTGGCCTATATTGCGCATTGGCATTCGCCATTGGAGCATCGAGTGTGAGTGCGAGAGTGAGTGTGAGTGTGAGAGTGAGTGTGAGTGTGTATAGTTGAGCAACTGAACCGAGTCTGTCTGTTGTCCGTGGTTGTCCGGACTCTGCACTCCGGACATTGGCGCCAAATCGAATCGTAAGATCGTTACATTTTTCACACTTGTCTGGCACGCCCCAAGAGAGGGAGAATCGGGGGAGAAGGGATCGACCCCGAAGCAGTTCCGAGTACACCCACTCATTCAGTCATTCGTTCCATTCAGCCAGCTAGCCAGCCAGGCAGCCAGGCAGTCAGGCAGGGTTGTCTCGATTGTCTCGTAATAACTTCATAAAGTGGGCGCCGAAAAGTGAAATGGAAATGAAAATGAAAATGGAAAAAAACTATGGAAAAAACTATCAAAATAAAATCGTAATCATGCAGGCGGCCGGCTGGCTGGCTGGCTGGGCAGGAAGTGAGAAGCAGGCGCTAACACATTAAGAAATAGACACACACACATACACACATATATATATATATAAGTAGTATATAAGTATATATCAGCAGCCGCTGGCGACGGTTCACATTTTGGCACCAAAAACAATGGGAACAAGCAGCAGCAACAATGCGACTGCCCTTAATATACAAGAGACGAACAATCAAGTGGCGCAAACGCGGCATGAAAATGAAAACTTGTTTTTCCGCATGCCAGGAAAAACGTACATATTCATATGTACTTATGTATGTATGTTGAAAGCGCTGCGCAAACTACTGGTAGCTGCTGTTGCTCATGTTGCTGCTGCTGCTGTTGTTGTTGTCGCTACAGCAACAATGTAAAACTTTTCCTTTTCAACTCGAATCGTTCATCAGCTGACGACGAGTGTCTGTCGCTTGTCGTTTGTCGTTTGTCGCTTGTCGTTTGTCGTCTGTCAAGTTTTAGGCGCATCTTTACCCACATTTTATGCATTGCGACGTCACATCAAATGGCAATTGGTGCGTCTGGCCAGGCAGGAGGCAACTGATTGAGCCGCTTAAAAAACACACAAGCACACACACACACACACAAACATACAAATACACAGACACACAAACACACACACAGCAGTTAGCCAGTAGCTGATGTGTGCATTTGTCAATCATACGGCGCATTGTGCAGCTTTCCTTATGGCAACTAATGGGGGGAAGAGCTGTGGGAGCGGGAGAGACGAGGCGTAGGGGGAGGGAGAGGGGGACTGGCAATTGGCCAATTGGCATTTTGGTGTTGTCGCACGATCCAAAAATAGTCATTACGACCAACTAGCCAAAGCAGCAACTAACTAACTGTCTTTGCATCTGGCAATCTGACAGTTAATTGCCTGCATTTTCAGCACATTTTCAGTGCATTTGTCAGCAACACAAAAAGATTAAAAAAAAAGCCCAAATTAATTGCATTTTGCCGGAATTTAAATCCCGCAATTCACAATTCACAATTCACAATTCACAATTGCTGAATGGACACCTTAAACTGCTGTAATTTCAATTTGAATTTCAATTCAAGTTTGTAGCAAATTGGCAGGCTTAAGTTGGCCAAAAGTCAAAGAAATTATATTTTTCAGTTAACTTGTAAATAATTAAGAGGATTATTATGCAAATAACTAGCCGAAAAACTTGACTGGTAAATAAATAAATCAATTGCAAATCAAAATGAACTCACGCAATTAACGGAATACATTTATGAAGTCAAGTCAAAATATCGAGTGAAACGCTTCTTGATTTAAGCCAATTTGAACTTAACTAATGGAATATTGTTCATATGTTGAACTGTATCGGAACTAATTAGTTAAGCTCAACAGCGGAAATGGGTTTTGTTGGGAATGCATATCCCATCCAAACCCCCCTTCAAGTGTTGCAAATGCTGCAAATTGTTCATTGCAAATGCATCAGCAACAATTGTTGGTGTCAGCAAGAGACTTTTGCTTTAAAGTTGCCAAAGCGTTAAGCAGCAACAATGTGGCAAAAATTATCTTGAATAGAAAGACACACACACTCCCCCCCCCCCCCCACACACACACACACACTTCTTTTCCTTTTTCCCTCCCTTACCCTAGCTCAATGCACACATCATCAAAATGCGGAACCAGCAACACTATGAAAATAGTTAAGAAAACAACAAAATATCGTTAAAAACTATCGTATATCTAATTGCACAGCAGCAGCAACAGCAGCAGCAGCAGCAGCAGCAACAGCAGCAGCAGCAACAGCAGCAGCATAAAGTACAAGACAATAAATTTGTTGTTGCTTAAATTGTGTGCATTATGATGTGGCTATTTGGTTTCATGCTTTCGATTTGTAGTGTTGTCTTTTGATTTATATATATGTAGATATATGCAACCAGAGACAAGCCACCACAACAGTAACAAGCAACGAGTAACAAGTAACAACAACAATTGGCGCTGGACCGTGATGAAGGTGTTGTAAGGTGTTGTTTACATGCAACAATAGCAACAACAAAAACTCAACTGAACTGAAATTAAAATCGAAAAAAACACAAACACAAAAGTAAAGGTAAACCGAAACCGAAATCCAAATCCAAATCCAAATCCAAATCGAAGTCGAGTAATCAGACATGCGGGTGTTCAAATTATTACACAAGGCAATTGCCTTCGTCCTTCGCCTCTCTGACACAGCTGCCGATCCCCCACCCCCACCCCCCCACAACACAGCACCACCTGCTGACTAACTATTCCAAAACAAAGCGATCCGAATTAGCCTAGTCTCAAGTTTCAGTCTCAATTTCAGCTGAAATCAAAATAGGCACACGGAAACTGGGTATCAATAGGGGGCAAACGGGGGCATGCGGGGGCATGTGGTTCTTAGAATATCCTATACGAACTCAAAATGAGTCGCAAAGTTGGATTAATTAGAACCAGCTGAACAATTTGTGGACTGGGGGCTTATCAAATGCTGCTCAAACGCAGACAGAGTTGGAGAGATACGCTTGCAATCTGAACTCGATACTTTGACGTTGTAAATGCCAAAAGAGTTAAGATGGTAAATAAAACAGAATATCGAAAGTATCGCTCATGCCACATAAATTACAAGCAAACGCAAATGCGATTTATGCGGCTCTTAACTGCTTTTGGCCGACGCGCCGTCTGAGGTGTGAGGTGTGAAGTACTTGTCGAATGGCTCAATATCTATGTATATCTGTGGGCTCGAGGAGTAGTTCTGGCTAACAGCTTTGGGCCGTTTTAGTTGTTAGCTGTGGTGAGTTAGCTACTTGCAGCGACATTTACGATCGTCGAATGGGTTATCTAAGTACCATTTGATATTTAACCAAATAGGCGTCGGACAGGCTCAAGAATTTATGGCTGGCTGCAACGGATTTGAAAGCTGCGAGCTGCTGATTGGGTGCAGCTCCACATTTAAATGAGCTAAAAGCTTTTTTTGGGGCAGGTCATTTTGGTGGATTTGTTAAATGCCACAACGCGTTCACGAAATAATTGAAATTATGGCACAAAGATTTGCGTTTCGCATGGCTGATCTCATCTCCTGGGCCCCCAGGCAACAAACTCTGGACACAACTTTCACTTGGATGTTGCTGTTGATGTTGCTGTTGCTGTTGATGATGCTGTTGATGTTGATGTTGTTGTCATTTCTGCTGGCCTTTGCTTGGTGATTTGGATACTTAGCTCTGCATGGTGGCCCATTGTGCGGCTGACTCCACTAATCTACCACCTGCGCCTTTTAAAGCGAACGCATTCGTCATGCCAGCAGCAATAAAAATAACAACAGCAGCAAGCAGCAGACAACAGCAACAAGCAACAAGCAGCAGACAACGGCAACAAGCAACAAGCAGCAAGCAGCAGGCAACAGCAACAACATTGGCATTATATGCGCTCGGCTTGAACTTCATTTGTAATTATCAACATCATCATCGATATTATCATCTTCATCGCGGCAAACGAGCCAGGCCAACAACAACCGGCTAAACTGTTGCCAAAATGTTTTAAATGTTATTTTAAGTAAATTTTAAGAAAATAATTACGAGAAATGAGTTGGCAAATTGGTCATATTTTTGTGTGGCAAGTATCCTCATCGAAAATATGCAAAAAATACAAGCAAAAAAAAAAGAGCAAAATGTTGAAAGAAATTAAATCAAAAGTAGACGACTAATAGATACTCTGCCGATTATTGTTAGACAACAAAAGAGGAACATGTTCAACTGAAATATTTCTGAATGCTCTCAAATAGTTACAATGTTAATGCAACCCCAATAAGCAACAGTTTATTTCACAGGGTATACAAAGTCTATAGCAAATATATAGCAGTAGATGTGAGATGTGAGATCTGCTCAGATTTGTGTTTATAGTTCAAAGATCTACAAACAATTTGATGTGCATTGAAATTTTGATGGGATGATGAGCAGTAAGCTCAAAAGCCACCAAATTGAAAGCTTGACCCAAGTCAGAAGATTTATGGCGGTCTTGGCAGATTGACGAAGAAGAATGAAGAACGAAGAATGATGGGTGGGCGGGTGGGTGGGTTGGGGGATGGCTGGGCTGAGTGGGCTGAGTGGCATTCCCATTCGCATTTGAATGTTTGGTGGTTTTTGGTTTTTAGTTTTTAGTTTTTGGATTTTGGAATTGTATTTTGGCATTTTTCTTGTGCACTTTTTAGCGGTTGCTGTTGCTGACATTTAAAGTTTAAGAGGCCAGCGCGCCAGAGTTATGGCAGCAAGTGCCAAAAGAGCCAAAAGAATTGTGCACAGTCATTATGCATATACTTGGATCCATATATTTGGTATATAGATAAGTATAGCGCTGTACAGCTAAATATGCTTGGCTAAGATCATAATTGCCGACTGCCATTTGGCTAAATTGTTTAAATGGAGCTGGCTACAATAATTAGCAGAAGGCCCAAGTGGCATCAACCTTCGGCTGCACACGGAAGAACTTGAAAAACGTGGCAAGGAAAACATGTCCGCAACTGACTGGAAAACTTGGCAACACTTGAAAATGCATCAAACGGCGACTTTTACTTCAAATGATCTGATCTGTTCCAGCAGCAGCATATAGCAACTAAATGGCAATTAATTATTATTTTAACACATTTTTCATGTTTCTTTTCTTTGTTGCTGTTGTTGTTGTTGCTGTTGTTGTTGCTGTTGTTGCTGTTGTTGCTGTTGTTGCTTATAAATGTTTTCTAATGAGCTCATTTTATATATTTATGCAGAACTCGTTTCTGTCTTTAGCTGCACAAGTCATAAATAACCTGGCGCATTGTTTGTTGTTGTTAGTTGTTGTTTCATCCAACACCCCCCCCCCCCTCTACCCTACCCCTTGCCGATGGCAGCTAACAGCCTCCCTCGCAGTACGCCCCCAACTTGGTTGCACCAGTTGAGGGAATTGGAAACATGTTTTTAATGCAATAACTAAGTATCTGGGCATATCGAAAGATACATAAATGTATCTTAAAGATACGCGCTGCACAAAGACTTCAACTCCAGCTTAAGCGGCGTTTAGCGTGTGTTGTTGCTATTGTTGTTGTTGTTGTTGTTGTTGCTTTTGCTGTAATTGTATTTTTTTTTTTTTAACATTTTTTTTCTAGCTTTTTGCTTCATTTTCATCATGACATTTATTCCGCATTCTTGCAACTTGATTTAGGCTTGGTGTTGTTGCTCTTGTTGCCAATGCTGGTGTCGCGGGTTCAGAGAGTAGTCTGGCTGCAGCTTAGCTGTACACTTAGCTATAGCTTATGACTATAGCTTTAGCTATAACTACAGCTCTGGCTCTGGCTATGGATCTGGCTATGGCTATGGCTCAGTTGCCGGCAACGTGTGCACTTTGCTTTTGTTGCCCCATGCCGCACAGATCACCAAATTCTTCGATAAAATCGTGCAAAACACTGTGGCATGCTTTTCATACCCTGTAATCCAATATAATTACGCCATCACCGACCAGCGACGTTTCTGCTTAGAATACTAACTATTATAATTTCATTTTTGGGAGCGATACGATAAAGATGTGATTTTGGATCATCCACAAATTCTACAAATGAGAACTTGACTAACTACTAACAGCAACATCGAACATGAACTGATTAAAGGGTATTTACTGGGCGAGCATTGTTCGTTAACGCATTCGCACATACCTTTTGTATCTCCACATTTAGCTGTTTTTAAACGTTTTTCTTTTTTGTCTCTGGCTCACAAATAAATACTTAATTTTAAGTATTGCACAACATAATCCAAAGCTTTAGCTTTGAGCAGATTTCAGTTGAAACCATCAAGGCATCATTCCATGTGTCTTTCAATGTCACATTGAGCAACTGTTTCATGTCCTCCAGGGTCACTTCAGGCCAAAAGTAGTTCCATTTAGAATGTGGCTTTATTGTATACAGCTCGATCAGTGCGTTGTCTCATTATCTTTTATTTTTGGTCAAATAAAACCCACTTGGCACGTGGTCTGAGCATTGAACTTGTTGTCGCTGCCAAATAATGCAACTTTGTCATCCAGGCTTCTTTATGAGCAGCAACTTAATTATAATCATCATTGTTGCATTGCAGAAAAATCCCATTTGAATGTCACGTATCTGTAACTGCATCTGTAACTGCATCTGTATCTGTATATGTATCTGTATCTGTATCTGTAACTGCATCTGTGTCTGTATCTGTATCTGCATCTGTGTCTGTATCTGTATCTGTATCTGCATCTGTATCTGTATCTGTATCTGTATCTGTATCTGTATCTGTATCTGTATATGTATCTGTATCTGTATCTGTAACTGTAACTGCATCTGTATCTGTAACTGCATCTGTATCTGTATCTGTAACTGCATGTGTATCTGTATATGTAACCGCATCTGCATCTGCATCTGTATCTGTATCTGCATCTGTATCTGTATCTGTAACTGCATCTGTATCTGTATTTGTAACTGCATCTGCATCTGTATCTGTATCTGTATCTGTATCTGTATCTGTATCTGTATCTGTATCTGTATCTGTATCTGTATCTGTAACTGCATCTGTATCTGTATCTGTATCAGCATCTGTAACTGCATCTATATCTGTATCTGCATCTGTATCTGTAACTGCATCTATATCTGTATCTGTATCTGTATCTGTATCTGTATCTGTATCTGTATCTGTATCTGTATCTGTATCTGCATCTGTATCTGTATCTGTAACTGCATCTGTATCTGTATCTGTATCTGTATCTGTATCTGTATCTGTATCTGTATCTGTATTTGTATCTGTATCTGTATCTGTATCTGTATCTGTATCTGTATCTGTATCTGTATCTGTATCTGTATCTGTATCTGTATCTGTATCTGTATCTGTATCTGTATCTGTATCTGTATCTGTATCTGTATCTGTATCTGTATCTGTATCTGTATCTGTATCTGTATCTGTATCTGTATCTGTATCTGTATCTGTATCTGTATCTGTATCTGTATCTGTATCTGTATCTGTATCTGTATCTGTATCTGTATCTGTATCTGTATCTGTATCTGTATCTGTATCTGTAACTGTAACTGTATATGTATCTGTGTCTGTATCTGTATCTGTATCTGCATCTGTATCTGTAACTGCATCTGCATCTGTATCTGTATCTGTATCTGTATCTGTATCTGTATCTGTATCTGTATCTGTATCTGTATCTGTATCTGTAACTGTAACTGTATATGTATCTGTGTCTGTATCTGTATCTGTATCTGCATCTGTATCTGTAACTGCATCTGCATCTGTATCTGCATCTGCATCTGTATCTGTAACTGCATCTGTATCTGTATCTGTATCTGTATCTGTATCTGTATCTGTATCTGTATCTGTATCTGTATCTGCATCTGTATCTGCATCTGTATCTGTATCTGCATCTATATCTGTATCTGTAACTGCATCTGTGTCTGTATCTGTATCTGTATCTGTATCTGTAAGTGCATCTGTATCTGTATCTGCATCTGTATCTGTATCTGCATCTATATCTGTATCTGTAACTGCATCTGTGTCTGTATCTGTATATGTATCTGCATCTGTATCTGCATCTGTATCTGCATCTGTATCTGTATCTGCATCTATATCTGTATCTGTAACTGCATCTGTGTCTGTATCTGTATATGTATCTGCATCTGTATCTGTATCTGCATCTGTATCTGTATCTGTAACTGCATCTGTGTCTGTTTGAATGCATTGGCCTTTTCTTGTGACTTGTGAAGCCATCGGCTGTGATTTGTTATTTTGTTATTTTCTTAATTTGTTATTTTGCTATTTTCTTATTTTGTTATTTTCTTATTTTGTTATCTTCTTTCTCTCGTTTCTTTCTTGTTCCCATCGCCAATCAACGATGAAAGCGCTGAAATCAAATGAAATTAAATGCTACAACATCAAGTCAGCACCTCAACGACTCACAACCTCAACTGTATCTGTGCATCAACCTCAAGTCAAGTGTGCTTTTCTCTCTCTCTCTCCATCACTCTCTCTCTTTCCATCTCTCTCTCTCTCTCTCTCTCTCTTTCTCATTTGACCTTTTTACATTATTCGCCTTGCTTTGCGTCAGGCCAAATGACGTTTGACACTCTTTTAGATTGTTTTAGCTAAGCACTTTCAATGATTAGAGTATTACACTCCCCGAAAAGTCTGATCCAATATCTGAATTGAGAATATATATTATTAAATAACACAAGAATATCTCAGCAATATACAACCATCTCAACTTATTCAAAATGCATCCTTAAACAGAGACTATAAATGAAATTTAGTCATTTGTTTTAGCAACTCTTTTTTCTCAGGTTTCATTTCACATCAGCTATTTCTTGCAGTGTATAAGTGTGAGTAGAAATTGTCATTGAATACCTTTTAGTTTAGGCGAAAACTTTTACTTTTGTGGCAGTGGCCAATTTGCAATAACAATATTTTATCAATTTGTAAAATGTCATTCGAGTTGTGGGCGTGGCATTTACAATTAAGGGCGGCATTTGGCACTTGGCACTGGGCACTGGGCATTCGGAACTTGGCACTTGGCATTGTTTTACACGTGTTTTTGGTTTTCTGCATTTTTGAAATTTTTATGGGGCTTACGTAAACAGAGTCGAGACTGGGATCTGAGCTTTAGTTTCAGCTTCAGCTTCAGCTTCGACTTGGGCTTGGGTTTGGGTTTGGACTTGACCAGCGTTGCGCTGAGCTGAGCTGAGCCAAGCGGGGCAGACAACAACAGCAGCAGCAACAAGAGCAACAGCAATTGTTGTGCAATTTATCTTTATTTAATTGAACTTTTACTTTCGTCTCGATGATGATGATGATGATGATGATGATGATGATGATGTTGTTGTTGGTGTTGCCGCTGTTGCCGTGAACGCGTTTCATAAATTGCAAATAATTTTTCAGCCAAAATCAACTTGTAAAGTGGAAAGAAAAGAAGCAAAAACAAAAACCAGAGTAGTGGACACGGGTTGGACATCGGCTTGGATCATAAATACATATACGTATTTTGATATGTACATATGTATGTGTGCGTGAGTGTTTGTGTGTATATATGCTAATCCGGTAAATCAATTGATGTGCGCCGCGGGCGCTTATAAAAATCGATATAAATTATTAATTCAAAACAATGCAAAGCAAATCAACAAAAATACGGCGGGGAAAGAGGCGTAAACAAAAGCCAGCTTCAATAAGCGGAAAAGAAAAGTTTAAGAAAAGTGCCAAACACAAAAACAAGTTTCATTTGTTCGAACTTCTTTTTTTTTTCGATGGTATTTCATTTTTTTTCTTTTATTATTTATTTATGTTTTTTTCTCATTTTTTTTTTTTTTGGTTTTTTTTTTGTCTTGTCTTGTTCAGTTTGGCCATTAAATTGACTAAACGAGACGTATTGTTGTGCGGCTCCGCAGGGTTCAATTGGCCTTTAATTGAGCGGCACTGGCATACAACTGATTATGAGATCATTTTCACTCACAAATGCGATACTTATTACGATTAAGCACACTTTGTTCCTATGCCAAGCCAAAGTGACAGTCAAGTTTGTGTTCCAAGTCTTTTGTTTGGCTTCATTTATTTTCTGCGGAGCCAATCCGGAGATAATACCTATATATAAGTGGAGCTTGGCGTAAGCGATCATTAATTAAGTTATTTTGAGCCGTGCGTGTTATGAATAAGAATCTCTCGACATGGAACTCCCTTATTGTGATTGATTGAAAGTATCTCAAAGTAACTCAGCCACTTCCAATGAAGCCAAACACAGCTGTTTACAATGCAGAACGCTTTCGACTCTATCGCGATTATAGTCTAGTCTCCCTCCTTCAGAGGCTGCTATCCGTATCTCTCTATTCGAAGTAGGATCACTCGCTAAGGAGTCTCTGTCGCAGGCAAGGTCTATTTGAAACATGAAATCTGAAACGCGAACGCAATTAATCACAGAACAAGCGTTGCTAATGATACGCCGACTACTACTGCAACTACTACAACAGATGAGTAACACACACACACACACACAAACACACACACAATTATAGTGTACACACACTAAACTCCACAGAGCTGATTACTGGCAACAGAAACGGTTAAGAGAAGAAGATAAGTGGACTCATCTTGACAAGAAAGCGTCTGCCAGCAGTGGAAGAACAAGAGCTGCCCCATAACAGCGATTGCTTTAATAAGACATCTATTATATATATATATATATATATATATATATATATATATATATATATATATATATATATATATATTCATGTTCAAAATAGCCAATAGCTAAGCAAATTAAGATGTCAGCAGCTGAAATTCGTTTTGCAAGAGTATCTGAACTTCGTCGGATCAAAATCATATTAATAACTGTTCTTTCTATCATCACACACTCACACACGCACACACAGGCTCGCATCCATTAGCCCTCAGCTGCTGTAACCCACACCAGCCTCCATTTATAGTTACAGCTGCTATGCCAACTTAAGCTGGGGCACCTGCCGCAATTTTCAAGGTGTCGATAAAGCTGATGATAATCACACTGCTGCTGCTGCTGCTGCTGATGATGATGATGATGATGATGATGATAATGATCAGGGCGCTAATGATGAAGTTGTTGTTGGCAGCAACAACAGCAACAACAGCAGCAGTAGAAAGCCAAAGCCGTCAAGTGTCTTGACCCTCATTAATTCAAGTAAGCCGCAAGTTGAATTCGCGAAAAAACGGTTTCAGTTTCAGTTTCAGTTGGGAGTTGCTTGATTTTTATTTTCTTCTTCTTTCCTATAAGTAGAGGGACGGAGGGGGGTTGTGGAGGGGGGGGGGGGGTCAGTTTTCTTAGCGGCGGTGTGCAATTAACATACGTAATTTATTTAAATTCAATTTTGATTTCATTTGGTTTTTGGCTTCTTGGCGGCCGTTTTCACTTTCGTTCGGCATCCGAAAATTCCAAGCATCCGGCCAAGTGTTGGCAACCAGTTTACGGGCCGATCTCTCGGCTCTCGGCTCTGGGACCAGGCCCGGTCTGACTGACTGCCCGCTTACCACGATTATTGTGATTATTGGCCCGGCTAAGAGCTGCGCTGCGCTGCGCTGCGCTGCGCGAAACCTCAAGACACACAAATTGAAAACGAAAGTGAAAATGTTTTAAAAGGCGCTGGCGACAAAAATGCAACAAAAAGAAAAGGCCACCAAAGACAAGACAAGACAAGACACAAATTTAAAGAGCAGAGAAGAGCAGAAGGCGAAGAAGCCAAACATAAAGCAGAAGATTGCATAGATCGTGCTGGCCACGATCAATGCTGTAAATTAAGTTGGCGATTTCATATGGTTGTTGTTGCAGTTGTTGTAGTTGTTGTTGCAGTTGTTGTTGTTGTTGTTGTTGTTGTTGTGCTTGTTGCTGTTAGGTGAAATCAGCAAGGCCTCTCTTCACTTCGCATCCATTCTCTGCATTTCCATTTTTGCCTAGTGCATCTTTGCCTAACATCTTGACTGTTGACACACACACTCACATTCACACTCGCACTCACACTCTCTCACACACACACACACACACACTTACAGCTGAGGAAAACCGCCGAAGACACGCCTTGTGGCGTGCAACTTTTACCAATTGCTTTTGGCAATTTTTTGATATTTGAAGGCCAGCAGGTTAGATGAATTGACCCCACAGCGCAGAGCACAGCAGAGCAGAGCCAACGGGTGGGGAGTTGAAGAAGGGGGTGGTGGGGATGGCAACTGTTGCTATTGGCATTCCAATCAATCACGATAGCAGTTTGTCTCTTTATTTCTTTCTTCTTTGGCAAATTGAATGTGCTTTTTAACAGCGCATTAAACTGTGACCCAGTGGCCATAAAACATAAAACATCACATTTGGCCAACAGCAGGCAAACAGAGTTTTGGCCAACAGCAGACAAACAGAGATTTGGCCAACAGCAGGCAAATAGAGTTTGGGCCAACAGCAGGCAAATAGAGTTTGGGCCAACAGCAGGCAAATAGAGAGTTATGTACGCAAATCAAATGTCGACCAAGGTTGGCCAGCAAATTGATCTTTGTTTGTGATGAAATGTGACAGAAAAACTCCATTAAATAGAAACAGAAACAGAAACAGAAACAGCAATTGCACAAATTGTTAAGTAAATGCAGTATTCATTTGGAGGAGCAGCAATCCTGACAAGCTTGCTGCAACTTTCCCAATTGTGAATGGAGGGAAGCTGAGCAGAAAAAGCCAAAAAGTAAATAAATTTGAATTACGTTTTGCAGGCTCAAATTGAAGCTGTAACCAAGTAATCAAAATAAGTTAGTGTATGCAAGTGTTGCATGAAGAGATTAACAACATATTCGTTAGTTGCAGTTGCAGTTACAATTGCAGTTGCATCTTTGGCTTACAATTGGAATGCGGCGATAACTAGTTGCCGGGGCAAACGAGTTATGCGCAAACTATACTTGCCACAGCAACGGGAATAGCGCCATAAAACACTTGAATGAACTTTGATACACGCTCCAAAACAAGACTGAAAAACCAACAGCAAAAAGTCAAAGAATTATCCGTGATTTAAATGCGCTCGACTAGCAGTTACCCCTTAAACATTATATATATATATATATATACATATATTATTTTGTGTTTTCAATGGATAAATCACAATTACAAACATTATTTTTCTTCAGTTAAAAGTTCTCAATGTTGTCACAATTAATTTCAATTTGAACTTTTAGTGCAAAATAATCATTTTTGCATTTTTTTTAATATTTTATTTACTCACTCGTTATCAGCTCAAGCTCAACTGAACTGTTGGCAACGAAAGTAAGTAACTAAATTTAATCCTAACTAACTAATTACAACCTTGTGATTAGTGCTTGTTTATTTGAACACAACTCAAGAGCAAGCATCAGATACAAAGATAGAAAGAAACTGAAACTGAAACTGAAACTCATATCTGACGACTTAGCCTTAGCTTGGCTTAGCTTATCAGCCCAAATATCAGCACTTGTGCAAATAAAAAATACAAAGTAAAACAATAAAAAACAATTCATGAGAAGATACTTAAGCACTGCGATGCTGTCAAACTGTATCTTTTGTCTTTCTTTTCAGTTGTGTGACCCAAGATATATATATATTCTGATTCTATACATGAAACAGGCTAAAGCTAGGCAAGAGTATTGCCAGCAGATACCCTGTAATTAAATTACAAACATTTCAACTATGGGCTAAGCTGGTTTTTTCCGAAATCAGCTCATATAGAAGTTGAATTACAGAATTTCCTATATCCAGCTAGAATAGTTCTTGAGATCATACAAGAAATTGTATATATATATATATATATATATGTATGTGTGTTTTATACGTCTTATTTTCGGAACTATATGAAATAAGTTTCTGCTTTTGGCATTGCTGAGATAAATGAGAACAAACAGAGGGATCATATAGATAGCCATGGACTCAGCTGACTCCTTGTGTGAAAAGGTATCTCTAAATTGTGCTGATGACAATATGCAATATATATATATATATATATATATATATGTATATATATGTATATATATATGTATAGATGTATAGATAGATAAACATGGACTCTGCTACAGCACAATTTATAGATACCTTTTACCATATTTGATGCCAAACTGGCAGCTGTCAACTCGCGTAGGTGGTCAACTCCCCCTTCTGCCACCCTCCACGCTGCACCCCCATTTTACCGCTGTGTCTGTGTGGCAAAAAAAGTAGCAATGATTAAGTGTGTTTAACAAAACTTGCAGCATGCAAATCAGAGGCAGGAAATTATTATTACAACTTTTTAACAGCGTTGTCAAATGTTCGTTTTTTTTTTCTTCTTTTTTTCTTTTCATTTTTATTTATTTTATTTTTTTTTTTTGGCTTTCTGCATTTTCAACGGCTGTGTTTTATTTTTGGACATGTTTGTTCGAGTTTGGATTTTCAATTTTTAGTTTTCGTTTTGGTTTGGTTTGGTTTGGTTTGGTTCGGTTTTCAATTCATTAGCATTACATGGCTTCCGTATTTGGCACCGCTGTCCATAGGCCCCCATAGCGCGTTGGCCAACTGGCTTTGGCTTACGATATGGGTCAGAGTCGCACCATAAATGGGCTTCAGGCAGTCAAAGCATTTTACAGCTATACTTGAACAAATACTCAACTCAACTTGGCCTGAACCCCCAAACGACGAGTGCATGCAGCCAGGAGAAATATTTGCTAAATCAGCCAACATTTTGGGATCGGGTAACATTTGCTGGGAAACGATGCGACTTCGACATTGCCGCAAGTCGATTTTCTTTGCGGTGTCTCGGATTGCTCACCCCAATCCCCATACCCCCCACCGCCACAAGTCGGGCCTGATTGCCTTATGCAATCAGCTGCCTGTTAGAATGAGCAGCAGACAATTGATTTGCTGTTGCTTATCAGCAGAGAGCAGCGTTCGATATATATTTCCAGCCAGGTCTATGCTGGATGAGGAAGCGCCTCTGATCTAAGAGTAGAGTATTTCCCATTGGCATTGGCGGTTTGTCTTTGGTTACACACATCTTACACACACACACACACACACACACTTATATATGAAACAGCTAAATGCGCATTAAAATGATTGTCTCAACTGATCGATTTATGTGTGTGGTGTGTGTGTGGTGTGTGGATAGACACAGAGTCCACAATTCAAGTTGCTTTTATCAGATAAAGCGTATAATGCCTTATTAGGAGTTGGCTAACTGTAGCAATAGCTGCAATAGCTCTGCTGACTCTGAGTATTCAATACTTATTCATTTTTTAACTCGAATAATTATGTTGCGTGTCATGCAACCCACACAAGTGATTCTGCAACATCTTTGGGTTGCCTCAGCTTTTTGTACTTAAAAAATATGTAAAACTTCAAGTTCTCAACTACAACTATAATTTGTGATTTAATCTGAGGTTTTTCTTTTCAAAATTACACTATAAATTGGAGCATTGCAGATAATGCTGTTAATGATCGCATGAATGTTCTCTAATTTGAACAGTTAGGACACATTTTATTTTCTATCCTTGCCACATTCAAATTATTCTTTTTACTCTTTTCAATGCGACGATTTCTGTTACTCATTATATATATCTATATATATATATATATATATTGGAAAAGTTCCTGCTCGGGCGCTACAACTGAACGGCATTCTATACACACATATATTATTGGACATTAGTAAGTGCACTTTAAGCCAACTTCCTAGTGGCTAACAGACATTACTGAGGGCGTGTTAGCGTGTTAACGTTGTGCCACGCACTTGACACTTTGCTAGCCAATTAATTGCATTTATTGCATTCACATTTTCAAATGTGAGCATTATAAAAATATGCTCATAATTAGCCAAAACTGCCTCACCTTCGACGGCGATCAGCGCGCAATCAGCAACCTGTTCGCCTGGCTAACTGACTAGCTGACTAGCTGACTGAGTGACTAACTGACTAACTGACTGAGTGGCTGGTTGACTGGTTGACGGACTGGTTGACTGCCTGCTGACAGTCTCGAGTGCATGTCGCCCACTTGAGGCGAAGAGGAGTACTGCATTACTGCTGTTTGGAGTATGCTTTTGGCCTAGTAACTCATCGTATTAACTGGTTCTCGTTACGAGTTTGGGTGTTAATTTCAATGCTTGGCCAATTGCATAACATGATCTTAGATGACTGAGTTTGTGAGTAGTGAGTTGTTGTGTTTGTGTTTGTGTGTGTGTGTGTGTCTATCTATTTTCAACAAAATTTGATGACTTAACTGCCTTTGGGTGCCTGTGTCTATCAATTTGGGTGCTTGTCTGATGAAGCGCTGCGGCTGCTGCACAACGGCTTTAACGGCATTTGCAAATGCCCCGTTGGCTGGCCACACGCACAAGTTTGTTGCCTAAGTCATTCGTTTCATGACGTCAACTACCGCAACTTGTGCTAGAATTTAACACCCGTAATCTAACCCTCCCCTTCCCCCCTCTCGTTAGCCTAGTCTCCTGCCTAGGCTGGCTGCTTTCTCCCTCCTGCCTGCACATGTTTTGCATGTGAATTTCGATTGCATAAGCATAAGCATCCGTTGCGAATACTGGTTGCTCCCCACTCCATCCTCCACGCAGCAACCACAACCCCAACCCCAACCCCAGCCAACTTACTCCAAATAACTGGTTCACCTGCCCCAAGAAGACAAGTGGCCACTTAACGCTCAAGTGACGTCAGCTCGGGCGGGTTCTAGACAGAACCAGCCAATAACTGGCATTGACCCAGAGGCGATGATTTGTAAGTATTCAAATATTTATGCATTTTTCACATATTCATTTGAGTTCTTAACTTGATCGTTACCAGCTACAGAAAAGCAACGATCATCTCAATTCATGCAAATCATTATATGTTATCGATTGGCAATTGAGTGGAGTAAATGTTCTAGCTAGGCTGATAATAGTTGTTTTTTTTTAGCTTAGCTTTGATTCGATATTTTTGCTGAATTTTAAAATTTCATTAACTCATTGCTGGAATTTAGCAAGCTGACATTATGATCGATAAATTGATCGATTCACAACTCACAATAAAACTGGACTTTTGCACACATTTACTTAATTTGAAAAGTGAATTCTTGAAATTCCATTTGCGATTTGTGTGGATGTGCCCGATAACTTATCGAGCATGCGCATTGGTCAATTGGGCAACTCTCACCCCACATTTACACACCATGAACATTACTTATTAATTATTGTTGCATACAAATAGCAATACAAACAATAAACAGCAACAACAACAACAACAACAACAACGGCTGCATAAAATTGTTAGCCACTTCTTTTGGACGTCGTTTATTATGCGGTGCGCAGCGTTTCGTCAGTCATTCAATTGAGGCTCATTGAAGCAGCCACTTGTGCGCAACCACACACACAACACACAACACAACACAACACAACACACACACACACACATCGTGTAGACCAAACACTTCATTTGAAGAGCATTTCACTTTCATTTTGTGCGTTTTTGTTGTAGTTGTTGTTGGGCAGCGGCAATCAAAATGCGACGACTGTTCGAATTTGAGCGATTGGAAAACTAAGCGCTAAAATTTCATTTTCAATTTATTGATGAGCTGACAGTCAGCACTGAATGCAAATGACAAATGAGCCGACTCATTTTCCCCCAATTGTCTCTAGTCAAACATGAAGAATGTGAAACTAATGAAGACGCGGGAAACTCCGCAAACAATCGGCCATCCATGGGAACTAAAGAACTCTCCGAGTCGAGTGTCTATCTAATTATATTTGCAACTAGCTGCAAATTTATAAGAGAAAATGCGAAAAGAAAAACAGGACACAAAAATATGTTATGCGAATATGAGAACTACAATAATGTATGGGATTAAGCACAAGCTTATTAAATTGAAGAAGTGCCAGATTAAATTGTCGAATCATGAATTCCAAATGATTGGAAGAGTTGAGCTGCAAACTAAAAATATAATCAACAAGTCAACAAGAGAGAAAAGATGTAGTAATTCTCAGACTTTATACACACTATTATATGGGGCGAATGCGACATCAAGATATTAAGAAAACTTTGACAACAGAATACTACTAAGAACACTTAGGAACAAACCCTTGAAAGTAAGCAGCTTCTGGAATATTTTACAACTGC
Organism: Drosophila kokeensis; assembly: GCA_035042145.1. Taxonomy (NCBI): domain Eukaryota; kingdom Metazoa; phylum Arthropoda; class Insecta; order Diptera; family Drosophilidae; genus Drosophila; species Drosophila kokeensis. The sequence goes on along the minus strand of JAWNLT010000419.1, from coordinate 1,087,621 downwards.
AACAAGTTAAGGCTCATAAGAAATAAACTGTGTAAAAAGTTGGCATAGCCAAAAATATCGATAGGAGGATATGAGAAACTTCAAGACGTAAGATAAGTTGGACTCGAAGAGGAAATCAAACGCAACTTACTTTAAAACAAGTTCGTTTTGAAAAGAACAAACGGAAATCTAAAGCAAGTTTCGAATCATGTTTAGCCAACGAGTAAAGTTCATTTTTGAAACAAACCCAAAGCTATAAGTAAAATCAAAAATAAACATATTTGCAATGCTTGAATTCGAACTATTCTCGATTTATGTTCACTTATTTTGATCTTTTGCAAGTGCATTTTTTTGTGGATTAGTTGAGAGGCCTTCGCCTAGTAATGGCAAAAATTGCTCAAGTTTTACCGGCTCAATTGGTAAAGTTCGATTTGGCCGCATGAATTCACTTACCGTATTTATCTTCTCCATGAAGACACTCATTTGATTTTTCGCTGACATTTTCACAGTTTGCTTCTACAACACTTGTTAATAGATTTTTGCTGGTGGGTGCGACACCTGGCGGTCACAACTGTCACATGACACAACAAAAAAACAGACAATTTACAGTTTATCAGCCATAACAGTAATCAGTGCACAAATGAAATGCTCGTCAAAACATTCAAGCAATTGTATTTCGCAATGAATTTGGTTTTTCTTTAAAAACAAAAAAAATATTTAAAATAAATCATTTAACGGAGCACAAAGTGGTGCTCACAAAACGAAATTGAACACGCGCGCGCGAGATTATTTTCGATTTTCTGTACAATACTTGCACGACTCTGCTGTGGTCTGCTCTGCTCTGCTCTATTCGGGACGAGACGGATCGGGTCGAGTCGAGTCGGACTCTCGCATGCGTTCTTATCGACGGCTGGCAACGCATTGAAAGCTTAAGACGTGCCCACCGCAGCGCCAAGCTGTGGTTTGGTCAAAGCAGCGACAACGACGACGACAACGACGACGACGGCGATGACGACGGCGATGCGAGCCGAAGAAGTTAGCACGAAAGACAAAGTTGCAGCGACAGGTGCTCAGCGGCTCAATGTGGGCGAGCAAGCGAGCCAACCAACTAACAGAGAAAGAGAAAGAGCGCAACTGAGAGCACTACACCGAGCCAGAGCCAGAGAGCGTGAGAGCGCGCTAACTGGCACTGTATATGCACAGCGAGACTAATTCAAGAGACACCACTGTAGGCGTGTTGCCAAAAAAGAAGAAAAATACGAATAAATAATATAAACTACTCAAACTGAAGAATCTGTGACTGCAAGATTGAAACTGTCGAAAGAGTTGCAGCTAAGGTCAAGTCGGAATATATTGGCTTTAGCATTTTTCGTTTTCTAACTTTCAGTTGGATAATTTAGTTGAAATTCTTAAGATTTTTTTGCATTTGATCTTCAAGGTTACTGAGCTCACAAATGAATACATTCATCAAACTGTAATCTCAAGAATCTTTGGTTTTCAAACTTCAGCACTGTCCTCACTCGAGGTCAATTTTTTTTTCTTTTTTGAGTATTTTTCCAATTTTAGCATTTTTTCGCTGGCCTTATTTGAGTTGCATTTCTGAGACTGAGGCTAACTGAAAATGTTGTCGTAAGTAATTAATTATTCTTCTTGCATTGTTATTCATTCATTGTTCACAATTGTTGGGCAGCAAAAACTGCCACCTGTGTTGCCTCATCTTAAATCCTAATTGAGCTTTAACCTGTATTTCGATAAAAGTTGCGTTCAATTTTCACAACTCTTTTTCACAACTCAACTGAACTGAACTGAAATTTGTTCGATTTGAATTGCGTTTGGGTTTGTCTGGGCCTTATTATTGACACTGCATTATACGATTTCTTTGTTGCATTGTGTTTTTTGAGAATTAAGAGCTTTGCGCCGCTTGACTAAACAAACACAACGAGTCAAATAACTTAATTAGCTTTGCAAGTCCTCAGACAACACAACGGGCAAAAAGTATATAGATAAATAAAAAATATGAAAAATAATAATAATATTGCGGGCCAGCCAATTGCCGGGGCAAAGCCAATGAAGTCAAAGTCAAAAACCATTTAAGGTCGACGCCGAATGCGACGATAACCAAAAAGAAGGCCCAAACTACGCAAACGGCCCAAACAGCCGCCGCTCGATGACAATTGCTCAAATATATTTACGAGTGTCATGCAAGAGCCAAAAGCCACTAAAATAAATGAAAATATAATCGTAACAAATTGCTCGACTATGAAATACCCTCATATTAGCACTTCCTGTATGCCAGCCAATAGATAGACGGATCTAAATTCAAGTCAACAATTGTTCTACCTTTATCAGACAATCAATCAGAGAAACTAGCCGATTCAAATTCAGAACCAAAACTGAAATTCAACATTCAATGATTCAAGGATAAGCAATCACACTGGAACAGAAATTAATCGATTGTAACTTCGATAACTTCGATATGCTCGATATGCTTGATAGGCAAGGAAATCAAAACTGAAGCAATTAACTTTTACTTACTCAGCATCGAAACCGTTAACAGATTGAAACTTGAATTGCAAATGGACTATTCGATATAAAGCCAATTCCAGACCGATCGCTATATATTCGATTAGTTATAGCTCAACGGCTAACTATGGATGACAAAATACGAATACCCTTTGCTACTATATATAGATAATAATCATCAATATATCTAACAAGACAAAAGCCGAGAGAGTTAGTAGGTAAAAAGTATTACAAAAACAATAAAAAAAAAAATAATAAAAAAATCATGGAATGTGGTTACTTTATGTAACGGTCCTTGTTTAAATCGTTGTCAATGTCTCTGTCGCTTGATCTGCGCCCAATTCCAATTCCTACTCAGCAACAATTAACGGTTTGCACTTGTTGTTGTTGTTGTTGCTGTTGTTGCTGTTGTTGTTTTAACGTTGTTATATTTTGGCAATTCATCAGCGCATTACAGGTTTTCGTATTTTCGTATTTTCGTATTTTTTTTTTTGTAATTTTAGTTTTTTTTTGCTTTGGTTTGGACAAAAACTAAAGACTTAGGCAACGAACTTGCGCGTTTGTGTGTTGAGCTTTGGATGCACTTACCTCTTAGCACAGTTCATTAAATGTAAAACGTAGTCATTAGCTAGGCATTGTCTAATCTTTGGCTGTAAATACATGGTAAACAAATAAAAATCAAGTTAACATTGCTTGGCATATAATTAAATGAATGCATCGAGTCGTAAAACGCATTTGCAACACAGGTCATAATTAGGCTTTTTACTTTTTGTTTTTAACATCGAGTTGTGCCTACTCATCGGAGACAGTGGAAAGCCATCAGAGATCCCAATCGAAATATTGCCTTATTACTTGTTGATCAACGCAAGTTTCCATTAGCCGCTGCCTGCCGAATTGCCCAAGAAAACGTGGAAAACTTTCCAGCACATTACACAGAACCGATAGCCCTACCCTAAAAACCAGCAAATATATATATATAAGGTCTGCCGAACTAAAGGTTACCCTGTATGTGGGGCACAAGTACACCAATTACATCGCTACCAATTCAGCTACTTCTCAAATACATATATTCAAATCCAAGTCATTTAAATTTCAAAACCTGGAACACCCCCAAAAAGAAACTCAACATTTAATTAAGAACCAGTCACAGGAATCGATATTTTTGTTCATATAATTCCGGAACCGAAAGAAACCCAAAGAAAACTTAAGGTATCCCATGCACTTTACATATGATGATATTAAAATTCATTTATTTCAAGGAACTTAAGCTCAATGAAAATGATATTAGGAAGCATTTCTGCATACGCTTCTGGATTTCTGGACTTCTGGATTTCTGAATTAAATCTATAAATATTCAGCTGTAGCATACCCTGCTTTAGCTGCTCTACGATTACGGGGCATATAAATATAAAAAGGGCTCACCAAAAATATGAAAACAACATATTTTCTGGTTCATTTGCAGCAGCCAAACACTTTCGTTAACCCCCTAAAAAAAAGGCGGTTCCGACTAATCAAATTTTCTGTTATTGTTGCAGTTGTTTTTGTTGTTGTTGTTGTTGTTGTTGTTGTTGTTGTTATTGTTGTTGGCGCTCCCCGTCGTTGGCGCCGCCGGCAGCATTTAAAAATTTGTTATCGATAATCAGAGAAGCACTCATCTCATTTGCTTGCCTTGTGAAATTTGATTTATACATCTCAGGTTGCCACCACCAAACTTAACTACAATTTGAACTCTCAAATCGGATACCGATTTCGTTGGTGATATTCCATTACCAGATGCCGAGACGACTACAAACAACTTTGGCCTGACAGATCCCACTTGGCACATTGTGCATGCGCCTTGCTGAAAGTGAAATTTGTCAACAATTTCGGCAGCTTATGTTTTTTTTTTTTTTGACTTTTTGTTGTTTTTGTTGTTTTTGTTGTTTTCTTTGCATTTCAATTTGGCGTTGTTATTAAATGCGTTTTCAATTTCACTAGAAAGCCCCAAAACAACCTTTTGATATTCTTGCTGAAGAAATTGAAGCGAAATGAAGAAATAAATACAACATTTTCGCTCGCAACACGCCTCGCATAAGCAACAACAAATATATAATAAACAAATTTACAGCTTTATTTTAATCTCACTACACACACACACACGCAGACACGCACGCATACACTTGAGCACACACACACGCCGTGCATTACAAGTGGCCCCCAAAGCCGGCAGTTTGGTGACAAGTTTGACAGGCGATGAGTCTTATAGTGGTCACAGCTAAAGCGATTGACCGACTGACTGACTGCCTGACTGCCTGACTGACTGACTTATTGACTGATTGAATTGATAGAATAAACTTGCCAACAAATAAATAATATGAATTGAAATTTGAAACTCTTTCAAGTGAACAAGTTTGCCTTCGAGCTCAAAATTATCATCATTTTAGTACAGTTAATTGTGACGAATGTTTGTCGAATGCCTAATGTACAGTTATATATCGTTTATCGATATATCGTTTTCTTCATTTTATGCAAGTCCAAGGCATCATCTGAAAGTTAATACTTTTCAAAATTTGGATACGTTTAGCTTGAGCACTTCAGCCATGTAACGGTATAGATATATATAACACATCATTTCTAATATGATGGAGCCTTTAGCACGAAGTAGAATGATGTACTTTCGCTAAGTGTTAGCGATAAATGTAATATAAATGTAAATAAGTTGAAGAATTTCTTTAAACAACAACATAACGGTAGATCTTCGAGCTGTTATCGATAAATTGCTATCGATTTGCAATTATACTCAGGGGCAAAGCAAATTTCACTCAAGAATTACTCATTCATTTATGCTCGCACCTCCCACAACGGATCCGTCATTCGCCTTTCCGGCTTGGCGAAAAACGAAAATACAAACAAACAAAAACATAAGCTACAAAATGAACAATAGCAACAACAGCAAGAAGAAGAGAGAGAAATAACTGTAGACTGGCTGGCTGGCTGGATATTAGCATATGTCGCACGCGTTAATTAACAATTCTGCTCAGCTAATATCGGTTTCACCCACCAAAAACAGCAACAACGAAAGCTCCTTTTACCTTGGCCCGGGAACCGCCCCCGTCCCCGCACCTGCACCCGCATAGGCGGATGGCGGACTCTTGTTTGGATGGCGGTATTTCAAATTTGTTGAAGAAAGTAAGGCGTCTGTCTCTGCATACACACACTACACACACGCACACACACACACACGACACACACACAGGCTGGGTCTCTAGTACATGAAAGTTGTGCTCGCGGCCTCTCGCACGGGTTGAATGACTCAGACGGGGGCAGCAGTCAGCTGGGCGGGCAGGGGGGTTGGGTGTGGGGAGGGGGTGTGGTGAGCTCACTTGATGACCAGAAATCAAATTAAAATAAAATTCGCTTTTAAGCGCACAACCAAAACCAAAAAGTGATAATGATAAATAAAAACAAAACATAAGTGGACAATAAATTGGGAGGCGTCACAACGGAACACAAACGCATACCCCCTCCCTCATACACACACACACACACACGCACACTACACACACCCTCCTACAATGAGCCATGACTAGCCCCTGATTGTCCAGTTGGTAAGTGTGCTTTTGTCAAAGTTCAAAGTAAAAGTTTTCTAGCCTGACGCCTGACGCCTGGCACTGGGCGTGGCATGTGGGCGTGCCCCATGCATTTGCCATTGACTCAAAACTGTACATAACTATACATATGCATATAAATGCGATTCAAGATGTGCCACATGATTGCCACGCTGGTCATCGCCACAAAATTTATGCGCCACTGACTTTTTAATTTGCAATTAAATTTGCGCACAATTGGTTTTACTTTTATTATTATTATTATTATTGTTGCTGTTGTTGTTGTTGTTGTTGTTGTGTGTATACCCTGCAGTCATAAAAGTAGTGGGCAAATACAGAGTCAGCAGTGCAGCAGACGATCAGAATACACACATATAGCCAGCCAGCCTGGGCATTAAGTTTACTCAAGTGCAGCTCAAAACTTGGTCAAGATATAACTCTGATTTTGTTGCTGTCGAGATCGTGTGTAAATGCCTGATCAAAATATAATTGGTTGGCTCTTCCATATATACTTTAGCCGGACATTAAGTTTATTCGAGTTTAGTTCAAGATATAACTCTGATTTTGTTATCGAAATCGTTTAAAGGGCATCTCATAGTCGGACACGGGCACGGCCACGGGCACGGGCACTGGCAAGTTAGTTGGTTATGGTTAAATTTATAGTCTTTAATGATCCGTACACTCGCCAACTGCATTCGGTCAAAGTTCTGCAAGGCGCTAGGGGAAAGGCGTCATTAAAAGAAATCAACGCAACTTATCGTAAATGCATCGTTAAGTTGCTTGGACAACGCATTAGATGCCACACACACATCACACACACCACACACACCACACACACACACCACACACACACACCACACACACACACCACACACACACACCACACACACACACCACACACACACACCACACACACACACCACACACACACCCACACACACACACCACACACACACACCACACACACACACCACACACACACCACACACACACACGCATATGTTATATGCAGGCATGTTTGCATATTTGTCATCTTATTAAAGAGCTTTACTCATCACAGGCCGAAACCGAAAGCGAACTCAAACTCGAACTCGAACTCGGAGTTTGCCTTATGCAAATGCAAGTGGCAAATGCAAGTGGCAAATGATAAGGTTGAATAATGTGCCGCAGAATAAGATGCGAAGACTCGAAGACTCGGTTCGCATCGGCACCGAAAGGTCATTCCACATTCCGCATTCACTGCGAAAAGTTTGCGCAATTTCAGCTTATGTTTTCCTTCATTTTTTACTTCTTCCGTTTCTCAAGAGATTCGCACGAATTTTGGGTTGCGATTCATGCTTAGCCGCTAGGCTAAATATACATATATATATACATATATATACATATATATGTATATATATATATATATACATCCCCTGTACCCCTTAAATGGCAATGGGGTGGCTGCATTTCTTTCTGCCAGTTTCCATTCCATTCGATTCAATCTGCATCTGAATAAATAATGATATTTGTTTGGGGTTCATTCATTGTGGTACTTTCAAATCGAATTGTTTATACAATTTCAACTTTATTTGGGTTCAGAGCGGAACAACCGGAAGCGCTTTACCAATTGGCATTCACACCCGGAATTAGAACCGCACTTGAACATTTTTGAGAAACCAATTACGTTAGTCGAAATTACTACTTCATTTAAAACTAAACAAACTTAAACCAATTCATAAGCTTTACCGGAACCGGAACCGGAACTGCAATTATATTCGGTTTGACACCCTGATTTTGATTGATTCCTGGCTTTTCATTTGCCAAATTTCCATTTGTTTCTTTTTAGTTATTTTATTTTAAATAAAGCCCAAAACTTGAATCTGGCTAGAACTCGAAAACTGTTTGCTCCTTCCCTTTCCTTTAACTAACTATTTTTGGAATACCTTTTACAGGGTACCTTTTAGTTGGTTTTGTCATCGGTCATCTTGTTATTTTAAGTACGCGGCAAAAGTATTTCGTATTCTTTTCATATTTTCTTCTTTTTTTGTATTGAGAATGATGTGGCATGCATCATTTCAGATTTAGGCAGAGTCCAAGAAAAAATGCTCTGCATCGAAGTTGAGAGTTCCCTAAAAGGATTCTCTAAAGGATTATTTATTTGTCGAACTTTTTGTATTGCCAACTTTAGAAGTTACTTTGAGCATGACTCAGATGGAGCAGCAAGTGTACTCTCTTGCAGCAAGAGCATTTAAGTCTGTGGGACATAGCCAAGAGAGCGGGGGAAGTTGGAGAGGGAGAGGGAGCGGGAGAGGGAGCGGGAGAGGATGGCGGTGTTAAGTTGCGGCTTTTGCGGCTTTTTTATGTGTACGGATTGCATTGAAAAACGTGAGTGCGTTAAATGTGTGCAACAAAAAACAAAGGCCGAAAACTGTTGTTGTTAATCATATATAGGGAAAACCCAGAAGAAGAAGAAGAAGAAGGAGAGGAGGAAAAGCCAAGATAAATTTATATAAATATGTGTGGAAAGAGAAAAGGCTGTAAGTGGGACTGGGGCAGTGGAAAAACTCTTGCAACACTTGCCGCTTCTCTCTGCGCGTCTCACGCCGCATAAATCAGTAAGCCACATCGTTAGCCAAACGACACGCCCCCTCATTTCTCGATGGGTTGGCTTACAAATTAAAAAAAAAATAAAAAAAATCTATTACTTAATTTCGCTAAAAAGAAAAATCGACACAACACACACACACACACAACACACGCACACTCGCACACACACAAATGGAACAAGCTAGAGAGGCTTCGGTTTCTTTCTTCGATAATTTTTATGTAATCCCCAAAGACATCATCATCATTTTATTGTTTCTATAGCCAAATTAGAAGCTCACAACAAAAAGAGCTAGTCACGGAGCGAGATGGACAGCTCTATAAGAGAGAGAGAGAGCGAGAGAGAGAGAGTGAGAGAAGAAACAAGAAAAATCAAACGCTTTCGATTTCTATTTGAATATGTAAACGAACTCAAAGACCGGCAGCAGCCCGAGAAAAAGAAGTGAAAAGAAAGAAAGAAGGAAAGAAAGAAAGAAAGAAATTCCCATAAATTAATTGCCTTTCTTCCTCTTGTTCATCTTATAGTTTATATGGCCGCCTGATGCTTCTTTCCGATCTTCTTCTTCCCAGCCAGCCACTCAATAACATCATCAACGAAAAAACTAAATTTTGGAGCCAGTTTTTTGTTTTTTTTGTTTCCCCCTAACTAATTTTGCCTGTAAATTTCTATGCAACAAAATTTTGCAAAGCACGAAAGAGTGGCAGGCAAACAGAATGAAAGAAAGCAGGAAAAAAGAGGGGGGGGTGGAGGGCAAAAAGTGTGGAGCGACTTAAAGTGAAATTAAATTTGAATGAAAATAAATTCAAATTGGCCATAAATTATGTTCAAAGGCGTTGGGCCGTTTGCCGTTTGCCATTTGTGGTATTTCTGTGTGTTGTTGTTGCTGTTGTTGTTGTTGTTGTTTTCTCATCTTTTTTGAATTCCCAAATTTATAATTTTATAAAAATGTTGTTTTGGTTAAATGTTTTCCAAATTTGGCCACTAATTTGACGGCTCTCGCTTGTTGCCAACGTTGGTTGTTGTGCGTTGAACGTTGAACGTTGGCGTTGGCGTCTGTTTTGATTAACATTTGAAGAGCGTCAATAATATATAATAATATAATAATTAATTTGTTATAAAACAAAGCAAAGGCGCAGCTCGAGAAGTATATTTAATTGCCATCCGGCTTGATGCCACATCTTCATTTCAAACGCCCTCAAAATTAGATCAACTAAAATTTCTTTTGAAGAGCTCAAAACTAATTTGAATAACGTTTACGAATGGCGCACAAAACGGACAAAGCAACAACACAGCTTGTTAGCCATGAAAGTGTTTTCAAATAAAATGTATTTTTTGAATATTTTCAAAGTACTCCAAGTAACAGTTTTATCGCTGAAGAATCTAGAAATTCATTTCAAATTTGTTATCAACATTGATCGAAGAAGCGTTTTCTCTTGCCCCAAAAAGAGGCGGGCATAATTGCGGCTCAGGCATGTGTGAAATGAGAACAAGCCCAGTTTTAGTTGTAGGCCCCGTTCAGATGTCTATTCTTTGTGCCCCCCACTCGTTGCCAGTGATCTACCATTTGCTACGTGAGCTGAGGCAGCACTTTCGGTTTTCCCAGAGATTCCCCCGATTATGGTTCCCATAGTCCAAAAAATGCTGCTTTCTAAGCGCAACGCTTCACCAGAACTGCACAACATTTGGTGGCAACTACAGCTGCTGCTGCTGCTGCTTCTTCTGACAGGTGGCCACAAATCAAATTGCTGCAGTTGCAGATCTGAAATCTTTTTCTGTCACATTCCCTGGCCATGTGTCAAGAGCGCTCTTAACGCCTTTTTCTGTATACCCTTACCCGTTATGGATACTACCGATTCCGTCTCCAATTTTGGTATCAAATTTCAAATTTAATCAATCGATAAATTTGCGATTTCGGTTCGGGTTTGGCACCCTGCTAAGCACTTACAAAATCGGTTAAGATTTTCCATCCGTGAACTATCCGAGTTCTGCATTCAAGTGACTCTAATTGTAGGGTATACAAACTGTAGTAATTATTTCATTTGCTGTTCATTTTTAATGTATTTCTTTTGGGCAGTAGACTAGCTGTTGCTGCTGCTGCTGCTTTCACCGTTTGCTTATCGATGTAACTGCAAGTGTCAACAACAACAACAACAACAACAATAAGAAGAAGCAACAATTGGCTGGTGGCGACTCACGTAGACGCAACGCCCGCCGCGCCCAGCCTTGACCTAGAGCATTACTGCTTTGGCTTTTGGATTGGGGTTTACGGTTTTGGGTTTGGGTTTGGGTTTGTGGTCTATGTCTGGGTTTTACTCACTCTCTCTCTCTCTCTCTCTCTGTCTCTCTCTCTCTTTTTGCTCACTCTCTCCTTCTCTCTTTCTAAATAGACACACATGTGTGTGTGTGTGTGTGTGTGTGTGCACACGTCTTGGGAAAACGTGCATTAGACGCATTTGATGGAAAGCCCCTACTACTGCACACATGTTTGCCAGGTACTTGAAGAGCGGCACTGAGCTTTCTTTAGGCCAGGCCCAAAACCAAAGGCACTTGGCCAGTGGGCCACAAACACGCACAAACACACACACATACACACACACTTACACACACTGCAGATATGCAAGTTGAGCAATGATTTTGCTGGTGGAGTGTGGGGTTTGGCCGGGCAGTCATTAGTTGCAAGGAAAAAAAATGCAAATCTGTACGCAAAACTGGAAAAAAAAAAAACGTGATGAAACCAGAAAAATGCGTCGCTTTGACAATTGGCCAACATAAGTGAGTTGCCGGCTGCTGTGCCACAAAAAAGATGACAAGCAAATTTGTACAAAAATGCTGTTGATTAAGCAGACTGCCCAGTCTTAGAGCTATCCCCACCCAAACAGATCCAATATACCACCCACGAACCTGATATAGCGGCGGCGAGACGCCTCCGCGAAATGGATAGACTACGTAGCATGCAATGCTGCCACTTGATTACAATCAGTGAGCAACAACAAAGCAATCAAAACGAAACAAAAAACAACAAAATGTTTGCATTAAATATTTATAAACTATTTTGTCAGGTGCTAAATAAAGTGCGTTGGCGTCGCTGCGTCGCTTTGTCGCTGCGTCGCTTTGTCTCTTCGGAATACCCAAAAACAACAGCTACAAAAATTATCGCTCCCAAAAGACGAAAATAAAACAAGAATTATAATTGTCTGCACTTTGTAGCTGCAACTAAGTTGAGCACAAGTGCTCGACTGCCACATACCCTCTAAGTTTGCGAGATCATTGAACATAGCTCTCTTTTCCTACAACTGACAAATGATGATTGATCAAGGAGAGTTTAAAGCATATTTTGTAAGAGGTGCGCGACTAACGGATACCCTGTGAGTAGCTTTAGCAATAGTTGTGTCTTCCAAGTAGATCAAAACAACTTGTTGGTGCACAACAGACACAAAAGCTAACCGAACGAATTCTGAAATTGAGGCCTACAATTTTCGACAGCTCAACTAAAAGATACCCATTACCACAAATGCTTGAAAAGCCAGTCAGTTACTGAAACCGATACGCTATTACTTAATGCACCAGGAACCGAAAGGAAATACGATCTGGCTTGACACTATAGTATATTATAGATTGGGGATATCCCACATGAAGTGCTCAACTTCTGGCTTCTGCTGGCTTTAAGTTTAAGTATTTTATGCTAAATATTCAAAGTTGATGTTCCCCCTGAAAGGGGCGCAATAGCTTTCCTAACTGTCTACTCTGGAATTGTTCAACAAAGTGTTGCATACTCTGTGGCTGCTTTGTTAAATTGCTGTGCATCTGAATGTGTTGCATACTCTTTGGGGCGTTGGCAATTTGAGCTCCGCTCGTGCGACAAGCCGAGACGCTTCATCAGTTTCACCAACACACACACACACATACACACACATACACACACACATCGCTTTAATATTTATGCGCTTGCGAAGCGTTAATAAATAACAAAAAGGGGCAGCACAAGGCAAATAGATATTTTGCAAAAAAGGGGGTTGAAAAAGCGTCAGACAACAAGCGAGGGATACTGGCTAAGAGATATGCTGGTGTGAGTGTCACAGATGGGGTGGGGATGGGGGTAGGAGGATGAGTGTGTGAATATGGGTGTTATAGAAGCCTCGAAGACATAAAAATTACAACAGCAGCAGCGCACAACAACGACCACTTGACAAACAGACTAACAATATGTGTGTGTGTGTGTAGGTGTGTAGATGTAGGTGTGTAGATGTAGGTGTGTGTATAGGTGTGTGTGTGTGTGAGCCATAAGCTAAAATCAAAATAACCGCAAGCATTAATATGCGCCAGCAGAAGCAGCCAAACTCCAAGCCAAACTAAGCCAGCGAAGGGTGCAGCGAGTACAGTAGAGTCAGGAATAGATGGACCAGATCGAGAATGAGCGTACAACAAATACTACATAGATATACAGTTGCGGTCAAAATATTAATGACACCGTGATAAAGGATTGACAATTTAGTCTAAACATCATTTGAAATGCAACTGTTTTGAAATAAATAAATAATTTAAAAACATTTATTGACAAAATTCAAATTCATTTTTAGTGCACATTAAATTAATTAATTAAGTTTGTCGAGAGATCTTTGGACACTGAACAATACTGAATTTGTACTCTAAAGTTTTGGCGAACTTCGTTGGATATCTTAATTTAGTAATAAGGATTCTTCCTGTGACTGTACAAATGTGGATACATCAAATATTTCACACCTCTAAACTTGAATCATGTTTTTTGTTTGGTAACTCATATTTTTTTAATTGAAGTATGTTCTTAGTTGGCTTCAAGTCCAAATCATATCCCATCAGATATATATATATATATATATATATGTATATGTATATGCCACAGCTACAGAGTATAAGAAGAACAATGCATTCGGTTTGGCATAAGGGTAGCAGGGGGGTGGGTAGGGAGTGGTAGGCAGAGGAGTCCTGCACCCCTTTTAAGACACGCTCAGACCCTGTAAGTGCTCGCCAAGGTACGTTGGCATTGTCAAGACCAATCCACCCGGCTCGTCGCCCTCCTTCCACTCCGCCCGCGTGCATTGCACTTTCACAGACTTCTTTCCAAGGCTGGCTATTGACTTACCTTAAAGTTGCTGCTTCTGCAGTTTTCCGTTCAACGTTGACTTTGGCACCGCACACAAGGCGAAACTACAAAGAGAAGGATTGAAAAATTAGAGAAATTAAATAAAGTTGAACACACAAAAGAGGTAAGAGAGAAAAGAAGAGTGGATAAAAATAAATAGAAATAATTCATTATGGTCAATTTGATTAAGGGTAGTCCTCCTTTGAGGGTGAACAAATGACTATCGATTATTGTTTGTCAGCATTCACCACAAATGGGATTTAAGGAATTAAGTGTTAAAGGGTCAGCAAGGGTCAGTTTACCCAATTTTCCATTGAATTTCCATTTGAAAAGTTGGCTTGTTTAGCAATACTTCAATGAAACGATGCAGATAGTTGTCTGGTTTTGCAGATCTCCTCAATCTTAAAGTTATAAAATACTTTTATATGCTGATAACACTGATAACATTTGAAATTAGGAACGGAACTGCAACTTTATCGATACACATAAGGACTCTTTTACGAGTGCAGCGATCAAAAACAGAACTGAACCGATTTAAGGTAAACAATTAACTTTTATGGAGAGGGAATTACTGTTTATAAATATATATATATATATAGGGTAGGTGGGGAACTCTGTTCCCTTATCAAACTCTATTTGCAAAAGCTGCTTGTTTAGCATATCGGAAAAATATATATATAGAAAAGTTGGACAAGTCATTTACAGCTGTTTAATCACACTTGAGTTGTGTGAGTCAAGTGTCGAAACAGGTGTGGTCTAAGAATGCGTAGGAAATCGAACACAAGGTATACATAACAGCAGATGGCAACAAAAGCTATGACGATGACGATGACGATGACGATGACATTGATTAAGAGTTCCAACTTTTGACTGGGGCAAGCATAAGGCGAAAACACAAAAGGGAACTACTAACTATAATTAGGCAAATGCATGCGTTAAACAGCGCACAAGAGGCAAGTTGGCAAGTGGAATTGGAAGTGGAAGTGAAAGTGGTGGCAAGGGGAGAACGAACAAGTTGCGAGCAAGCAAATAAAATTATGTTTGGCAGCCGAGAAGCATGCAACGCTTTGCCTTGCTCAATGAGCAACTGTCACGCAACATGGGCAAGACAACGGGACATGCGCAGGTGGCAAGGATGATGCGCTAATTTAATGGAATGAAATGGAATGGAATGCATGGAAACTGTTTTGGGGCACATCCATACCACATAACTAATGCGAACCTTGAATGCCAAACTAAACAACGGTACAAAACAAAGCGAAGCACACAAAATATCTAAAGCAGCTCTTGCCACACTTTTGGGCAGCGGCAAGTCGCCAGTTGAAAGCGCAAGCCGTTAACAATGTGGCAACACATAATTATTGGAAATTGAAGTGCGCGAAATGGCAGATCTTTTGATGTGGAGAGTTGCTCGAAGCGCAAGTGCTTTGAATACCCTGTAAGCGAGCCGAGCGTGCAAGCGGGATAGCACACTCAACATCCACATAATTTTGTCATAATTATGAGCATCATTATTGATGTCCATTATGATACATTTCCTGATCAATTTAGTTAGCAATTTACAAGGCATCTTTCAGTCTGTCAATCGCTCTTGGCCAGCTCAAACTTACGGTATTTTCGTCATTATTTCTTTTCTTGTCCAGCGAAAGTGACACATGACAATAATTTCATTGAGCACTTTTATTGAGATTTTTTTTTATTATTATTCGTTGGTATTTTTGGGTATTGTCATCGATGGGCAATTTAAATGATTTTCAATTTTGATCAGCAATTAAGCTGTATGTTGTTGTTGTGGTTGTTGTGGTTGTTGTTTGTGTGTTGACAAAATATTTGCATGACGCAGCCATTGACCCGAAACGTTGCCCGCATCTGCAACTGCAACACTGTAACTGAGACCTTGTCCCTTAATTGCCTAAATCAACTCGTTGCTACACTTTGAAACAAGACAACAACAAAAATGCATGCTGCAGCTGCCGTTGCCGTTGCCGTTGCTGCAGTTGCAGTTGCATCTCGGGGGTGGCTCTGGCTCAAAGGTCATTGCTTTGCTGCAGGCTGCCGAGGCAGACACAATCAAGAGGCACGTCAGCAGGCCTCGCTGATAAGGGGCCAGTTGCCGTCTGTTGCATCCTCAAAAACGCCCAGCAGCACCAGCACCAGCAGCAGCAGCAGCAGCCAGTGTCAATGACAGCTACCCCTTTATGAAGCTAACTCTCTGCTCCGCCCAGCCCCTAACTAAGCACAGAGTGAATATGCTGGCAGAGTGTCAACTGCCCAGCTCCCTTCATTAGTGCAGCTTTAACGCCATGCAAACACACAAACACAAACACACACACACACACAACACACACACACACACAACACACACTACCTTTTCTCCCCTTGCACATTTGCTATTTCATACGCAAAACACAAAAAAGATTTAAACATTTGCTTGCGATAAGATTGTAAGCGTCTGTTGTTGTTGGTGTTGCTGGTGTTGTTGTTGTTGTGGCTCCTGTCGCTGCTGCGTGATCTGGCGCTGCCTTTTGGCCAACAACGCGTACACTGCTCGCAAATATTTGTGGAGCGCAGCCTGCTTTGTTCGCGTGCAAACAGATAAGGCCCAAGCCAAAAGAGTTGAATAACACTTGGAGGCAGGGGCAGGCAGGCAGGCATATATGCAAATAATGGGGCGAAAAAAACAAGAAACAACAAATGTTATCGATAAATTGATCGATATGCCAAGCAAACCTTAAGTGGACAGCTTAACCAAACTTTCCGCTTTCAATTTAACAGTCAGACGGAACTCAACTATATATTGCTCACTGATTGATTTAAGGGAATATTAACTGATGAGCGTTTTATCGATATTAATGGGATATGCAACAAAGGCCAAATTAATCGAACAACTATATTTAACAATAATAAGAACATTAAAACTTGTGCTTAAAAAAAGACAAAAAGACCAAACGCGTTCAGGTAATATTTTCAGCGATTGTTATCGATTATTGTGGTTAATGAAAATTAACGATTAATGCGATCGATTAATGTGAACTATTAATTTAATCGAATAATCTACAAATTTGAGTACATATCAATCCTCTGATGGTTTAACAGTTTCGATTATATTTTAATCGTTACATTTAGCGACCTTACTATCGACAACGTTTGTCGATAACTAAGCCCAAACAACAAAAAGAAGAGTGTTCAGCAGCTCTACAAACAAATTTCGAGACACAACTCGAACCCGAACTCGAACCCGAAGTGAACTAATTGCAGCATTGCAGGCCATTGAACACGTCTAGACGCTAACCAAAGGGCCATTGGTAACAATCAAACGTGTGTGCGTCTGCGTGTGTGTGTGTGTGTGTGTGTGGAAGTTGCCCCACGGCTCGTGGCCATGTCAAACAACAATCAATTCAAGTGCAACCGCAGCAGCAACTACAATGCTCAGGTTTATTGCGAATGGCGCTGAGGCATTTGAATGTCGCTTTTGTTGTTGCAGTTGTTGTGGTTGTTGTTGTGGTTGTTGTTGTGGTTGTTGTTGTGGTTGTTGTTGTGGTTGTTGTTGTGGTTGTTGTTGTGGTTGTTTGCATAGCAATTGGCGCACAGGCTTTCAACGCGCCTCGACACGAGATCAAGATCGCATTTCTCAGATATAGACGGATCGAACTGAATCTGCAGATCGAAAAGTTCCAAAGTTGCCCTCCCACTTGACGGCAATTGCTAAAAGGCATGCAAAAGACACTCATGTGTGTGTGTGCGTGTGTGTGTGTGTGTGCGTCTGTTTGTCTATTTTTAGCCAGCCAGCTGGACGAGTCCCTGCCCGACCCTTACTCCCTCGCTGCCACACAATTGTCGCTTTGGTCGCTAATAGATCGTTGCAATAATGTAATGGACGCGGCAGCAGCCTGCTTGCTGCCTCAATGCCACACGTTGCACAACGAAACGACTTCGTATACGTATTTGGTTCGAGTTCGGGTTCCAGCTGAAGTTCGGGTTGGGGGTTGGGGTTCGGGTGCGGGTTCGGGTTGCCCTGCGGCACATATGGCGCAGATCGGGGGCATGACTTGGTTTTATATTTAGTTCGCTTCCTGTTTCTGCCACTTGAGCAGAAGAAACGCGAAAATAGTTCTCGAGAATTGTGTTCTCGAATATTCTTGAATACCCTACAATGGGCACATGTAATTCCATTGAATACCCGTTGGAAACCAAAACAGATGATCAATACCATGTCTGGGTGTATACAGATCCGATTAGAGATAAATATAATTAAAATTGTGACTTTATCGATTTTTATCGATATTTTGATACACATATGATATACCAGATCCTCAGCATATACATGTATGTGTATATAAATATATATATCGAAGATTATGCGCACTTCCAGTGGGTACAGGGTCTGTCACTACTGTCACTATATGAAGAGTTCGTAGAGTCGAGTCTGAAATGACTACAAACATTGAAAGACAAATAAATACTGATGAATCTTATGGCTTATGCCTCTTGTGCCACAAGTCAGAGGATCTTCGGCAAGGGTATACGAATTGGAGATGCTGGCGAGCGTTCTTGCCACAGCGAAGTCAACTTGACAATTGTATCGATTGCACTTTATTTTTTGTTGATTATTTCTTTAAGTCTTTTTTTTTCGAGTTGGAGTTGGATTTAATTGTTTTGTACTAGTGGCAGCGGTAGTGTCCCTAAATGAGGGCATTTCCACATTGATTTATGTGGATTTAAATACGTCGAGCACTTTTCAGATTCCAAATATTCTGCAAATACAAAAAAAAAAGCTATGCAAACAGCTTTGTGCCACATTTGCCTATTTTGTTGCCTCGCTTAAGTTGCTGTTTTTGTTTGGTAAAAGCTAATTTCTTTCGTGACAGCCAACATGGATTGAGAATACTTTCAAGAATGCAGCTGTCAAATCATAATTTCTAAAAAAAAAATAAGAAAAATTGGACAGATGTAAAACTCCAAACTTTAAACTAAAATTAGTCGCAACGAAATCTTTTCATTTTTCATTCTTTTTTTGGAGGGGAAAACTAGGAATATGGGAAAGGGGGAATAGGGGGATAGGCGGGACGCGTAGCATGCCCCAAGGCACGTATGGACTTAATTATAAAGTTACATTTAATTGTTGAGAGCGCGGAAATCTATTTATAGATATATATATATATACAGTGATCGCTCCCAAATACGAACTCAATTATGTTACGTGAAAATCGACAAACGGCTTAGGCTCCACTCCAAACCTCAATTGCTTAAGTGGCATCCACTTTTCCATTATGACAGACGCACATGGATTGCATGTGTATCGATCATAATGGGAAATAGAATATATATATATATATATATAAGTATATATATATGTATGTATATGAACAGATGTTGGCCAAAACCAAAAACCAAACTATAAAATTGAAAATGAAAAGAAAAAGGAGAAAAAACACAATTTGGAAAGTTGTTTTTCCATGGCACGACTTATGTCAATAATCCAGACATGAGCAGACAACACAAGCCGCAAGATCACTCGGTGGGGATGGGGATGGGGACAGGGGATAGGGGTATGTACTACCTCCCTTGCAGATGCGCAATGCGCAATTAATCAAATCATTTGAACGCGAGCATTTTTCAATTAAAGTCGTTCGCAATTTAAATGCTAAATTAATCGAGACGATGGGGGGAAAAAAAAACACAAAAATAATGTGTAACCCTAATGCGACGATCCCAGAGCCAACCCCGCCCACCACTCATAGGGCTTCTTCAGCCAGTCGAGATGCCTCAAATTGCACTTAATATGATCTGAGCTCAACACACAATTGTCTCAAATAAATAATGAACTAAGTGGCTGAAGCTGCTGCCACACGTTATCTACAGATAAATCTGTCTCTGAGTGAATCCATCTGTCTCTCCCATACAAAGACAGTTAGATGCACATAAGGAAGGTGAGGAAGCCAACTGCAACTCCAACTCCATTCTATATGCGTACACATATGATTCATAGATATAGATATAATCTGGCACCTCATAGCCATATCTATATTTATATCTAGCTATGGGGATTTTGGATATACAGTGACTCACACCGAAATTTGCACAGCTTCAAGTAAATAATGTAATTGCCTTCCATAATTCTACCTAGCAGGTGGGGAAACCCCAGTGTATTGGGGTCATATATTAATTTAGGTGGTTAATATATGTACCTACCATAGGTCTTTGGAATTTTTGAAAAATAATGAATAATTAACTTATGGCAGGCAATTACATTATTTACTTGACGCTGTGCAAATTTCGGTGTGACTCACTGTATATACATATGTATATAATCATAATCATAATCACCATATCTCTATCCATAAAATTATATTATATATATATATATATATATATATATATATATATATATATATATATATGATATCATATATATGTTAGCCACTATCCATAATCCTCACATACATTTATATACATATATCTATATTTTTAGCTATTCATATATTTACCTATATCTCTATATATGTATCTGTGTAATCTACTAAGTCCAAAAATTGCTATCTTATCTTAAATAAATCTATACTCATATTGTTATCTAAAGTTAAACGATTATCATCCAAAGCCGCATTTGAGGATTCTTCTCTGTTGTTCCCTCTAAATAAAAACAGTCCCCAGATTTATGGCTCTGATAGCTAAGCTGATAACACCATCTACTATCTTCAAATGTTTCCATTTACGCGCAAGAGAATGCGACATTTTATCAAAATCGGCTGCGATTAAAATGATCTGCATTACGTAACGCTTGACCCCCGACTTTATATACTTGATCTATTGTCTACCGCATTCAGTCATAATTCATCAGCCGTTGAATATTCATAGTTTGCTAATTTTGCATAACTGCAGATATTCTTAATTTGCACTCAGACAAAGAGCGAAGAGACAGAGAGTAAGAGAGAGAGAGAGAGAGAGAGAGAACACTCAACTATTTCTCTCTTTCGTCACCCTCTCCTAGTACTATTTAGTGGTATCCAACAGCGTTTTCAATTTAGTAATTTATGTTTTATTTCGCCCCTTTGTGTGTTGGCGCAAAGAGTTACGACTATTTTATCGCTGATTACAGATTGCTCTCCTTTGATTTGGCGCTGGAAACCGTGCCACGCAAATGTGGAGCATGTGGAGCAATAAACTTTATGAATAGATGCGACGGCGACGACTCGTCTCTGCTACGGGTCGTTCGTTCATTTGGTCAGTTAGCATTTATTATTTTGTCGCTGATACGCTGGCCAGTTTAGAACAGTTACTTCTTTCTGCCTCCTCTGCCCCCTCTGCTTCTTCTGCTTCTTCTGCTTCGTCTTCTTTGCGTTTCATTTGCAGCCCATCCGCTTATGCTAATTGTGTTTGGCAAACCAGAACACTGCTAAAACGGAATACCAAAAAAATAGAAAAAAAGAAGAAAAAAAAGAAAAAAAACTAACGGTTTCTGGATTCGTCACTGTTAAGAAATCAATTTTTATGTGCTCTATTATTATCATGAAAACATCGATAAGCCATTCATTATAATAATACCCAAAATCGGCTCAGAGATGAGCACAAATTGTGTGAAGTTTCTGAATTTACATTTATATCTCTTTCCAGATGATAAAATATTATTTTTGTACACTAATATTTAACATTCATTTACTTATATTCAGTCTAGATTCCATTGCTATGAATTCCATTGAGATAGTTGCAAGAATTCCAAGAATTCTAAAGCAGAGTCTTTTGATGACATGACAGAAGACGAAGTATATAATCTTGATCAGCACCTACAGTCGAAAAACAACAATCTTAACTATATATCTTTCTTATCGAAAATATCTCTACCTTGCCATAATATGGATCATCTGCAAAAGCAAAGTATCAAAAATGGACACCAACAATAAGAATTGAAGCATTTTCTGTACACACAAAAGGGTATCTGTTAGTCGAGAGAGCTCGACTAGCTCATGCTTACTTGTTTTCCTTATGTTGACTCGCGCTATTTGCCAAGTCAGCTGCCAGAAAGCAAATCCCTCAATTTGCGGAGCGCCAGATGTGGTTTCAGTTTCAGTTATGCCACACATACACACATAAACACATAAATATTTATATATGTTTACATATTTTATGTCTATATATTTATACTATATATAGAGCATTTTTGGAGCGTTTGTCGACATTGACAAGCCCATAAACAAGCTCGTTAAAATGCAACAATGAGCTGAAGAAGAACTTCAGAAAACCTCAAGCTGCACATCGATAAATCTGAGCAGCAGCAGCAGAAGCAACAGCAGCAGAAGCAACAGCAGCAGCAGAAGCAGCAGCAGCAACAGCAGCAGAAGCAGAAGCAGCAGCAGCAGCAGAAGCAGCAGCAGAAGCAGCAACAGCAGCTCCTTGGAGCGTAACGTGGCGCACGCGCCGTTTCCCGGCAAAGAAACGATGCTGAGGAATTTGCGCAGGCGAACAACGAACGGCAGCCCAAAAAAGGGCAGCGCACTTTTGCCCGTAGGCGGAGTGGAGTGGAGTGGACAGGAGTGGGTAGTCGATAGGCGGGCAACGGGTTTTAGTTAGTTGTTGTTCTCACAATCTGATGCAGCAGCAGCAGCAGCAGCAGCGCGTTGACTGTGATTGCTTGGACTCGGTTCCCACCACACACACACACACAAAAACACACACGAGTCTGTCAAGGCTAAGGATAAGTGCGGGGCATTTGCAATGCAACTACTAAATACCCTAACAAACGGTATATAAGCAATTGAAACTACACTATCGATATTAATAAGTGTGTAAGTAATGATAATAATTATAATAATAGTAGTAGTAATGGAAGTAACAATAATAATATAAGTAATGATCATAATAATAATAAACAGTAATAATAATAGTAACAGTAATTATGATAATAACAGTAATAATAAAAAATTATGATAATAAATTAAATCATAATAATGGAAATACCCGAGCTGTTACCGTTCTTTACTCTGAACCACTCTGGAAACGAAATATGGCCAGCTTAAAGACCTTTAACGAACTTCATACAGTAGCCGAGCATATTAAAAATAAACCGCAATCAACCGCAAGCTGCTCTCCTCTCCTCTTCCCACTCTTTCCCACTCCTGCAGCAGCACACACTAATAAGTTTCGTTCAATGTCAAGTTCGTCGTGAGCAACTCACTCAAGCAGGCCAATTGTTCTTATTCTTCTGCCTCTTGTTCTTCAGCTGCTGCTGCTGCTGCTGAGCTCATCGGTTGGAGTCGGAATTTTGTGAATTGTTGCCTGCCACGCCCCTTTAAAAGTGACGCCATAGGCGCCAAAAAACTTGTGCTTGAGTTCTTTCATAATTATTGTTGTTGTTGGTGTCGCCAAAAAGTTAAGTTGGCAATTTGAGATATTTATCTCGCTGTCAAGGACGACATGCACTGACCTATGCCTGACTTGCCTGTATGTGTGTGTGTGAATCACACTTTTGACGCGTGACTCAGCGTGAGCCCAAAAAACGCATAAGAAAAAGCTTACATATTTGAAATTAGGGCGCAGCAGGAAGTTCAGCCAACCAAAAAAATCGTATATGTACTGATAAATAATAAGCAGCGTAGACGAATTGCAGCTCAAGAAAGCACTGATAACACACACATGCTTACATACATGATTATGTATGTTTTTGCAGCGCATAACTGTCCTGCTTATCTATGTCAAAGTATTTGCAAGTTCAAAATCTGGATAAAAGGGAAAAGTTGTCAGATATTATCAGAATGTGTCGCATTCGTTCTTATCATCATCTATGCTCTCTCAGCGCGCGCTCTCTCCTCTCTTCCGCTCTTACACTCTCTGCCTTCGTTAAGTTGAGCGGAAGCACCATTAGAAGCAGCTCATTCGGCGTTATCGCTTAATGTTGTTGCCGTCTGTTGTACTCTTCGCTTCTGCTGTATGCTGGGTGGTTGCAAAAATAATAACAACAAGCGGCAACAGCAGCATTTAGTTAAATTAACACGCTTTAAACTAATTAAACACGCAAGCCAAATAAATAAAACAGCGATTGGCTTTGAAAGTTATTGAGCTAGAATTTATTGTGTGCTGTTGTTGTAGTTGTTATTGTTCTTGCTGCAGCAGCGAGTCCCCAGGAGCTGCCGGCTGCTGCACAAACACAAACAAACAAACACACATATGGCCGTTTATATTGATTTTTCACACACACAGCCAAGGAAAGGAGCAGGCGGCAGATAAGAGTGAAGCGAATCACCAATATGCATTAGAGAAATGTGCAAGAAAGCAAAAACAAGAACAACTGCAATTGTTGTTGTTGAGCCGCTGTTAAGCGCTCCCCGTCCCCCTCCCTTCCCTACCTTCTACAACCCACCCGCATAAACAGATCCAAACACTTACTGCACTCCTTGTCTCTCTCTCTGTCACACTGGTCGTGACTCCTGCGCCCGTCCCCTGTTTACAGCTGCACACGAGTAGTTTTTTTTTTTTTTTTTGTACACACCCTTTCTGGGCACACCAACAAAATTTTACACACAAAACAAAACAAAAAAAGGAACAGTTGCAGGCATAGACACACACAAATGACAACTATTTGTGGTGCAGCACAATTCTGCAGAATGACTTAAATAATTTATAATTTGTTATTTATTTGTGCTTTTGATATTGTAACCGCGCAAAATTGATTCCAAGCAATATTGCAAACGCGCCGCCCGGACGCACACAACCGCATTCAACGAGTTGTCAATTCAAAATAACATTGCTGCAACAGCTGTTAATGATCTGGGGTCCTGCTGGGTCGCCTCATAAGCAGGTAACAGTTTTCTGTTAAACACCTTATGAAGTTGGCTGCGCACTAAATGTTGGTCACCGCAAATGCTAAACCCAGATTGCGTCTATCGACAGATAACATAGCGCACTATTGCGCATCTACGTCACAAAAGTCACTCGATGTGAAGTAGTTTAAAAGGTTTGTGGAATATTTAACGTTAAGAAACACATATGCGGATTCACGATTGAATGACTTCACAATCAATGTAAGTTTTGATTTAAATAAAAATTATGGCAATGTTTTGATCCAGATTGACGTCACAAGAAAAACTAAATTGTTAACTAGTTGAGGTTTCTGGACAATACGTTATCTTTTTTCGTTGATTCATGGTTGGATGTAATGCTCACCATGCAAATGCTAAAGTTAACATAACGTAAGCGCTACACAACTTACGAAATATTGTCGTAAACTCTTACATTTTTGTAATTTTTTAAAAAAGCGCATTGAGAAATAAAGGAAAAAAAGAACCACTAATCACACAACATTGTAGGAAATAATCGTCGATCATATGAAGAGCAATTAAGAAAATATAAAAACATAAAAACAATTACGTTTAAAAATCGCGCTCCTTTTTCTTTACGTATTCATGGAATGAATGCAGGTACATAACGAAGAATTAACAGTGTAAGTTAACGCAAACTGAGTAACGCAGGCGCATAATGAGCACGTATGCGCGTTGACAACTACGTAAGCGAAGAACGAAATCAACTTATCGATATAACAACCCTGTCAACACACATATAAGATACATTTTTTTGTCAGCAGCAAATTTTTTTGGTGGTAAATAATTTTCGCTGGTATATTGCGCATATTAATAATATCAACAAACTAGTATTTTTAACTGCACGTTGTATACTTATACATCAAATAAAATGGCTACAATGCCGACCTATAGTGCCTAAACAGAAAACAACCAAAATTGTGTACCATGAAAAAAAGTGGCGACGTTTTGCTGCTGCTGCGTGTGGAATGAAGTGGAAGCAGAGCATTGAAAAATTGACGATAAACGAGAAATCTAGTGCTCCAATATATATTTAATTTGTTTAAACATTTACAGCAAGTGCATC
This sequence comes from Drosophila kokeensis, assembly GCA_035042145.1. Taxonomy (NCBI): domain Eukaryota; kingdom Metazoa; phylum Arthropoda; class Insecta; order Diptera; family Drosophilidae; genus Drosophila; species Drosophila kokeensis. The sequence continues at coordinate 1,061,949 of JAWNLT010000419.1, read as the reverse complement.
ATGTTTTTTTGGTTTTGTTTAACTCTAATTGCAGCTGGCGAATATCGAATACCTGTAAAGTAATTTAATCTGTGTAAGTTGACAATTATTTATGGCCAAAACACAAAAAATATGTTGCAGCAGGCATATAACAATTCATGGTATGCTGTTATACGATCTGTTATACACAACAAAACTGTAGCAAAGAATTATGAAAAAAAGCGGCTCTGATTTCCAAGAATTGTTCAAAGCTGATGCATGTATGTATGTGTGTGTGTGTGTGTGATTGTATTAAACAGGTTTTCATTCGCTTTTTTTGTGTTTTTGCGCTGCCTTTAATGCGCTTTGTCCGCATGCAGCTAAGCTAATTCAAGACACACACACATACATGTGTGCGTGTGAGTTTTTTTTTACTGAAGGTCAACGATGCTTTCTCCTGTTGTTTTGGCTGCTGCTGTGCAAACATAATTATGGTTTTATCTTCAAATTTTATTGCCCACTTGAAAAAACAGTAATTGTAATTTGGGCTTCATTCTCAATTTGCGCAAATGTGAATGCACCGTTCGCACATACACACACACTTACCAGCGGGACGCAGCATTTGTCGTTGAGTTTTCAGTACGCAGGTAACTTTTTGCCCTTACCCCCACCCCTGGCGTGTGTCAGCTGCCCGCTGCTATCCCTTGTCTCTTGCCCGTTGTCCGTTGTCCACTCTCTCAACCACCCACACACGCACACACACACACTCTTATACGCATACGCACGCATTGTCGTACTTTTTGCATACAAACACAGGGCTGCAAGCGGCATTTATCTTTGCTGTCGATGCTTGAATGACACTTTGCGTATTTATTTGTCACTCCTAAAGCTCAGAGCGTGGGAGTGAGATGGGCTGTGGCAACGCAACAGCACTTTATCTTTTAGATAACATAAGTTTCCCACCCTTTTTTTTTAGATATTACTTTTATTAGTGAAAAGTTTTGAGTTTATAACTCCATTGGAATTTTTTAGCAGATGCAATTCAATTTCGAATAAAATTTAAATCGGATCAGATCAGATCAAGGCAATGTGCATTCAGTTCAACTCGGATTATTAACTATCAAGATAATGAAACTAAAATAGCTGCATACTAAGCTACTCCGCTGTGTCGTCGAGTTATCGACGCAATATAAAACGCAAAACCCATTTACCCATTTCGATCCATTTGCAAATTCATTTGGCTGCCCACCGGCACACTCACACACACACACACACACGTCCCTCTGTACAGAAGCAGCGGCAGACTGCTGCAGCAGCCGACGCCCATACACCCATCACAAATGCCACCAAACCTTCTTTCCCGCCCACACCCCAAGCTAACTCCAATTGCCGCAGTTTGTTTTACGTTTCGTCCCCCGCCGCCAACGTCGTGTTAGCAGCATTCTTTGCACAGTGCAACGAAGACAGCGTCGAAAGCAAACGAAGACGACATTCACAGTCGGATTAACTTTGTTCGTTTTGCCTGCGTTGCCAGTGTTGCCGCTTAAGCGTTTTTATAGCCGGTACAAGCATTTTGAAAATCATAAGGATGCCAAGAATTCTATGTTGTTAGCCACATAAAAAACTAGAAGTATTTGTGTTCAAGCCCCGATGGGATGCAAACATACTTCTCAAAATTCGCTTGTATTATTTATTATATATAATATATATAATGGCAAAAAACGATCGTGACGTCGAACGTAGAGCTAAAGTATATCGAGGAATTAACTCAGCCATTAACTGTTATAAACCACTGAAGAACGAAATAAACAAGAAGGCAGGCCCAGGCCCATCCTTACCAGTGAAAAATGATGATGACAGTGATACCATTTACCATACCATAGGATACCATTTCTTCATCATGAAGTTGTTTCATTTTTGTTCATAGATTATTATTGGTTTTTGGAGTCTGTTATTATATTATGTACAAATATATGTGCTTGTTATGTATGTATTTTTGAATGATAAACCATGTTACATATTTAACAAATTTGGAACCGATCCAAATGAATTTGTATTAGAATAATTGATTCCTTATACGGCTTTTCGCTTTGCGGCCAAGTTTTGTGGAACGTGTCAATAAAACACACGTAAAAATAGTTGGCTTTTTCTAGCAATTTGATGTTGTTGTGTTTTACACGGCTGGCAACACTGGTCGCTGGCCAAACAGATAAGCAGAGCAGAGAGCAACAGAGAACGAAGGAAGTCGGCGAACAACAGACAGAGCTGCCAGCCAGCCAGCCAGAGCAGAGCCAGTTGGTTAGTTGGCAACGCGTTGTCGTTGCGTGCGGACGTTTGCGCGCGTTTAAAATATCAGAGAATAGGAGTTTCGAACAGTTCACGACAGAAATCAAATGAATTCGTTTAATTAGTCATTGTTTATATAGTTGTGTACACCTTTTTTTTTGCGTTGTTGTTGTTGTGTGTACTTTGTTTTTGCCTGTTGCAACATGTATTAAAATCCCATTTGGACGTGCTTTAACGTGGTTGTTGTGATTGCAGTGTGTTGTTGTAGTCGTTGCTGCTGAGAGAGGGAGAGAGAGAGAGAGAAACACACACACAGACACAAGATGGAGGATCGCATGATGGCCCACACTGGGGGCATGATGGCACCGCAGGGCTACGGCCTGCCCGGCCAGGATGATGGCCAGAACGCTGGCAACGAGAACGAGGTGCGCAAGCAGAAGGATATCGGTGAGATCCTGCAACAGATCATGAGCATCTCCGAGCAATCGCTGGACGAGGCGCAGGCCAGAAAGCACACACTCAACTGTCACCGCATGAAGCCGGCCCTCTTCTCAGTGCTGTGCGAGATCAAGGAGAAGACCGGTAAGTAAAACTACAACAAATAATATAAGCAATTATATATATATATATATATATATGTATATATATAAATCTTCAATTTAAATCGTTATTTTCTCAAATAACAGGCATTTCCTCGAATCTTGAAATACAATACAATTTTAAGTACAGTGAACGCTTGCAAATGCGAATTTTGTGAAATGAAAATCGTTACTTTCAATGCACATTTGGAATGGGGGCATTCCCTCAGGACTTGTTTTAAAATACAATTCAAATTGTTATTTTCGCAATGGGGTATTCCAGCAATCACTTTTCACATATTTAATATATATAGTCAACGCTCGCATATAGCAACTCTCCATTCAAATTGAATTCTTTTATTTTGAAGAACTTCTATGTATGTATGTATATAGAAATCGTTGAAATTCATCTGGAATTCATATAATTGTAGTTTATTTATTGGAAAAGAAAATATGAAATTTCCAAAAAGAGAATCTGTTCGATGTTTGGCTTAGCGCGTGTCCACTGAACAGCATGGGCCTGTCCCCCCTCCCCCAGCTGTAAAATTCCGGCACACATCGCAGCGTGTTATTATCCTTGAACGCACCTTCCAGCGAGAATTTCAAATCGAGTTTGCCTTAATTTCATCTGCTGTTTGTTTTTTTCTTGTGTGTTTTTTTTCTGATGTTTGCCTCAGCTTTTCTTTTTCTTTTTCTGTTCTTTTTTGCTTGCTCCTTTATATTACACGCCCACGCAGCGACGCAAAATGGGCAATAACAGCGCGTTTTGATTGTGGGCCAGATGTTTTGAATGGCTCCAGCGTTGGCATTGCCATTGCCATTGCCATTGCCTAACCCTAAAGTACAACTCCCCAATCGCCCTCTTTGTACAACCCATCCCCCAACGGCCTAAACCCCCCACACAAAATGAGCACCGTTGCGAAATTGCCTTTTGGGCAGCGTTTTGGTTTTCAACATTTTCGTTTGTGGGAGGGGGAGTGGTGGGGTGTTGTTGTTGTCCTGCATACCCATTTGAAAACTTAAAAAAAGAGCAAAAAAAAAAGTGTAATTTTTGAATGTGCTGTGTAAAGTTTGATAAAAGCTATGTACTCAATGTTTCAAGTGAATTCTATATTTATTTGTTAGTTTCGAAACCGTTTTTAGTTGTCTTCGAAGCCCGCCCCTCTGCCACGACAACCCTTGCAACATTATCAAATCAGATCAGATAAGATCATCTTTTTCTACTTTGATAATCTGTGATGTCCCTGAGATCAATCAGATAACAAAACTGGAATATATATTTTCTGTTCACATACGAATTCATTAGTTTGCCCTACCCTCCTGACTTGTTTTTCACTTACAGGGTATGCCTTATAAATATACATTTTTTTTCATTTTTTGTTGAATGTTTTTTGCCTGATGATGTTTGAGGAAAGGTGTTTCTTGCTCTAAAAGCTCTGGTTACACACTTTCCAATCAGGTGTGACTAACACGACGCATTACATGCAAAAGGGGGGTGGGCTGGTGGGGGAGGGGGAACGTGTGTCGCTCTACAAACTAAACAAATCTAATCCTGGCCAATTGCCGCAGAGCCGCTGCACAAGCCAACAAATTAAACCGCTTTAAGCACATGCATAAATATTATATATACAGTTACTTCATATAGGTACACATTTTATCTAGGCCCGTGTGTGTGTGTTGTGTGGTGTGTGTTGTGCTCTTGTCTACAAAGCGATAACACTTCCCCTATCATCGATGGGCGCCGACAAAGTAAACAAGAATAGAAACATTCCGAGAAGAACACACTTGACCCAAGGCAAAAGAGAGAGAGAAAGAGACAGATAGAGCGAGAGATGGAGAGAGGGGGGGTCTACTTTATGATAAGAGGGAGCTTATGGGGTGTATAGATAGACAGAGAGAGAGAGAGAGCTGCTGCTGCTTCTTCTTCTTCTTCTGTTACTGCTGCTGCTGCTGCTGCTGCTGCTGCTGCTGCTGATGAGCGAAACAAGTATTTTAAAAATACAACCAAAATAAAAGAAAACAAAAGCAAGGAAAAAAAAAAAGTTATTGCCAGAGAGTGCCGAATATTGAATACCCTCGCCGTTGGCATTACATATATAAGCTTTTCTTTTGTGTATTTCGAAAATATATTAGAAAACTGTAAAAGTTCTTGAAGTAATGTGGAATTAACACTTTGCTCTTCTACCTCATTCCCATAGTATAAACAGAAAATTTCATTCGAATCACACCGATCAGTTTGCCTGTGTACAAAAGAAAAAAGAAAATGAAAATATATATACCCTTTGCAAGGGTATTTGAAAATAGTTTTCAACAGTTTCTCTCGCCTTGTTTAACATATTTTATCAGCCATGTGTGTGTGTGTGTGTGTGTGTGTGTGTGTGTGTGTCTTGAAATTAGTTTGTGAAAAGAGCAAACCTGTTCGACAGGCATGCAAAATACTACGCACAAGTATTGTTCAAGTGTTGTTGAATATATATATATATATATATATATATAGATACATGTATATGTATATATATGCATATTTATATACATACTTGTATCTGACGAGTACAAGAACAACCCCTTCACTCCCCCCTCGCAGTCGCGACATGTTTATTACACGGCTGTTGTCCTTTCTGTTCCTTTGGCGCTTTGCCCCATTCAAATTTACGAGCTGGAAATGCCGTTTTAGCCTCCTCATCGTCCTCCTGCTGCTCTATATATATAATATGTATATATATATATACTATATATACCCCCTACACTATCTGTGTATTGTATCTGCAATTTGGCTGGCTGCTTTTAAATGCTTCATTAGATACGCAAATGATGCGACCTGTGAACCAACTCCCTATTGCCCCTATTCCCCCTTTCGTAACTACTTATCCCGCCTTCATTTTAAACAAAAAGGATTGGAATTTTCGTGTCAAATTTTTGGCACAAGTTTCTCTTTAAATTTAAGAACTGTTCTTTGTCAATTATTTGATTAGTTTAGTTACTAAGCTAGTCGCGATAAAAACAATATCGATTTGAAACTCAACTCAAAGCCCAAAAAACTGATTAAACCTGGGTAGTCAAATATATATATTCTTGAATCAGAGACCAGAGGACGAAAAATTTGTTTTTGCTGCAAGCGGGAGTCGAAAATTAGTATAGGGTGCAAGTAAGCGAGAACGTCAATAATGAAACTTTACGGCAGGGAATGGGAATGAATACCTTTACTATTGACTGATGACTGATGACTGATGACTGATGACTGATTTATGAATAACTTGATTTATTAGCTTTCAAATTCAAATTGCACTAATCAACGAATACTTGCACAACTTGCCAATCAGCTTTTCTCGCTAAAATGTATCCATTGATGAATTTTGATCGAAAATTTCGATTCCAGCTCCGTTTCTCGATTACCCTGTTATATATATAACTGTAATATATAATATACGCACTACAAATTATTGCTTGTTATAACTGATTCTTACAAATGTGAAGATTATTTGATGTAAGTTAACAAAATAATAATTATAATATAATTGTAGTAGTTGCTTCAGTTTTCGCACGAAATCTTTAGGATATTGTTTCAGCATCGCTGGAAATTGCCAACCAGCTGCTCTCGTGATAATTTTAATTTGCTGTAAATCATATTTTTCACCCATTGATTCATGAACAATTCGAAAGATAAAAATTGCTTTTTCTAATGTGCAAAAAAAAAGGAAAAAAAAGAACACTCGGAAATACGACTCTGCAAATAATATTATGATGATAGGCAGAGGCGCAGACACGCCTCATTTGCCCAGACACTCAAATGTCATACCCCCTCCCTCCCCCTCCCATGATTCCACCTCCAGAAAAATGTCTTGCAAAACTTTAGCAATATTCTGGCTAACCTTAACCGAATAAAGCAACCACCGATGTCACCCAACAACAACAACAACAACAGCAGCAGCAGCAGCAGTCACCAACTCCCCCCACCTCCCCTTCCCCCACCAATCTCACTCTCTCTGTCTTGCCTGTGTGTGTATATCCTTATAATAACATTATCCAACATAGCACACCCCTCCCCCGCCCCTCTTCCGCTGCCTACCCGCTTGCATCTACATACCTTTGTCTTTGGCATTGCCTAGCTTTCATTTGGAATATTGGAGCAGCTGTCGCCGCTGGCGCAATATGTTCTAACTGTATTTCTCGTACTCTCTCTCTCTCTCCATTTTTAATACCCACACACACAGACACTTTAATTACATGAGCTACAAATGTTAATGGTATCGCTGTTAATGTTAATTTACGTCTTTGCACCTTTCTCTTTAGTGTGGTTTTCCTGCCTCTCTCTCCCTCTATGTAAATGCATTTATGTGTTTATTAACAGCTTAACATATGAAATTGAATTCCTCGACCATGTTGATATTTTGATGTCGCATTCTGTTAGTTGGAGCTTTGCGCTAAAGGTTAACAGTTAACTGAATAGAGAAGCTGCAAAGAATTTTTCAAGTCTTCTTTTTTTTGATAGGTTTAACTAACTAATTTACTGGTTATTAAATATTGATTTAATGCTAATTGATTGTCGCTATGATGTTTAAAAATTAGATTAAAAATTAATAATTAATAATAATATAATTGTGGGAGTTGCCAGATAAGTGCAGTTTTCGCTCGAAATCTTCAAGAATAGTTTTAAGAATTTGTTTAGCTTGCCATCTTTCAGCTTTATTTGCTAGATGAGAGCTGAGGCGCAACTTTTATTTTAGTTTTGGAAAGTTTTCGCAAGTTGGCGTTTCTTAAAATCAACTGGGAGTTAACGAAATGTTTTATTCAAAACTTGCAGTTGAAGCTAAGCTGAGGGGTTGCTTGAGGTGGGATGGGGTAGGGATGGGGCAGGGATGGAGGGGGTTGCTAGGTGGTTAGATTTCATTACTTGCGTTGTCGTTGTGCGTGTTGTATGCCTTATCCAGTTGCCTCAACAATTGTTTTGTCTGCTGCTGCTGCTGTTGCTGCTGCTGCTGCTTGCAACATGTATACATAATACATAGGAGAAGAAGTCGTGGCAAGAAGCGATATTGATGTTGTTGTTGTTGTTGTTCTGGGAACGCTGTGGCAATGCTGATGAGCTCTGCCACGAGAGGTGGGGGGGGAGGTGAGGTGTAAGTCAATTGTTCGCATTCGCGAAATGTTTTCAGCTAGCGATTTTTGCTGCCGGACTAACTCCTTTGGCAAACGTGATTAAGATTCAACAACAGTGGCAGGCAGCAGCAGTGGCTTGTGGCATGTGGCATGTGGCGCAAAATCTAATTCATGCATAGCCATGACTTGCTGCGAAAAAGGAAGCAAGGACAACAACACGCATTTCCCTAGACAATATGCCAACTCAACAAATACACATGCAGTCATAAGGATGTGTGTGAGTGTGTGTGCAAGTGTGTGTGTAGTGAAAACTTGCTTCGAGTTTGAGTTTCGTTGTTTTGTTGGGTTTTCTTTCGCACGCCTTTTCTTGCCACTTCGTCGTCGGTGGTGCATAATAAAATTTGATACGTTTTGCGCCCCAAACCCCGCTCTGTGCGTGTAGCTTGGCAGGATAACTGAAACACACACAGACACACACACACACACACACAGAGGACTTTTGCAATTGGTGTGTCGAGGAAGAAAAGTTGAAAATGTTATTTTGCTGATTTTGTTGTCGTCTTTTTGTTGGTTTGTTTGTTTTTCGCAGTGCTTTCAATTCGCAACACGCAAGAGGAGGAGCCACCAGATCCGCAACTGATGCGCCTGGACAACATGCTGATTGCCGAGGGCGTGGCTGGTCCCGAGAAGGGGGGCGGTGGCGCCGCCGCTGCCTCAGCCGCAGCAGCCAGCCAAGGTGGCTCGCTGTCCATCGATGGTGCGGACAATGCCATCGAGCACTCGGACTATCGCGCCAAGCTGGCCCAGATCCGCCAGATCTATCACCAGGAGCTGGAGAAATACGAGCAGGCCTGCAACGAGTTCACCACGCACGTCATGAACTTGCTACGCGAGCAGAGTCGCACCAGGTGAGTCCAAGCTCAATTCGATATATATATATATATATATATATATATATATTTATGAAGCAGCATATTTCGATGAGATCCTCTTCCAATGTTTGGGAAGTAATAAATCATTCTTTTGTATAAGCCTTGCCAAAGAGACGGCATGAGAGTAATTGTGGCGTTATCCACTATATCCACTATATATAGTTGATTCATCCAGTTAAACCTTGAGTTCGTTGTTCTTTTGGCCATTTTCAGACCGATTACACCCAAAGAGATTGAGCGCATGGTGCAGATCATCCACAAGAAGTTCAGCTCGATTCAGATGCAGCTGAAGCAGTCGACCTGCGAGGCAGTGATGATATTGCGATCCCGTTTCTTGGACGCACGCCGCAAGCGTCGCAACTTCAGCAAGCAGGCATCCGAGATACTCAACGAGTATTTCTATAGTCATTTGAGCAATCCGTATCCATCCGAGGAGGCCAAGGAGGAGCTGGCGCGCAAGTGCGGCATAACGGTGAGTCAATCATATCCTCCATTAACTGTGGCATTAGTTGCTCATCATCGGTTGCATCTGTTGTTGCATTTGGCAGGTATCGCAAGTATCGAATTGGTTTGGCAACAAGCGCATCCGTTACAAGAAGAACATTGGCAAGGCACAGGAGGAGGCCAACTTGTATGCGGCAAAGAAGGCAGCTGGCGCCTCGCCATATTCAATGGCCGGTCCGCCCAGTGGCACCACAACGCCAATGATGTCGCCCGCACCGCCACAGGACTCGATGGGTTATCCGATGGGCTCCGGCGGATACGATCAACAGCAGCCCTATGATAACAGCATGGGCGGCTACGATCCCAACTTGCATCAGGATCTTAGCCCTTGAGGATAGGCTTGCCAAAGCTAAAACAACATTAATAGGGTCTATTTTTTTTTTTTTAATTTTTTTAATAATTTCTTTTGTAATTATCAATATATATCTGTGTGCAAGGTGTGTGTGCACAAATCCATATATACATACATATATATATACATATACAGATGATATGTATGTGTCTGTTTGCGTGCGTGTGTGTGTGTGGGAGTGTGTCTGTGTGTGTGGGAGAGTGTGTGTTTGTTTGTGTGTGTATGTAGCATACAATCAATTATGTATACGATTATGTCTTAATTAATATTATGTACTGAAAACAAAAAACAAAACAAAAAAAAGCAAAAATAACTAACAACAAAACACAAAGGAAACAACAAAAACAACACACGGCACACAATTTTGTACATTTGGTCAGCAACAACAATTTACACACACACACACACGCACACGGATGATGTACATACATATGTGGATATACACACATACATACATATACATATCTATATATATATATATGTATATATATATATGCATACATATTTGTGCATGCAGACACACACACACACTTATATACAAATACATACCACATAATGAAACCAATTTGCGTTGCAATATCAATTAATTAATAAACACATTAACGGAAAACGAACTAAGCTAATTTTTAAAGGAAAAATAAATTTGTAATTTGCCAGCACAATTTTTGCCTTGTTTAATTTTGTATACATTCTGTTTTGGTTTTGCTTCTTGTGTGTGCTTAGCTTAAGTGAAAATGAGTTTTCCACATTTTCTTTCGCTTTTAAATCCAAATTTATGCAGCCCCGCCCCCTCCCCGGCCATAAAAAAAAAACAAAACACACAAACAAAAAAAGAAGAAAAGAAATGAAAATGAAAACAAAACAAAACAAAAAAATTAAAAACAAATTTTTTTAAGCTTTTTGCGCTCTAATGTTAATTGTGAACCTCAAATACGTAAAAGTCACACAAATATTATTAAAAACAAGAAAAAACTTTTGAGAAAATTATAACGAAGCAGAGATGAACTTTCTACTAGGCATTAGTTTAAATAGTTATATATTTTTTTCGTAGTGTCTAAGCCGCAAACATAAAACAAGAGCAACACAACAACAACAACAACAACAACAACACTAAACAATTGTATACTAAAATTAAATTTACAAAACAAACGCATGTATACTATGAAATACGATATATAATGAAAATGAAAATGAAATGAAGATCAAAAACTCTATTAAAATGTATACTCACGATTGCAACTCAAAATTGTATACCATGAACAACCAATGTATACTGGAACGAAACTCCCATTTATCAAACATATATGTAACTATACAAACAAACAAAAAAAAAAAAGAAGAAAAATCCTTTAAAAAAAAAAACAAAAAAAACAAAAACTTTACAAATTGTATACCAGCAAGCGCAGCGTTTGCCACTGTTATACGCCGTATAACAGTTCAGACGTAACCTAAACAAAAATTGTCAACAAGTATTACGAATAACTAAAAAACGAAACAAAACAAAAAAAAAACTTTTTATTACATATTTATGGCGAAATTAAACAAAATACAATTATGAAACAAAACAAAAAAAGATGTATACGATGTAAATCAAATTTAAAGCAACACTTTTTTTTTTCTTTTTCTTCAACGCTGTTACAATTGAGAACTCCCGAAAGCAGATCTGAAAACAAGATTCTCCCCGAGACTCCATTATTTTCGATTTGTGTGTGAGTACGAACACAAAGAAGAACTAACTAGAAACTCAAAAATATTGATAATTAACTTCCTTCCTCTTAGTATTCGATGGAAAAGTATTGTAATAATGAATAACAACAAAAACACAAAACTCATAAGCAAAACTTTCGTCTAGCTGTTAAAACAACAGATCGGTATATATACTTACTTATATATATACATAAATATGGAATAAACTATAATTATTTTAAATAAATACAAAAACGAAATAAAAACCAACAACAAAAACAATGCTATATTATAATTAAATAAACAACAACAACAAACAAATTTGGCGATCTCTTATTGGGATATATTATATACATATATATCTTCCGTATGCAGGAATGATTCCAGTGGAGGCTTAAAACAAATATATTCATTTTTCATTTGTTTAATGTTTTTATTCAATGCATTCAAGTGTATTTCATTTATTTATTGTATGTACAAAGCCTAAAAACAGTTTCTAGTTTGGATTCAATTCAATTATTTATTGCTGCTGCTGCTGCTGGTTAACTGGTTAATCCATAACTTAATCAGTTATGTGAACAACGGACAATTCTGGCAACTGGAAGTTCGAAGCAATTTGAACTGTTTTTGCTGCTATTTGGATTTAACGGGTTTTTGTGTTTTATGCTACTTTGTGTCTACTATTCCTGAGGCTATATCATAAATGTTGGGCATAGGCCACAGACTTGACCCTTTGAGTGCTGAACCAGTGCAGTCGAGTAAAACCAAAAGCCACAGACGACACAAGATGCTCAGATTGAGGACTGACTCTGCAGAGTATAAGTGGAGGTCGAACCACATTAGTATCTGGCCACGGAACGAGCCTCAAACATCATCCTCTGTACCTTAAGTCCAGTCCGTTATTGGCTTTTACTTTTTCCGACGCTAAAGGTTCAGCTAAAACTAAAAATAATAAAAAAAAATATATGTATAACAGGTTTAAAAGAATTCTTTTAGATACAGATGAAGTTCAGATTGAATACGAAGAGTATATATAACTATATAATATATATAAGCAAACTATCAATTGGGTATATATATATAGTATCACATTGTACGATTTCTAGCTTGAGCTCGAAGGCAGCCGTCATGACGTAATGACGTAATGACGTAATGACGACGTATCTAACGAATCTAACGCTTGCCTGGACACTTGGACCAGATTGTGACTGCTCTGTTGGATTGTTGCTGCTGTTGCTGCTGCTGTTGTTGTTGTTGTTGTTGTCTAGCCGCATGGGCCGCGTTTCATTCGGTCTTCGCCTTGGCATCATCGTTGATATTGCTATTTATGTTGCCATTGGCTTGGCGATAATCGGTGCAGCTGTTTCGCCTGTTGTTGTGGCTGCTGCTGCTCTGATTATGATCGCTGCGACGCGGGTGATCCGCAGTCGTTGCATCGCTGCCGCCACTGATGGCATCCGAAATGGCGCTGGAGATGCACTGTTGGCTGTTCGATGCCTGCGGCACACACGCGCATGAATCACACACACGCACATCCGTTGGCCAGCCACGCTCCAGGACAGGCATGCGCCGTTTTGAGCAATTGCTGCAGACGGCCTGACCACAGCGCCGGCAATGATGCCGATGGCAATCGATTGCTCCTCCGTTTCCAGTTGGATTGCTGATGCGTTTGCTCTGCTTGCTACTACTGTTGTTGCTATCGTTGCTGTTGCTGCTCCTGCTGCCGCTGCTGCGTCTTTCATCCGTCGGCTGCAGCTGCTGGCTGGACAGCTCCTCGGCACGGCCAAAGACAGACTTGCAAATGAAACAGTTGGGCGACTCTGCATCTGGCACCCAATATGAGGGTCGTGCGCTATCCTTGATCATCTCTGCAAATGCAAATGCAAATGGGTTGCGGTTACTGTTGCTGTTGGTGTCAAATTGATCAAGTGAAGTGGCACTTACGCTTAGGATAGTCTATCAGCACGGAGGCATAGCTGCTGATTGTGTTGTAGATGGTCTCGCCACATTTGCGCGCCAGGATGTCGCCCTCATCGTTGGTCGGCCTGGAGCCTGTGCAGGCGATAGTCAGATTTGAATTGCAATAAGTAAATTCAGCTTGATCTTGAGCTTGCGCAGTGTGTGTAACAAACAAAAAACCTTTACAGACCAATAGACACAGCCAGATAGAGATAAAGATAAAGATACAGATAGATAGAGAGAGAGAGAGAGGAGGAGCAGTGCTAGTAAGCGAGAAGCGAATGGGTCAGTCAACAGCTTAACAACTTCGAGTTGACTTTGATTTCGATAAAATATACAAAAAAAAACTTGATGTTTGTGGAGGAATAGATGACTTCTTTGATTTCTCTGATCTCTTTGATCTCTTACCCGGCGTCACATCCGATTTGCGCCGCAGCTGCTGGTGGCAATCGTTGCAGATGCGAACCGGCTGCAACCAGCCACGTGCCGGCACCGGCACCTTCTGCTGACTGCACGCCTGACAGAAGCCCTCGCCACAGCCGCGGCAATGATGCTTGGAAAGACCCGTCTGCTCAAAGTTGCGCCTGCAAGCGTGACACATCTGTAGATAATAGATTAATTCAATGTTCGATTCTACGAGCACCAGTTACGTACAATGATCTCATGATTGGGTCGCCAGTAGTTGGGCGCCACCTTGTCGGCCACCAAGCCGCTGATGGCCTTCGTCCAGGGTGCCGATATATTGGTGATGCCCTCGCTAATGCTGCTGACGCTGTCGAGGACCATTTGGGCGGAGTGCGCATTGGCGCGCAGTGCAGCATTGCCGCCCTTCCACACATGCACGATTTGCACGCTGTAATAATTGAGATTGAATGATTGACTGATTGATTCGATTAGAGACTTACTGAACCACAGATGACTCGGGCGACTTGTTGCCATACCAATATTGGCGCGTTCGATAGATTTCGCCGCAATAGGGGCACTCGATGACATCGCCCTTCCACACGTATTTGGCCAGGCCGGACCAGGCGGTGTCCGTCTGGGATTGGGTGCGTACGCTGACGACAATCTCCTTGCCACTCTTATAGCAGGCCTTGCACAGATACAGCTTGTTCTCGTACTGATGCTGGTAGTTGCAGGGCTGCGTATTGAAATGCGGTTGACCATCGCTGACGTGGCCCATAGAGCGTTGGCAGCGACGACTGCATGACTCACAGTGGGCACCGCAGGTGAAATACTGCTCTGGGAACGGATTGATCGCCTCCTCAATGATCTCGCCAGCGAATTTCTGATTCAGCAATTTCATTGCCTTAAACACAACCGACGGCTGGCGTGGCGAACGCACCGATGTATTCTCAATCTCGAGACGCAGTGCATCGCTAATCTTCTTGAAATTCGTTGAGCTCTTCGCATCAGTCTGAATGCCCACATAACGCAGTGAGCTAAACGCGTTCGTCTTAAATTTCTGATTGGCAAAACTATTGCGCAGCTTATCCTCAGCACTCTCCTCCACGGCTGCAAAATACAAAATTCAAATAACCATCAGATTCAAATTGAAATGAATATAAATATATATATATATATATAATATACATGTCTTGGCTTGCAAATATTAAATATACAAATAAATGGTTGTTGCATCCATCTGTTGTCAAATGCCAACTATTGTTCCCAAAGGGGCTTCTACAAAATACGAATCCAATTGATGGATGATGGATGAAATGGGAGATTCTTGTGAGCGACTACTGTACCAGTCTTAAGATGACCGATGATTAATCTAGTACGTACAGCTCTCAAGGGGCTTCGTGTAGTGCGTCTCGTGGAATATGATCACAGCTGGTCCCAGGGTGCTGCCATTGCCCATGGCCTGCAGCGCTTGGGTAAAATGCATGTCGAACGCCTCAGAAGCGGTGCTCAGAAACTCATACATATCGCTGTGCAGACGCTCCGATCGAGTGCGATAGACGACAATGTCCGAAATGGCGAGTACCTGTCCGTAAAATAATTGAAGCGGATAACTCAATGAATCTACATTTATATATATTGCATTTACCTTTAAGAGCATACGCATGCGCTTATTGCTTTTGCATGTGATACCCAGCAGTCCCTCGGTGTCCAGACAGAGGGCACCCTGCTCCCGCTGCATGGCCGCATAGACGCCAATTGTGCAGGAGCTCTGCTCCGGGGATGTGCGAAAAACGGACTCGCCATCGAAAAATACTTGATTCATCGTGTGCGATTTGCCATCGCCCGTATTGCCAAATATTGAGATCACCTTCAGTTTGTCCGATTCCTGGCAATTCAATTTCTTGCAGAAGAGTTCGGGCGTGGCGATCTGCAGATTCTCATCCGCATCGATGAACAGAAATGCTCGCCTTGCCGCATCATTTACGTTCGAGTCCATCGAATCGTGCTCATTTGTGTTGATGAAAGGAATCGATTTGAATTCGGCTTCATTTATGATATCCGGTCGCAGTGCCTCGTCCTGTGGGAAGCAACAGAGAGGGAAAGAGATTAAATTTGATTTCACATATTTGATTAAATTGGATCGCACACCTCCGTTATGGACACTAGAAAGGCCATTGTCAAATGGAAATTGGGCGAGTCAGAAAATCAGCAAATGCAACGAAAGCAGCAACAATAAATTTACAGGTGCCGTTGGCCCTGCAGCAACAGCTGAGCAGCGCCGTTTTTTATGACTCAACGCTTGCTTCTGATGCTACTGCTGCTGCTTAAATATATAACGACGCAATTTGTAAAAAAACGACTGGCATTTCTTTTGTTATTACTCGCTGTATGCATGAATGCCAGTTCATGTGTGTGCGTGTGTGTGTGTGTATGTGTGTAAATGCATTAACAATATATTACACATTATAACAAAATATTGTTATTTGCCTGAACGTTTACAGACGGTTAACAGAGCGAATGCTGTTAAGACGGCTCTGTCGCTTTTAACATCTTTGTTTATGTGACGGATCTTTGCCTGCTGCCAGTTCGACAAATATATATTTGAACCTTTAGCGTATGATTGTAGTGGTTTCCGCCTAGCTTATTAAGCGCTTATCAGCTGAATTGCATTGTAGTGGCTGCTCGGAATGAGGAAATTTCTGGAAATGTTCAGGGAATAGGATATTTTTTTTTGAATAATAGTTTGGAGCACTTTTCGTTTGTATTGAATTACAATTATAATATTAATAAATGAGAATTAAACAGATGTCCTTCACTGTGGAAGCGATGTGCTCGCATTTTGGTGATCAATGTATTATCTTTGTAATTAATTTCACAATACAGGAACTGAGTGTGCGAGCGAGATAACAAATGCAACAATAGTGCCGAAGACTGTCAAATCAGCGTAGCCCTTATGCGTCAGTGTTATTATTGTTATTGTTGAACAACTGAGTTGCTACTTGTAAACACTTGTTTATGTATGTGCACATGTGTGTTTGTCGTGCCCCTTTTTTGCCCCTTTGCGTATGTAAAGTGCGACGCAGCTGATTTGGGGTTGGGGCTTCAACTATTCAATATTATGCGTCAAAAGCCTTGCTTTAAATTGTATATATATATATGTATATATATAAACATTTGTATGTATGTATGTGCGTAAAACAGCTGCCGCTGCCTACGTCCATTTGTTTGTATGTTTGTAGGAGTGTCTGTTGATATTTGCGTGCGAATGTGTTTGTTTTTATCAACGCGCGATTCATAAGCAATAATGATTGAACAATGCGCAATACTTTTGTAGCGAACGTCAATTAGAACTTATCACTTGCACTTATTGTTTCTGTCGTTGCCCTCTAGGCTCTTACCTGAAAATACGGCAGCGGTTGCATTATCGACGATTGCTTTTTATTCGTTGTGGCCAGATTTATCATAATTTCGATGCTGCTTTGTTAACGTTTTTCGTTGCAGTTGCAACCTGCAGCCAATTATGGTAACTATATATGGTAAATGTGACTGTAACAATGTTTCGTCACTGTGTGTGTGTGTGTGTTTATTTGGCTAAAAGTGCGGCTAGCTGCCAATAATGGTACACATAAGTAGCTGCTTATCTTATTTAAGTATCGTGGTGTGAGTGTAGTGCACTTATAATGCGTATTTTTACTTTGTTTAGCTTTATTAATTAAGCTATATAAGCGCACTAGTCAGAACACGGCAACATTCTGCGAAATCGCGCAAGCATTGTCAAACAAAAAAAAGTAATATTTTGTAATAGAGATGTAACTTTACGAATATCGATATATGGTTGCAATTATCTTGCGCTATCGCGTACAGCGTTGCACGCCTATCGATACTAAGTACAACAGCTGTGATGCAAAGACATAGCAAACATTAAATTTATTATTGAGATGACAGAAAATGTTACTAGATGGGAAACAATTTCCAAATATTTCACAATTAATAGTTAATGCACATGTCAGACACGAATAGTGACTAGTTTCGTGCGTGTGAAAAATTCCAATACAGACTGCAATTTATATATCGATAGAGCGACTGTAATGTATTGGTGCATAGCAAAAAATAACCAATGTATCGATACGCTCTGATATCAACATCCCCAATGTGTGTGTGCGCCGCAAAACAAAACGCGTATTGTACGGGCACGGTGCGGGCACACATAGCACACATAGCTGGAGCGATCCGAGTATTTCCTAATTGGCTGTGCTCCCAAACGACAAATCAGTGAAATACTTAACGTAATAAAATACAAACAAATCGTATTCGAAATGTCCTGATTGTGTTGCCCTTTCTTTTTGTTCGAGTGCGTATCGTGTGTCTCTGTGTGTGTCGTCGTCTCGTGTATGGTGCTAAAATTTACACTTACCCACCTACACATATACACACACACAAACACACTCGCGCATACACAGACGTATACATTGTAAGTGTAGAAAATTTCTGCTGCTTTCTTTTGTTGCCTTATTCGTTTGCATTGCTCCGAGTGTGTCTGTCTTGAGTGTATTTGTGTGTGCTTGCCTGAGTGTGTGTGAGTGTCGCATATTGTCCGTGTATCTGAAAGGGGTGGCCATACCCCAAGAGGGTGGAGTCCAATTTCGAGTACGTACATAAATATTTTTTTGTGTTGCTTTTTGAACATTAAGTCGATCACGCACACAAATACATGAATAGCAGTAAATTGAAACGGTAACGGTATTTGAATGTGCGTTAAATAGCCGCAATTGTTCAGCAATTAGGAAGACGTACATTGAGTCCAATAAATAACATGCTTTCATAATAAAACCATCACGCATCAGAAAAAGTTACTTAAATGTTAGTGGTGGGCTGGCCAGGCCTGGGCTGGGCTGGTATGGGGTGGGTTGCGCCAAAACGGAAACGAGAAATTTGTATTCCTTTTTTTTTGTGCCTTGGTTCCATTTGATTTTTATTGTGCCATTGCTCCTTGTTTGTGTATACACACACACATACACACAATGACGAGACGGCGGCGCGACGTCTGCACTGCTGCTGCGCTGTTTGCTTGCAATTTAAGTTGCATGCTTTTGCCGGCACACACACACAAACACACACACATGCATACACATATATGTATACTTACATATATTTATTCATTTATGACAGTCATGCATATTGCACTTTGTTTGTCACGAATTGCTTGTAAATTTAGTAGCTCATTAACGCCACCCACACATACAGAGAGCCTCAATGTCTCATGGCTCTCACACGCATGCACAGTCGGTGAGAGCCGTCAGTTCACACACATACGCACACATTTACATCATTGCGCTCTCACTAACTCATTCCTTCTTACTCGCTCTCATTGCTGCTTACGTCTATTTTGCATTACAGCGCGACGCATCACCGGCACAACAAACAACAACAGCAGACCAAAACTCATACCACATTATCTCATTGTGAGTTAGGCGCAGCGTGCGCGCTGCTGCTGCTGCCAAAACAACAACAAGCGAAACAGTAACAGCAAGAACAAGGCTCACATATGCACACACGCACACAAACACAGACACACACACACACGTGCATACATTCGAATATAAATACAAATTTCTGCACAGCTGCTGCTTACGCACAAAGCGCATAAGAAACATACAAACTACATACAAACATACGCATTGCATTTGCATTTTTCACCATACAACAAGCTAGCCAAATAATACCAAATCACACATAAAACAAAAAGCAAAAAACAAAAATCAAAACAAAACAAAAAATACCAATCAATGGCAGATCTAATGCGTTTGGGTAATGTGGACGTTGTCATACAGAAAGATAAACTTGGCTCGCCAACGGGCGGCTCTGATGACGGCAACCTAGCAGCATTGGGCGGCATAACGGGTCTCGGCGCCATGATGGCTGCTGGTGGCATTGACTTGGCCGATCTGGCACAGGAACTGGATCAGGATGAATTCGATGGGCCGCATATGCTAAATGGTGAGTATTACTAACTCTAACTCCTCGGTCAACCAATTTTTATTTCGAAAGTTGCTCCTTTCCCTTGCATATGGAACCGGTTCGGTTCACATTCGAGCCGTGTACTGTTCCCTTATTTAAAAACAAAAAAAACACCTATAATTTTGCAGCACCAACACACATATATATATGTTTTTATATATATGTCTACTGGCATACATTAGGTGACTCATCAGCTGTGAGCGCAGCCTTGCGACTGGCTTCTAGGCATTACCACTCTGGCGCTGATTGGCATTTTCTCAAGGTGCAATGCACTGTCACTGCTACTGCTGCTGTTACTGCTACGGCTACACTGTGTCATGAACGCGAGTCTCCATGCGTCATGCAAACAGCTCGGCAATTATTGCGTCTGCGTAGCCGTCTGTGAGTCACGAGCCTGCGCTCTCTCACTTACTCTCTCTCTCTCTGTTTTTCTCCCCATTTCGCTAAAAGGACGTGCGTGTGTGCGTGCTTATCGCATTACATTTGTGTTTGATAAACAATAAGCGACGACGCTTTTATCTGTGGACTATTGATCGCTGTAAGCATTTCTTATTCTTTATTTGTTATCGGTTATCAATTGCCTGCTGATGGTACACAAGCGCACAAATGCATGCGCTAACATAAAATATATATATGTCTATATTGTATAGATTATATTTGTAATAATATATATATATATATATATATGTGTATATTGTATAGATTATATTTGTTATTTTATTAATGTTTAATGGCGCTGCTTGTGGGCAACGTCGTCTGATAAGAAGCTGCGCAGCCTTCGGCTACTTTAGTATAATTCTTGCTGCTGGCGCGTTTCTATTTCAATATCAAACTCGCAGCGAGCAATTTATTTTATTGTTTTACCGTTGTTGTTGCTGTTGCTGTCATATAGCAAGTACAAACAGGAGGAAGTACATGTCTCGAATCATATTCAAATGACGACCAACGTTTGTAAGTCGTTATCTATTTGTGTCTGCTTATTGTTATGATAATTTCCAAATATATTTTTGCTTCGATATCCCATATGCAAAACGCAGGGCAGTCCACTGAATATGTCATTAAGTCTACATTCATAACAGATGCCTATCTCCAATCGATTAATCGTGAAGCTATTTGCATTAAAAATTAAAATTAAGCTTCTGACTCAAATTTGCCCTTTCGTATTAATAGTTTACTGATTACTTAAACGATTGTCATGCATTATTATCGATTTGCAGTGTATTTCGAAAACTTAGAACAAATTACAACCAACTGGGTATTTTTCCGTGTGTAAGCTAAACTTTTTGCCGCCAAGCTTATTTTGCTCCAAAAAAGTTTTCTTACTATTTTTTTTTTGATTTATTTTTTTTTATTATTTATTTTTTTTTATTATTTTGTATTTGGGTTGTGGCCCGAGTGTTGTGCAATGCTGTTAATTTGGCACATTCTCCAACATTATTTGTTTGCAGGTGAGCGCCCAGCGATAATTGCACCACCGGAGAGCGAATGGTATCATGGTCGACTGGATCGCTACTCGGCGGAGGCTCGGCTTCGTGGCAGCGGCAAATTGGGCAGTTATCTGGGTGGGTACTTCCTACTTGCCACAAATGCATCTCATCTTTTTATTCTTCGTCTGTTCAATATTGGTATTCTTCTTGTGTGTCTTCTTCTGCAGTGCGCGAAAGTGATCGAAAACCGGGATCCTACGTGCTCAGCTATTATGGACGCACTGGCATTAATCATTTTCGGTAAGTTGTCAGCAAGTTCAGCACTAGAAGAAGAACCTACTGAAAGGTGTATTGCTGAACAAATTCGAATACTCTTGTTGCCTTAGAAAATCAGCATATTTCAAATATAAATTTATAATTTTTGTAAAAGGATGTTTGCTCTCTAATGAGATTATATGAATAGCTTGATTTAAATTAAACGATTCTCAATAAATAATTCATATTGTGTTCTTTAGCATTACGGCCGTCTGTGGGGACTTTTACATTGGCGGACGTCAGTTCATTTCCCTCAGCGATCTCGTTGGCTACTACACCTCGTGCAGCGATCTGTTAAAGCGTGAGCGTCTCGTTATTCCCGTCGCCCCGCCGGAGCCGGTCAATGATAAGAAGCGCGTTGTGGCCATTTTGCCGTATACAAAAATGCCGGAAACGGATGAGCTGAGCTTCCAGAAGGGTGACATCTTCTTTGTGCACAATGACATGGGTGATGGTTGGCTGTGGGTGACAGCTCATCGTACGGGCGAACAGGGCATGATATTTCGTGAATTGGTCGATGATCTGGATGTGTCTATTGATCCCAATACAGTGTTCCCCTGGTTTCATCCCAATTGCACCAAAAACGAGGCTGTTGACATGCTGGTCAAGGGTGAGTACCGCAAATAAAATGTTATCATCATAATGAATATTATATGTTCGCCTTCTGATGTATGCAGCTGGACCTGGCAGCTTTCTCGTGCGACCCAGCGACAATTCTCCGGGAGATTATTCGCTGTTCTTTCACATCAACAATCAGATCCAGCGATTTCGCATTGAGAAGAAGGGGGTTCGTTATTTGATGGGCGGTCGGACATTTGAATGCTTGGATGCAGTTATCAATCGGTATCGAAAGGAGCAAATTGTCGAGGGGCATTCACTCAACCATCCGGTGGTGAATGGCACCCAGCCGGAATTCAATCAGCAGTACGTTGTGGAGAAGGCGGCCGAGAAGATTTATGCAACTTTGCGCGAGTGTCGCGATCAGATTGGCCTCAAGAAAATCAAGGGCATCAAGCATCATGGCCATCTCAACAAGAAGTCGGACAAAACGACCAAATGGAAGCAGCTATATTTTGCGCTAATCAATGACGGCACCGAGACCCAATTATGCTTCTACGACAATCCCAAAAAGACTAAGCCCAAAGGCCTTATAGATCTGTCTTGCGCGTATCTGTATCAGTGCCACGATTCGCTCTGGGAGCGACCCTATTGCTTTCAGATCGTTGAGCGTGCGCTGCCCTGCCTGGCCACCGTCACATATTTATGCGCGCCCAGCCAGGAGAGCTACGTTGAGTGGATTAATGCGCTAAAGGCCCAATGCGACTCACAGCTGAGTCGCGCCCAAAAGAAGGTGTCGCGTCTGCGTGAGCTGCGCTGCCTCAATTTGCATGTGCTGGAGGCGCATCGATTGCCATTTAAACTGGTGCCACATCCCTATTGCAGTATTTCGCTAAACCAGGTCAAGGTTGGCAAGACGCGCGTCAAGATTGCACCCGAGCCCGTCTGGGAGGAGGAGTTTGTGCTCGAGTGAGTTTTCAATTTCCATCACAAAAGAGAAAGCAAACAAATATATTTCTGTCCCTTTCAATTTCATTTCAAGTCTGCCTTTGTTTTGAATCTTTTGTTGATTATAAAGGTGACCTGGTAATCTTAGAATTTACCATAATCCTGTCATACTTAAACACATCCTTATCCTTAGCATTCTGTTGCACTTCCAGTCGCTATATCCTGCTTATTTTTTATTCTGCTTCATACTATTATTGAGTACAGCAATTTCATTACATTGTTTTGCCTTGCAGCGATGTGCCTCCGGATGTGGTGTCGTTGACCATAACGGTTGTGTCGCGTGGAAAGCGTGGCAAGGACTCGGAAGTGGCCGAACTGACCATCGATTTGGCGAGCCTGAAAAATGGACAGGAGACGGAGGACTGGTACAAGCTAACAGGCATGACACCGATGGGCGAATGGGGATCCCTGCGACTGCGCATGCGCTATCTGGACGATCTGATAATGCCATGCGAAGAGTACAGCCCGCTGCAGCAGCTGCTGCTCG
Source organism: Drosophila kokeensis (assembly GCA_035042145.1). Taxonomy (NCBI): domain Eukaryota; kingdom Metazoa; phylum Arthropoda; class Insecta; order Diptera; family Drosophilidae; genus Drosophila; species Drosophila kokeensis. The sequence goes on along the minus strand of JAWNLT010000419.1, from coordinate 1,038,376 downwards.
AGCCGGAACTGTATGCGGTCAAGGCGCTTGCGGAGCTCTGCCATAATGATCGGGTGCCGCTGGCGACGGCGCTGTTGCGCGTATTTCGCCATGAGAAACGTGAAACGGAATTGATACGCATCCTATGCCAGGCGGAGGTGGCGCGCGAGAACGAAACAACGACGCTATTTCGCGGCGCCTCGCTGGCAACGACGCTTATGGATTTGTATATGCGAACCGAGTGCAGCGGCTTCCTGCAGTCGGCTGTCAGTGAGACGGTGCAGCGCATATTGGAGAGCAAACAATCGGCGGAGCTGAATCCAACCAAAATGGATGTCAACGATGATGCGTGCACAAATGCTGAATTCCTGCTGCAGATACTCGATCTGGTCACCCAATCCATATTCACATCACCGGATGCCTGTCCGCGCAATGTGCGCTACATTTGCAACTGTCTGCAGAAGGCTGTCGTTGCCAAATGGCAAACGGAGCGTTTGGTGCGCACGCGTGTTGTCTCCGGTTTTATATTCCTGCGTCTGCTCTGCCCGGCACTGCTCAATCCGCGCCAATTTGGGCTAGTCAGCGAGACACCGCCAACGGCGGCCACACGCTCCCTCATCATGGTGGCCAAGTGCCTCCAGAATCTGGCGAATCTCATCGAATTCGGCGGCAAGGTGAGCGCACAACGAGCACACAATTTATTATTACTGAAAAATGCATATTTATCCGATTGGTATTGTTATCGCTGTGCAGGAACAATATATGGAGGTAGTCAATCCGTTTATACTTAAGAATAAGGAACGCATGATTGTCTTTTTGGATCAGCTTTCGCTGGTCACCGATCCCAATCCGCCGCTGGGCATGTTTGTTGAGCAGAATCCCAATCACAACGCACAGGACACGGGTAAGAATGATAAGGCAAGGACTTATCGATATATATCGATAATTTATTTGCTTTGTACTCAAATACAGGTCGCGAATTGGCCACCTTGCATCACATCTGCGTATCCTATTTGCCAGAGTTGCAGGAACTATCGAATATAATCTCGATTAAGAAGCTCGTCACCGTCACCGATATGCTGACCAAGCACAAATTGAAATATCGCGAAATGATCAGCTAAGAAGAAGATGCGATAACAGCAACAAAAGTCAAGTCTATAATAGTATATACATTTTTATATAGATATTTACATATATATATATAGTATATACACAGTTGAAAGCCCAAAAAGAAAAAAATACCAAGAACATAAACAGAAAAACCGAAAATCAACAAATTACATAGTGCATATTGTGAGAATAGTTTTAGTAGTTTAGTCAAGCTTTTCTCGCGGCATTCTTTGGGTTGTTTTTTGTTTGTTTATTACTACTCCTTATGTTCTCTTCCACAACTTGAATATTATTATTACTATATTATATGTGAAGCGAGCGATGTGGCAAGCATTTTTACATATATACCTTTATATATATATATATATATATTTAGTATATATGGTATGTCTTTTTTTTTATTTTTATACAAAACATATACATATTTATGAAAGCAGCTAAAACAAATTATTTTAGTATAAGCCAGGTCGAAATGTGTTCAGCAAAGAGTTAAATGAATGAAAGCAAAACGAACAACATCAAAGTATTTATACATTTTTTTCAAAATGTGTCTTTGAAATAGTATAAAACAAAAAGACAAAGAGAAAATAAAACACGCGTGGCCATTAATTCAAAACAAAAGCAAAAGTAAACTTAATGAAATCAATCTTTACAAAAAAAAAAGAAGAAAAAAAATCCCCCAAATAATAATGCAATATTATGAAAATACTTTTCGTCTTAACCATTAATTTTAGCTTATACGAATATATAAATGCATATAGTGACATATTAAACGAGTCTATTTTAAAGCACGCATACATACATACACTCACAAACAAGTAAATTATACTATATTATTCAACTATTATCAATCTCTATTATGTATGCTATTATTATGTATATTATATGCGGTATTTTATCGATAAGCAAACGCATTTTCAATACTTTATCTTTTTATACATATTTAATTACGTTACTTTGAATTTATATTTGTTTTTACCTTGTATGCAGGCACAATTGACTTGTTTATTACCTTCTTCTTTATTTTGGCCTAACATCTCGTCTCTATATGCAACCTCTCACTATCTATATCTTTCTATAATAACAACTACAATTCGTATGTATGTGAACATTGAAGAATGAGAAAACAAAAAATAGTTGAACATTGGAGAAGCGTTTAAGGTCATATTGTAATTTGTAACGGATCAAAATTAAAATGAAAATAAGAAAATAGTTATCTATTTATACATGTATAGTATATATATGTATATGTGTATATATATATATATATATCTATATATACAGCATCTGCATCCTAGTCAAAAGAAAAGCAAACAAAACAAAAATAAAGAAAACTTACGAAAAATAATAAAATCGAAATCAAAAACACATCCTGTCGTGTTATTGGGTTGGTCTGACTTCCAGACGTAAACAATTTATCCAAAATAACGTTAGACTTATGATATTCTTAACTCACTTTTCAAATTCGATACATATCAGCGGGCATAACCTATCGATATCGAGAGCAAAAGAGCTAACCAACACTGCGTGAAGTGGCTGTAAGTGTTGGATCTAACTTTTTTTCTTATATGCCAACATCGAATGTGCTTCAATGGTGCATTCTCTAATAATGAAAATTAGTAATACACACAAAGTGCACATTTTCATATTTCACATTCAGTCATACAACAACGGGCTGTTCATGCATCTGATGCACACCAGCTGCTCCTAAAGACCAGTGTTTACACACTTGCGTTTGTAATCGAAACTGTTGCAGAACTTCTGAGCAGTGATATTTGCTTTCCATTTACGTGATAACAGACGGAAGACAGAACAGACAGACAGAAGTAAAAAGTCGCTATTGAAGAATAATCATGGCCTTAATACCGCCGGTAACACGCCTAACATCCTCCATAGTACGCATACTCGGCTGCAATCCTGGCCCGATGACGCTCCAGGGCACAAACACCTACCTCCTTGGAAACGGTAAAAAGTGAGTGCGCTATCCAAAGTTCAAACTATGAAATAACCTTTAATCCAATAAAAAAAAAATATAGACGCATACTTATAGACACGGGCGATGAGGATGTGCCACAATATATCGAACATCTGAATGGTGTGCTGCGGCAAGAGCAGGCCTCCATTGCCACCATTATACTGACGCACTGGCATCACGATCACGTTGGCGGCGTCAAGGACATTGTTGGTTCCACGCTGGCGGATAAGGGTTTGTAATCTCACTAAAAAAGTTGGACGATCTAAAATTGTGTTGTGTCTCTATCTATTTGTGTGCTCGTTGCTTCGTCATTACCATTAAAGTGCTCCTCAATGCAGATTGCCAGGTCTACAAATTTAAACGTAGCGACGATAACGATCTTTGTCCAGAGATACCAGCGCATATACCCGTCCGACCTTTGCTCGATAGCCAGGAGTTTGCGGTCGATGGCGCCAAGGTGCGCATTGTCCATACGCCCGGACATACCACGGATCATGTCGTACTTGCCACAGACGATGGCACGCTCTTTAGCGGTGATTGCATACTTGGTGAGTACCCAGTACTGAGTACAGAATACCACTACTAAAGTCTAAATATATATTCTTCTCGTAACACCTTGCAGGTGAGGGCACTGCTGTATTTGAGGACCTATTTGAGTATATGCGCAGCTTGGATAAAATACTGAAACTACGACCGGAACGCATTTATCCCGGCCACGGCAATGTGATCGAAGAGCCTAGTGGCGCAATCGAATACTATATACAGCATCGTAATCAGCGTGAACAGCAGATAATGCAGTTCTTTGTGGAACGACCCGGCCAGCGCTATCAGGCCATCGATGTCGTCAGGGTGGTGTATAAGGAGACACCCGAACATCTGTGGCCAGCAGCTGCCTACAATGTCGGGCATCATCTGAGCAAGTTGCTCAAGGAGCACAAGCTGCACCTCACCGAGCAGGACTCCGAGAAGTACTATGTGTACCAGGCTAGTAGTGCGCTTTGAAAATCGTTTAATGATTATATGTTATCATCTGTTATTATATGTTTTTAATTGATGGAAAATAAATGTAAAATGTATATACTTGCTCATGTTATATAGACGTTTAGTCTTGTAAGTGAACAGAAAGCGATTTATTATCGGAATTTGACATATTTAAATATTAAAATCACTAAAAGTAAAGAGTAAAAAACAATCTGAGGAGTTAATTAGTCTCAGATAAAAAATACAAGGAAAATGCCATTCATAGGGAATGAATAAAAGTTCTAAAAGTTCCAAATCCTTGATGGCTGGGAAGCTACAAGGTTAATGGATGACAGATCGCTCAGGCTGGAGAGCGAACTGTAGTCGTAGTCATCGTCGTCTTCCTCCTCGCAATTCAGGCCAATCGCTGCCCGTCAGCTATTGGGGCGGTGGTGGTGATGGTGGTTGATTGTTATCCCCATTGGGTTGGTCTTGCCGCGCACGCTTCGCTTTGATGTCGCAGCCGGTGTCTTCACTGATGGCTTCCCGCTTGAGGCGCGGACGCTGCTCCCGCTGTGGACTCCAATTGAGCTCGTGATGCACCTCAGCCTGCACGGTCATCCGTATGGGATTAGTTGGAGGACCATCGCAGTCTCGCTCCAGATTTGATAGCCAATTCGATGTTGTTGTGATACATAGTTTACTTTGTCTGAACTTTCTCTGTGATAAATAAGTTTTTAGTACGTCATATCCCTTACACAGTTTAAAGTTTACTTGCTTTCCCTAACCTTCTTTTTCAGCTAGCCAAATAATCAGTTTGTCAGAAGTCCAAATTCATGCTTACCTGTAGCCAAATCTCAAATCTCAATGAAGTCAATTCAAATGTCAAAAGCAAAGAGATACCGTGCCAAATAGTAAGAGTACTGCTTTGTTCGGGCTTGCCAGTTTTATTAACTTTTCAGCGGTTTTTTAATATTAGCAGCCGTTGACAAATGGTTGCATTTATCGATAGTCAATTATCGACTGCCGCCGCTTTTCCGAAATGTTTTGCGTTACTCCTTTCAACATCAGCTTTAATTCAAAATATAATTTTCGAAAGTTTTCATTATGCACTAGATTATATATATTAATTTTTTTACATTAGGATTTACATAACTGATTACGAGCTACTTTGTTCGTCTATTAGCGCTTGTCTTGCACGCCTTCTTCAGCTGTTTGGCTTTCTCCAGTGAGGTTGCATCCGCATTCTCCATAATCTTCTCGGCCACTTTCTTACCCTTCTTGCGCGCCTTCGCCTCCATCACCTCTTTGATAGGGCGCACATTTATCTCTTGCACCTTGCGCTGATTCTCCTCCTGCAGCTCCTTGGGCACGGGCCGTGGCTTGGTCATGGCCACACAGACAAATTCGGATCCTTGAGCCCGCCGGGAGTCCAGGCGCTGAGATCTTCCTCGTTCAAGCTAGTTTCGTTGATGTCTTCCGGGACAAATGTGGAACGCTGGTTGCCGAGCACATCGACACTTTTTTCCTTAAAAGCTTTGGGTAGATTGTTAAGATCATAATTTTCCTCGTCGTCATCCTCGTCGTTGCCAATATTTTGGAGATTATCCTTTTGGTACCACAGTTGCTCGCGCTGCTGACGCATGGTGTCCTCGTCCCGAAAATCACCCTCACGCGGATCGACGACACGATAGCAACCCTTGATGCCAGCTGGACGGCTAGCACGACGAGAGACCGTGTGCTTCTTGGCAACGACGTAGATATTCGCTTTCTCATTCTCCTGCGCCTTCTTGCACACCTTCTTCAAATGCTTGGCCGTCTCCTGTGGGGTTGCATCCGCATTCTCCTTAATCTTCTCGGCCATTTTCTTAGCCTTCTTGCACTTCTTCCGGGCCTTCGTCTCCATCACCTTTTGGGTAGGGCGCACATTTATCTCTTGCACCTTGCGCTGATTCTCCTCCTGCAGCTCCCTGGGCACGGGCCGTGGCTTGGTCATGTGCTCCAACTCGTCCTGTGAATGCCTCACAGACCAATTCGGATCCTTGAGCCCGACGGGAGTCCAGGCGCTGAGATCTTCCTCGTTCAAGCTAGTTTCGTTGATGTCTTCCGGGACAAATGTGGAACGCTGGTTGCCGAGCACATCGACACTTTTTTCCTTAAAAGCTTTGGGTAGATTGTCAAGATCATAATTTTCCTCGTCGTCATCCTCGTCGTTGCCAATATTTTGGAGATTATCCTTTTCGTACCACAGTTGCTCGCGCTGCTGACGCATGGTGTCCTTGTCCCGAAAATCACCCTCACGCGGATCGACGACACGATAGCAACCGTTGATGCCATCTGGACGGCTAGCACGACGAGAGACCGTGTGCTTCTTGGCAACGACGTAGATATTCGCTTTCTCATTCTCCTGCGCCTTCTTGCACATCTTCTTCAACTGCTTGGCAGTCTCCTGTGAGGTTGCATCCGCATTCTCCATAATCTTCTCGTCCACTTTCTTACCCTTCTTGCGGGCCTTCGTCTCCATCACCTTTTGGATAGGGCGCACATTTATCTCTTGCACCTTGCGCTGATTCTCCTCCTGCAGCTCCGTGGGCACGGGCCGTGGCTTGGTCATGTGCTCCAACTCGTCCTGTGAATGCCTCACAGACCAATTCGGATCCTTGAGCCCGACGGGAGTCCAGGCGCTGAGATCTTCCTCGTTCAAGCTAGTTTCGTTGATGTCTTCCGGGACAAATGTGGAACGCTGGTTGCCGAGCACATCGACACTTTTTTCCTTAAAAGCTTTGGGTAGATTGTCAAGATCATAATTTTCCTCGTCGTCATCCTCGTCGTTGCCAATATTTTGGAGATTATCCTTTTCGTACCACAGTTGCTCGCGCTGCTGACGCATGGTGTCCTTGTCCCGAAAATCACCCTCACGCGGATCGACGACACGATAGCAACCGTTGATGCCATCTGGACGGCTAGCACGACGAGAGACCTTGTGCTTCTTGGCAACGACGTAGATATTCGCTTTCTCATTCTCCTGCGCCTTCTTGCACATCTTCTTCAACTGCTTGGCAGTCTCCTGTGAGGTTGCATCCGCATTCTCCATAATCTTCTCGTCCACTTTCTTACCCTTCTTGCGGGCCTTCGTCTCCATCACCTTTTGGATAGGGCGCACATTTATCTCTTGCACCTTGCGCTGATTCTCCTCCTGCAGCTCCCTGGGCACGGGCCGTGGCTTGGTCATGTGCTCCAACTCGTCCTGTGAATGCCTCACAGACCAATTCGGATCCTTGAGCCCGACGGGAGTCCAGGCGCTGAGATCTTCCTCGTTCAAGCTAGTTTCGTTGATGTCTTCCGGGACAAATGTGGAACGCTGGTTGCCGAGCACATCGACACTTTTTTCCTTAAAAGCTTTGGGTAGATTGTCAAGATCATAATTTTCCTCGTCGTCATCCTCGTCGTTGCCAATATTTTGGAGATTATCCTTTTCGTACCACAGTTGCTCGCGCTGCTGACGCATGGTGTCCTTGTCCCGAAAATCACCCTCACGCGGATCGACGACACGATAGCAACCGTTGATGCCATCTGGACGGCTAGCACGACGAGAGACCTTGTGCTTCTTGGCAACGACGTAGATATTCGCTTTCTCATTCTCCTGCGCCTTCTTGCACATCTTCTTCAACTGCTTGGCAGTCTCCTGTGAGGTTGCATCCGCATTCTCCATAATCTTCTCGTCCACTTTCTTACCCTTCTTGCGGGCCTTCGTCTCCATCACCTTTTGGATAGGGCGCACATTTATCTCTTGCACCTTGCGCTGATTCTCCTCCTGCAGCTCCTTGGGCACGGGCCGTGGCTTGGTCATGTGCTCCAACTCGTCCTGTGAATGCCTCACAGACCAATTCGGATCCTTGAGCCCGACGGGAGTCCAGGCGCTGAGATCTTCCTCGTTCAAGCTAGTTTCGTTGATGTCTTCCGGGACAAATGTGGAACGCTGGTTGCCGAGCACATCGACACTTTTTTCCTTAAAAGCTTTGGGTAGATTGTCAAGATCATAATTTTCCTCGTCGTCATCCTCGTCGTTGCCAATATTTTGGAGATTATCCTTTTCGTACCACAGTTGCTCGCGCTGCTGACGCATGGTGTCCTTGTCCCGAAAATCACCCTCACGCGGATCGACGACACGATAGCAACCGTTGATGCCATCTGGACGGCTAGCACGACGAGAGACCGTGTGCTTCTTGGCAACGACGTAGATATTCGCTTTCTCATTCTCCTGCGCCTTCTTGCACATCTTCTTCAACTGCTTGGCAGTCTCCTGTGAGGTTGCATCCGCATTCTCCATAATCTTCTCGTCCACTTTCTTACCCTTCTTGCGGGCCTTCGTCTCCATCACCTTTTGGATAGGGCGCACATTTATCTCTTGCACCTTGCGCTGATTCTCCTCCTGCAGCTCCTTGGGCACGGGCCGTGGCTTGGTCATGTGCTCCAACTCGTCCTGTGATTGCCTCACAGACCAATTCGGATCCTTGAGCCCGACGGGAGTCCAGGCGCTGAGATCTTCCTCGTTCAAGCTAGTTTCGTTGATGTCTTCCGGGACAAATGTGGAACGCTGGTTGCCGAGCACATCGACACTTTTTTCCTTAAAAGCTTTGGGTAGATTGTCAAGATCATAATTTTCCTCGTCGTCATCCTCGTCGTTGCCAATATTTTGGAGATTATCCTTTTCGTACCACAGTTGCTCGCGCTGCTGACGCATGGTGTCCTTGTCCCGAAAATCACCCTCACACGGATCGACGACACGATAGCAACCGTTGATGCCAGCTGGACGGCTAGCACGACGAGAGACCGTGTGCTTCTTGGCAACGACGTAGATATTCGCTTTCTCATTCTCCTGCGCCTTCTTGCACATCTTCTTCAACTGCTTGGCAGTCTCCTGTGAGGTTGCATCCGCATTCTCCATAATCTTCTCGTCCACTTTCTTACCCTTCTTGCGGGCCTTCGTCTCCATCACCTTTTGGATAGGGCGCACATTTATCTCTTGCACCTTGCGCTGATTCTCCTCCTGCAGCTCCGTGGGCACGGGCCGTGGCTTGGTCATGTGCTCCAACTCGTCCTGTGAATGCCTCACAGACCAATTCGGATCCTTGAGCCCGACGGGAGTCCAGGCGCTGAGATCTTCCTCGTTCAAGCTAGTTTCGTTGATGTCTTCCGGGACAAATGTGGAACGCTGGTTGCCGAGCACATCGACACTTTTTTCCTTAAAAGCTTTGGGTAGATTGTCAAGATCATAATTTTCCTCGTCGTCATCCTCGTCGTTGCCAATATTTTGGAGATTATCCTTTTCGTACCACAGTTGCTCGCGCTGCTGACGCATGGTGTCCTTGTCCCGAAAATCACCCTCACGCGGATCGACGACACGATAGCAACCGTTGATGCCATCTGGACGGCTAGCACGACGAGAGACCTTGTGCTTCTTGGCAACGACGTAGATATTCGCTTTCTCATTCTCCTGCGCCTTCTTGCACGCCTTCTTCAGCTGTTTGGCTTTCTCCTGTGAGGTTACATCCACATTCTCCATAATCTTCTCGGCCACTTTCTTACCCTTCTTGCGCGCCTTCGTCTCCATCACCTTTTGGATAGGGCGCACATTTATCTCTTGCACCTTGCGCTGATTCTCCTCCTGCAGCTCCTTGGGCACGGGCCGTGGCTTGGTCATGTGCTCCAACTCGTCCTGTGCAAACCACACAGGCAGATTCTCATCATTGAACGCATAGCGATTCCAGGCGGCATCGATGAGATCTCGACGCGTCTCCTTGCCACGCACCAGCGGCGCACCCAGAGCCAACTCTTCCTCGTTCAAGCGCACCTTCTTCGCTTTGGGTTCTGTGTGTGTGCGGAAAAAATTGAATTTAATATTTTAACATAAATAATATGAATATGAGCATGAATTAGTTTTTCTTTTCTGAATTTACTGTTTTCTTTTAGGTAGAAGAACTATGGTTCTTGAATTTCTTTGCCTAATTTAATGAAGAAGGAACTACAAATACTCCCCCAGTATTTAGACATATTTCTAGTGTGTGCTCTTCGCACACACTGTTTCTATTGCTGAACCCTAAACTAGCTTCTTAGTCGCCATCTCACTCTAACGTGCGCACAACTTATATGCTTACCTTTGGCCACATCTCCAGCAACTTTATCCTCATCGACTTCTAGCTCAGAGTCCGAATCGGAGTCCGAGCTGCTATCCTCCTTTTGGCCATCGTGCCGAGCACGGCGCTTGGCCTTCTTGCCCAGGAGCAAGGTGCTAGTTTCGTTGCTGTCTTCCGGGACCAATGTGGAACGCTTGTTGCCGAGCACATCGACACTTTTTTTCTTAAAAGCTTTGGCTAGATTGTCAGTCACCTCTTTGATAGGGCGCACATTTATCTCTTGCACCTTGCGCTGATTCTCCTTCTGCAGCTCCTTGGGCACGGGCCGTGGCTTGGTCACGTGCTGTGCAAACTTCTGAGGCAGATTCTCATCATTGAACTTATCGCGTTTCCAGGCGCCATCGAATATAACCGGCAACTCGAACTGCTCGGTCACCTCGATGAAGCCAGCATCCTCCATATACTCAATTTGTTCTTGGGCCGAGGGCTGAGGTTGCTCGGCTTCAACTTCCTCCTTCTCAATCATCCCTTCCTTGGCGGTATTGAAAAGCTGTTTCTTGATATGTTCCCACCACTGTATCATATATTTTATAAGCTTGCCCCCGAACATCTTTAGATTCGTGCCCCACTTAATTATCTTCGGGTTCATCCTTTTATGACTCACAATGCGCTCGTCATGCATGCTGATCGATTGAAGCGACGAAAGCGCATGCTTTGACTTCATACACGTCGATGAGCGCAAACGAACGCCTGTCTCCTTGGTCTGATAGAATTTTCCAGCTTTAGATATTTTTACCATTTTGTTGTTCGTTTTCCAGTCCACTGTCAAGCACAATGAAGTTAATTCAAATGTCATAAGCATACCTTGCCAGATAGTTAGAGACTGCTTTGTTCGGGCTTGCCAGTTTTGTTAACTTTTCAAAATTTGCAGCCGTTGACAAATTGTTGCATTTATCGATAGTCAATTATCGACTGCCGCCGCCTTTCCGAAATGCTTTAAGCGACGCGAGTCTGTCTACTGCGACTGCTACACGATGGCGCTAACGATGTCAGAAACGAACGTCTGGTGAAAAATTCAAACATAAGTTATATTGAGATTTATAAATTATCTAGAAAATTTTGCTAGATATTTAAATAAGTGTTTTTAATCTCTTAAATTGGGAACATTTAGGGCCACCGCTTAGGCTAGTCCGAGGTCACTTCAGGGCATGCGCCACATGTAATGGGAAATGCGTCTCCCAAGGTGTGGAATCGACTTACTCGATGCGGCGTTACTCCTTTCAACATCAGCTTTAATTCAAAATATAATTTTCGAAAGTTTTCATTATGCACTAGATTATATATATTAATTTTTTTACATTAGGATTTACATAACTGATTACAAGCTACTGCGTTCGTCTACTAGCGCTTGCCTTTACCACTCTTGGTACCCTTGCCACCCCCCTTGCCGCCTTTGCTGCCTTTTGCACGTCGCTGCTTGGCCACAATGGAGCGCTTGTCCTTCTTCTCGCGCGGATCGACCACACGATAGCGACCCTTGACGCCAGCTGGACGGCGAGCACGACGAGAGGCCGTGTGCTTCTTGGCGACGACATAGCTGATCTCTTTCTTCTTCTCCTGCGCCTTTTTGTACACCTTCTTCAGCTGCTTGGCTTTCTCCTGTGAGGTTGCATCCGCATTCTCCATAATCTTCTCGGCCATTTTCTTAGCCTTAGCCAAACGCTTTGTGGAGCGGCGCTTCTTGCGCGCCTTCGCCTCCATCACCTTTTTGATGGGGCGCACATTCAACTCTTGCACCTTGCGCTGATACTCCTCCTGCAGCTCCTTGGGCACCGGCTGTGGCTTGGTCATGTGCTCCAACTCGTCCTGTGCAAACCACACAGGCAGATTCTCATCATTGAACGCATAGCGATTCCAGGCGGCATCGATGAGATCTCGACGCGTCTTCTTGCCACGCACCAGCAGCGCACCCAGCGCCAACTCTTCCTCGTTCAAGCGCACCTTCTTCGCTTTGGGTTCTGTGTGTGTGCGGAAAAAATTGAATTTAATATTTTAACATAAATAATATGAATATGAGCATGAATTAGTTTTTCTTTTCTGAATTTACTGTTTTCTTTTAGGTAGAAGAACTATGGTTCTTGAATTTCTTTGCCTAATTTAATGAAGAAGGAACTACAAATACTCCCCCAGTATTTAGACATATTTCTAGTGTGTGCTCTTCGCACACACTGTTTCTATTGCTGAACCCTAAACTAGCTTCTTAGTCGCCATCTCACTCTAACGTGCGCACAACTTATATGCTTACCTTTGGCCACATCTCCAGCAACTTTATCCTCATCGACTTCTAGCTCAGAGTCCGAATCGGAGTCCGAGCTGCTATCCTCCTTTTGGCCATCGTGCCGAGCACGGCGCTTGGCCTTCTTGCCCAGGAGCAAGGTGCTAGTTTCGTTGCTGTCTTCCGGGACCAATGTGGAACGCTTGTTGCCGAGCACATCGACACTTTTTTCCTTAAAAGCTTTGGCTAGATTGTCAAGATCATAATTTTCCTCGTCGTCATCCTCGTCGTTGCCAATATTTTGGAGATTATCCTTTTCGTACCACAGTTGCACGCGCTGCTGACGCCTGGTGTCCTTGTCCCGAAAATCACCCGATTTAATAAGCGGATGTTCGCCGCGCTTCTTCTTTCCCTTGCCTTTGGATTCGGGCTGATCCTCATCATCGTTGTCACTGAGTCCCAAGCCCTTTTCATCATAATCGCTCTCGCTGTCCTCCTCTGCACTGACCTCAGGCTCATCATCGTTCTCATAGTTGGCATCGTCGTCCATGCATTTGTCATCCTTGTCGTACTTTTTGTACTTGGGCAATTTGGGCAGTTCTTCGGCGTCGCCTTCTAAATCAAAATCCGGATTAACGTCCAGCACCTCGTCCAGCTCGTTCAAGCTTTTGATGTCCTTTAGATCGAAGATCTCATGCTCAGTCTCCTCGACGGGGCCATCGTCGCCCTTGATGACCATGTTCAGGTTCATCTTGTCGTGCAGCTTTGCCTTGGATTTGAGGGTCTTTTTGCGTTTGCGCTTCAGATCTTTCTGCTCTTCATCGGCGAGCAGTCCAATTTGCTGCTGCAGCTCAGCATCCTCCATATCCTCAATTTGTTCTTGGGTCAAGGGCTGCTGTTGCTCGGCTTCAACTTCCTGCTCCTCAATGATGCCTTTGTCTGTATTGAAAAACTCCGCCTTGACATGTTTCCACCAAAGCAGCAAGCCCTTGATGTCCCTGCGTCCTAGCACCTTTAGATCTTTACAGCACTCAAGAATCTCCGGGGTCGTTCCCTTATGATTGGCAATGCGCTTATCATCTATGGTAATCGATCCAATCCCCTGAAGCGCTGCAAGCGCATTGTCCGACTTCATAAATTCTGATGCAGCCAAAACGTTGCGCAGCGACATGTCCTGCTCTGTATAACCTTCGGCCTTTATGCGCTTCTGCCTCTCAGGATGGAGCAGACTGTTGTTTTTGCCAGTGCCCTCAAGATCGAGCTCTTCAAACACATACTTTGCATCTAGCAGACGGGGATCGATGTGATCGGGAGCCAAATAATATTGGCACACAACGAATATCTCGGCAGACTCCTTACGCGATGCACTTGGTTTGGTGGCATGCACCTTCTTGAATAACTGCTTGAGCACCCAGAGCAGAGAATTGTAATCTTTGGAGCGGAACACCTTTGTCACAAACCAGCCGCTCTTGCGCATAAACTGTGTGGCCAGCTTAAGGGCATTCAATGTGAGGCAGATCTGCTGATAGGCGTCGTACAACCAGTTGCGACCCACATTTGGTGCACCGTCGTGCAGGACGACGTCCACTTTCCACGATTGCAGTTCCTGGGTGAGCGACTGACGGCACTTTTCCGTTGTGATGTCCTCGACAAGGCTAATGCAGCCAGGGATTGCCCGTATGGGAAACAGATCAACGCCGATGACAATGCTCGAGACGGGCATATTCTGTTTGGCCACCTGCATCCAGCCGCCGGGGGCAGCGCACAGATCGACGCATACCTGCGACTCTTGCAGGAAACCATATTTGCGATTCAATTGGATCAGCTTGAAAGCGGCACGCGATCGAAAGCCTGTTTCTTTTGCCAATTGATAGAACTTATCCTTCCGTGTCTTTCCAACTTTCGATTTTTTTCCCATTTTGCTGATGTCAAGTCAAATTAAAAGAGAAACTGAATTTTAGATTCAACGCACGCCGCCAGCGCGTTGCACGTGTTTGTCGTTTCTAATTTAGGCGTTGCCAGATGCCCTGACAGCTGATGGCTGCTGCTGCTTTGCAGTGTTGCCAATAATCGACTACAAGAAGTCGGACAGATCGAATAAACAGAATAGAATATCGGAATGATTTGTGCATAGGATTTTTTTACATTAATCGTATACATATTGTGTACATACATCAAATATTGATCCAAATCATGTTAGTTGAATATACAGTTGGTGTTGAATTAAATAGTTTTAAGATCAGTCTTACTTATTCATAACTTTTGCCTATCGATATTTCATTGGTCCGTGGCCGTCGCTGCACATCACTAAGCTCGTGCTGTGCGCTGCATGTTGTTATTTATGTATTTTTAGTTGATTTTTGTATTAAAAATTATATAAGTAATATGCTGCGCACTGTTATATGTGATTTAGCCCGCCTACGGTATGCATATGCACAAAAATATGCCATACATCGTTGCTATAATATAATTTTCTCGATTTCGCAGACTGAGTGGCAGTGCAAGTCCGGCCGCCGTTTTGATTACACAAGTGCGCGAAAAGGGTCATCTGAGCCGGCCCCGATTGCGGAATCCCTACTGGTTTTTACGCCAGCAGCGTACGGTATGTGAGGAGAGCGATTAAATTGGAAATCTGTGACTGAGAACCCATCATATACTTTATTTATTATGTCTGACTTGCAGCGAGCAGATGATCTTGTCACAGGCGAGAATCGCAGTTTCATCAAAGAGGTGGTTCACGACACCTACGGTGTACCGGCGCTGATTAAAGGCACACAAACTTACGAACAGAAGCAGCTCATTGAGACGACCGAAGCACCCACAGATGCCGAGCCCTGGACGCCGGCAGTGCGTCGCTGCGGCTTAATCGCCCGAAAGATTGGCCAATATCCACTCTGGCTGAAGAATGGCGAACGCGTGCGCACAACTTTGCTGCAGGTGGTTGACAATCATGTGATCAAATATATATCTCCGGAAGACTATCGTCCCACCCAGCGACCAAATGTGCACCATTTAAATAAATACGGTTGCGTTTTAGTCGGAGCGGAGTGCACAAATCCGGCGCTGTTGACCAAAGAGTATTGCGGCATCTTTCGTGATTCGGGTGTCATGCCCAAGAAGAATTTGGCGCGTTTCATTGTCTCGCCACAGGCGGCTCTGGCTGCGGGCACGCCCCTTAATGTAGGCCACTTTCGGGTCGGCGATTTCGTCGATGTGCGAGGCAAGACGTGAGTAATAACTTGGTATTGTTAGAACTCAACTAATTCAAGTGTATTTGCAGTGTGGATCATGGCTTTCAAGGTGTGGTGAAGCGGCACGGTTTTAAGGGAATGCCTGCATCCCACGGTGTGACTAAGACGCATCGTCGTGCCGGCAACATTGGCGGCGGTGGAGAGAAGGGACGCGTATGGCCGGGCACCAAGATGCCTGGTCACATGGGCAATCGATGGCGCATCATTAAGGGGCTGCGCATATGGCGCATCAATATCAAGTACAATGTGATGTGGGTGCAGGGCAGTGCGGTGCCCGGATCAACGAATGGACTCGTCTATATCTACGACACAATTCTGCCATTGCGCAGGCCAAAGGATGCGCCACCATTTCCCACACTCTACGACAATGCTGATGCCAATGAGCCGGATGACATCTGGTACGACCAGGTGCACAGCTTCAAAGAGGAAAGCATCAGCTATAAACCGGAGTAATCACAACTTAGCTTAAAGCTCGCTTAACATTTTTTCTTTTTTTACTATGTGTGTATATAAAGAACTTTGAAACTACTTAGATGAACAAACAAATGGAAAAAAATCACGAACAAATCTAGTTTAATAGTTTCAGAGAGGTTCTGAAGGTGGTTACATGGTTCAACATATTCTAGGTACAGCTTGAAGAAATAACAATATTATAATTTGGAGAGGATTTGCGACAGGCATTTAGAGAGAGACTTAGAGTCCACAGTATGTATAAATTGGACGATTGCAAACACTAAATTTTGAAACTATGCTGATAAGACTTGGAACGGACAATATGTAAGTCCGAATCAGTAAGAAACTTTGAGGAATCGTGCTGCATTCGATGAGTCGACTGTATTTAGCTTTAATAAAGGCGAAAAAACTCCAGAAATGAAAAAAGCTCATCAGGCAAAACATTATTTTTTTTAATTGCGCTTTCACATTCACTTACATTTTGTATTTAATTTTAAAGTTATAATTACAATTCGCTAGTTTGGCAATAACCCAAAGATATGCCAGGTAAAACAATAGCTGATCTCATTTCAACGTCGGTTTCAATAAATAACATGCTTGGCTAATCTGTATACTAATTGATCGATCGGATGGACGACAACAAAACAAAGTTCCAAAAAAATATATAGTTAATTTATGCGTATATATAGATATATACATATATATATAGTACATACGTCCAATATATAGTATATATGTATATGAATATTATGACTCGCTGCTGGAGCAAGCACGGAAGTTATCACAGCAAAATGAAAAAATGAACACCGAAACATGCCAGACTGTGCTCCACGTGGAGAGCGCGCTTATTGAGTTCACCCACATCCACATTGGCAATCACTGGACACACATAAATTTTGGAAAATTTAACCGAACCGAACCGAAGTAGTTAATCGAGCGAATTCTGTCCCACGCTGTTTCCGTCCATGTCGGTGCTTGAAATGCTCGGCGATATGGTCGTTGAATTTGAGTTGCCAGCACCGCGATCCAGATTATAATACTGAACGATGCGGGCGGGCGGTCGATTTGAGATAACTTCCGTAATTTGTCCGACAACCCATTTGGTTAGCTTAATGACGGCCAAATGTGCGGCGAATTGAAGAATCATTGCCCCGAATCCCTTGTATAGGCCACCAATGCCCTCGGTTAGCATTGTGGTGCGGTAGCAATCGATGGCACCCTGATAATTGGTCAAAATAGGCACAACAGCATAACCATTGTCCAGATTGTCAATAATGGTGCGTGTACCCTGCAGCTGCAGTCGATGCAATATTGTCTCGACCGGATAGAATAGCACCTCGGTTGTCAGCATGGCGATCAGACTTGCATAGATTTCCCCATTCTGATGCTCCAGCGTATCGTCGCGAGTCTTCGCGCCACGCTGCTCCTGCCTCAATATGAGGCGACTGCGCATAATGCGCGAGGAGACGCCGCGTATAACCAGACCAAACAAATACTTGGTTATTCCCATAGAGACACTGGGGCCAATTAACGCCCAGGCCGGCAGCATGCGTCCCTTTTGCGGCGAACTCCAATAGAACAAGCGCAGACTGCCCTCGCGAAAGACATCCAGCAATCCGGGTTTCTCGCTGGCTATGTCACTCTGCACGGTCTCCACCAGCGAGGCCGCATAAAAGGGCACCACCAGGCCAATGCTGATGCTGTCAAATATAACAGAAAATGTAATGTAGTAATAGGTCATGTTCACGTTGATTTTCAGGTTGATCGTCATATATCGGATTCGTTTTTCGTACTTGAAGCAGATATATTCCCTCTATTCCAAATTTATGACTACAACCTGATCTTTTACACCGAATATCGACCGGTTTTCATTTGAAATCTAAGGATTTACGTTAGAAACGTACCGACAGAGCATCGTTATCATTTTAGTCATTACAAATGGGAATAGCTAGGTTAGGCATATATTGGATTGGCGATTCATCTTTTCTATGTTTCTCACATTTCGCAAATACGAAACGCGCATAGTTCCAGCTTTAGTTGAAGCAGATGTTTATAGTTGTTATACACTTACCACTTGAGTAAAATATGTTGACCGAAACGCTTGAGCGTGGTGCGGCTATCGACGTCTTTGGGCCAGCTGGTGAACTTGCAGATGACATCGTCAATGGCCAGAGTCATGCCGCGGACGAGGAGACAGCTGCCCAGACCCTTCCACAGCGTTGTGACGCCCTGTCGGCGATGTAGATGCACAATGCTTGGCAGCAGCTGAAACGGATGCAAATGATATCGCGTTGAGGCATTATAAACTTGGCACTGACGGCGCAGCACTATAAACGGATGACTCAGCAGGTTCTCCGTCACGAGCGAGACCCACTGGACGCCAAAGACGAGATATTTGCGCAGCGATACATCTGTTGACGTCAAGTCTTTGATTTAGTTTTAGAATATAATTATATTGCGCTGTGTTTTGCTCACCCTCCTCCTGACTATCCAGATATTTGTCCACCGCCCTGTTCGGCTTTTCCAGAGGCAGCGACAGATCGCGCTCCGAATTCATATACTTCAAATGTGTGACGACACTTTGATCCGCATTCATATTGTCCATAATGCATTTCTCGCGATCATCGATGCTAAAATCAATTGTTTTACATAATTATTAGTCTACTAGAATAGCTATCAATTTCCGTACATACCCGTGCCCTATCTGCATGCCGGGATCACCGACTACGTTATGCGGCACTTTTTGCATGTTTCTGAGTGCCTCAACCTGTGCCAGGGTCTGCGATTGTTGGGTATGTTCGCCGTATCCACGATTCGTTGCATGCCTGTATTTTTGTTGTTATTTTTGTTTTTTGAGGCGGGGTTCCATATTTTTATTGGCGGAGTTTGCGGTTAGTGAGTGTCTACTTACATTTGAGTCGTATAATTGTTGAGGCTGCCTGACATAATATAGTATTCTGTTTTGTATTATGGCGTGTGGTTGACTTGCCCCTTCTCTATTCGTGTTAAAGTAAAGCCTCTATTTTGAATGAGTGTTTGGGCTGCTGCTGCTGTTTCACAATATTATTTTGAAATACTAAATAACTTTTATATCCATGTAGCTGAGCGAGTTCAAACTAGAGATGTGCGCGTGACACATAGAACAAGCAAGCGCGTGTAATATGAGAATAAAATTGAAACCAAAATCAAAAGCAAATAGAGCTAACAACAAACAAATTAATGTAACAGATTCAAATAAAATCGTCAATAATGATTGGCAAAACGCCAGCACATAACCAAAAATAAACAATACGTACGTGCACAGAGACAATTCCGGGCATTGCGCGATACTTGTGCCGATATGCGTGCACGCAATATTATTGCGATTGTTGTGGATCTATCGAAAGCAAGAAGTTATCGGCTCATAACATCTGTTCGCGCTTCTTTGCATTGATTCGCAATTTAAATGCACTTTTAAATGACGAAACTTATAACACAAAGCGGCATATTACATCTGGCCGCCAGCGTTTGCGATCTGGAGCGTACCCTGCTAGGAGGCCAAAGCTTTCGGTGCGTATTTGTTTTTATTTGACAATAGCTAACGAAAGGATCTAATTTGTATTTTAGCTGGCGCATGTTATGCGATGCACCGAAAGTGAAATATGTCGGCGTTGCCTTAAACACTTACTGGATGCTGACGCCAGAGGGCGAGCACATTGCCTATGAGGCACATGCAGCCGCCGTCAAACAGGCTCCCAATTTCAGCGCACTGTTGAGCGAATATATGCGCGCTGATTTTGATTTGCTAGAGCAGCAGGCCGCTTGGATACATGCGGATGAACAGTTTGGCAAATTTGTGGGCAAACCAGTGCGCATGCTGTCACAGGAGCCGCTAGAGAATATAGTTTGCTTCCTGTGTAGTCAAAACAACAATATTAAGCGGTAAATACAATAACGTTAAAATGACTTATTCATAATTGTAATCTTTTAGTATTTCATCAATGATCCAGTGGTTGTGCGCCGCTTATGGTCACAAGATTGGGAATTTCCATGGCCAGGATGAGTACACATTTCCCACACTTGAAGCGCTCACTGGCGAACGCACTTGCAGTCAATTAGAAGAGGAATTGCGCGCCGCTAAGTTCGGTTATCGCGCCAAGTTTATAGCGCGTTCACTGGGACAAATTCAGGAGCGTGGCGGCAATGCCTGGTTTGAGAACTTGCGTCAATTGCCCTACGTAGATGCGCGAGAGGCTTTAGTTCAACTGCCTGGCATTGGCTACAAGGTGGCCGATTGCATTTGCCTAATGTCCCTGGGCCACTTGGAGGCAGTGCCCATTGATACGCATATTTACAAGCTGGCACAGCGTTACTATCTACCGCATTTGGCTGGCCAAAAGAACGTGACCACAAAGATCTATGCTGAGGTGGCGCAGCATTTTCAGCAGCTCCATGGCAAATACGCTGGCTGGGCGCAAACGGTGAGTGCTGTTATATTAGAATCAGGTAAAAACTTCTACTTCCTTCTAATTACAGCTTCTATTCTGTGCAGACTTGCCCCAGTTTCAGACTAAATCCGAGCTGGGCAATAATGATAAAAAGCCCAAGAAGCGCAAAAAACAATGATTTAATGAGCTAGCTTAAGATTGAATTATCCTTGTGTCGCATCGTCCGCAACTTGCAGCTTGTAGTTGCAAAGCTGAACCTAGCTAAGCATTAAACTTTTGCTTTACATACCGATGTTCAAGTTTTGAATTGCAGAATAAAATACTGATTTCCAATTAGATTACAGAAATCTTAGCAAGTGATTGTCGGTTCCAAATTGATATGCAGAATGTATGATTAGAATAACAGATCTTATATATTTCTTATAGAGAGTAAGGCATTTCTTTTCTCGATATATTGTTTACCCATTAAAGAAAGCGTTTTTCCCGTTTCCATTCCAAATTGTTGTATGCAACTGATCTGCTTCTGGTGTAAAATATTAAAGAAATATGTATACTTGCTATGACACTTTGCTGTTTTGGATTGAGGAGTGCATCACTTAATCCACTTGCTTTAATTTTGCAAGCCGAGCTGTAAGTGAAACTTCAATGGGATAAACCTTTTAACGTCACTTTCAGCACAACGCAAACAAGCACCAGAAACGCAAAATACTTGCATGGAGGGCACATTGCGCGGTTGCCAGCACTTCAATGTGTTTAGGTGTTAAGGTTGAGTTAGGCCATGGCGGAATGCAGGCTGGAAGTTACCTAACCTAACCCAAACGCTCCCCACGTGCCCCGCTCTTTTGAGCCACTGGCATGCCTGGAACTTGGTCCGAACGCAACTACAAGCCGCTGAAAGTATTTTGCCAACACTTCGCTAGAGACTAAACAGCTTTTCAGTGGTTTTACTTTGCACAAAATAAAAAGCAATTTACTTATAAATTTTGCACAGCAATTTAACGGCTTAAAAAAAGAAGAGAACCAGGCAGACAAATGTAAGCCGCCTACTCACCTTGGGTTAGGCAACACACAGGATAACCTTACTCATGCTACAGATTAGTACTGAGCGCGTGTCACGCGTGTTCGTCCTTCGTGATGCGTGAGACATCTGCATAATATATGGGAATTTGGGCTGAGTGCGTGTTTTCCCCATTGGGCCACTTAAAGGCACCACTTAAGCCTAATTCATTTTAATTTGATATTATTTACATATCGTTTTTCGTAATTGATGTGCAGATGTTTTCTATTTAAGTGCTTTAAGCATCCTAAATAATCAAATAAATTGTGAAATTAAGAAGTGAAATAACTCTTCAATATGGAATATGAAACACATATTTTACATATTTTTACAAATTCCAGAAACTTAGATCGTGTGTACTTGTTAAATATAATTTGAGACACGAGCTCATCCGTAAGGCCAGTCTCTGGTTTTCTAGACCTGTTCGGGGGTCTGCTTGGTGTCAGGTATAATTTAATTTAGACAACAGCCAACCGCAGCCAAAAAACACACCTACTCACACACACACACACACACACACAAACACACATGAACAAAATTTCGGCACCGGAAGCAGACACCACACTCACACACACACACCCTATACACAGATTGAGGTAACTGACTTGGACGTTGGCGTTGTTGAATGGCTGTCACAGTTACGAGCGACTTTTCACACCTTAAATTATTTATTAGACAGTTTAATTTTCAATTCAAAACATTGCAAAATGCGTTGCACGACGCACACCTGAAAAGTTTCACACTCTAAATCCAAATTGCCAGTTATAGAAACGTGTGTATGTGAGTGTGTGCGTGTGCGTGTGTGTGTGTGTGTGTGTGTCGGGGTGAGTGGGTTGTGTCTATAAAACAGAATGGTGGAAGTACTTGGTCTCTCGGTGGGTGAGGTGTGTAATTTGCAAACTGCAGTTTTCATGCATAATTACTTAAGTAATTAAGTTGTTGGGGCGGAATTAGTTAAGTAACGGTAATTGGCAGTGAATACAAGTATTTAATTACAGTTAAACGATTTTATATCAGCAGACCTTGCGTCTGCATGCAAGTGAAGTAGATTTCTTGGATCATCCATGTAATTCTTGTGTACAATAATTGTGATACATCATTGGCAAGTTATGATTGAGAGTTGACAGCTCAGTCATGTGAAACTCATTTGCAATTAGCAATGATAATTCGAAGTAATTGAAAAATAGTAATGATTACATATCAGCAGCAACACTGCTGTACACCTAGCTCATACGCCAGCATCTTGCCAAGCGTTCATTTTAATGAGGTACCAAAATGTTGTAACCTCCATTGCGAGTTAGGCGTACAATTCTTAACAAAGAAATTTCGAAACCGTAATCTGGTTATATGTATGTATGTGTCTATATCAAAATGCTTTGATTCCCAAAGTTGAACCCTTTAAAATGAGTTAAGCTGAACGAGAATTGAATGACCTTTTGCGTTGCCCCAAAAGACCAAGGTGTAAACTTTTTCGACAGGCACGCAAATATTGGCCATAAATGCGCCGAGAACATAGTGAGAGACAACAAGAGGCAGGACAGTGAAAGAGAGAGAGAGACAGAGAGAGAGTGAGACTGACAGAGAGAGAGTGAGAGTGAGAAAGAGTTGAGCTGCAGGATGTAGAGAATGTAGAGATAGATGGAGTGCTTGCCAAGGTATTGCTGTTTGCTTCTGGTGATGTTGTTGTTGATGTTATTGCTGTTGCTTGTGTTTTTGTAGTTGCTTTTGTTGTAGGTTGGTGGTGCAGGTTACACATAAATTACTACGTCACATGCAACGAGTTTTCGGCTTCTCAGCATTAGCCGCGTAAAGCGCCAAAGTTTTGTGTTTGGGAATGGTCGGAAAGTGCGAGCTGCGAGTTGATGGCTATTATAGTAGAATCAGGGAATGGGAGTTGCTTGCTTGGTTCAAAAGTTGCAAGTTTGCATAACCAAAAATTGTTGTTAAGTTGCCAAAAAGTTGCTGCTCCAAAAAGTTGGCCGAGTGCTGTAAAGCTCCGAGTTTATTAAATGGCTAACCAAGGGGGCCAGGAGCACAAAGCACAGGGCACTGCAGGTGAAAAGTGAAAATGAGCATAATCCTGAGCACGAAAGCCAAACACACACAAAGAATGTAAAAAGCAAAAGAAAAAGGACGAAGAAACGCAATTAATAGCCAGAGAGTTTTAGCAAATTGGAGCTAAGCTGCCTAATAGAAATATCAATTAAATGCCAAATGGATGCATTTCACAAAAGTGGAGAGCTTGGAGTTGGTAGTTCAGATGAGATGATAGTAAAATGATTCATATAACTGTGTGGGTATACATACATATATAGTAATTCTGTTAGGTATAACCGTGTACAATATGGTAATTCCTAGTGGGCAACAGCCATATAAATCTAGAGTTCAATTTGAGTAGACTCTGGAAGGGCAATACCTCACTGACGGTATAATAATAGAGAGTTCATTGATAGAGAATAAATGATTAGTTTCTTAATCAAATGAAAAACTAAATTACTTAAGATTTGATTAGTTATTTGTATTAACATATGTATATATTTTTCATCTAATATCACTAATATCAATATCAATTTATCTTTTCAACTCATCTCTCTTTAGCTGTAGTTTCTGATATATATATATATGTACATATATATATCTAGTAATTAATATTTATTTTCCATTATTATTTTTGTCTTCTTTATCTTCATTTATGTAGATTAATGCATAATTATCCATTGGGTTAGCCATCTATTTATTCTACTAATTAATTTTCTTATTTTGCTATCTTTCCATCTGAATTTGATGCTTTCGTTGTTCGCCCTAAGCGATTGCTCTTTCTTTCCCTTGCATTGGTTAACTGGAAATGATGCGTTTCATGGATAGGGCACATCATCCCCTATCTGTTGGCTTCCCCCCACCCCTCTCCCAGTAACCGCCAAATATTATTTTCAATTAGTAACTAAGGCTCCAATTGAGGGCACTGCGACTTATTAAAAACTTATACCCATAATTGGTACCCAGTCCAGCAAAGGAAAAAGTTAGCTCGAACTGAAATTGATACAGGGCTAGAAGGGCTGGGCAAAATGGGGTGGTGTAAATGAGTAGTGGAAGTTTTTGCTCTTTTGTCCTCTATACATATAGTGCTTATGCTTGTATGGGGGGCAGGCGGTAATACGGAGTGCCTGCAGACTGCCTGCTGATTTAATTCAAATGCAATTTCAGCTGGGAGACAATCTCCGCTTTGCTCCATTTAACCCAATTTCCTCCAAAGTAGCAAGTCAATATTAACACACACACTTCCACACACACTCGCTTAGTGGGCGGAACTTGAGAGTGTTAAAAAATAAAGAAAAAATAAACAGATTGGAAAAGGAGACAACTGCGGACTGCGGACTGCGGACTGCGGTGGTGCGCACTCGATTTGACCCGATTGTGGATGCTACATGTGGAGAATGTGGATCCGCTTGTGGTTATGTGGTGCATGCCTTGGCAGCGGTGTCTGTGGTGGCATTTAATTTTATGCACATGCGGCCCACTTCATGTAATTTTCAATATTTCGCTCGACTGAGCATCCGGCTTCAGTTCTCAGCTTTAAGCCAAGGACGAAATGTTTTCCATTCAAACGTATACGCGATAAATATGCAGGATTTATTTCAAGGATACGAATGAGCGACTAGTAATAGCTTTTTCTTTATTTGACCACGGCAAATCCCATGGCTTTTTTGCTTAACAACGTTAACAATTCAAGGAGAACTTAATTTCGAATATAAAAAGATGATGCGTATTTTAAGTGGACTCTTTTGAGCGTTCAGTTAGTGGCGGAGGCGTCGGCGACTGCGATGCATCCGAATCGGCGCCAGTGCTGCTGTTAGCAACACTAACCGCTGGATCATCGGTGCCCCCCATGGATGTCGTCGCCGAGGAAACGGATTCCTTGACGAGCAGCGGGACAATCTGCTTGAAGCTCTGATCGGGTGGCGTAACGACCAGCATATTAATGGAAATGAAGAGCGGATGGTCCAACTCTGTGTCCAGCTCCATGAGCGTCTCCTCCGCATTTATCTCCAGACTCATAGTCATGATCTCCGACTGTTGCTGGAAATTTAGCGAGGTGACCGTGGCGCGCACCATAAATTCCCGCTTCATTTTCAGGCTGAGGACACATTTTTGTTCGTCACGATGATGACGGCGGATGCTGAGTCGCTGTGGATGCATGATGAATACCAGATCCATGCCAAAGTTGAAGCCGTTGAAGTGCCACCGTGGATAGCCGGGCTTGCGCTGCTCGTAACCGAAACGCATGCAGTTCTCCAAGAACACCTCGTTGTCCAGCTGCCTGAACCTGCTATTGCCCGGGGCATGATCGATACGCAGCAGGGCTTGCCATTGGCTATGGATGTGGCGATGGAGCCACTCCTTGGGTATGATATTATCCTTGAAGATGATCTTGACATCCACAAAGTCATTGGTCAAATACTGAGTACGCAGCAGCTGGAAGACTCGCACATAGGGCTGACCCTCTGGCGTGGCCAGAAAGGAACGCTCCTCCATGCGGCGTGTAAAATATGTCCACTCGAAAGCATCAACGCTGGGCTTGTAAGTTTCGTCGCCGGCATTAACTAAACGTTTCTGTTGCCTTTGGGCCTCGGCACGTTGCAGAGGATCTTCGGGATCATAACGAGGATGCAGCTGAAGGTACATCCAAGCCCGGAGTAGGGTATATAAAAAGAATTCATTTGGTATATACAAATCCGAGCTGGCCGTGAGTAGACACATTAAATCGATAGGTATAAGTCGTAGCAGATTCGGCTGTGTGTTGTAACTGCTGAACAGATTGAGCAGGAGCCACTTGAAGGTGGCATCCTTCACCAGAATGGCGCCAAGCTCGCAGGCAGTCTCATAATAGCTTATGGCTGTCTCGGCATTAATGTTGTCCCGCATCACCTCGACACACTTATTGATGGGGCCATCCAAAACGAAGAAAGCCGCCGTTGCCAACACAGCGATCACATCCGTCACTTCAATCTCAATTTCATGGGAATACATTGAGCCAAATACGGCATCCACACTACTTACAGTAACCCGATCGTCCGGGATTTGGATGTGCACGACGTTCTGGTTGTATTCCTCCCCCGAGTCGTTGAACATGCTAGAGAAATAGGGACTCTGACTAAGATACTCTTTGTGAAGATGCCACACCTTGCTCAGGACCACTACAGCCACATCCGAATCCTTTTGCTCCTTGAACAGTGCTTGATATATATCCTTTGAAAATGTCAATTCCAGCTTTCTTCTAAGGAATTCGCATGAATATCGAATATAGATTCTCTAGTAGATTACTCACTTTTTGGGGGATTGTACCTCCAATTCTTCTTGGGTTAGAATTGAATCCAGGCTACGTTTCGGGTTGCGTCGCACACCACCGACAACTTTAGCGACTAAAGTTGAAAAAGTTTGCCCCATTGTTCTTTGGCTTGTTGTTTCTCTGAAAATGTATTTCTGTATGAAATGAAAACCTGATATTTTCAACTGGCAGTCTAGCCATTACTTTGTCCAATTTGACATATTTTCAAAAGCTAAGTTGATTAATCTAGATTAATGTTACATAAGCCAACCGTTTTTCAAAGTTGTATTTTAAATCTGATACAACAAGCAACAAGCAAGGGTTTTGATCAGATTTTGAGCTCTACCAGAATACTTCTTTCTTTTTAAATACATAAATAAATATTATGCACTTATTAAATTATTAATTATTAAATTCGTGCTTGAATTCTATCAATTTCTTCTTGATACAAATAATACGTTTACGCGATAAATATGCAGGATTTATTTCAAGGATACGAATGAGCGACTAGTAATAGCTTTTTCTTTATTTGACCACGGCAAATCCCATGGCTTTTTTGCTTAACAACGTTAACAATTCAAGGAGAACTTAATTTCGAATATAAAAAGATGATGCGTATTTTAAGTGGACTCTTTTGAGCGTTCAGTTAGTGGCGGAGGCGTCGGCGACTGCGATGCATCCGAATCGGCGCCAGTGCTGCTGTTAGCAACACTAACCGCTGGATCATCGGTGCCCCCAATGGATGTCGTCGCCGAGGAAACGGATTCCTTGACGAGCAGCGGGACAATCTGCTTGAAGCTCTGATCGGGTGGCGTAACGACCAGCATATTAATGGAAATGAAGAGCGGATGGTCCAACTCTGTGTCCAGCTCCATGAGCGTCTCCTCCGCATTTATCTCCAGACTCATAGTCATGATCTCCGACTGTTGCTGGAAATTTAGCGAGGTGACCGTGGCGCGCACCATAAATTCCCGCTTCATTTTCAGGCTGAGGACACATTTTTGTTCGTCACGATGATGACGGCGGATGCTGAGTCGCTGTGGATGCATGATGAATACCAGATCCATGCCAAAGTTGAAGCCGTTGAAGTGCCACCGTGGATAGCCGGGCTTGCGCTGCTCGTAACCGAAACGCATGCAGTTCTCCAAGAACACCTCGTTGTTCAGCTGCCTGAACCTGCTATTGCCCGGGGCATGATCGATACGCAGCAGGGCTTGCCATTGGCTATGGATGTGGCGATGGAGCCACTCCTTGGGTATGATATTATCCTTGAAGATGATCTTGACATCCACAAAGTAATTGGTCAAATACTGAGTACGCAGCAGCTGGAAGACGCGCACATAGGGCTGACCCTCTGGCGTGGCCAGAAAGGAACGCTCCTCCATGCGGCGTGTAAAATATGTCCACTCGAAAGCATCAACGCTGGGCTTGTAAGTTTCGTCGCCGGCTTTAACTAAACGTTCCTGCTCCCTTTGGGCCTCGGCACGTTGCAAAGGATCTTCGGGATCATAACGAGGATGCAGCTGAAGGTACATCCAAGCCCGGAGTAGGGTATATAAATGGAATTCATTTGGTATATACAAATCCGAGCTGGCCGTGAGTAGACACATTAAATCGATAGGTATAAGTCGTAGCAGATTCGGCTGTTTGTTGTAACTGCTGAACAGATTGAGCAGGAGCCACTTGAAGGTGGCATCCTTCACCAGAATGGCGCCAAGCTCGCAGGCAGTCTCATAATAGCTTACGGCTGTCTCGGCATTAATGTTGTCCCGCATCACCTCGACACACTTATTGATGGGGCCATCCAAAACGAAGAAAACCGCCGTTGCCAACACAGCGATCACATCCGTCACTTCAATCTCAATTTCATGGGAATACATTGAGCCAAATACGGCATCCACACTACTTACAGTAACCCGATCGTCCGGGATTTGGATGTGCACGACGTTCTGGTTGTATTCCTGCCCCGAGTCGTTGAACATGCTAGAGAAATAGGGACTCTGACTAAGATACTCTTTGTGAAGATGCCACACCTTGCTCAGGACCACTACAGCCACATCCGAATCCTTTTGCTCCTTGAACAGTGCTTGATATATATCCTTTGAAAATGTCAATTCCAGCTTTCTTCTAAGGAATTCGCATGAATATCGAATATAGATTCTCTAGTAGATTACTCACTTTTTGGGGGATTGTACCTCCAATTCTTCTTGGGTTAGAATTGAATCCAGGCTACGTTTCGGGTTGCGTCGCACACCACCGACAACTTTAGCGACTAAAGTTGAAAAAGTTTGCCCCATTGTTCTTTGGCTTGTTGTTTCTCTGAAAATGTATTTCTGTATGAAATGAAAACCTGATATTTTCAACTGGCAGTCTAGCCATTACTTTGTCCAATTTGACATATTTTCAAAAGCTAAGTTGATTAATCTAGATTAATGTTACATAAGCCAACCGTTTTTCAAAGTTGTATTTTAAATCTGATACAACAAGCAACAAGCAAGGGTTTTGATCAGATTTTGAGCTCTACCAGAATACTTCTTTCTTTTTAAATACATAAATAAATATTATGCACTTATTAAATTATTAATTATTAAATTCGTGCTTGAATTCTATCAATTTCTTCTTGATACAAATAATACGTTTACGCGATAAATATGCAGGATTTATTTCAAGGATACGAATGAGCGACTAGTAATAGCTTTTTCTTTATTTGACCACGGCAAATCCCATGGCTTTTTTGCTTAACAACGTTAACAATTCAAGGAGAACTTAATTTCGAATATAAAAAGATGATGCGTATTTTAAGTGGACTCTTTTGAGCGTTCAGTTAGTGGCGGAGGCGTCGGCGACTGCGATGCATCCGAATCGGCGCCAGTGCTGCTGTTAGCAACACTAACCGCTGGATCATCGGTGCCCCCCATGGATGTCGTCGCCGAGGAAACGGATTCCTTGACGAGCAGCGGGACAATCTGCTTGAAGCTCTGATCGGGTGGCGTAACGACCAGCATATTAATGGAAATGAAGAGCGGATGGTCCAACTCTGTGTCCAGCTCCATGAGCGTCTCCTCCGCATTTATCTCCAGACTCATAGTCATGATCTCCGACTGTTGCTGGAAATTTAGCGAGGTGACCGTGGCGCGCACCATAAATTCCCGCTTCATTTTCAGGCTGAGGACACATTTTTGTTCGTCACGATGATGACGGCGGATGCTGAGTCGCTGTGGATGCATGATGAATACCAGATCCATGCCAAAGTTGAAGCCGTTGAAGTGCCACCGTGGATAGCCGGGCTTGCGCTGCTCGTAACCGAAACGCATGCAGTTCTCCAAGAACACCTCGTTGTTCAGCTGCCTGAACCTGCTATTGCCCGGGGCATGATCGATACGCAGCAGGGCTTGCCATTGGCTATGGATGTGGCGATGGAGCCACTCCTTGGGTATGATATTATCCTTGAAGATGATCTTGACATCCACAAAGTAATTGGTCAAATACTGAGTACGCAGCAGCTGGAAGACGCGCACATAGGGCTGACCCTCTGGCGTGGCCAGAAAGGAACGCTCCTCCATGCGGCGTGTAAAATATGTCCACTCGAAAGCATCAACGCTGGGCTTGTAAGTTTCGTCGCCGGCTTTAACTAAACGTTCCTGCTCCCTTTGGGCCTCGGCACGTTGCAAAGGATCTTCGGGATCATAACGAGGATGCAGCTGAAGGTACATCCAAGCCCGGAGTAGGGTATATAAATGGAATTCATTTGGTATATACAAATCCGAGCTGGCCGTGAGTAGACACATTAAATCGATAGGTATAAGTCGTAGCAGATTCGGCTGTTTGTTGTAACTGCTGAACAGATTGAGCAGGAGCCACTTGAAGGTGGCATCCTTCACCAGAATGGCGCCAAGCTCGCAGGCAGTCTCATAATAGCTTACGGCTGTCTCGGCATTAATGTTGTCCCGCATCACCTCGACACACTTATTGATGGGGCCATCCAAAACGAAGAAAACCGCCGTTGCCAACACAGCGATCACATCCGTCACTTCAATCTCAATTTCATGGGAATACATTGAGCCAAATACGGCATCCACACTACTTACAGTAACCCGATCGTCCGGGATTTGGATGTGCACGACGTTCTGGTTGTATTCCTGCCCCGAGTCGTTGAACATGCTAGAGAAATAGGGACTCTGACTAAGATACTCTTTGTGAAGATGCCACACCTTGCTCAGGACCACTACAGCCACATCCGAATCCTTTTGCTCCTTGAACAGTGCTTGATATGTATATATCCTTTGAAAATGTCAATTCCAGCTTTCTTCTAAGGAATTCGCATGAATATCGAATATAGATTCTCTAGTAGATTACTCACTTTTTGGGGGATTGTACCTCCAATTCTTCTTGGGTTAGAATTGAATCCAGGCTACGTTTCGGGTTGCGTCGCACACCACCGACAACTTTAGCGACTAAAGTTGAAAAAGTTTGCCCCATTGTTCTTTGGCTTGTTGTTTCTCTGAAAATGTATTTCTGTATGAAATGAAAACCTGATATTTTCAACTGGCAGTCTAGCCATTACTTTGTCCAATTTGACATATTTTCAAAAGCTAAGTTGATTAATCTAGATTAATGTTACATAAGCCAACCGTTTTTCAAAGTTGTATTTTAAATCTGATACAACAAGCAACAAGCAAGGGTTTTGATCAGATTTTGAGCTCTACCAGAATACTTCTTTCTTTTTAAATACATAAATAAATATTATGCACTTATTAAATTATTAATTATTAAATTCGTGCTTGAATTCTATCAATTTCTTCTTGATACAAATAATACGTTTACGCGATAAATAT
Organism: Drosophila kokeensis; assembly: GCA_035042145.1. NCBI lineage: Eukaryota > Metazoa > Arthropoda > Insecta > Diptera > Drosophilidae > Drosophila > Drosophila kokeensis. The sequence continues at coordinate 1,006,591 of JAWNLT010000419.1, read as the reverse complement.
GCAGGATTTATTTCAAGGATACGAATGAGCGACTAGTAATAGCTTTTTCTTTATTTGACCACGGCAAATCCCATGGCTTTTTTGCTTAACAACGTTAACAATTCAAGGAGAACTTAATTTCGAATATAAAAAGATGATGCGTATTTTAAGTGGACTCTTTTGAGCGTTCAGTTAGTGGCGGAGGCGTCGGCGACTGCGATGCATCCGAATCGGCGCCAGTGCTGCTGTTAGCAACACTAACCGCTGGATCATCGGTGCCCCCAATGGATGTCGTCGCCGAGGAAACGGATTCCTTGACGAGCAGCGGGACAATCTGCTTGAAGCTCTGATCGGGTGGCGTAACGACCAGCATATTAATGGAAATGAAGAGCGGATGGTCCAACTCTGTGTCCAGCTCCATGAGCGTCTCCTCCGCATTTATCTCCAGACTCAGCGTCATGATCTCCGATTGTTGCTGGAAATTTAGCGAGGTGACCGTGGCGCGCACCATAAATTCCCGCTTCATTTTCAGGCTGAGGACACATTTTTGTTCGTCACGATGATGACGGCGGATGCTGAGTCGCTCTGGATGCATGATGAATACCAGATCCATGCCAAAGTTGAAGCCGGTGAAGTGCCACAGTGGATAGCCGGGCTTGCGCTGCTCGTAACCGAAACGCATTCAGTTCTCCCAGAACACCTCGTTGTCCAGCTGCCTGGGACTGGTATTGCCCGGGGCATGATCGATACGCAGCAGGGCTTCCCATTGGCTATGGATGTGGCGATGGAGCCACTCCTTGGGTATGATATTATCATTGGAGATGATCTTATCCACAGAGTCATTGGTCAAATACTGAGTACGCAGCAGCTGGAAGACGCGCACATAGGGCTGACCCTCTGGCGTGGCCAGAAAGGAACGCTCCTCCATGCGGCGTGTAAAATATGTCCACTCGAAAACATCAACGCTGGGCTTGTAAGTTTCGTCGCCGGCTTTAACTAAACGTTTCTGCTCCCTTTGGGCCTCGGCACGTTGCAGAGGATCTTCGGGATCATAACGAGGATGCAGCTGAAGGTACATCCAAGCACGGAGTAGGGTATATAAAAAGAATTCATTTGGTATATACAAATCCGAGCTGGCCGTGAGTAGACACATTAAATCGATAGGTATAAGTCGTAGCAGATTCGGCTGTTTGTTGTAACTGCTGAACAGATTGAGCAGGAGCCACTTGAAGGTGGCATCCTTCACCAGAATGGCGCCAAGCTCGCAGGCAGTCTCATAATAGCTTATGGCTGTCTCGTCATTAATGTTGTCCCGCATCACCTCGACACACTTATTGATGGGGCCATCCAAAACGAAGAAAACCGCCGTTGCCAACACAGCGATCACATCCGTCACTTCAATCTCAATTTCATGGGAATACATTGAGCCAAATACGGCATCCACACTACTTACAGTAACCCGATCGTCCGGGATTTGGATGTGCACGACGTTCTGGTTGTATTCCTGCCCCGAGTCGTTGAACATGCTAGAGAAATAGGGACTCTGACTAAGATACTCTTTGTGAAGATGCCACACCTTGCTCAGGACCACTACAGCCACATCCGAATCCTTTTGCTCCTTGAACAGTGCTTGATATATATCCTTTGAAAATGTCAATTCCAGCTTTCTTCTAAGGAATTCGCATGAATATCGAATATAGATTCTCTAGTAGATTACTCACTTTTTGGGGGATTGTACCTCCAATTCTTCTTGGGTTAGAATTGAATCCAGGCTACGTTTCGGGTTGCGTCGCACACCACCGACAACTTTAGCGACTAAAGTTGAAAAAGTTTGCCCCATTGTTCTTTGGCTTGTTGTTTCTCTGAAAATGTATTTCTGTATGAAATGAAAACCTGATATTTTCAACTGGCAGTCTAGCCATTACTTTGTCCAATTTGACATATTTTCAAAAGCTAAGTTGATTAATCTAGATTAATGTTACATAAGCCAACCGTTTTTCAAAGTTGTATTTTAAATCTGATACAACAAGCAACAAGCAAGGGTTTTGATCAGATTTTGAGCTCTACCAGAATACTTCTTTCTTTTTAAATACATAAATAAATATTATGCACTTATGAAATTATTAATTATTAAATTCGTGCTTGAATTCTATCGATTTCTTCTTGATACAAATAATTCCGTGCTGAAGTGCTGAAGTATATTTTTTTCGAGAATGGCGTTTGGGTTGCTGACTGTCGAATTGTTGTTTAATTTTGGTGCTGCTGTCGTTGGAGTCAGGGTTCAGGAGTAAGGGGTCGTGGGTCGTGGGTCGTGGGTTAGCGGTTAGGGGTTAGGGGTCAGGCACTTGTCGCATATCTTAAATGCCAGCAATTTATGATCGTTAAGTGGCGCAGCGCATGAAATGCCAGCAACAACAACAACAACAACAGCAATAACAATAACAACAAAGATACAAACATACACTTTTGTGAGGCAACGCAACATCCGGGGGAAAGAGGCAGCAACTATTAAGCGACAAAATACAACAAACAAAACAACAAAAAAACAAAATACATACATACATATGTATGTATATGTATGTATGAATACATTCAAAGCGTCAACATTTGTGAGGCCAAAAGGCATTAAGGGCCAAATGTGGCAATGCAGTTGGGAACGTGGCGAGGCGTGTAGGCGGTGGTGATGGTGGTGATGGGGGTGGTGGGGGAGGGGTTGCGAGTGTTTTGGTGTTGGCACGAAGTCGACGCCGCGTGTCAGTTAATTTTGCACTTTAATGTTTTGACACAAGGCGGTTGTTAGACGCCACTTGACACCGCTCGCAACGACGCTCGTTTGTGTGTGTGTGTGCGTGTGTGTGTGTACGAGTGTGTGTGTGTGTACGAGTATGTGTGTGTGTCGTCTCTCTTACTCACTCCTCCACACACACTTACTGCCTGTACCTCTCTCTCTTTCTCTCTCTCTCTGTCGCTCTCTCTCTGTGTCTCTCTCTCTCTCTCTCTATCTCTCTCTTTCTCTGTGTCTGTCTCCGTGTTTGTGCACGCTCTAATGTAATTAACAGCTCTGCGCGGCTCTTCTGACGATTTTTGCATATTTTCAAGCAAAAACCCAATACACACAAGCACAAGCCAAGGGCGGTGCCCCTATGCCCCAGGGGTGCGTTTATGAATGTGTGATTGGGGTGTGTGTGTGTGCCACACACACACTCACACGCACACACACAAACAGAGTTGCGTAATCAGCGCTAAAAAAAAGAAAGCGTTGCTGCCATCTCAGCCATCAAATGGCCGCTAGCTTCAAAAGTGCTACTCGTTGCCACCCGCTTGACGCTCACTTAATCCGTTTAATTATATGCCATGGTAATGGAGGAGGTAGAAATGGTTGGTGGGGAGGGTGAGGGGGTGTAGCTTATGCTCCTCGCAGGCAACATACTTAATATTACCATATAATGGGCGCAAGTTCTTTATGACATACGTGTTCGCATTATCAGCACTTATTATAGGCTTAATGTGCATATGTGGCGCCAAGGAGAAGAAGAAGAAGAAGAAACTTCTTAAGCATTTTTATTTATAGTATTTCTTTCACGGGTAACAACTATCTAATCTCTTTGAATGTGATACTCTGTTTATGGCAATAAAAGTATCTGCTTCAAAATTATTTGGAATGTTTTCACTTTAAAAGGCTGCAATTTGGTGTGGGAAATGGTTGAAAGTTGAAAGAAATTTCTCCCAAAATTTGTTTAAAATTAAAACTATAAATTAAATATTTATACAGCAATTTACCACAATTATTTATTGCCTCGAAAAAGTTTTAGCTTGGTTAACAAAAATACAATTTGTTTTTGTTAGCTTACATCGATTGGAGTTCGAAAGTAATTAAAGAACCTTTCGAAGGCCAATTTAAGTTCGTAACTAATTAGCATATTCAATATTTGAAGGCATGTTCAATTATTTTAATTGATGCCGATATTCCAAATCATTGTAAAATCTGTGGCAGTCAACGACATGCCCACCAGGAGCGTCTAACTTAGATTTGCATGTGAAATTCTGGTTGTGGTACTAGTTACTGGCAGCTGTTGTTGGCCTGATTTGTGCTCAATTAACAACACTTGAGCCTGGCAGCGTCATTACACACAAGGAAAGATAGATTGGTGAAAGCGAAGCAGGAGTATGGGGTGGGGGAGGGGGAGGGGGGGAGTGGATTTGGGGTAAGCAGATGACATATTGCAAGACAACAAAACATGGCCAAAAACAATGACAAAATTAGGAATTAGAGACAAATTACAGAATCGAGGCGATTTTCTTGCTGTAAACCAAAAAACAAAAACAAAAACAAAAACAAAAAAAAAGGCTACTCAAGAACAGCAAGGAAATCTGATGAGGATAATGAAGGAGCAACAGCCGTTGCCGTTGCCGTTGCCGTAGCCATCGAAGTGGCCAACAACAATAACAACAACAGCAAAATGGGAAACATGGCCAACAGATGTTGCTAATTGGTTTTTAATTTAAGGCCTCTGGAGCAATAAACGGTCTCGACTAGAGAGCGCTCTAGCCTGCAGTGTGCCTATTCTTGATTGCGCCGCCCACTTATCGTCCTTGGGTAGCCGCTCTCTCTCTCTCTCTCTCGCTCTCTCTCTCTCTCTCGCAATCGCTCTCTGCTTCTTTGTCTACTCTTTTGGCCCTTTTCGTGTCCCCGAGTGCGTCTACGCAATATGCCGGCCAGTCTAAAACAACCAACAGGCAACAACAACGGGACAGAACAACAGTTTTTATGTGCCTCCGGCTAACTGAATTGCCTCGGCCAGATAGCCCACATAGGCACATAGACAACCGACAACCGACGGCCGACAGCCCGGCAAGATTGGCAGGCATGGCAGGATGTGCACACAGGATGCATGGGGATGGATGCGGCGAGGGGTTGGCTGATGGTTGGGGCAGACAACTTTTGCGGCTATTGAATTTTCTTTGAAACTTGAAGTAATTTGTAAAGCGTTTAACTTGAGCCTCCTGCCAAAGCTGATCGTGCTCCAGCCAACCCATCCGTTATGGTCCGCCCGAATTCCCCTGGAAAGTTCACTTGCTTCGACAATTTACATATTCGCCCACATTCGCAAATAATTGCGTTTTCTAAAATTTCAAGTTTTTTAATTTAAAGCGTTGACAAACGCCGGCAGATGCTAGGCGCGTGCTCTCCACGCTCCCCACGGATTATTATTTTTAATTAACCAACTAAGATCAAATTACTATGTTCCCCCATCCAGGCACAATCTTAATATTTATAGAAGATGAGCTAATTAGGACATTTAATCAATTCCAGCTCACTTCAGACCTAAGATTGCTTTCTTCCTCCACTCAAGCATCTTGTGAGAAACACTTTGAGTAGCTTTAAAAACAATTAAAGGCTTTAAGCCAATGTCAAGCAGGAAACTAGCTCTTAAAGCTTAAGTTATGTCATAAACTCGATTAGCTCCCACTTCAGGCTTAACTACTTAGTTAGCAATGTTATTTGATTAAGTGAGAGTTAAAGTAAGCTGAATTCTGAAGTTATTTTCGCTCCATTACATATCTGGCCACTATCTGGGTCTATATTCAACTTATCTATGATTTAAGTACGTTTTTGTGTGTTTCGTGCCACCCACTTATTACATGGTAGATTTTATATATTCAACGATTATATTCAATCGCAATTTATCTGTGGCCATTTTTGCAGGTCACGCAGCACAAATTAAATGCGCGATAAATCAGGCGGCTCCACCAGAAGTCGCCATAAATCAGCGCTGATTTAATACCGCAAATGTTTGAAAATTCATTTAAGGGTACAACAAAAAAAAGGGATCCGAGTTTGTGGGCTGCTCAAAACTTGAAGCTCACTTAGTGAATGGCAAATGCGGCAAAGACAACTCAGTTGCGGCGGCTGGAATGGTGTGGGTCAATTAACTCGCGGCCAAGTGATAAAGCCACAAAGCAAGGCGCGAAAATAAAATATGAGCCTAAATGTGGGGCAGGGCAATAAACAAGAAATTCCAGAAGGGACCCAAAAGGTGTTGTTCTCTAAACATAATCAATTAATTTACCGAGTGCGCAAAATGTTGTGCGACGACTTTGTCGTGTACTTCATAAACTTGCCCCACACCACCCCCTTCCCGCCCGTTCCACCCATCACGCCAAACATTTGTGCGTGGCCCAAAAACCAAATAATTACTTAACGGGTTTTATGCTGCGTTCGCATTATGTAAACATTTACCCCAAAAAACCCGACTGTAGACAAGGGCAAGAAAAATATTGCGGCCAAAGGCTGCTGCTATTGCTGCCACTGCTGCTGCTGCTGCTGCTGCTCGTCAGAAGCCCTTGAGCCACGTGCCACAAATCAGAACAGATGCCCGAACCACGAACCCCGAAACCAGGAACCCGAATCAACTCTTTTATGCGTATCTCGATGCCCTCTGCGAGCAGCGCATATTATTATTTCGTTAGGAAATGTGCAACGCACTCAAGTCGAAATAAAATGTGCTCTTCGAGTGAAAGCTGAACTGATGCCATCCGCAGAGACTATGTGTTCTCTCTCTTGGTGGCGATGACATCAGAAACCACATTGCATAGTTCTCGCTGTCAACAGATGTTTTCGATTTCGGAATAGAACAAGTAGTAATATAATATAATATAATATCGATTAGGTGAGTCGAATCAACTTCTTGTTCTCAGCTTGCGCCTTCAAGTAGTTTGGAAATTCAAGAATATTTGCAAAAGTGACAAGTATATTTGATATAGTCTAGTAGACCGAATGATACTCTAGAATGTGCTCAACTTGTATGTATACATACAGTGAGTCACACCGAAATTTGCACAGCGTCAAGTAAAATGTAGGCAACATTTTTATAATTCTACCTAGCAGGTGGGGAAACCCCAGTGTATTGGGGTCATATATTAATTTAGGTGGTTAATATATGTACCTACCATAGGTCTTTCGAATTTTTGAAAAATAATGAATAATTAACTTATGGCAGGCAATTACATTATTTACTTGACGCTGTGCAAATTTCGGTGTGACTCACTGTACGTACGTACATAAGCGTATTTCATTTCGGTCTTTTATCTAATTTCTTTTTCATTTATATTCCCATTGTTTGTGTGCAAAACATGAGTAAAAGTTAAGGTTGCGGGCCACGAAGAGCTGGCAAATGCTTAGCATTTAATTTCTGTTTATAATTATGTGAAAATGTTGCTACGCAATTCGTATTTGTCTTCTGTGTGTTGTTGCATTTGTTGTATTTGTTGTATTTGTTGTATTTGTTGTATTTGTTGTATTTGTTGTTGTCGTGTTGTGCTCTACACGGTTGTAAACTTGTATTACTTATTTCTTGTTGCTCTCCTAAGTAAATTCACACATTTTAATGTTTGACCCAATTAACAATTCTCTTCTTTTTTTTTGCCTGCCATTTCCCATTATTTTCTTCCTTTCTCCTTTTTTCCTACTGAATTGCAGGACGTCTAATTGGTTTTCCGAAGAGCGAAAATACCATTTCTATAATTAACTCAATATGTAAATTGCAATAATTATAATTTGCTTAGGTTTCAAATAAAACGTGCATTTATAAATTGCTCTAAATATAATAACAAATATCTCAAATAGTCATAGTAACTCTTATTTTCTTAACTTAAAAAATAAAAAAAAAAATTATAAACATGAAACTAATTATTAAATAGAGTAAAATTGAAGCTATGTGTGGAATACTGTGGAATCTATCCTATAGAGGTGACCATCAGCTTGAACACTATTATACACATTGAAATTCGAAAATTAATTCATAATATTTTATTCAAATCAAATCATATTTTGCGAGTAAATTAAATTTGAAGCAGCAACCAAATTCTCAGCTGCCAAATTGTTTAAAAAATAAAAAATTGTTTACTGTCTGCAACAAAATCGTTTTAATTGCACTTCGATTGAGCTTGACAAACTTACGCTCATTGAGAGTGGCTTGTAAACAGTTTAAAAGGTTCTCCTGTATGGGAATCGGTGGGGCTCGGGTTGCTTGGCTTGGAGGCAGAGTGATGCCAAAGTGTTGGAAATTCGAGTAAATGCTTAAAGTGCTGCTGCACAAGTAGCTGGCCATAATCACAGGCGTTGTATGACCCAAACGGGGAATGCCCCCCCCCCCATTACACACACACACACACAGATACACAAACGGGGGACAATTGCTGCTGAGTTTTGAACAACATGTCTGCCATTGTTGGTAGCCCCATTGGCATTGCCCACACCAAAGATGAGGTGGCTCTGCTGTCCTTGCGTCTGTCGACAGCGGGCACTGCTTGGTTCAGGTTGTCAGTTTTGGTCGTTTGGTAGTCATGGCCAGGCAGTCAGCCCTTTTTGGCAATGCTACGTGCTGCACTTCTTGGCCAATGAAACAAGAAGAAGACCGAAACAGCATTGCGTGGGCGCACACAAATTGTGGCATTGCCTTTTGTTTATGATTTCACGTAGAGCCCCAAAGCGAGTGTGTGTCTGTGTCTCTCAGTGTGTGTGTGTGGGTGTGCGTGGGTGTGTGCGTAGGCTATCGTGTATGTGGCTGTGTGTGTTATGGCTTAATCTCGATACATTGAATTTCCATTATATTTTAATGGAAATCACGCATCTGTTTATGGCTCCATCTATGGCTCTATGCCTGGGCGCCATTCGCCATTCGCCATTCGATGCTGACACACATTTTTGTGTGGTTATTACAAGATATTTGCCGGAACCCACTCAACCACTCAGCTAGACTGGGTTACGTGTCGTGACACGATCAAACATGATTTAATACAGACACTTAATGAAGAGAGCGAAAAATATATTCTATTTACAGCATTTTCTTATCAGTATTATCGGCTTTTCATTGCCAAACCTCCACAAATGATGAAAATCACTATTTCAGATAAAAAAGAAATTATATATATATATATATATATATAAATCCTGACACGTTATGTCATATCTATTTATTTTAAATGTAATATATTAGTTTATATATATGCAATATCCAAGAACTGGAATGTTCAAATATGTAGGAAAAAAGTCGTGCTAGTAAAATGATGCTTGTAAAACAGAAAGTGTTAGATGAGTTCATCTCTACAGTGAGGCAAAGGTAGGGGTGTCCACACGTTGTGTGTCCCTAATGTGTACACGTTTCGCAATGAGCCCTCGTCGTCTGTGCCGCTTCGACTTGCCGTGACCCGCCTCGGAGCGTATATCAGTGGACTACTTATTCCCAAAATGACGCTATCAGCTCTGGCTACGTGAACGTTCTGGCCATGTCCTGTCATAGCCATGTTTTATCCTATCCTGCCCAGCAGCGACATTAATAGCTTTTGATCTCTAATGGATTTCGTGCTTTATTGTTGCGACTGCAGCCACAAATTGTTACCTCGTCATCAAACGGCCGCCGAACTGCAATTGCTACTTGCTCCACTTCAGCTCCCACACTTATATGCTCTCTCTCTCCCTCTCTCTCTGTCTATCTCTGTCTCTCTCTCTATCATCAAACAATTCGATGCAAAATCTGCAGACCGAACTGCCGACAACCTACTTGTATTTAATTTACTTACTTTCCCTACTTTTCAAGTCACTCACTTTTCCTACTCTGCGACTTAAACATACCCTGTTATTTATGACTGCAACAGGAGAGGAGTTCAATTCCATTGGACGACTACCAATTATGATGTAAAAGTTAATTAATTGGTTTCTGAATTTGTCAACTGCTTCAACTATTTGGTACTTGGAAAATGTATCGATTTCATACTTTTGACTACTGCAGTTCACCTTTCACCTTTCACCTTTCACATTTCACATTTAATTTTAATGAAGCAAAAGTATCGACCTTATGTTTGCAGGGCACTTAAGTACATACATACATACATATTTACATATATGATATAAAAAACAAAAATAAAAAACAAATTGCCTATAACTCCTAGAGCAATCAATGCTCACAAAGGTCACTAGTTATGCATGTGATTATATCATTGAGGTCAAACTACGATCTCTCATCGGAACAATCTTTCGGTTCTTCAATTTATAATAAAATGCAGATTTGAGCAGGGGGCGGTCTGCAGGCAGCAAGTCATAATTTGAGTAACTTCATTGTCTGAAACTAATAACTGGATCTGGGCATTATTACAAGCCATGTGTGTGTATGCCTCGAGAGGTGTGTGCTTGTGGCACAATTGGATATGCGCCACACGGATGAAAGCGGAAAAGGTGGCTGGCTGATTGTATGTTGAGGTTTACCTTAGACAAAAAACTTGTGTAATTGTCTCAAGTCGGCAAAACGAAGCGACTTTGGCAGCGAACCCGTTTTTTATCTTCTGGTTTGCGGCTCTGCTTTGTGCGAATGAAAAGCCGCAGTTCTGCGGCTTGCTTGCCCCGGTATTCAAATGAGTTTTTAAACATTTGAATTGCTTTTGACGCCTGATGTTGAATGCAAAATTATTTCCAGTGATTTGTGGGTGTGCACCCATCTGCCCAACCTCCTCCCATGGATAGCGAACCCCCCCAGAACCCCTCACACCCCGCATCATAATCTTCATTTAGTTGCGGGCTGGAATGCTGATTTTGTTGCTGATTCGATTTCAATTGTTGAGCTCTGTTTTTACTAGATGCCTTCAAGCTGAGGCGATACGCCTCCAAAAACGTGCGACTATCCCCGCATTATATCTCGACCCGGCTCCCCTCATTCCCCCCACACTCATCCCTCCCCTCATCTGCCTTTCCTTCAATTTGCGGCGCAAGTGAAGTTCGAAATGCAAATTATTTTTATGCAAATGCCGACAAAAGTATTTCAACTAGGCAGTCGCCGCCCCAAATATCTGCGCCTCACCCACCTCCCCCACCTCTCCGCATACCCACACTCAGCTCACCACAATGCTGCACGTTTACTATTTGCTAGCTTTCTGCGTAGAGTTTTCCAGATATGGTTTTGGTTTTGGTTTGAGTTTGAGTTTGAGTTCGGGTTTGGGTTTGAGTTTGGGTTTCAGATTCAGATTCAGATTCATTTCAACATTTTGCACACCCATTGCTTGTTTTTAGAGTGAATGACAGTGCTTGCCGCCTGTCGCTTGTCAATCAACTGAAATAAGCCGCACCCCTCAGAGCACACCGGCCCACCACCCAACCACCCAACCAGCCTCTTAACACTCAACCACTCTGTCTGTCTGTCTGTATACATTCTTTCAGTTCATCTGCTGCTGAATAATCCTAGCGTTAAAATAGTTTTGGATAATTTCAAGCTGAAATGTCTGCGCTTTGAACTTTAACACTGATCGCTCTCCTATTCCTCACTTTTTTTCGGGTCAGCCTGGGTCATGGTTACAGTTACAGAATGCGACTGTCGTTGGGTGTTGCACGTATAACTGTTGCACTTGCCAGTAGAGATTGGAGCATTTATCATGCACCGCACAATAGGCCACGTGCAATGGGCAATGGGCTATAAATGAACTCGCATTTTATACGTGTCATGCAATAGAAAACGGTTTGGGCTAAATGATTGACTGGCTGAACGACTGATTGACTGATTGACTGAATGATTGGTAATCAATCCACTCGAACGCAATGCATGCAAAATGGCAATATGCAATTCGTTGTTTACTTGTTCGCCTGAGAGATAAAATGATAAAATGTATTTGGTCAATGCCAGAAAATATCTGCTGATTATAAATATTTTATTTCTTAAAAGATTCCCTCGATTCCATCATCATCAGTTTACAATTGTTATTAGAAATATCACTTTACGTGGGAGGTATTTTCAAAAGTTATTTTAAGTGTTGCAAGCGGAAGTGATTTGAGCGTGTCTGTCCTGAAACATACAATTTGGGAGGCCATATAATTTCAGCATGAGTTTTGGTTTCAGTTTTTACGAGCAGTCCGAACGCAGTCAATTGTACATATTTTATACAACGTGACTGCCTCCCATGAGGTGGCCACGCCCACATATAAAAATCACCAGCAATAAAGTGATATTTAAGCTGTGATTTAATGGCGCGATACGCAGGCCACGCCAAGGGGCTGATTGATTCGACTTGCCCCCTCCCCCTTCCGATCGCCCCCTCCCCCCTCACCAAGAAACCTTTTGGTCAATGCAGACTGGCTATTTGATTGATGGCGCTGGAAGTTGATACCTGCTCCAACACCCATTTGCCGTAAATAAGGGTAGCTGTTACACTACCCCACCCGCCCCTGCTCCCGCTCTGACTCTCCATCCCCCTCTCAGAGAATTTATATTACTAGACTTTGTAATACATTTTTAATTTGAAGCCACAAACAAATCAGGCAGTAAGAAAATCAATTCATTTTCCCATTTTTCACAGTTTCCTTTTATCTTTGTCAACTGGCGCATAATTTCAAATAAATTCACTTCCAGAATTGAAACTGATGTAAATATTTGAAGCGTTGGTTCATCTCACAGATCGTTAAGATAATAAAATTGATTGATTTTATGTTGAGCATAAAATAAACATTTAATCGCTTGCATTTGAACAATGGCAATGGCTAAAATCTCTAAAGGTAACATTTTCAAATCAATTTTCAAATAAATCAATAAATAAATTCATCTGGATGAATACCTGATTGGGTATAAATAATATTTATATTCATTTGTTAGATGCACTCCCTCTGCAGTTGCAGTCAAATTTCCTTGATTTACCCCTCGCAAATATGCAAAAGTATTTTTGTAATTTACGGATGTTTTTCTAAGTAGCGTGTTTGGCGCTGATTTTTCACTGGCTTCGCCCGTCTCAAAATAATAAAAACGTAGACTTAAACTAAACAAAGTCAAATGAACTTCGCAAGTCCTAACCGATACATGAACGCACTTAATGCGAGGTCTTCGCCCTTAGTTCAGATGTGTGTAATACTACTACTTTAAAAGTAACAGGACTGAAAGAACTTTGCAAGAAGCGAAGAGGAAGAGCTAGATCTTCTATATGAGTGTGTGTGTGTGTGTGTTTGTGGCGTGTGCTGTGCGGGTGTGTGTGTGTGTGTGTGTGTGTGTTTTGTGGCACATTTGCTGCTTGGTTGCATTTTGTGTGCATGTTTCTCACTTCCGCGAAATGTTGCAACACTTCCTGCTGCATATGAATGCAATGTGAAAGTTTTGAAGCCCTGATACCCCTATACATATTTGTCGCCACCCACCCATCTGCCATTATCCACACACCACTGAGGTGTTGTGCTTGATGCCGCATGTATGTATGTATGTCGCATGCCTTGGTCACGACTCGAGTCCCGGCCCAATATTTTTGTTTGGCGCAGCGACGCAATTAAGCAAATTTGCTTCATTACAGGCGGCGCGATGCCGACGCCAATGTTGGCGTCGCTGCCGACGCTACTTTATATATGCATCTGCGTGTGTGCGTGTGTGTGTGCGTGTGTGTGCGACCCAGTGTGCGGCTGACGCCTGACAGCCAGGAAGCATTCAGTTGCGTCCCTGCTGCAGTCTGGTGAAAGTGCAAACTATGTTGCATTATACGGCACAATGTTGTGCGTCTTTCTGTGTATATGCGGATGTGTGCGTGTGTGTGTATGTATGTGTGTGCGTGTGTGCGTATATGTGTACTTACCTGGGTCTGTTCGTGCAAAAGAAAAATGTTGTTTGCTTGCAATTATTTTGCACTGTTGCGTTCCAATATTTTCGTCATAAGCACGTTGACAGTTTGTTGTCGCTAGAGATGGACGTGCGTGACACGTGAACTGAGCTCAGTTCAATTGGGATTTTGGGTTAGATTGCAAGAGCTAACCAAAATCGGTAACACAAAAATTCCACGCTTGCAGATTAGCAAATTGAATGTACAACAATGTATTGACTATTTGTTGAGACTGAACACATTAACAATGGTTAAAAAGGACAAAATGGTTATATATACATATATATTATTATAGAAAAGAATATATCAGACCTGATCGATATATTATATTAGTTCTTATATTTGTTTTATCGATAATATTATTAACTATTAGCCCAAATTTAGTAAGAATTTTATTATGTTGAGATGGTTTAGGATTAGTTTCATATTGTTTAGTCATTTATTTTCAAAATGTTAAATCGTATAATGCAGGGATGTTGACTGCGTTATCGAATCGAATTGGAGATGTAGCTTTGTTATTAGCAATTGCTTGAATATTCAATTATGAAAGATGAAATTATGTATTTTATTTGGAAGTTATGCAAAATGAATTTGATATAATAATAATTGGTTCAATAGTTATATTAGCTGCTATAACAAAAAGAGATCAAATTCCTTTTTCTTCGTGGTTACCTGCAGCTACAGCAGCACCAACACCAGTTTATTTATTAATTCGATTTAATATTATTTTAGCAAATTCGTGACTTGGACAATTATTAATTTTATTATCTGGCTTGACTATATTTATAGCAGGATTAGGGGCTAATTTTGAGTTTGATTTAAAAAAAATAATTGGCTTTTGAAAAGCTAAGAGACACAGATATATATATGATTATAACAATTGAAATAGAATTTAACTTTAATTTTTTTTTTTATTATTATCTGGTTGTAGAAAAATTAGATTAAGACTTAAGAAGACTTTAAGAAAATAATTTCCGTAAAATGAATAAGTAAATTTTAATCATTGGGGGTCATGCACGCACAGTAACTAGAGAAGGATTCGAATAGTCGTTGTGTTTAGGGATCCTCTGATATTATTATGATTAGGTGCCGGAGGATCATGGTAGGGTGGGCATCGGCTCCGGCACTACACCAGCCCAGCGCGCACAACGACAGAACAGGAGTGTCGCCTCCATATTTGAAGTGTTAGATTGGTTCACATCCCCCTTCCTCCCTTCCTCCCTTCCTACCTTCCTCCTTCCCAGTAATTGGTCGAATTTATCCCGCACGCGATTTTTTCTTAATTATTATTTAGCTCAGCGAGCCAGTAGCGCCAGGGAATTTAATGGAACCCCGACCTACTACCAACTCTACAGCCGGAGCCAGCGCGTGCACCTCCTCTGGAGCGCTACACCAACACCTGCCGGAAAACCACAAGTTAAATGCTACATTGATTATCATTTTTATAGTGCAAAACGCGTAAAATGTGTTTCGTGTATCTGAGATTTCGTTAACATAACTAAAATGCAAATTTCCGTTGTGTGTAAGATTTTATCATAATAAAAGGCATAAGTCTTAATATTATATAATAAATTGTATCCACAAATTAATGTTGAAATAACGAAAAAGAGAATTTTTAAGGTACTTTTGGAAATTCTTTTTGTTTTATTTGGTTGCTGATAGTTTTGATCTCACTGTGCGATGCCTCAACTGCCAAATGCATCTCTCAAGCACACTAACCCCCAATACGACGACAAACACACACTCACACACACATACACAGTCACACCAATACACACACACACGACCAACGACCCACGACATACACACACACATACACACACACTTACACTTCCACTCACACCAAGTTGCCATGTTTGGCTGGGCTTCTGTTGTTGTTCCTCAAATGCGTATGCACTTCACCGGTAGCGGAAGACATTCGTTTCTAAACAGCGTATGCATGAAGTGATATCATCCCACCCCATCACCCTTAACCTGCCCCCTTACGCTCCGTTTACAAACTGGCGCAGTCAAACAACAACAACAACAACAACAACAACTATAACAACAACTATGACAACAACTATGACAACAACAACAACTAGCACTGAGAAACACGCTAAATTCTCTGGCAGGAAGCTACTGGCTGCCATCGCTGCAGTCGTTGCGCTGCGTCGTTTCTACAAAAAGGGACAGATATATATATATCTATATATATGTATATATATAGATAGCGAGAGACGGAGAGGGATGTGGATGCCATTCACCATGGCTCGTAAGGCATTCAGCATCCACACATAATGAATAAACTCTTGGCAAATTAAAGTTTAAATACCCTGTAGCTGGAAACTTCGTAAAACGGGTGGCCAAATAATCCTGCTTGAATTCAATACTTAAAAAAAGATACGTTCATTAATAATATGATAAATGTATGTCAAGTCAGGATAACTCCAGGTCGAGCAAACCCAACTGCATTGGCTGACAGCCTATATTGGCTGTTCAACGTATTGGCTAGTTCTAGTTTTGCCCATCCGCTTTGACCATGCAACTAATTTGAAAAGTTATTATTAAATCCGACAACAACAGTATTCATATTGGACGCATCGGGTATAGATACTCCAACGAAGTTTGAAGGTTTGCGAATTTTTTTGTTCATCGCGGCCAGAGCTAAAGTTGAAAAATTGTTAAAGTTCTTAATTAAAAATAAATCATTTATAATTTGAATATTGCCTTGATTAAGGTAATTGTTAGTCAAGCACTGCCAACTAGAATTTCCTTAAATTGTATATATTTATATATATGTATATATCATAAGATATTCTGTGGAAAAAGTTCAGTGATTTTTGCTGTTGTTACTCTCCCCTTTTTAATGTCTTATTTTTGTGTTTTCGTTTTTTTTTTTTTTTTTTATTATTTTGGCACTTTACTCATTTTGCTTTTACCTGAAATTTCCACTGGGGCACAATGGTGTTGCCTCTTTCTTAAGGTATGAGTTCAAGTTCTTGATGAAATCTGTGTGAGACGAGAAAAACTATTAAAGCGGATTAAGTTGTGTGTACGACCGTAACTTATAAACTGTACACGGCAACTTTCCACCGGCAAGACAAAAGATGCTGCATAATAATTGTCAGTGCTGTCCTTCCTCTTCTCTCCCCTCTCCCCCCTCCACTCTCTCCACCACCATTCTCATCGTCCTCTGTAAGTTATCAGGCTTGTGTGCTTGTGAGCTATATTTGGCGACCTTCTGCCTGAAAGCTTTCCCCAACTTTGTCACGGAGCACAACATTTATGAAGTTGCGTGGAGTTTTGTACTAGATAGGTACATTTGTGTCATTTGGGTGTCATATCATGTTCCGCCATGCTGCAGGAAGCATCATTCCGGCTGTAAATCAAGTTATTTATTTATAGACGTTGTTTAGCTTTTGGACATCTATTTTAGTTCTGTTTGAGCACTTGTTAAATAAAAAAGTTACATCAGATTTGTGTTAATTAATTCCTGATAAAAATAGCTATTCAATAATAATGTGAACTAGTCGTCAACATCAAAATGAAAATCAAAATGAAAGAGGATGTTTTTCTTCATCGCTTTCGATTAAGCAACTGAAGTATACATTCTGCATTGCTCCTCCCAGTTGGAATCATCAAGGAGATACGACAATGCCAAACAAAAAGCCGTTAAGCCCAAGAACAATGGTTCAAGTAAACTGTAAAATACACTCTTTTAGTGTGAAGTGATGCACAGAAAGGCAGGCGATAAAAATTAGCTGGGCAAAGTGCCGCAAAACTGAATCACGTAGATAAACAAAAAGTGTTGAGTGGCAGGCGGGTGAAGGGCATGGCAAAAGGGTAAAAGGACAGCCAGCAAAAGGGACAGGACTGGACGGCATTGAAACGGATGGACGCTCGAGTGGCCAAATCAAGTGACAACAACGATTAATTACAGGCAAGATGCAGCAACAGCCACAGCCACAGACACAGCCAGAGCCAAAGCTGAAGCTGAAGCTGAAGCCAAAGGAAAACCCAATAATGATGACCAGAGATGAGCGAGTGACGGCTCACATTTTGAAGGGATTATAAATAAGTTAGTATAAGAAAATCTTGAGCTTTAACAGCTCCTTTCTCTAGTCTAAACAGTTGCAATGCATTTTTTTTATTATTTTAATTAATTTGCTTGGCTAACATTATTTGATGTGTTTTCGAAGCTCGGCCTCAACATTTTTACAAGCCGATTTCTGAGATAATCAAATAAATATATATATCAAATATATATTATTATGTGCAAATTATATATTATAGTTTTCAGAGCGATTAATATATTTTTAGCTTTCCATAAATATTTGCCATTCGATTAGTAGTTTTATGCAAAGATATTTGATTGTTTCGATTTACTGCAAATAATATAAGTAATATTTTAGCTTTACAGATTGTCAAAAGTGCTTTTCAAAGTTCTGTCGACTTTTTCGTGAATCACGCTGCCATTTCTAATGATAATGACAGCTGAGAGGATAAATGCCAAGAGCCAATATGTGGATATTATCGCAAACAAGTCCAAGCGAGAGCCAAGTTGCCAAGTTGCCAGTGACAAAACCAAACAACAACAAGCAAGCACAACAATAACAATAATATTAACAAGCAACTGTTTTGCATCTTAGCCAAGCTAGCCAAGAGCTGATGCCACATGGCCACTGCCACTGCCACTGCCACTGCCACTGCTGGGTTGCTGTCAGCAACTGAAGTGCATAATTTAAATAGATCCTATTTATCCTATTTTTGTTTTTGTATACTTTGATACCGCAGGTATCATAGTATATTAGTTTTGTGTAATGTCCGTCATGCTGTCTGTCTGTCCGTCTGTATGAACGCAACCCTTAGGATGGAGAGTTGAAACTTGGACAACATACTGGTCTGTGCCCGCGTCAGGCAAAGTGATCAAATTGCAGGGATACGTCCACAAGGGGCTAAAAAATCGATATCAGCAAATGAATAATGCAACGTATCTCCCACAATTTTAAGGCTACAGTCCCCCAATTTGGTTGGTATGTTGTTGGCAACCCCCTTCAAAGATCGCCTACTCCGACTCCCTAGTCCGATACACCTGTTTGTGTAAATCGATGAGACCATATATCTCACACAATTTGAAAGCTAGAGTCACCAAATGTGAAGGATAGTAACACTCTTCAAAAATCCGGGGAAAAAATTGAACCAAACCCACTCCCGCCACCAAAAACGATAAAAGCCGAGACATGGGCAATTTAAGAGCTACAGTCACCAAAGGTGGAAGCTAGATTACTAAGGTCGTAGTCCAAATATTTTTTATTTCCACGCCCATTCACGCCTCCAAAATTCCCAGCAGCCTATATCTCACGCTTGTAAGGAAGATTACTAGGAACCTTTGCCTTATTAGGAACCTGCTCCATAATTTGTTTCAGCCACAAAATCCCACATCTGCCATAATTTAAGAGCTACAGGTACCAAACTTCTAAGCAAGGTGACCAGCTTATATGTACAGCAATTTGAAAGGCAAATTTGAGTAGCATTTCACCCAGTTCCTTGCTACGTGTTATCAGCTGGCATTACGTATGGTATCAAAGTATTTCGCAGTCGGTAACGCCCGACTGCAACGTTCTCTCTTGTTTTGTTTTAGCCTTGCATCCTGTAAACGTTAGAGTGTTGAGAATGCAGTTTATTTAAATTAGAGAGAGAGAGAGAGAGAGAGGAGTGGATAGAGAGAAAGAGAGGGAGAGAGAGAGAGAGAGAGAGGAGTGGATAGAGAGAAAGAGAGGGAGAGAGAGAGAGAGATTTTGGATAATTTTAAAAAACTTCTCTATATCCCGTTCGGTTTTCGAATTAAAAATATTTATATTCTGCATTACGGATTGCTTGGAATAATTTCTTTATCGCTGGAATTTGTAGTTTTCTGACAGTCCAGATTTAATTTTTGACTGCGAAGGTAAGGCCAGTTCGAGTCGGGCAGTCACAACTGAGGCATGCTCACTTGCTACACTAAAGTGGACAAACATCAGATAAGTTCACATCGAGTATTTTCAGTCTGGCTCCTGTTTTTTGTCGCCTACTCTGCGGCAAGGGGGGCTGCAGCAAGGTGCCCGAGGTTAGGCTCGAGAAATGACGATGTTTGTTTAGCGGTGCAGTCGGAGCCGGGTGGTTCGTAATGGAGTTGCTTCAACAGTACACTCGAAAAAGAGATCAACTGAAAACCAGAATGTTTTACTTGTTTCTAATGCAAATCAATTTTATTTAATATTACTTATTTTCAAAATCATTAAAAGTCAGAAAAAGTTGCAAAATTTCTTGGTTGCTGTGATAAAAAAATTCGATCTAAAATTGTAGAAAAATGCAACTTGAAATTAAGGAATAAAAAACCTTTGTATTTTAGAATAAGCTGCTTTTGGCAACACAAGTATGGCAGTTTGTTAATTAAAACATGATTTTTTTCTGAGTGTAATGGCAACGGCAAACCACAGCGAGAGCTATTGGTATGCATTGTGGTTTTTACCGGCAAAGCAGCTGCATTTATGCACCAGCTCGACTCGAAGTGCTCTCGTCTTCATAATGATAATGATGATGATGATGATGATGATGATGATGATGATGATGATGATGATGATGATGGTGTTGATGCTGGTGATGATAAAGATGCGGATGATGGCGCTGCCAATGTCGCACCATTTGCTGCCTTGGTCTTTGGTTTTTCGCTGCCAGCGCGTCACTTGCGGTTGAGCGAACCGTGCGACTGATGTTCCGATTTCAGCAGCAACGCCCCAAAGTACCCCGCCACGCCCCGACTCGCGCCACCTTTTTGGCCTGGCTTCCTGGCACTTAAGCAGATTTTATGCACGGCGTGCGTTAGTTAGCCCCCCCCCCCCCCCCCCCGCTCACTCTCCATCCCCCTCTCCCTCTCCACATCCTTCATCTGGTTTGCTTTGTGAGCTGATCTTGATTTTCATAAGCCGCTTGGCGCCCGTGTCGTGGGTGTCGTTTCTGTTGCTTGGCATAAAGCTTTGCGGTTGCCAACAAGCAGCTTAAGTAGCTTCTCCTCTTGCTCCTAATCACTCTTGTCCTGTTCGTCCTTTTAGTCGGGCTGTCACATTATGTGTTGCACTGTATTAATGCAAATACCAAAGCATTTTGTCCCAGTTCTTTGAACTCGTGTCACTTTAATTAATATTTGCCTAATTACAATTTAATAGCATAATCCCGCCTTTCAGCCATACCATCAGCTCAAACATATGAACTGAACGAGAAGTTATTATTTGCACAAACTAACGAATATCCTCACCAAATTTATACACAATTTAGGTTTCTAAAAACTGACACTTTCTACTGAATAATTCTCTGTTCAATTGTTTATCCAGAATCGCGCTTATTAATTTGAGTGCCATTGATCTTGGCTAACTTTAAGGGTTGAATATTTGTCTTGTTGAAATGCTAAAGGATTTAACCAATGCCAAATTATATTTATTCGCCAGTTATTTCTTCGAATTCTAGCGACTGTTTCGTGTGCTTCTAATTGTTTGTCATTGTTTGTTGTTGTTGGTGTCGTGGTTGTTGTCCCAGTTGCTGCTGCTGTTGCTGTTGCTGTTGCGGCTGGCAGAATAGTCTCTAATTAAAACAAGCTTTGCTTAGTTTTGTCACGTAATTTACTGTTGCAAATACAATGCAGATACACGGACACACGAACATACTCATTTAATACACATGTGTGTCTAAGAAACGTACTAATTAGTCCAATGGCCATTACAAATGGTTGTCTCTGCCACTGCTCCAATTACTGTTGCTATTGTCATGGCAACAATTTTTGTGCAAGTGCATTTTGTTGTCTGCATTAGCTGCTTTGATTCATTGTGCCACAAGAGCATTATTCAATTCACACATTCACATACACCGTTAAATAGAGTATACGCACACACACACACACGCATCTATATGTTTATGTATATGTATAAATATTTTAACATTAATTGCCTTGCGCTTGATGTTTATCGCCTGCCTGGCTGTCTAATATTGCCTGCCAATGTATTTGTCTCCTTTCTATTGCTGCTAACTATGTCTCTCTCTCACACACACACACACACACACACACACACGCACACACACAACTTCCAATCAAAATCGCTTGCAGAATTACGACAATGTCCAATTATTTTTGCCATGCTGACGTTAATAGGATAAAAATGCGAAAATTATTATGTAATATGTCACACATTTTGTCGCTGCAACAAAATTATTTAATGGACATTCGGAAATGGCCAAGCTCCGCTGAGCGTTGCTGGGGCGACAATGCTCGACTTGAGTATACCATTCTAAGCATCTGTACAACTATCAACTATCAACTTCCAACTCAACATTCATCTTAACTTTGCATTTTAAGCTCTCAGCTTTCGCCATATATATATATATTTTTTTTTTCGAAATATTTGGAATATATAAAATTTGCAATCCGGAATGTCCGAAGCTCTGAAGTGCTTTTAAAGCCCTGAATAATCGATAATATGTATCGGGCCTCAAGAGCGATAAAAGCCTGCTAAGCCCAATTATGCATACTTTTATCAGTTTGCTAGTTTTCCCCAAATGCAATTTTTGCCTGACAATTAAAATGGTTTTTTTTTACTTATGCAGATTAAGCTGAACTTTATTAGAGGGAAATGAGTCCTTTCCAAGTTCTTATCTTGCCTCCTTTGGTCTATTCATTAAATACCTTTCGGCAAGAAATGCCTTTTTGACTGTCGAAATCTGAGTTGAACCATAGTGGAGCATACCTTGGCCAGTAGATGCACTGCCTTGGTGCGGGTATAAGGAACAAAGTCGTTAGAGCGTTGAGCGCTGCGGGATCAGAGGGTGGGGAGGGTGGAGAGGGGAACCGCAACGACTGGAAATATCCGCTGAATGCGTAAAAATACATATTTACTTGACTGTGTGACATGGCGGACAATTCATTCTGAGATGTTGACTTTACACAGAACAAACTGCCACCCACAGAGAAACGACTACAGTCTGTCAAAAAGAAATTGACACTTTTCAGCGGAAGTGAGGAAAAACTGAGATGGGGATGTATGTTTGTGTGTATGTGTGTGTGGTGACCAGTGTGTGTTATATGTCATCTCTATGCAGAGGCAATTTCACAGCTTTATTTATGATGCACGATCATTAAGGTTTCATAAAATGCAGTTGGCTGGGAGAGAGAAGGGTGCGCCGAGGAACTGCTGCTTGTCACTGAGAATTATAGTTGAGGCCATTTGCATTTGACATTTAAATTGGGCATGCACTTTTGTGCAAGTTTTTGAAGAGATTTCTCATATTGCGTACACGCATTTTGTGTGGCCAGTGCACGGCCCTCAACCACAACCGACGAGTGTGTTTCTGAGTGTGGGTAATTTTACGTGTGTGTGTGTAAGTTGAACATGGGCCATCGTTTATCATACGCATGACACTATTATGGCTACTTAAGTGCACAACAGGCTCAGTAATAACGAGCAAGTGTCCCCACTCCACACAGTAAACACCCCCATTAAGGGTCGCAGCACCCAACCCTTAACCAAAAAACTTGCCAGACGAGGCGAATAACTCTGCCGCAATAAACTTAATTAACAAGTGATTTGAACAACATTCTAGCTGCCTTTTCTCTAGCTCTCTCGCTCTCTCTCTCTCTCTCTCTCTCTCTCTCTCTATAGCTCTCTCTATCGCTCTCTCTCTATCGCTCTCTCTATCGCTCTCTCTATCGCTCTGTCTCAATTGGTGTTGTTTCAAGTTGGGGTCGTTAGCTTTTGGGGAGAGCTTTGTCTTAGGAACTACGTTTAAATAGAATTTAATAACTGCTGCTTCGTTCTCGACCCGTTTCAAGGTGTCCTCAATAAACGAGTTTATGATGATAATTTGCCACAATATGTGGCAAGCTTTGCACTTGGCTTTAAGTTTGTCAACAATTCGGTTACCGTTATCCGGTGCCAGCGTTGCTCCAGACATCGTCAGTAAGCTGCAAAGTGCCGTTAAATGTGAATAAATTCGATTCAATGGGTTTTCCTTCCCAAAACCCAAACCCTACACCCAACACCAAACACCCAAAACCCAACCGCACCCCGTTCCCCTCCCCCTCCTCCCCCATTAACCGGTAAATGATTTATCGCAGAGCTCAGCAAAAATACAAATATGAGTCTTACATATTTGCATTTTATAGCACTTAAATGTGCAACATAAACACTTAATTGGTTTTTAGTGGAGCAACTCAAGTTACACATTTTAAAGAGCTTCTGCTGACTGATAGACACTTGGTTATAACCAAGTGGTTATGCTCACTAAAACTTCAGATTAAACTGCCTATGTATTATGACTTATTCTGAACATAGTCTTTGCAGTTATTATGTAATCTTAGCCTAAGTCTGGGAAAAAGTTGACAAATCAGTGAATATTCATGAAAAACAGATTTTCGACTTGTAATTTCATTGTTCAAAATTTGTGATGTACATAAAGAATCATTATACAAAGTTGATGACAGATGGTATAGCTTCTTTAGGTGCTCCTAAATGCTTACTCAATAAATGCGGGTAACTTAATAAATGAATAATTATAAGTATATGCTATATATTTACCATTCTCTCATATAATGAACTCTCGATAGCTGGTTTCCCAACTAAAAGTGGGGAAACGAAAAGTTTGATGCTAAATCTTCTGGGAGCTGCAATAAAATAGCAAGCTAATTAATTAATCGTAACTAAGATGGAAGGAGACCTGCTAATGGAAAACTCTTAGCCAACACCAGAGGTTACTTGATAGATACATATATAGAGAGAGACAGATAGATACATAATACTCTTAGTAGAATTCAGTAAAATTACATAAGCTATTCATAGCTCATTCATTCATATTCATAACAACTGTTGTATATGAAATATAAACCAAATGAAAATCGGACTTTAGATTCAACTCAATTCGCTTGTTATGAAGTCCACTTGTGTATTATCAGTTCCATTAGAAGCGATGCGCTGGTCCACCTGTTGATTGACTGAGGCCTGGGCCAACCCAAGGGGGCGGCAGTTTAGGGGTAGATAGAGGAATGATAGCACAGTGACACACATCCAGGCGGGCGGGCGGGCGGTCAAAGCCAGACAAATTGTTGGGCCATTTGATGGCAATTATGTTAAAGCCTTGGCATGCTCTTAACTGGCCCAAAACCAAAGTGTTTACCAAGGAAGAAGAGAATGAGCGAGAGCGCAACTGGTTCGAAGCCGCATCAAACCACGTTCGAGTTCGTGCGGCCATGTCCTGCGGCATGTTAACAGCGCAACGGTGCGTGGTGAATGGTTTTGGGGATTGGCGCAACATTTTGTTAAAAAGTAAAGGCCACTGCATACAAGCAAAGCCGCAAGTTGGCACAATTTGTAAATGAATATTTAAATGATTGCATTTGCTGTGTAGTTGTAGTTGTCGCATCATAAAGAACATATCAGAGAAAAGGCAATAAGGACCAGAGCACCTTATATCCTGTAATCGGGCAACGGACAGACGCAGTCAGCTGGGCACATCAAATCAATCTGACTAAACTCTGCCCTCAGCATACATCAGCAATAAATTGAGTACTATTATCAATGTTATTGGCAGATTTCTCTACTTGTCTGCGACATGTGACTGACTAATGCTTGGATCCATGATAAACAGGTCATCAGCAAGTTGGGCACGTCTGTCAAAGCACTCAGCACTCAGCACTTATCTGGCTGAGCTGAGGCTGGTTGTTGTTGATTTTCCCATCAAAGAGAGTGCTGAAAGATTCAAATCATAGGCCAAAATACATTCTCGAGTTCAATTTCAATCGGAGCCCAATGGAAACAAGCAACCCAGTAAGTCCGAAACCAAATTCCCAAAAACCCACATGAAAAGCCCATTGCATATTTGTGCTTTGCAACTGCAATCCAAATAGCCAAATAGCCAAATAGCCAAATAGGCAATCCAAATTTGAGGGAAACTCATGCCAGGTGTCAGTTGCAATCAGACTTTGCAAGTCTTCTTATCTCCACAGGTTTCTTTTATGTGTCTCTTGTTGTGTTTGTGTGTGTGTGTGTGTGTGTGTGTGTGTGTGTGTTTGTGTGTGTGTGTGAGTGTAATCTAAATAAATCTTTTCTGCTTTGTGTAAGCTTTAAGCAATAACTGATGGCAAGTCTGGCTTTAATTTTTGAAGGTTCAAGACATTGCTGCTTTTAAGTTGGACATGATGATGACAGGCTCAAATACGTACACTTACTATGTGATTTTATTCACACACACACACACACACACACACGCACACAACCAGGAGATAGATGTATCTGTTAGTAGTTGGGAACTTTTCAATGAACCAGCTTTATTTTGAGAGTCACGTTCAAATGTTATCACTTCAAGAATGATTACGGAGCCTTGAATGGAACCAAGTACAACACAAGCTTTATTGATACACATTTCGTTGTGCTCCGGAGCTAATCGCTGAATCGGGCAGTCTGCTTGTCTGGCTGCCCATTGGGTGGCAAGTGCAGGGATTGCCTTTGCCTTCTGTGGCAGTTTACCTTTTGCCTGCAATTAATCAAGCCGTCGGGGATATTCTTGTAATTGCTGGCCACATTGTAATTATGTCACTCTGACTTTCTCTCTCTCTCTATCTCTCTCTTTATCTCTTTCTCTCCATTAGAGGCTCTCTCATGAACATGTTTAATGACCAGTTACAAAGCCTTTTTATTATCATTTACATCTGGACTACTGCAGACGTCCCATCGCATCTTTACCAGGGAAGGTGAACCAGTAATCTGTTTCAAACCTGCATATACCCTGTATATGAATGGAAAGTTCATCGCATCATTTAGTCTTGGAAGTAATTCATCAATATATATGAATGTCGACTAATGACCATCGACTTTTCTCTACTCTGTGACGTCGTATATATGTACCATATAAAGTTCCATTTGCTTTACTGCTGACAATAGATTGTGTTGAATATTATATACAAATTTCAAAATTCAGAAATAGTATCCCAAATGGGCGCATATACATTTATGATGCACTTCTTTGCGACAGGGTATATTAAAAACAAGAAACAAAGACCGAGGCAAACTGTTCTTTTGGGCCGTGGCTCGGGTCTGGATGGTATGAAGGGTTCTCAATTGGTTGTTTGGGCTTGATTTATATTGTCACATGGTCCTTTACCTAGCTGCCTAAAAGCCAGCGGCTTTGTACTCTTTCACGCCGAGCGATTATGCGGTTAAGGATTTCATAATTGTGGCAACCACTTGCGGTAATTGTGTGGACAACAAGGACTGCCAGTTTGTCGTGAAGGAGACACTGAATTTCGTAAACGAAGGTGCAAAAATGAAATTTCTCTTATTAATAAATTTTAATCCAAGACACTTTGTGGCTACGTTGAAGCTATCTTGCCCCCTGCGTATGTCCTTGCACCTGTGTGTAGGCATGAGAAGTGTGTGACATATTTCAGCAACATCATTAGCATCGTATTAGCAACATCATCATCGTTATCATTGTTCTTGCCGTAATTAAAAGCAGGCGCATCAGCCAACAACCGAATTAGAACCGAATTTCGATGTTGGTTCTGGCCGCAGAAACCATAATTAAGCCACATTTTCACACTGATTTTCCGTTCCTTGGCTTGTGCTCAGTTTCCCACTTATTTTCAGCTTTTGGCCAAAATAAAAAAAAACAAAAGGAAAAGGAACTAAGTGTATTCAAACATATCTTCGTTTTTGCTGTAGCAACTAAAACCTGATGTTGGGCCCTGTTATTAACAGTTTGGCTTGGCGAAACTCTTGGCCTTTGGGTCCTGCCTCAACACTGTTAACCCGGCAGCCTCGACGAGCGAGCATAGAAGAGCGCCGTGTTTGGCCTTAAGAGAGCGGCGCCAAAAAATGTTGCATGCAACATTTTAATTGTTCTGCTCCGTACAAGCATCAATTTCGACTCCAACATGCAACTTACTGAGTTTGCCCGTAAATCAATGGTTTCAATGATCAATTAATATAAATCTGATACTACCTTCTCCACTTCGATTTTCTTATTTTTTATACGCATTTCATATATTTATTTATTTGATTTATGTAAAGTCGATGAATTTATTTTGATCGAAACTGCATAAACATCATAGAAATAATTGAAAAAGGGAAAATAATTTTTTAGAATATACTTTTAGATTTACTTGAAATGTTTTAATGCTTCCAGATCAGATGTGTGAACGAATTCAAGTTTTGTCGTACCCTGCCTCGATAAATTCACATTTTGCTTAGCCATATTTAAAATGATTATTTTTTAGTTGTTTGCAACTGCAGTGTTTGATGAATACGAGACATAATTAGCTCTTAATCAGCAATCGATGCTAGAACTGTTCCAATTCTACTCAGCTTCATTCTCATTCCCATTGGCTTTTTTTTGTGCCATTTGCCTATCAAGATAGAGATTTTTGAAAAGTGCCTCCGGAACTTGCGATTTGTTTCCGTTAATCACACGTTTTGTGTATACAACTAAAACAAAACTTACAAAAAACATATACATATGTATATAGCTTAGAAATATGATCAATAAATGGCAACTGGCGAGAATAAAAGCCGCATTGAAAGAATCAAATCAAATGAGCTTAACTCATTCAAATGTTGCACAAACACAGTAATAACTGGGTTAGACGACAACTAAAAAAAAACCAAAAAAAAAAAAAAAAAAAACCGGACAGAAAACTTTTGGATGGCGAAATTAAAATACCCTTGCTACCAGATGTGCAATTATGGGCTCCAAAATTAGTTATATCTTTTACAGGTTAACCTTACTCAATGTGTGGCCAATTACCGATTATGTGTTTCTTAAGTGATTGCTAATTTGTTATATATATATATAAGTATATGTATTTGTATGATATCAGTTAGCTGTTGGCCCAAACAAACACACTGAAATGTAGGCTGTGTAGGCTGTCTGACAAAAATCGAGTAGCCGTTTTGGAAGAGTGTATTAAATTACGCAAGCAACAAACTTGGGTTAAGACACACACACATTCGCACATGTGAACAAATGAACACACACACACATACACACACATTTATATATATATATATATATATATTAGTGTGTAGAATCATATAGTAACTGACATTTGAGTTCTGCTTATGTATCTCTGGGGATCGGGTTGAGTCGGGCGACTGTGGGTCTGGGCACTCGGGGATAGAGGATGGGGGATGGGCGAATCAGGAGAAGGGGTCATGGAAGTTCGCTCGTCAACTTTCTCAACTTTTGGTAATTTTTGGTAGCTCTGTGCTGGCCACAAAAGTAGTTAAACTCTTTTAGCAGTACCATGTTTAGAAGCTAAAATCAGCAAACTTTTTGCCGTATGTCGAGAGAGGGCACGCCTACACTACGCAGGGCGATGAAAACTTTTACGCCCAACTCATGGACTGAGCGGGAGAAATTCACTCCCCACCAAAAAAGAAAAAAAACGAAAACAAAAAAAGAAAACACAAAAACTTAACCCCAAACCCAAAGGCAAACCCAATTGGAAACATGGAACCCTCAGTAACAGAAGAAATGTCCAAGTTTTTCGCCCTAGCGACCCAGTCGAAATACTCTGAAAATGCAATAAAAAATGATGTTCAACATTTTAAGACGATGTCACTTGTTTTCCTTGTCGCCAAATGTACGAGCCATGGGCCACATGTTCTCATCCAGCACTCACTAGTCCAATATAGCTCACTCTCTCCACTTAACTGATAGAAATATCAAGACATTCCGAGTATATATATATACACATGTGTGTGGGTTGCGTGTGTGTGTGTCTGTGTGTTGGGTGAGGCATTTCCTAATGGCCAATTGTGTTCAGTACGTGCTACAGCTAACTCAATACGTTAATTTGTCCTTGTTTGGCGACAAAATAGTCGACATTTGCAGAAAATGCAGCATCTTTTTCTCAGATGTTCTATGTTGTTCTCAGCTTACATTTTCCCATTTCCCATTTCCCCTTTCCCATTTCCCCTTTCCCATTCCCCATTTCCAGTTTCACATTTTTTTCTCCACTTGATGCTTGATTTGTTGAGAGTTTCCCCTCTTCATTTATCCAGTTAGTAAGTTGAGTTCGAAAACTATAAAATAAATTACTTCAAGTGCATAGCTTTTCATGGGAATCAGATTTCAGTGACGAATGAAATTGTCCACATTCCACATATCAAAGGTAATCCATGGAACCCGAGAAGTAACTCCATTAGCATTTATGTAAGTGGTGCTACCTTGCCAATCTTAGCATGGGTCAGCTATGTATTCGAATGGATTAGCCGAATGTGACTGTATTATCTGATATGGGATCGGACAATACCTGTAAGTTGTATCAATTAGTTGGATATAATTAGCCGCAATTGTTATGGTTACTGTTGTGGTAGTGGTTGTGGTTGTGGTTGTGGCTGCTGCCTTCGTGCTGTGCGTCCTTTGTTTGAGCGGTCACATCAACAATCGACAACACTTTTGGCACGCCCCGTAACACGCCCACATAAGAGGCGCTTGTGTTGCACATCATTTGCTTCTTTGTGCCACATCCTGTCCTGTCCTGTCCTGTACTGTCCTGGTTTTTCTGTGTGTGCTCGTTGTCCTATTCCCCACTCAACTACATTTTTTTTGGCGCTTGTTTTTGTTTTGCGCAATTTGTTGAGCCATTTACAACAAATGTTGCCTGCGCCACGCCACGCCTGCCTCCGCCTTGCCGCCCACCCCTCGACTGACCCTGCACAAACAAAGTTGCCACTCGACGCTGGACAACGGAATCCTTTTTGTGCACAACACGAACGAGAGGCGGCTGGGCGAAGGGCAGGCGTGGCGGCTACAAATGGAAATAGCTGCCCAGTGACAAACGAAACGAAACGAAACGAAACGCAATCTGAGGAAGGAGGTGCATCAAGTGACATTTGTTGCTACTGTTGCCGTTGCCGTTGCCGCTGTTGCCGCTGTTGCTGCTGCTGCTGCTGCTGTTGCTGTTGCAGCAACTTTGTTATCGTTGCTGCAGTTTCATTTTTGGGCCGCGTAACAAAGCTTATTAGTGTTAATTTTAATGAGTTTTCACTGCCTGGCCTTGTTTTCGTTTATTTCTTTCTCTTTTCTCTTTTCGCTTTTCGCTTTTCTTTTTTTTTTCTCATTTTTTTTCTTTTTTTCTTTGCCTTGTGTGTGTGCTCCTGTTTCGTTTTTTATTTGCTTACTCTATTTTTTTTCTTTTCAAAATCCTTGCAAACGGACATTGTTATTTTGTCATGGCATGTGTAACGCATTGAATAATTTAAATTATTTTATTTGTTTCTAATTTGTAAATAATTAGAATAATATGAAATTAATTAAAAACTGATAAATCGAGATCAAATATGTTTAGCTATAAAATTCATTTGATTAAATAGGAGCTTGTCAGGCCTTGCTATCTGTTATCTACCTATCTAAGTATCTACTATCTACTGTCTGTTATCTAACTGCAAGGGTATTTGATCTTCGTCAGTTTGCAGCTTTTCATTTTCATTTTCATTTTTCTTTGGAAAAGGGGACGGTGGGGTTGGCTTACGCTGTTTTATGCCCCAAATAATGTTTCTTAAGGTGCTGCTGTTGTTGCTAATATGGTTGGCTGGGATTTTAAGGTGCTTGCCGTAAACTTTTGCTCCAAAGTTCACCACACACACTCGCACACACACACACACACACACACACACAGAGACATACAGGTGGTTATGGTGATGTTTATATGGGTGTTTGTGGGGGACTTTACCATCATCTTGTCATGTGGAAACTAATTGATTTACGTTGTTACCGTCATGCCAATGCCGTTGCATACTTTCTAATCAACACAAGGATTCTGGCACCACACACAGCTGCCACACAAACACACACACACACACGCACATGGCTTTGTGTGTGTATTGTAGGCCGCGGATTTACTTATTTATTGGACCATCACATGGACACAGCGTGAGTGGCAGACAGCAAAGCGCAGATAGGCAGCCAGGATTGGGCAGGTGCTAAAAAGAAAAGAAAAGAGGGAGCACAGTGTTGGGAGGGGGCAGTGGTGATAAGGAGACGCAGGTGGTGGCATATGTGAGCCACTTAACAACAACCGCGTCAACACCAACATGGAACTTTTAAGCATATATATACATATATATATATATATATATATATAAGATATATAGATGTACACATGCATATTCATATTTATGTACTCATATATACTCATCTAAATTTGTAAAGCGAAAGTCAAGATTGATTTATCATCGAAAATTATATACCCTAGAGAAATCCAGGGAAATCCAAATACATTCTCCTGTTAATAAGATATATAGAAGTATATAGAGAGTTATGCACGATTTCAAGGTGTTGGTAACGGCAGCACAGCTATCTAGGATTGCACCGGCTAGGATTCCAATAATATACTCCTATCTCCTTACTAGAGCTGGGCGAGGTGTATAAAGATTAGGTTATCCGCCCACCTGATCAGAAGCATTTCTTTATTCAATTCATTTTTTGTAGGGCACCCAATAAAAGCTGTGCCATTATTAATAAAAATAGAATCAAAAAAAGGTTCAAGATAAATTCTTATCTATAGAAAGACAACAAAACTCATAGGAACTCAAAAACAAAACAAAAATAACTATATATTTCAATAAATATATATATATATATATTTTACATTAAAAATTTCGTTGTGCAAAACTTATATGCCGCCTTAGGGTATAATAGTCAGGAGCAAATTTATGTAACAGGGGCAAGGAAGCATCTTAAAGCCCATAAAGTATATATATTCTTGATCAGGATGAGCTGCCGAGTCGACATAACCAAGGACACGCGGACCAAAGAGACTTCAAATTTGGAATATTAATTATCGTATATTAATTATCGGATAAGAAACACACAACTTGTAGTCACAAATATATTATATAGTATACGATTGCATGTATGTATGTATGTTTATATACATACATATGTATATAGAATAAGGAAAAGAGACCAGACGTGCTTTAAAACAAAGATATTTCAATTTTGGCTGCCACACAGCTGGGTTCAGGGTATATCGAAGTCGAGCTCGCTCTACTGCAACATTCCTACTTGTTTTGTTTGTTTTTGATATGGTTGCTTTTGCTGTTGTTGTTGTTGTTGCTGTTGTTGTTGTTGTTGCTGTTGCTTTTGCTGTCTCGAACATTGTTTTGCATTTTATAATCGTGATATTTTATGCCTTAGTGCGCATTTTCAAAAGCCCACAACAAATCGCATTCAGCCACGTGTGGCACCTGAGCGGCGGCTGCGGCATCATTTGCTACAGCCTTCAATATACACTGAATGCGGAATTTATCCTTGTCGAGTTGCCTTGTGCTGCTGCATTGTGCGCAGAGAGTCCAGGGAGTGGAAGGACTGGAGGGAGTGGAGGGAGTGACTGGATTTACGGCCTTAGTGTCAACT
Source organism: Drosophila kokeensis (assembly GCA_035042145.1). Taxonomy (NCBI): domain Eukaryota; kingdom Metazoa; phylum Arthropoda; class Insecta; order Diptera; family Drosophilidae; genus Drosophila; species Drosophila kokeensis. The sequence goes on along the minus strand of JAWNLT010000419.1, from coordinate 973,579 downwards.
AATAAGCATGAAAAGCTTGAAACAAAGTTTGCTACTGTGTGTGTCTGAGTGAGTGTGAATGTGTGTGTGAGTCTGTGTGTGTGTGTGTGTGATTATCAGCTCTGTCCAATGAGCTAGTTGGTGTGCGCTGGGACTCTAAATATTGGATTTATCTTCCATACAAATAAAATAGCAAATATCAGCACTGTGTCGCTGAACAACGGATTACAAGTAGATTTATCAACTCAATTTTCACTCACCATTGAATGTGGGCCCAAAAAGCTAATGGGCAACTAAATGAAGTTAAGTCAGTGTCAAAATGATAGATGACAATACAGTTTTGTTGTTTTCTGCTAAATTCGAAATAACTCTATGGCTTATGGTAATCCGCTGAGTAGAGTTGTAATTTCGAATTCTGTTGCGTCGATCGATATCTCGATTTTCAGGCTGTAGTTTTTACTTATTTTCCGACTCAAAATCACGTTTTCAACTTTAAATGTAGGATTGATTTAGGGGCAAAACCATGATCAAAAAGCCTCCCTTTTTAATCTAAGTTGAGTTTTGACGAAGTTATGGCATTTTGAAGTTTCAACCTATGCCCATATATGGCTGTATGGATTTTCAGGCTATAATTTTTACTTGTCTTCCGACTCAAAATCACGTTTTCAACTTTAAATGTAGGATTGATTTAGGGGCAAAACCATGATCAAAAAGCCCTCCCTTTTGAATCTAAGTTGAGTTTTGACGAAGTTATGGCATTTCGAAGTTTCAACCTATGCCCATATATGGCTGTATGGATTTTCAGGCTATAATTTTTACTTATTTTCCGACTCAAAATCACGTTTTCAACTTTAAATGTAGGATTGATTTAGGGGCAAAACCATGATCAAAAAGCCCTCCCTTTTCAATCTAAGTTGAGTTTTGACGAAGTTATGGCGTTTCGAGGTTTCAACCTATGCCCATATATGGCTGTATGGATTTTCAGGCTATAATTTTTACTTATTTTCCGACTCAAAATCACGTTTTCAACTTTAAATGTAGGATTGATTTAGGGGCAAAACCATGATCAAAAAGCCCTCCCTTTTTAATCTAAGTTGAGTTTTGACGAAGTTATGGCATTTCGAAGTTTCAACCTATGCCCATATATGGCTGTATGGATTTTCAGGCTATAATTTTTACTTATTTTCCGACTCAAAATCACGTTTTCAACTTTAAATGTAGGATTGATTTAGGGGCAAAACCATGATCAAAAAGCCCTCCCTTTTGAATCTAAGTTGAGTTTTGACGAAGTTATGGCATTTCGAAGTTTCGACCTATGCCCATGTATGGCTATATGGATTTTCAGGCTATAATTTTTACTTGTCTTCCGACTCAAAATCACGTTTTCAACTTTAAATGTAGGATTGATTTAGGGGCAAAACCATGATCAAAAAGCCCTCCCTTTTGAATCTAAGTTGAGTTTTGACGAAGTTATGGCATTTCGAAGTTTCGACCTATGCCCATATATGGCTGTATGGATTTTCAGGCTATAATTTTTACTTGTCTTCCGACTCAAAATCACGTTTTCAACTTTAAATGTAGGATTGATTTAGGGTCAAAACCATGATCAAAAAGCCCTCCCTTTTTTATCTAAGTTGAGTTTTGACGAAGTTATAGCATTTTGAAGTTTCGACCTATGCCCATGTATGGATATATGGATTTTCAGGCTATAATTTTTACTTGTCTTCCGACTCAAAATCACGTTTTCAACTTTAAATGTAGGATTGATTTAGGGTCAAAACCATGATCAAAAAGCCCTCCCTTTTGAATCTAAGTTGAGTTTTGACGAAGTTATGGCATTTTGAAGTTTCGACCTATGCCCATATATGGATTTTCAGGCTATTATTTTTACTTGTCTTCCGACTCAAAATCACGTTTTCAACTTTAAATGTAGGATTGATTTAGGGTCAAAACCATGATCAAAAAGCCCTCCCTTTTTAATCTAAGTTGAGTTTTGACGAAGTTATGGCATTTTGAAGTTTCGACCTATGCCCATGTATGGATATATGGATTTTCAGGCTATAATTTTTACTTGTCGTTTTACTGTGTAAAAATCAATATTTCACATGTGAGATCTTTTTCTTCGAGTTTTCGTATTGTTCCCCCACTCAAATAACAGGCGAACAGAAATGTTTAGTTAAACGATCTACCTGGAGAATAAACTCAAATACACGCTCTTTAAAGCATGTGTTTGTGTGGGTTATGTTAAGCCGGGCCTTATCAGCTGATCTCTTTTGGGCTTAACATAGCCTACGATCCACAGCGTCTCCCTTTTGCATTGCTGCCTCCTAACAGCGCACTCGGCGCTGTTATCAATAACATTAATGTTAAAATTAACGTAAAGTATGTAAGAATAAACCAACAAGAGAAGTGCAAGTGCAAAATCTTTTAAAGTGAAAAATAAATATAAAGTTAAACCAAAAAAAACCCAAGTGCCTTTTTTATGGGAGGATAAAGAAGGAAGGAAGAATTCGCCCCCCTACATTTTCAGTATGCAAATATTTCTTTTCAATTTAGCATTTAAATCGAACTGCCTGAAAGTATACTAATACTAATTAACCAATGCTATGAAAATAAAAATCAATATTTCACATGTGAGATCTTCTTCTTCGAGTTTTCGTATTGTTCCCCCACTGAAAGTAACAGGCGAACAGAATGTGCTCAGCAGATGATTTCGATCTTCTCGCTGTTTAATTAAATGGGAGCAACGAACTCCGAACCGTGCTGCCATTGGTTGACTGACAGCTGTGATGAGATGAGAGAGTGAGCTGAACTCTGCGCTCAAAAGCTCAGCACGCGCTCTCCGCGTGTGCGAAATTGTCAGCAAAAGGAGCACGAAGGGCAGAAAAGCAATAAGCAATCATCTTGCGTTTCTGTTCGCCCAATACTTTCAGCAGAGAATCAACCAACATTGTCAATATTGCTGATACGGATTTTTTTTTGTTTTTGCGCCTATACTCATGCCATCATATATTGAAAGTAATTTAAATTCAATTAATTTTCAGGCTATAATTTTTACTTGTCTTCGGACCTAGAATCACGTTTTTAACTTTAAATGCACTATGAGGCATGAGGCAAATAAATCGCCATACAAGTCGTTATTATGACCGGTTGCATAGCCATGTCAACCCATTGGCTTGCTGACTAGGATCAAACACAACCCGCAGACGTTTAAAGGGCCTCCACACCAGCGACCTCTGGACATTAATTGTAACGTTAATGTGCAACAAATGTTATATTTGATGTTATGTAATATTGTAATATGTTAATATTGCTACATAAACAAAAAAAAAAACATAAATTATTAAGCACCAAATACTTTGTTGGGGAGAGAAAAGCTTTAAGCCTAATTTGAGTTCACAATTTCATATTTTTTCTCTTTGCAATGAAATCGTCATTATCTTTGTCGGTATTCTTGCAATCGGTATGGTTTCACTTATAGCACTTTTTCAGAATACACAAAAAAATTAAAAATAAATTGTTAAATGGCATATATGGATAATGTGATAATAATACAGATAATTCAATTAATTTGCCTACCTTAAATGACTATGTCTCGAATGCCAACGCCAAGCGCTCTTTGAACTGGCTTCAAGGCCTTAATTATCTTAAGTCAAAAACGCAGGTTCTTTTGTCATAAAAATGAATGTTATTTAAGGATGTGTGCATATTTATTATGTATGTAACAATAATGACAGGCATCCAGCTAGGCAAGCACTGAGCAGCTAGAAAGAGACTAGAGACACACAGAGAGAGAGAGAGAGAGAGAGAGAGAGAGAGAGCGAGAGGGAGAGAGCGAGAGAGCGAGAGAGAGCCTAAAAAGAGAGAGAGAAATAGAGACAGAAAGTGAGATGATGATGATGATGCCGTTTGCAGCTGATGCCGCGTCAACTTTGTCATTATTTTTATGCTCCTTTAAATGTCAGTCGTCGACGACGGAGACGGTGAGGCTTGATGAGAACGTCAACGTCGTCATTTTGGCTGTCCTACTCCACATATGCCTAGTACACACACACACGCACTCACACTCTCACACAGTCACACACACACACACACGCAGGCATGCACACAGTTATGAGTAGGATTTTAAATTCCAGCATAAAACAAGTAAGAACGCTCTGGTCGAGAGCGCTCGACTAGCAGATACTCTGAACCAAAAAAAATACACATCTATTTTTATTGTCGGTTATTGATTTTTATTCAGCAGGTTTAAAGACTCGAGCTGTTACACTCCCGGAGATCGTCGAGCTCAATGGTTTAATGGAATTCGCTGTTGATGCTAATCAAGAATATATATATGTATACTTAATGCTGCCTTCTGCCTGCCACATACCATTGTACAACTTCAAAATGCCATTTGGAGCCATTGTCGATGGGCTCAGGCTGGAAATGTGCACAAAAGGTGCGCACAGAGCAACTGTTTTCAATGTGTCAAGCACAAACGTTGGTGCCACGTGTGGTGTGTGGCAGTTGCGTATGTCTAAGTTGCACCTGAAGGCGGCGTAAAAACTTTTGCAATTCGAGGCCTTTGGCACACTTGAATAATCGTTATGCATTTAGTCACGTTTTATTTGCCATCGTCACAGAAAACGGAAAGAAGAACCTATTGAAGAGCAGGCCAGCCCCCACCTATGCGTGTGTGTCTGTGTGTGTGTGTGTGTGTGTGTTTTTTTTTTTTTTTTTGGATACGCCATGGGGGTGAGAATCTTCTGGAGATACAGGTGGCCCGTGCCACCTGCATGCACGATTCAAAGACAACGTCGATGCATACGTACTAAAAACACCCCCACACACACACCCCCACGCCCGGCGGTATCACCGTAAAGTATTACTTCACCGGGGTGGGTTGCCTAACTAGGCACTCTCCGTCACTCGCCGCTCAGTTTCGCATAATCTCAGATCCTTCTGTATGCATATGATGAGCTGGCGGACATCTCTCCAGTGTGACGGAGACTCCATCATGTACTGTACCAAGCTCTCCGGTGGGGGCACTGAGCCGGACACTCCCCTGTATCTCGAACAATGGTAGAGCACATGTTCCGGATCCTCGATGGCGTCCGGGCATGTCGGGCACTGCGGGATGTCCTCGTGCCTGAACCTGTGCAGGTAGCTCCTGTAGCCGCCGTGACCTGAAATAAACTGCGTTAAGTGGTAATCCAACTCCCTTTCTGCGTTTCTCCCAATCCATTCCTCTACATTGGGGATCAATCGGTGCGTCCACCTTCCTTTACTCGCCGTGCTCCATCTGTACTGCCAGACGTCCATCGTCGCTGCTCTTACTGAGCTTCGGATGATCTCCATAGTGTCCGGCGCAGCTATCCTTCTAGCGCGGATCTCCTTCATCTCGATCGCTAGCAGGTCAACTGGCACCATTCCTGCCAGGACCAGTGCTGCATCTTCCGAGACCGTGCGGAAGCCGGAGATCACTCGGAGGGCGCTCAGCCTGTAGGGTGCCGAGAGCTTCCTTTTTAGCCCTTTGTTACTGGACACAGCCGTCGCCCATATGGGTGCCGCGTACAACAGTACTGAGGCTACCACTCTCGCCATCAATTGGCGCCTTGCTGGCTTGGGACCTCCAACATTGGGCAGCATGCGCGAGAGAGCGCCTTGTATTTTGGCTGCTCTCTGGCTGACATACTCTATATGCGGCCGGAAGCTGAGTCTATTGTCCAACCTGACGCCCAGGTATTTTATAGACTCCTTGGATTTCACAACATCGTTGTTGACTTGCACCTGTATGTACTCTATTACTTTGCGGCTAGTAATGAGTACGGCCTCCGTCTTATGGCCTGCAAGTTCCAAGCTCGCATCCTTCATCCATTCTGCTACAGTTCTAATTGCCGCGTTCGCTGCGGCCTCTACCTCTTTGCACTCCTTGGCTACTACAACTAGTGCCAGGTCGTCTGCGAAGCCAATGAGGGTACAGCCCCGTGGCAGTTCGAGCCTAAGTACCTCGTCGTACATTAGGTTCCACAGCAGAGGGCCTAGAACGGAGCCCTGTGGCACTCCTGCTGTGACCTCGTAGGTCCTTGGTCCGTCTTCTGTATCATATTCCAACACCCGATCTGATAAATAGTTGGATATGGTACATGATATGTACGACGGTACTCCGATTCCATCCAGGGCTGTTATGATGCGCGACCAGTTCGCCGAGTTGAACGCGTTGCGTATGTCAAGGGTTATTACAGCGCAATACTCCTTGTCGCCCCACCTCCACCTCGTTCCCTCGATTGCCTTGGCTGCAATATCTACCACCGCCTGGATTGCATCCACGGTAGAGCGGGCTTTCCTAAACCCGTATTGGCTGGCTGAGAGCGCGTTTTTTTCGTCGATGATGGCCAGGAGTCTGTTGTATATTATCCTCTCCAGGACCTTTCCCGCCGAATCTAGGAGGCAGATAGGCCTATATCCTGAAGGGTCGTCGAACGACTTATCCCCTTTTGGCAGGAGGATTAGCCGCTGCCGCTTCCACGGCCTCGGGAACACTCCGTCCTGTAGGCATTTTGAGTAGGTGGCCGCAAATACTTCTGGTATCGTGCGGACCGCCAGCTTCAGTGCCTTGTTGGGGATACCGTCAGGTCCTGGGGCCTTTTTGTCGCCCAATCCTCTAATTGCCCCCACGACCTCTTCCGGCGTGACGGCCTGAACAAGCTCCGTTCGCTGGGTTGGTACCATTTCTCGCCGCCTCGGGTGCTGGGGGAACAGCGTCGCCACTATGTTGGCTAGAGCCATTGGGCATGTTACCCGAACGGTCTCCTGGCTCCGGATCTTTTTCATGACCACCTTGTATGCGGTTCCCCATGGTTTCACATCAGCCTCCTCGCAGATTTCCCGAAAGCAGCTGGCCTTGCTTCTTTTAATGCTGCGTTTCAGATCTCTCTTGGCTTTTCTGAGGCCATCCAGCCTGCTGGAGAATTAAGGGCGGCCCCTGCCACGTTGGGAGCGCCTTCTGGCCAGTAGACACGATTTCCTTAGCTGATTTATGTCCTCCACCAATAGCAGGGCGTTGCTCGTCTGCTTGGCTTCCTCCTGGCCATGGACAAATCGCATGCGTCCATAACGCATCGCATTTGGCCTGTCGCCATGCTGTCTGCAGATTGTCCGGTGGCTGGGATTACAGTATGACGCAAGGCTTCGGTAAGGGTTTGCTCTTCCAGGGGGTTTCCTTTCCACTTGGGCCCACATGTTTGCGGTCGTGGTTGTCTTTGTGTTATTCCATTGATCACGAAGTGTATCGCTTGGTGATCGCTGAAAGTGAAGTCCTCGCTGACTCTCCACGTCATCCTCCTGCATAGCGAGCTACTCAGCAGGGTAATATCTATAATGGACCCTCTGCCAGCCTTGCTATAGTTAAGCCGCCTCCCGTCGTTTGCTAGGTTTACATCGATTGATGCGAACTCCTCTAACAGACAGGTACCTCTGGCATTCGTCACGCGACTGCCGCATTCTACTGGCCAGGCGTTGAAATCCCCGGCAATTACTATGGGGGATCTGCCGCGAGCATCCTCCGAGGTTTCCTCAAGCAGCTGTTGGAATCGCCTCAGATCCCAGCTTGACGGGGTGTAACAACTATAAAAGGTTATAGCGTTAATCTTCGCCCGAACAAACCCTTCATGGCCTGTGCTAATTTCCTTCGGAGGTGTTCGGAGAGACCAGATGGCCGCTTTCCCACACTTGCTAGCCGCCCATCCGCTTCCAGAGATTGGCCTGTGCGGCTCGCAGATTATGGCCAGGTCTGCATGCGTCTCCCTGACCGACTGTCTCAGCAGGGCCTGTGCTGCCTCGCAGTGGTTGAGGTTCAGCTGGACGCACTTCATGTTCTTTTGGGCAGTGCACTCCTGAACATGGGACATCTGCCGCTGCCAGCGGTGTGTTTGAACTCCGTGTTCTTCTCCTTGCAGAACATACACTGCGGCTCTTTGGTGCAGTCCTTGGCCAGGTGGTTTTCTCCTCCGCATCTTCGGCAAAGATTCGACCGGTCGTGCTCGCTCTTGCACTGCCTAGCGAGGTGGCCAAACTCCAGGCATCTAAAGCATTTGGTCACGCTAGTGCGCACCCGAAGTCGCGAGCTAACCCATCCCACTTTTAGAGATCCGGTAGACAACGCCTTCTTTGCACCATCTGCGGGCAGCCTAATTGAAGCAGTTTGGGTCTGCCCGTACGCCTTACGCAGAGTGACGTCCTCCGGAGGGATCTCCACATCAAATTGCTCGCGGAACGCGGTGATCATTTCCTCCTTGGTGGTGACCTCATCGAGGTCCCGACCTCTGGCCTCTTTGGCTTACTGACCTTTTTATAGGTGACCTTTGTCCACCGTTCGCCGTTTGAGGGTTCCACGCTTTTTGGAACCTCCTCTGCTGACGACTTCGCCGACTTCGCCGCGGCGACGACCGGGCCGGCCTCTCCCTTACTCCGCTTACTATTAGGTGTGCGGGGTGTGATCGACCCTGGACGCAGCTTCCTTTTTACCTCCGCCACCGGTCTAGCGGGGGGAGACGTCTGCGAAGACTGGTGCGTCCTTATGACGGCTTTAGCTCCGTCATCGTGGAGCTGGATGGCTACCAGCTCGTAGAGCGCCTTGATGCTCTCGATTGAGTCGCGCATCGGCTGGTGGATGGAGCGCCGTTTGCCATCCTCCAACATCTCCACCAGCTTGGAGATTTCCTGGCCGAGGTCGCATAGCGCTGTGCTACGCTGGTTCGTCAGGCCAGTACCCTCCTCCCTGTTGGTCTCCGGTGGTGGCGCTACACCACCCGCAGCAGATCTCAACGTCCTCCTGCTGCTCGCGAACGCTTCGCAACTCTCCTTTGTTTGTTGATATTGTTGATTGATATTATTTGTCTTCATTTTGGTGGGTCCCAACTCCAAGTCGTTATTTCTGGTCGTTGTACAGTTGCGTAAAAATCCCATGGTTATCTTTGCAAGCAGGGAGGCCATGCAAGGGTTGACACCCGCCCTTATGGGGTCGGGTGTTCAGAGCCGGATTCGCTTAAATCAGGATTGAATCAACTGAACCTGTACTGCCAACTTAATGACGACGCACCAGAAAGCGTGCTTGGAGACTTGCCAAGTTTTAACGGGACGGAGGCAGTAGCAGCATTACCCTAGCAGTCATTTCGGCAAGATTTCACTCCGCTTACTGAGATGCTAGAATACTGCTACCGTCAGCCCAAAAATCATCTCATCCGTGTGGGGTTTCCAGTGGTCTCGTTCCAAGGCATTACTGGGCTCTGCCTTAGTCGCCTTCTCGTGTTGGTTGACCGCCAAGCGGATGCTTGACGGTTATCCGGGGGATACCTGGCCTACTGCCGGAGGTCACGAGTTGCTTGCACTACTCAGGATAAGAATCGCCTTGGCCATTGCCTTGTTAATGACGTTCAAGAACTTTCGCCTTATCCGAGTAGTGCCATCCCCGTGCCATATCAGTCGCCTCATACGACAAGCTATGACTCGCTGTGGTGGTATTCTTATGCCCGCCAACCACGCAGGTGCGTGTGTGTGTGTGTGTGTGTGTGTGTGTGTGTGTGTGTGTGTGTATATGCGTGTACAGCTCTACCCAACCCAAGAGTGTAGTTCTACCCTATCAAATGCATTTATCACTCATCTTGTCAAAGGGTGAGCATCAAACTGTAAAGTGAGTGACAAGTTGTCGTCAAGACACAATGCGGCGTATGCGCTATATATGTATGTATATACATATATATATACATATATGTATATTTGTATATATGACAGGCATATGCGTAAACGCCGCGTTATACTTTAATATTCAACACACACACACACACACACACACACACAGGCACACGCATTTGCTTTTGTTGTTTTTATATATTTGTAAGCCGTTGGGGCGGCTTCAAACGTTTCGCAACATTTTGGGGTTGGTTGGTGGCTGTAACAAATTTACAGACTTTTCATTCAAGTGGCATATTTTGTGTGTAATATTCATAAAACCCTGTGCGTGTCAGCATGTGTGTGTGTGTGTGTGTGTGTGTGTGTGTATGTAAGTGGTTATGGTTAGTAATCGGGTTTTGTTGCCATTGTTGTTGTTCGAAGGTTAGGCGGGAGGTGTGGAGGTGGAGATGGAGATGGAGGGGTTATGTGTCTCGCTTTGGGGATTAGCAGCAAATGTTGCACGTCGCATATTATTTACATATTTGAGGCTCATCCGAAGCTGGCAGATGAAAGCAACAAGTTGCCAAACAGAACCAAGCACCAGTCAACGCTTTCAATACAAATGAGTTAAGCGACAGGCAACAGCAGCAACAGCAGCAACAACAGCAACAACAGCAACAACAGCAACAACAGCAACAACAGCAACAACAGCAACAGCAGCAACAACAGCAACAACAGCAACAACAGCAACAAAATATCCAACATTTTTTATATCATTTGCGGCCTTAAAGCTGCTAAGACTTGCGATGTGGGTTCTGCATCTTTTTCTTGTTGGCTATTTTATGGCGAAAATTCTGTGGAAGTTGCTCGTATTTATTCAGCGACTTGTTTTCACACACACAGACACACACACACACACATACAATTATAATCCAAGTGCTCGGAATGTTCCTAATCCTCTGACCAAGAAGAACACTCAAATGTTAGTAGATTAATGTGATAATGCAAGTGAGTGGGTAAAGAAAGTAACTTCAGTGATTCAAGTTGATCAAAAAGGAATGCGGAAATAAAAGTATGTATTAATAAATAAAATAAATCAATCTAAGGAAAAAGTGAAAGCAATATGTATTCGCCAGATTTGTGATTACTTCAAAGGACTCGTCAAGGGACAAAGGCAACCACACATTGATGTGTTGAAAATATGTCCTTTTTTTGCTTGCGTCAAACTGCTCATTTGTCTTCCAATTAGTATATTAAAAAGAAGAAGAAGAAAACAAAATCATAAAAAATTAGAAGCCAAATGAGAATTTCTTGAGTTGGGCGCCCAAAAGTTTTCGACGATACAGCGCAAATTGAGTGAGCGAGTGGAAGAGCTGTGTCTATCTCTCTCTCTCGCTCTACGTTAATATATGTGGGTTCCTCTCATGTGGTTCCCAGACGTACATATACATATCATAATATCCGAGTGGCTTCATATAATAGATTCTTAACAGCTAAGTAGATTCCGGTTTTTATTGCTTTTGTTTTTGGTCGTGAAGCCCGTGAAGCAAAACAAAAGAACCAAAACAAGGCAAACAAAAGGGGAATTTGGGCAATGGGTAGAAGGGCAGAAAGGGGATGGAGGTGGGGAGGGGAGGGAGGACGAAAGAAGCAGAAGATGATTTTCGGAGAACTTTTGATGGAAAAACGCCTGTGAAACGCGGAGGATGGCGATGGTTTTTCGAGTGTCGGTACAAAACTCCATGACAAAGTTGATCACTGTGCTTGAGGTTCCACTCTGCCGCTTGTGTCACACCAGCAACCATAGTAAATAACAACAACAACAACAACAACAACAACAGCAAACAGAGCAATATGTAAGGAATTAAGCAGGCAGAAACTGCAAGCCTTCGAGCCTGGAAGCGCTCCCAAAACGAAATTTATGAAATGAAATGTTGAGCGCCTTGGCTTGGATTTAGCGATAAGGCGAGCGACAGACAGCTACAGCTTTAGCAACAGCTACAAAGCGATGCGACTCAACAGGACATGCGACAGGACACACATGCACACACACACACTCACACATACACACACACATATATATATATATATATATATACATATTTATGGGCAACAACGGGGCACGCTTTATCCATTTCCGCTTGCTGCGATGCCTTGTGGCGCCTCTGCCCGCCCGCCGCCGCCTCCTCACCTAGCATGTTTGCGTCCCGCAGCGCTCCTCTTGTTTACAGCTGTCCTTTTGGCTTGTGCAAGAAGAGTATAACAAATGTATCTGGAATCCTTTAAGTTATTTACAGACAATTAATAACCAAGCAACAGCTTAGTAATTATAATTGCATGTTACTAAATAATCCTAAATTGAATATGATATATCGCCAAAACATGTACATGTATTTGAATATCTGAGTAAGCCTTTGTTTTGCGGCACAAGTTCAACTTTGTACAATTGCTTGCACTTATGCTAATATTATAATTTAATTAATAATATACCTTAATTAATAATATACCAATAGTTAATAATGATTTGTTCAAAATATTTTCGAGTGAAATAATTCCTTAGACCAAAAATAATACTTAACTCAAAGCATTGCTTCAAATCATTAGAATTGTGTAATTGTTATTAAGTATTGAATAATTGGGCATACTATAAAGTCGAGTGAGCAGTATGCAGTTTCGAAAGGGCATTTCGTATTCGTTATTTTGATGACTCTGAAATCTCATTATTTGGTTTCATTTGAGTTCGTACTTTTTTAATTTTTGCATATCCTGCAGCCATTTTGCTGCTTCTTCGGTAGTTGCTTCGTAGCGCCGCGTATTTTATGCTTCACCATTTTAACTTTTTTGAATGCCACATCCCTGCTCTCTCTCTCTCTGTCTCTCTGTCTGTCTGTCTGTCTGTCTGTCTGTCTGTCTGTCTGTAAGTTACTTCGCTGATTGCTGAACGAAGTGAAAACAAATTGTGTGTTAAAAGTGAGAGTTAAATCAAGTGAGATGCAGCAAACTATGAAGAACACTTGAGCTACTGGGATCATTGTCCTTTCATATGTGCCACACACACTGCCTGATACCCAGTGTGCCTAGAGCATGAGACAAAAGGTATATGCATTCGCAGACAATAGTATAATTTGATGACTGATTAGAATGATCAATTTTTTCTCTTTTTTTTTCTATTTTGTTTTATATGATATGCTCTTGTGTACACCCTGTTGACAACCTCTTGTAAATACCCTGTAAAAACTGCAATTTACTCATATGCAAACTGATGGTTGATGATTATTCCAAAATATAGCTATTTATTTTTATGACTTGATTACAGGTTAAATGCGCGTCGTTTTATACCCTATTTTCAACTCTGCACAGTATAGAAGAGTCGATTTCTGATATGTCTCAATTAGAACAGTTAAGTGCCATGTCCACAGTCACCAACAGCAAACACATTCCCGGCTCACATGTGGCAAGCGTTCTGATTCATTGCAGTTTGCACACAAACATCAACAAAAAAAATGGCTTTAAATTTGGTTTATTTGCACACGTCACAACGACTGCTCGACGAGGTGTCACAGAGCCGAAAAATAACGTGACTATTTATGGGAACTGGGAGTGGGTGTGGGTGTGCGTGTGTGTGTGGGAGTGGGGAAGGCGATTTGTTTGCCAAAAGAGAAGAACCCTAAAGAATTCTCTTGCACGCCGCAGAAGTTCAACTTGGCGAGTAAATCGTTGACGTCACAGTCGAAGGCTCCAGATATGCCAATGTCAGCCCCCGCTTGACTCCCCTCTTCCCGCCCCACCATCTCTGCGACACTCTCGCTGCATGTACAAAATGAGCCAATACGCAAAGCAGCAGCAGCAGTAGCTCCAAAAACAAATTCCAGTTGGCAACTTCCACCCACGTCTGTCGTCAGTTGCCAGGAGCTGCAAGCAGATAGCTGCATCTGCAGGCAGCAGGCTGCTTGCTCGCCTGCCACATGCCCCAAGTATTCGCTGGGAATGACTGCTCATTCATGTGGAAGCGCCAGCTACAACAACTAGAATGCTGATGATACGACACACAGAAGCGCAACCAGGCAGTAACAACGATCCCAAAGAAAGAAGGAACGGCTCTCCTGCCTACACCGAATACAACATACCCTCACAGACCTGATTCGCCCTGCTTAAGTCTAAAGAGACTCAGAGACGTCTCCTTCATGACAATGAATTCAATATTCTCTGCAAGATTCTATAAACAGTGCCGTGCCAGTAATAGAAGTCTTTCTAGCTGGGGAAATCAGTTCGCGGCGCTCGACATAGAGATACCCTTTATCAAATTTTAAAACCTATAATATATTGAATCATTTAAGCTTTTCAAATCATTTTCATTCAATCATTATTCAATGCTCGACTCTTAGATGTCAAATTCATCTTATAAACATTGATTAATCAAATGAAGCTTGAAGATTACTTTATTGTTTTCAGGAATTGATTCTGCAATCTAACCGATTGAGGTAAGTATTCCAAGAATGCCCTATTGTAGTCCCCTCGTACGTGTAGGATATTAAACAACAAATTATGTGGGCATTGGAGACCAACATTTTTTTCACTTTTTGTGGCAGGCAACGAGGCAAGCAATTTGCAGATAGTTGCCTGCTCTTCGTACAGCATTGACCTTGTCAAATTCCCTGTAAATGCTTGCAACATTTGTGGCATACTCTAAGCCGTAGGAATTGTGTTCACATAAGCACTTGTGGCTTGATTGAATTTCAAACAAATACATATCATCTCTGACCGAAAGTGGAATGATGCATTAACATCCACTGCTTTTGAAAATCGGTACAAACTACAACTTTCTAGGTAAGCATTCAATAGACATAATGTATATACATACATATGTGTATATAACTCCATATAACATACATACAAGTCTTGCAACTAGTTGCGACTGCTACTACTACTGCTACTCTTTCATCCTCATGTAGCAGATACATTTTGTTGATAGTTCAAGTTTCCCTCGTGATGAAATTTATAGGGAATTCGTCAGCAAATTGATTTCATGGCTTTCGCATAATGTGGCGACTTGTTAAGAGTCTAGAACAAAGCAACACTCAAATATTATTGTTACCACAAGCGAATACCCGAATCGCACTTACAAAACACTCACCCCTCCCCCCACCCTCGATTCTTACTTAGACTCTTGTCCTTAGTTATTGCTGCTTGCTTTGCTCTTTGCTTCCGCTTTGCCATTTCCCATTTCCCATTCCCCATTCGCTGTTTGCCGTTTGCCGTTTGCCATTTGCCATTTGCATGCCGAATCGAAAGCACGCTTTGATAAGTACAATGTTTAAGAGGAACACCCCCCTTGCACCTCCCCCCTTGCAACCTCAAACCACCTCCTAGCCCAGCCTGAGGTCTTGATTTCCCCTACACTTTTTTTTCGCATTTGTCGACTTGCGGCTCATTTGCTGCTCTCCTTAGCGCATCTTCAAGTGGGTGAAAATAGTTTTTGGCATTGCTGGCGTGTGACGCGGCGCGACGCCCGCCAGCAGAGTGTCGCCCCAGCCACTTGTCCCCATCCCCATACCCATCCCCATCCCCATCCCCATCCCGTTCCGCCTTCATTCCCTTTGGCACAATATCAAGTGTATGCATAATTTGATTGCCTGTGCTAATTCGAGATGCCAGGCAAAGTGTGTGCCAGCCAGCCAGGCAGGCGGGCAGGCAGGCAGGCAGACGGGGAGACGCCAGTTAATAATTCACACATTTCTGCAAATGCTAAAGCGGATCGCATATGACGGTTGCCTACCACGCCCACAAAACACACAAAATACAATGCTTGCCTTCGACTGCCGGTCAAGGCTCCTGCTCAGCCTATCTCTTTGTGTGTTGCCTGTGTTCACCGATGCGTGTGTTGACTGTAAATTGGCGCATTTCGCTTGCTAAAACATTTCACACGCTGCATTTCAATCATCATTGTTTTGCTTAGATACACATGCCAGCTGGGCGACCCTCTCTCTCTCTCTCTCTCTCTGTGTGTGTGTGTGTGTGTGTTTGTTCTACCAGCATAAAGACATCAATCGCACACACACACAGTCTATGTGGTGCACAGACATCTGATGCCAGGGGCCACAATCCGCGGAAATGGGCACGTCTTTGGCCTTTCAACAAACAAATATTCACAGCTGCTGCCCCAGAACTGAAATCGGCCAACAAGATATCCTTCATCTCCTTTTCCTGTACATATGCTGTGCATTTTTAAGAAAGAATCTTGGAATTCAGAAAAATCCAAATATTTTTAAATGGTTAATTTCACTTTCACCTTTCTTTTTTTTCTTGGATTTATATGTGTCGTAAAAGTTTGTCTTAAAAAAAAATATCTAGACAAATGAGTTGTCGATATTACTGTATATGGGAAGGCGGCTTAGTCAATAGAAATTTCGAAAATGATTTGGGAAGAATGTTATTTATTATTATTGATTTTTGAGGGCTTCAATCTCTCAAGACTTGTAATTAAAGCCAAAACCTGTAATTTAAATAAACTAGTCTCTTCTGGCATACATGTAGCAAGCAAGATATATATTTTAACATAGATACAGACATACATATACAAATATAGGAAGATATATATATATATACTGTATATGACTTGTGGTCAATTATGAAACTTGTTAATGTAGTGCAGATGATATCAGTTCGAAAAATATTAACAATAAAATGATCAAACTTTGTTATAGTTCCAATTCATGATACTTAGAGTTATTTATATGATCACATGGCTAAAGTACTCATAAAGTACCTATTGTGGTTCCAAGTAATTATATTTAGTCTTTTTCATTTGATCACATAGCTGAAGTACTTTTTCCTAGGGCTAGGAATGCATTTATCACTTGATTTGTTGGTTCGTCAAGAGGTTGAGTTTTTTTGCTATCGTTTTTTATCGCCATTGCATTGCTCTGAATGCACAGCATGTTTTCATTTGCATTGTCAATCATCTGTGTGCGCAAACATACAATGCCCACATCCCTTGGACATAGACAGCACACACAGCTCACACACAACACACACAGTGTGGCATCGAATGGTGAATGGTAAATGGTAAATGGCTTCAGATTATCAGTTTCATTCATAATATTTACTCAATTATGCGGCAATAAACGCGACCCCAACTTGGCCAATAAAAATGATACGTGTACCGCATGGCAAATCAAGCTGCCCCCAACGAATTATGGGACCCAAAAAACAACAACTGAAAAAACACACCCAGTATCTGGTTTAGCAATCCGATACTCTTGGCTTGGAAATCTTTTTGGCTATTGTTATTGACCAGCAGTTTGATGACTTTTGCTGACTTTGCACTTGATGAAGGTGGAAGATACAGAGAGAGAGAGAGAGAGAGAGAGAGAGAGAGGGAGAGAGAGAGGAGAAAACGTATCAAACCACTTCCTAATTTCCATGTGTGCGTGTGCCTAATAATCGAAAGTCCTTCGTCCAGTGTGCTCAGCCAGAAGAATTGTACAATTTATTGATACTGCCTACGGTTTCTATAGCTTAGCTTATTTTGTCGTTCAACTTGTAAACTATATCTATATATATATAAATATATATTCTTGATCAACATCAGTAGCCGAGTCAGTATGGCCATGTCCTTCTGTCCGCCTTTCGGTCTGTCTGTCCCTCATTGCTAAAGATATATAAATGGTACTCTGAATCGGCAGCCCAGCCATAACTGGCCGGGCCATATCATATAGTTATTATATTTCATACAACTGCCATATAAGAAATAGTCAATTTTGTAATGAAATTGAAGTGTAGAGTGTCTGGAAGGGTATGTTATATTCGGGATTACCAAGATAGTTTAGTTTTGTGCTTTGCCTTCTGGTATTTCGTGCATTGTATGCAAATTGTGCAATTATAATCAATTTTGTGCAAAATTAGCAAATATATATTTGAGGTTAATAATTGTGCAAGCGGTGGGTGTGTTTGTGTGGGGGGTGGATGGGGAGGAAACTCAAAGGACTAGAAACTTACACCAAACTCTTTTTGAAATCAGCTGGAGGGCAAGAGAGGCGTAGAAGGAAGGGATAAGGGAAAGTTTCCATGAATTAGCAATGAAATCAAATTAAAACTTTAAGTTAGCAAATATTTGCACTTAAATGTGGTTTTGCTGTGTGAAATGGTGAAATGGGGTGTGGGGTGTTTGGTGTTGGGTGTGGGGTGTGGGGTGTCTTTCAAACTGGAAGTCGTAAATTTGCTGGCAACAACAAGAACATGCTTGGAAATTACACTCAAGCGTCATTATCATGGCCATCAGTCGTTCGCACGGCGGCAGAAAAGTTTTAACTGTTTCAATATTACGCATACGCCCATGCGTCCCTCATAACCAGCAAGCAGTAACCCCCAAGCGCCTCCTTTGGCACTTTTACGATTGATTTGCAGCAGTCGCTGTCTTGACACTGCCCAAGTTAAGCAGTTTAGTTTTTGATAAGCGGAGATGAGAGTGGCGGATTGGCGGATTGTTGGATTGTTGGATTGGTGTATGGAGTGTGCGGCGTGTGGTGTGTGGTGTGAGGTGGCTGAGTGGTGTGATAAGCCAACGTAACAGCCAAACAGACCAAACAACCAAAGAGACCAACAGACAAGACAAACAACACAAGGCCCAACGAAATGGCCAACAAAAAGTTGAGAGCCAAGTCAAAGCCGGAGAGGTGGCCACATTCAGCCTCCGACGGGCAGTCAAGCAAAGTCAAACAGCAGTCAACACACACTCACACACACACAAAGCAAAAAACACACACTTACACAAGGAAGCTGGAAGCAATATAAATTGCGCCAAAATACTCATACGCACTGTAGTGCCATGGAAATGCTGGTGCGTCTCCTGCGTTGTAATATGGTGCGCAGCGTGAGGTTTGATTGAGGCCAAAATGTCTGCGACTGCTGCGAGGGCTGCGCAACATGCAGCAATTAACTTCTTAGCTCTAAACTTGACTTAAGCATCAATTTTAACACAGTTGCTCAATATAAGAACAGATATTTGTCAGACAAGTCTGAGCAACTGAAGGATCAACGATTTCAATTGGATATTTGGATAATTGGCTTTATTGTTGTTTCTGACTGTATATATAATAAATCTTCTTTAACATTGAGTAAACATTCTAATTTATTTTGATCAAAACTTCTAAAAATCGCATTTACTTGCTAAATGCGTTTAAAGAAACTTTTTTTTGTTGGCTTCTCGGCAACTAACTTGCCAACTTTTGAAGACGTAAGCTGATCAAAACAACCATGCCAAAAGTTGACAATTTTTGAAGAAGAAAACATCATTCGAAACGACAGACAAACAAAGTAACTGAAGCGTGTGCAGCCCTGGATTTTAAGCGTGATGTGCCTCAAAAGGCGACACCAAGTCAGCAAGAATCCAAGAGTCAGGTTGCACGGGGGGAGGGTGGTGGAAGGGGTGAGGTGGCATAGAAAAGGAATTGATGTGATCATAAGCACAAACAAGCGCGCTACGCAGCGGGATGGATGCTTCTGAACTGAATGGGTTAAGTGGTATGGGCAGAGTGAGAGGAAAAGGGAGGGGCAGAGAGAGGTAGAGGGAAGCTGGAGCGTTTCAGACAACTAGACGCATAGACGAGGCCAAAACAAAGTTAACGATATGCCAAACGTATGTAGGCCAACAACAATAATAAGTAAGCGACAGAAGAAGAGCAGGAGACAAAGTTGGCAGTTGAAGAAGACAGACACAGAGACACCAATTCACATGGGGAGGCAGGCTGAAGGACAATGGGACTCAGTGGGGAACTGGGCATCATTATGAAAGCAATGATGATGATGATGATGACGGTTTTTACAATCGTTAGACGAAAGTTGGCCAAAAATTTGCGAAAGGACAAACAATATGATGTGTGCTTGTTTTGATAACAATATTTGGTAAGTTGCGACTCGAACTCAAAACTTAAACCCAAACTCAAACTCAAACTGAAACTGAACTGAAACTCAACTGAAACTGGCAACGCTCTCCGATAATACTTCTATGATGTGCTGTGATGGATGCGAGGCACTTGATTGGTTGGTGTTGCCTATAAATAAACAATTCAAAAGTGTTGCCACAGTGAATTATGCCACAATATGCTACAAGCAGCTCATCATCTAGTGCCCCGCACGAAAACCCTTTTGTGGCAATAACACAAGCAAACAAACAAACAAACAAACAAACGCAAACACATATTGAAAATACAGAACCCTTGTCTGAGCATCGCTCAATATCAGATTGTTGTTATTATGACTATTATTATTATTATTATTATTATTATTATTTGTGTGCGTTCGAATTTAATCTTCTACTTCAAATCCCAAAAGCCAAAAGCCCAAATTGCCAACAACTGCAGAGCTCTCTCCTCATTCATCATTGCTATTATCATAATCTAGCGTAATGCTGTCTTTTTCCTTTCCACTAAAAGTACTAAAAGTACGATTAGAAGATTGTTGTCGAAGTCACTTGAAGCGCCACACAGAACACTTAATCCGAATTGAATAATTCAATAAACGAACTTTGCGAATAATTTGTTCTTAAAATATATTAATCGCATGGAAATAAAAGAGATTCGTTAATGAAATACATTTGCGACAATTTAAAAAGAATTTATGACTGGGAGCAAAGTGAGAATGTTAATTAAGGGCACTCCTAACTAACCCATTTGAATAAGTATTCATGTGAAGTCGAGGGTATGCGATCGGATGATTAGATTTTTGCCCGGCAGGCCATTTTTGGAAGCTGTCGATTGAGTTGAATGCAGAGATTGGGCCAATGTCAAAGCCTGTTCTGTTGCCACTGAAGTGGCAACAGTGGCAAGCAGAGCAGCAACAACGTGGCAAATGGATAGTCAGTAGGATATCAGAGAGAACGAATTTCTCGTTTAGGGATTTAATTAAAATGTCTGCCTGAAAATGGAGCAAACGTGGGCGTTGTGGCGAAGGGCGTTGGGGGAGAGTTCTCCTGCTCGACGCAATGAAACTGCATCGGTGCCTCCGTTGCTCCGGCATGGGACTGTCCGGGACTGTCACTGCTTGTCCCATACGCTTTTCAGGTTGTGTCTGTGTTTGTTTGTTTTTTTTGTTTTTTTTTTGTTTTTTGGTCGCTTTTACGTTAGTTGCTTTTTCTGGGCGACACCTGCAGCGCTTTGTCACAAAGCAGTCATTAAATTGTTGGACGTGCCGAGCGCAAAGTAAATACGACTGAGCGGAAGGGAGGGAAACATTTGGGATGGATGAATGTTTTTTTTTGGGTGTGGTGAGTAGTGGGTGTTACGTGAGTAGGAGGCGTGTTTGTTGATTGAAAAATAATTAAATTTCAACCGTTGCATTCAAGTAAACTGTTTGTAAGTGGCTTAAGCAAATATTCTGTGTCCACACACACACACACACTATCTGGCATGTACATATGTGTATGTGCGTGAGTGCATACCAGCTTATTATGATAATTACGAGGCAATCGATGCCACATTTATGATACTGCCGCACCGAAATCCATTTAACAACGCATAATTCATTTAACCAGCCAAATTTAATACAACAGCCAATATGACGACGAAGCAGCTGCTGATTGCAGATAAGACGAGCAGCGTTTATTGTCTGAATAAATGCAATAAATACAGCAATTATTCCATATCCATATCGACTTCTGCAATCACTTCATGAGCCAACCAATCAAACATACAATTTTCTGGTTTGATTGCAATTGGTTTTACAAGTCAAGTCTTAAAATGATGAAAATATTCGGATTATGCAAAAGGCAGAAACTGATACAAAATTGCGGATGGAAAAACGAATATTGAGGGATTTCTCAAGATGCTAGAAGAGTTTACGAACTCCTCATTTTGTCTGCCTATGCCTCTCTCTCTCTCTCTCTCTCTCTCGTTGGCCTTTGAAAGTCAACTTTTGATAGAAAAGCAATTTAAAAAATATAAAATCTCTTCAGTTTGCATAAGTTTGCAGAGACAAAGATGGAATAGTCTTCTCTGCTTACATATACATATATGTATATATATATATATATATGTATATGTATATATGTTTGTGGTATTCCGAATTGGCATCTCCATTTGTATCTAAGACTTACTCGCTGCCAAGTAACGTGTTGCAAGCAATAAATGGCGCTGCTGCATGCTGCGGCTGCCAACAAGTATTTCACTTTTCAAATTGCAGCAGGTAAGAGGTAAGGCAACAACAAAAAGCAGCCAGATACAAAAACAAAAATAAACTTCTTGTTTTTTTTTGTATTCTTCTCAAAGATATTGCGGTTGCTGTTTGTTGTTCGGTTTGCTGACATTAATGTTATTGCAGTTGTTCTTGGTGTTCTTGATGATGATGTTGTTGTTGTTGTTGTTGTTGCTGCTGCTTGTTTGTCTGGGTAGCAACAACAACCTGTGGCAAGCAACTTTTCTCATGATTTCAAGCAATGCCAAAAAGTGGGCAACAAGAAATCAACTGTCACGGCTCATGTGCCTGTGTGTGCGTTTGTGCGTGTGTGCGTGTATAGTGTCAACTGCTGTTGCAAGCGCACACCATTTGCGGGTATTGTTATAGTTGCTGCTGCTGCTGCTGCTGTTGCCGCTGGCGGCGACGCCGAGCTAAAGCGGAAACGGAAGCGGCCAAGCTGCCAACTTGCACTTTACACACTGCTTCTTTTACAGCATGCCTGCTCTTTCTCTCTCCCTGCTGTTGCTGTGTGCACACAAAAAGTCAAAAACAAAATGCCAACATGCATGCCACATATTGCACTTATGTCTGTGTGTGTGTGTGTGTGTGTGTGAGTGTGTCACACAAAAGGCGACAAAAAGCAAACAACAATAGAAACATGGCCCGAAAGCTGTTTACACCACATGCCCATTGTATTTTTCACTTTTGTTTTTTCTTTCTTGTTTTTTTATTCCCTTGTTTTTTGTTCTTTTTTCGTTGGCATTTTTCTCGTCTATTTTCTCGCATTGCCCAATCCTTTTACAATACCCTAGCGAAATGCTCAACTATTGACAATTGTCATCACAGCTCCTCTAAACAGGCAGCGGCGAAAGCCAAATCAAAAAACTTGCAGTATCCGAATAATATTATGTTTGACATCATCGAAATATTTTTAGTAGGTTTTTCTCATTTTGTACTTTTTATTGCATTATGTCACTATCCTGGACAATGCTCTTAAGTACTTATCTTGAACACATTATTTCATTAGGGAGTAATGCGATATACATTTTTCACTACTTCTGATTACAGCATATCTACAGTACGAATAATTATTCATATATTCATATATATACCGAGGAGTCAACAGATAAATATCAATCAATGCGTTCATTTGTATTTCCACAAAATGTATACCTTTATATTGAGACTTGATTTGTGTTCCGATTGTGCAAAGGTCCACAAAAATATATTCAATAAATATTTTCGCTTTGAGGAATGAACTTTATGACCTGCGAACAATTATTATTGGTAGGTATTGGCAACAATATCGAATTTTGCAAAAATGTTGAATTGAAAGTTGAACAAAACAATCAAAGATATTTGATTGTGTTTTGTTTTTTGTAGCTGCATTAGAGTATTCAAAATTCGATGGGACAATGTGCGAAGAAAATGTGCATTCTGATTTTTATATACACTTCGGATATAGTTTGGCATACGAAACAATAAGTTGACAAAGTGACATTGAAAACAGTGCGCCAAGCGACAAAACCAAATAAGACAGGCAGAGTGTGAGTTCTATACATGTATAGAGAGAGAGAGGGATAGTATGCTGCAGGGGTGTAGTGGTGCAGGGGGGTAAAGATTGTGTGCATTTGCGAACTGTGACAATTGAATGA
Source organism: Drosophila kokeensis (assembly GCA_035042145.1). Classification (NCBI taxonomy): domain Eukaryota; kingdom Metazoa; phylum Arthropoda; class Insecta; order Diptera; family Drosophilidae; genus Drosophila; species Drosophila kokeensis. The sequence goes on along the minus strand of JAWNLT010000419.1, from coordinate 950,120 downwards.
ATGAACGGGCGTAGCAAAGTTGACGCCGGAAAATGACGCCAAGTGGTAACAAGCTCCAGCAAAACACACACAAAGAGAGATAGAGAGAGAGAGATAGAGAGAGAGAGAGAGAGGGAGGGAGATAGAAAAGAAGTTGGGTTTGGGTGGGTTGAGTGGATTTTGGGTGGCTTGGGCTGAACAAACGTCATGAGTTATAGCCTGTGGTCATGTGGCGCCACCAAACATCGGCTCCAATTCAGCGACCAGGCAAAAGCATCAACGCTGGCCGCGCCCCTGCTAGGAGCTTTCAGGGGGCTTGGTTGGTCACAATATGAAAAGTGAATGTCACAATACCAATGCGATTGCAATTGTGAAAGTTAAGCTCAATGCTCTGCTGCAATGTTTGGCAGTTTGCAAAGGACAGCCTTCGGCTTTTTCGGCAACATTTTCTGCCTTTTTGTTGCATCTTCTTTATTGCTGCCCCACTTTTTTTGTTTTTTTTTTTTGTATTTCGCTTAAGTACTTTGGCAACATGTTAAGTAATTGGAGCGGCAGCAGTCGTAAACGTTGGCATTGGGGTGATCCGGGCGCCGAAGGATAATCAATGCGAATATGTGTGCCAAAATAATGTACATTAAATGAAGAGTGAAATTGATGCACAGAGGGACGCTCAAAAAAAAAAAAAAATCAAAAATTATAAATTCTAAAAATTTATTAAATAGATTCAAGGAAATCCTCATAATGATCGTCATTTGAAAAAAAAAATATCGAGCCAAAGCAATTTAGTAAAGAAACGGAAAACACAGTTCAAAAACATACAACTTGAGGCAGAGGCAGAGGCAGAGACTATTCTATTTGATGCTTGAAGTAACTAGTTTCAAAGCGTTGAAAAATGTAAATTTTCTTTTGGCAAGATAATATGAATATAGATCAGACAGCTCATACAATTTGTATTCCTTTTTATTCAATATTTTTATTTTTGATTTATACAGCAATATAGGTATCTCCCTTAGCCTGCTGCGTGTATTCAAGCCATTTCAACTGGTTGTGGAAAATACAAGTTTTTTAATTTAAATATTATTTTGAATGCAAATCGTATTAGAATTAGAGATCCACAATCTTATTATCTGCAGGCTAAAAAGAGAAAAAAGCTTAAGTAAAATTGCCAAGAATGGTGCTATTCATAATTATGAATGAGAGACAAAGGAACAAAGGACTCGCACACACACATACACACGTACGGCTGCTGAAATCCATTCCTTTTATAGTGTCTGTCAGTGTGTGCGTGTGTGTGTGTGTGTGTGTGTGTGTAAGCTACGAATACGAGTGTTACGATTGTTGAAATCTATTTGGGGAAAAAGCACATGGCGAACATGGCGAACAAGAGTGGTGTTAGGAGAGAGAGAGAGGGGGGGGGGGCGAGTTGAGGAGGGTAGGTAAATAAAGCATAAACAAGACTAAACAAAAATCCCTGACGAGCTGTTATTTGCATTTTGTTGATTAAGCAAATTTAAAACTTTGCATGCATACGAGACAAAAGACAAAGTGAGGGAGACAAAGAGAAAGAGAAAGAGAGAGCAAGCATCGTAAAATGCCATCTACGAACGACAGGTGGCGCACACAGCCAACGAAGTTTGCCTGTGTGCGTGTGTGTGTGCGCGGGTGTGTGCGTGTGTGTGTGTGCGTGTGTGTGCGTACACGTGTTTTTATTTTGTCGGACTTGTATTTTTGGTTGTTACTTTGCAGGTTTTTGCTTGGGTTTAGTTTGGCTTTTGAGTTGTGCGCAGCAAACCGTCGCAGCAAACCGAGCGACCTCCTGCAGCTTAAAGTTATTACGCTCCTGCACAATTGAAAACAGCAACCGACGAAAAAGGGATACAACATACAACATCGAATTGTCGAAGCACCAACACGCTTGCAAATATTTAACTGAAGTTTTCACAGTGATGTTAATTTTGTGTTAGTAGTAGTAGTAGTAGTAGTCAGGCAAAAGATATCTGCTTCCAATTGTTGCACAATTGCTAACAAAATGAGCATTCCCTTGGAAAGGGTATAAGCAGAATAGTAACTACTAACTACCACAACACCCAACCAACTCACAAAACCACCTCACCCACAATAATCCAGGGAGCGCAGCAATGTTTCCTGCGACTTCTGCACTGATTTTGCCCTACGAAACTTTCGTGTGTGTGCTTGCATGTGTGTGTATGAGTGTGTGTGTTAGTGTAGAGAGACTGCTGTTGGTCAGTCGAAAAGTTGTGGGACTCTCGCTGCGACTGTGTTTGCTTTTGCCACTCAAGTGCAAGTTATTAAGCGAGTTAGTTTTTCGGATTTTCCTATCAAATTTATTTGTTGTTTGCTTTTACCTACATCCACGGACTATCTCCCTCTTTCTCTCTCTCTCTCTCTCTCTCTCTCTCTCTCTGTCTATCTCTCTCTGTCGCCCAGTGCTGCTGTTTGGCTCTCACACTTATGGCTTAAAGCAATTGCTGGCCGTTTTCTGTTCAAGCATTTGGTCCATTCATTGGACTCATCAGCTCATCGCTTGCACTCACTGCATTCATTCACTTCATTCATTTAATTCGTTCGTTTTGAATTTTCATTCGATTATTTCATTTACTTCAGCTTTCAATTTCGTGCTTCATAATTTCTTTTCACCGTTTTGGTATTGCCACTTTTTACTGGGTCAGCTAAAAAAGTTGGCTCAAACGTATCCGGATATTCAAATAACGCTTCCTTTTTCATTTCCTGCTATTTTATAGGAGCTATCTATAAGTATTCAAGAAACTGTGTGCAAGTGTGTAGCAAGATATAAGTTTAAGTTTCCCAAATACTTCTCTTAATTTGTTCAATTTAATAATAATAATAAAAATATTAATATATAGATAGAAATGACTGCAGTGGATGAAAGGAAAGTTACGCCAATTACGCGACTCTCTTTAAATTGTACATTTTCGTCAATGCAAAGTGCCAAACTGGCAAATGTGTGTTTGGGGCTCCCGGGGGTTGGGGGTTGGGGTTTGGGGCATTTGGGTCCTTTTGGGCCTGACAGATTTTCCGCACAAATGCGGCTTAACAAATTTGCTGCATACTTTTAGCCGTTCGCGTGCCATGCACGGCTTAAAGCTTCAGCTGTGGATGTCCGAGAGGGTGTGTGTGTGTGTGTGTGTGTGTGTGTCTACTGATGTGTATGTGTGTGCGTGTGTGTTGTTGGCTCGTGTGTGCTTTGCCGAAGTAATTAAACACACATTCAAGTCGCTGTACAAATATGATGATACGAGCATGCATTATACGATATGTAAATGAATTTAAGCTGCCATTATAAAGGTTGCCAAATGCCGCACGCTGCACGCCCCGCCTCACATCCAAGGTCAACACATTTTACATGCAAAGAACACAGAGTGGCGAGGGGGATGTGCCGCTGGGCCGGGGGTTGCTTTAAATGGGGTGAAGGGCAGCAGAAAGTGACGCAGCAATGCGAATTAAACACTGGACGCGCTCCCTTTGTGTTTGTTGCACCAAAATCGTTGGCAAGTGCCGAAATATATTCAATATATGTATATATATATATCTGCAGAAATGAGATAACCCGAAATTGTTATAAATAACGGTAAGGCATTGAGAGCAACTTAACTTGGAAGATTACAATCCGACAGAGAAACACAACACATGTGTGACCAGAGATTAGATCGATGTAGCGATACATAAGTATTAATCGTTGCTGTTATGTTCAAACATGTTTCAACAGAAGCCAAATCAATCTTAAGAAAATAAATCGACAGCATGAGCTGAGAGCTGTGCCACACTGTGTGGCAAGCTATGTAAGATTCATAATTTGCAATGCATGCGTGAAAAATATATAAATAACAATGCATAAAACCAGAGGGACAGGAAGGGAGGCGGGCCGGCAGTGTAGTGCAAGCTCAGCACAGGATAATTAAAATTTATGCAACATGATGAAAATAAAGTCAACTCTGGAAACACTCACACACACACACACACACACAAAATACAACGCATACATTTACACATAAATAAAAACTAAATAAATCGCACAATGAAAAGAAATATATTTAAAAATGTGAAAACATTCAGTGCATATGCGAATTATGAATGTATTTGGTGTCCTTGTGGAAAACAGCTCAAATACAAAGTAAACTTTATTCAAATCAGTTTGACATTAACTGCTTTAAACATCCAAGAACACAAACAGCTGCATGCATGAAAAACCACATCCATACTCATACTTTGTGATATACATGTATGTACAATAAAAAAACTACTCTGATGTTTTTGTCCACACCTTGCTCACATTTGTTTATTTTGAACCGCAGTTGTCATGAAGTGCTTTGGAGGCACATAAAACCAGCTGTGCAGTTAACTCAAATGCATTTGTGGCATGCGATTTCTTGCAATTAAATCAGTAATAATAAACTTGGGCGCGGCCCATGCTATCTCCAGCTGAATCGGAAATTAAGAAACTGTATTTCAATTTTCATGATTGCCAACTTTTAATCATTACAAAATACTGATAATCAAAATGCAAACCATGAAATATAATCCAACTTGTAAAATGTATTTAAAAAAAATTAAAAAAAGCAGAGGGAGAGAGGGAGAAAGAGAGAGAGAGAGAGAGAGAGAGAGAGAGAGATGGAATAATGTTTAGCATATCTTAAATAATTTATTTCCGCTTGATTGGAGATAGGTCAAAGTGCCATTATAGTATTGGCAGGCTGTGACCCAGTTCGCCTTCTCCTTTTTTATGATTTACATCACTTTGTCAACTCCTACTTAGTTTCCTTCTTCGTTATCTGTCACTCTCTCTCTCTCTCTGTCTCTTCCTCTCCACACCTCTGTACATCTGATCCTCTCAATTATTTTTAACTATGACAAACTTCATCGAGAAGCAAAGCTAAGGTTTCAATTTAGAAGACTAGAAATAATTTACTATTTTTATTATTTGTGTGCTTATTTTGTACTTCCTTGAATGGTTCAGAGCGTAATGATGTGATATTTGATATATCTCATTGTTAGACTGAGAATAAGGACACGATGGTAAAAGTTAACTTCTGGTTTAGTTATTTAATGGTAGTCGCTTTCAAATTTAATATTTAATTCTGCAGTTTTGTTGGTTCTTATAATAAAAATGCATTTTGATATTTCTATTTTTGTACACCCATTTGTATATGTATTTAGTTGTGCTCTGATGTGCTTAAATTGTATTTAATATGTGTGTGTGTTTGAAAATGGATTTGTTGCATTGTTGACAGCATGTACATATATATGTTTATTTATATACATATGTATATATACGATCCTCGAGGCTTTAACATTAAGTTCTGGGCGTGCAAATACTCATGGCAAACCCTTCTGCCAGATTCACATAAATTTGTGCCTGCATTTCTGTGTGTTTGTGTTGGCAGCCACGAGTTGGCGCCAGTGATATTGAAAAATACAGACATTTGACCTTATTTCTATAAGTGCATGTGTGTATGTGTGTGCTGTGTGTGCTGTGTGGCAACAACTTAATGCTGCAGCTGCACAGAAAGCAAAGGGCAGTAAGCAACACCATCAGCAACAGCAGCAACAGCAGCATCAACAGAAGCTGTTGTTGCCGCCGCATAATGTGCTGCAAAAATAAATTGTGCAAATAAGGAAAATAAACAAAATATGCAACAGCAAAGAGCAAGGCAGCATCAAGTGCGAAAATGCAATTTGCATTTTCCTCATTTGTGGTGCCGAGACTGGTGCGAACAACATGTAAGTATCTGTAGCTGAAACTATAGTATCTATGTATTTGTGCAACGTATCGATATGAAAATCGTCAAAAATATACAAAAAAAAAAATATATATATAGAACAAAACCACAACAGAAAAGAATGGTGCAAAAGTGGCTTGCTTGAACTTGATAGCCAAGTAAAATTAAGTTAACAATCTGAACAACTTGTGGTAAAAGCACATCAGCCAAAGTCTTCAGGGGTAGTGCTTGTGTTCAAAATTATATATTCATTTGCAGCTTGCTTATCACATTGGTAATCGATGGTCGCACCAGTCTTTACATTTGCTTTAAGCCAACTTTTACTCTTAAATGGCAGATGAACTCTGTCTGAAATCGGTCTCAACTCATTCGCATTTTACTCGACATTTTATATTCTCGCATTGCCTGTGTGAAGTTCGCTCCATCGAGCACCATTTTGAAGATAGGCCTGGATATGTGGAGCACGATTTAAATTTATGCAAATCAGCCCAAAATATGAGATGTGGCCTAATGGAATTTCAATTATTACAGCAGAATACACATGATTACATTCTTAAAAGAAAAAAAGTAGAAATAAAAACATTCAGCTCCCCAAAGGGCAACTCGCAGGCAGCTCAAAGGGCAGCTTGCTGTTTGGCGTTTCAGTTCCAGTTCCAGTTCTAGTTCCAGTTCCTGTCGCAAGGCGTCTCGTTGATTTTCATATTTTATGACTCTGTTACAGGTCCGGCGATGGTCGCCCCAAAAGGTGGACTCCCTTGATAATTTCTGCCCCCCCCCCCTCCCCCTCCGCACAGCCCGTCTTGTTGCTGTTCTGCTGCCACTTTTAACATGTATTTCCAATTGGATGCATGAATCGCTTCAACGCCTACAACGGAAAAGCATTCCGTTGCCTAAAAACAGTTCTTGGCCAAGTAATTAGAATCAATTGACCCTGAACGCTTTTTCCAGTTGACCTGTTTTTTGATATCTCAGTCCAACTGTCCTCGACTGGTTCGCCTCCAGTCCCCAGATGCTTGTAGTTACATACATACATACATACATATATTCCAGTTAGCCAATGGGCCAAGCAGAAAATGAATAAATACAAATAATAACAGAAGCAACAACAAAGCAAACAGTGAAATAAAATGAAACTTGTAAAATATATTTAAAATATTTATAACATCAAAATGTCAAGCTGGACAAAAAACGCCCCCAATTGAAAGTCAATTGGGATTACCAGAGAGAGAGAGAGAGAGAGAGAGAGAGAGAGATGGAGTAATGTGTAGCATATCTTAAATAATTTATTTCTGCTTGATTGGAGATAGGTCAAAGTGTCATTATAGTATTGGCAGGCTGTGACCCAGTTCTTCTTTTCCCTTTTTTATGATATGTTCTTCTTTGTTATCACTGTCACTATCTCTCTGTCTCTTTCTCTCCACACCTCTGTACATCTGATCCTCTCAATTATTTTTAACTATGACAAACTTCATCGAGAAGCAAAGTTTCAGTTCAGAAGACTAGAAATAATTTACTATTTTTATTATTTGTGTGCTTATTTTGTACTTCCTTGAATGGTTCAGGGCGTAATTTTTTTTTTTTTTAATATTTATTTTTTAATATTTATATTATATTTTAATATTTTATTAACTGCCAAAGTTACATGTTTGGCAATATCGTCACTTATAATTTGAGCCGAAAAAAAATACAAATTCTTTAAATTTAGTACGTGTGTGTGTGTGAATGTGTGTGTGAGTGTGTGTGTGTGAGTTTGTTTTTGGGTGTGTGAGTTTTACTTGGCTTAAAAAGGCGGCTTGCATTTTGGAAATGAGACTTGCCTTTAACACTAAATACTATTATTAAATGATGAACATTTTTTTTGTGGCTGATTTTTGCGTTTTTTGTGTGTTTGGTGGTTATGTGAGTTTTTCGGGTTGTGTCAGTTTGTTGTTTGTCGTTGAAAGAGTGTTCAACTGTTCATCATCGTATCGCCGATAAAGTTGCTCGATGTGAGGTCATCGGGAATGTCCGGTACCATCGGATATAGATCCAGATTCGCTTTGAAATCGTCTATGTCCGTAATTGTGCTGGCATCGCCCTCCTTGGGCAGAAAGACAACGTTCAATTTGTTGGCCATCACCTGGAAAAGTTCATCCTCATCCTCATCCTCATCCTCCTCTGAATTCTCTAAGTCATCGCCATCATCAATATCATCACCATCTCCGTCATGAATGATATCTACTGTACTCTTGGCTCTCGACTTGGATTTTGGTGCACATTTGCGGCTAGTTGTGGTATCCGGTTTGTTGCCAATGATCTGAATGCATAACTTGCGCATATTGCTGTTTTCGATCTGCAGCAGAAAAGCGATGAATTCGCGAGCAGTCAAAGTGCGCAGCACCTCGATTTGCTGACGACGACGATCGAAGATGTACTTCTCGTCTATAATCTCGTTCCAGTTGCGCTGGACCTCTGTTCCGAGGGCCATATCGGCAACCATCTTTAGCTTGATGAGTGAATCGCGATTGTGATCGTAGTCCTCCTGGGACATGTTTTCAACTAATGAGAACATATTGGTACGGAACGCCTCGATGCGTTGGTCCACATGACTTGCGGTTGTTTTCGTCTCTTGAGAATTGACCATTATGGAGTAGCCGGCAATGCCGTAATTCAGACGCACCGTGGCACCCACGAAGTAACCCAACTGCTCCTTGGTGCGCAGCTGATCGAGCAGTGGCTCTTCTGCGAACATCATCAGCAAATCCAGGATGCACTCCAACCGCACACTGTTGGGTCCGATTTGATAGTAATTCGTGGTCACCGTATTGATATCCTGTTCGTTCAACGCATGACAGCGTATATAGTGTGCGCCCTGAGGCAACTGCACAGTGCGATCCTCAACCAAGTTATGCTCTTTGATGGGCCGGCAGGCGAGTCGCGTCAGCAGCGTGTTCATCACATTGCGCGCCTGCTCCTCCCTATAGTTGCCCTGTATTAATCCCTGCACATACAAATGTTGTGGGAATAAACGTGAAAACTCCCGCAGATTCTCGAGCGTTATCTCATTCAGGCTCTTGTACTTGTCGATCAGCAGGAAGCGCATGTGCTCCACAACGCACAGACGCACATCCCTGTTAAGAGCGCGCGGCTTGATCAGCGTGTTGAAATATGTCTTGCGCTTATCCTTAACAAATGTGGCAAGCATCTCCTCGGTGAGCATGGACTCCACGTTAACCATTGCCTCGGCTATCGCCTCGATGATCAGATGTAGCTTCTCATTGTAGCCGTGCGTTTGCAATAGTATACCCTTCTCGCTCACACTGAACGTATACTCCAAGCCGGCGTTGTTTGCCGGATAAAGCTCCTCGCACACATGGAATTTGACTAGATCCTCGTACAGAGCGCACATGGCATCATTTTTGGCGCTCTTGCGCGGAAGGGGCGAGATTAAGTAGAAGTACATGTAAGCCACAGGCAGCTCGAATTTATCGTCTGGACGGAACCATAGCTCACAGGTTTCGTTTTGAATTAGTTTCTTGGGCACGTCGGGTATCTCGGGCTTGCCATCAGCATGCCAAAAGATGGTAAAATCCTGGGCGACAAAGCGATTGGCCTCAGGTAAAAAGAGCTGCGGCATCGATGAAGAATCCGTTTCTTTCCACAGCCGTTGCCACTTAGCTGGCATGGGAGTGCTGGTGTATTCGGTTCCGAAACACTTCTCCTTCCTATCGAATGTCAGATCCTCGTATTTATGTGCAGTTAGCATCAAATTGAACTTGAACTCATTCAAATGATCAATCAGCTCGATTAAATTCAGTTCGTTGTACTCAAAAAAAAGCGAACCGCCAGTGAGGATATCCTTGGGCGGAAAATATTTGGCATTCTGAACCAGCAGCTGTACATTATCCATGGCGGGACGCTGTGGCTCGAAGTGGAATGCGGTTGCTTCAATGTCTTGCAGCTCATCGAAAATTACGCGCAAGGCTTTAAGGTCGGCATTGGCCAGAACCTTGATATAACCGAATGTGGCCGCAAGGACGTCATCAATATTCTTGAAACCCTCATCGGTGAGATAAATGCACACATTAAATAAACTGTATATCGAATTGAGATCAAAGCCATTGTTATCGATGCCAGCGATAAGCTCCAGAGCCCACAGGCGGCGCCTGAGATAGGCGCTAAGGCTACCCGCGCCCTCGTGGCCGAGAATATAGGCGAGTAATTGATCTGGCTTGCTGCGATAATACTGACGCACACTGGGCAGCACCCAGGTCAGCTCCAGCTTGCACACATTCTCTACGGGTTTTACGAAGAACACATGCTGGTGAAACTCATCACGGAATGCGTTGCGGTAGCTGAATCCACTCAGATCAGGTGCCTTTACGCCGGGATTGGCTGCTATATCGGCAAAGTGGCGCATCACGAGCGCTTCCAAATCATCTATGGGTAGGCGAGCCTGCATGCACACATACATGCGATTGGAGGTATAGTGTTCGCGACGGATCTTGTGCAGCAGTTTGTGCATCACCTGATCATTGACTTTTTCCTCTAAAGTCTTCAAATTGCCCCAAGAGAAGGAGCCGTGGGGAAATCCCTCGGATGCCAGGCTGGCCAATAGCTGGTCACGACGCGACTCATCCTCCTGGAGGATCTGTTGGAATTTGGAGTCCACCGAGCAACGTTCGCGTTGCATTGCCTCCTGCTTCATTAGAGGATGCTTCAGCAGAGCCAAGAAATAATCCAGACTCGAATCGAGATACTTTTCGGCCACCTCAAAGTAAAACAGTGTATCCTCGCTATCGGTTATGGCATTGGCGAATCCGCCACATTTAGTTATGTGAGAATCGAATATATTTTCCTCCGGATACTTTTCCGATCCCATGAATATCATATGCTCCAGAAAATGTGCCAGTCCCTGATAATCACTTGGCTCTGCAAACGAGCCGTAATCCATGAGCACGGCACAGGCCGCCAGCTTTTCGTCGCCCTCCTCGCTGTCCACATCGCCGTGCTGACTCCCTCCCGACGAGGAAGATGTAAATGAGTCATCGCTGGAGTCAGCCGTGTTCTCAGTCTGCGCAGATGTCTCCTCCCCAGTCTCGCCCTCGCTAAGTGACGAATCCGATGTGGTATAACCATCATGTGGAACGGGACTTGGATCCGAGATGATTAGAGCATGCAAACCATTTGGCAAGAGCAGTGTCTTGTAGAGTTTTTTGTCCATTTCCGATTTGACGGGTGACTCCAAATATTTGACTTGGTCAGACATCCTGAGCTGCACTTCTTGGTATCTCTGTGTGGTTTGTAAGTGTACTTGAAGATTCTTAATGCAGCGTAAGAAATTAAAATTTGTTCGACTTGTCGACGATACGAACAATGAAAATGATGTTGTTTGGGATAGGCAAAGTTTGAAGCACCGACTGCTGTGGTGCTTTCAAATTTAATATTTAATTGTGCAGTTTTGTAAGGCTCTTACACAGAAATCCAGTGTCATAGAAATACTGAAATACGCTTACCGTTTGGTAATCCTTCACTTTTTTTCATGGGGCTTCATAAAGTCTATGATGAATGGCAACTTTGCGCACTTTTTTTTGTTGCTTTATTCACGTTTTAAAATGAGAGTAACATGAGAAGTGGAAATTGTCTGAAATAATAAAGAGAACAGCTGCTGTAGGGGTAATTGCCTTCTCTTTTTTCGTTCAGTGTATTTGTACTTTTGTTTTTTTTTTTTGTTATCATTTCTTGTGTGAAAAAGTTGTTATCGTGAGAGAATCAGACTCGGAGCATTCATAACTGGTACTGCTGGTATGCTGGCAACTGGTTTTATGTATTTTTGTGTGCCCTTTTCGCACTTTCGCACACAAACTCTCTTTCAGCATATATGTCAACATTTTCCTGCGCTCGCAACTCATTGAGCAATTGAGTTGCCGAAATACATAGACAACCCTCCGCAACCAATCCCAGTGGCAACTGCTCCCATCAAATGGTTCGCATTGAGGTCCGAGTGTGAATTTTGGTGTCCGAGTCCAATGGGGAATTTCGGATGGGGATTCGTAAGGCAGCTGAACAAGGAACGTTCCTTTTCCATTTTCCTGCCACTTTTTATTGTTGTTGTTTTTTTTTTTGTATTCTTTATTTCTGCCTTTTGTTCACATGTTTTGCTGTTTTGTGTTTGCAAACTGTTTATTATTTTGTCGACAAATGTGTGTTTCAGCGTGGTCCAGAGTCCAAACAATCTTAACACAAAGCATAACAATATTGACGTGACGTGTTTCTCCCTCTCTCTCTCTCTCTCTCTCTCTGTCTGTTTCTCTCTATCTCTTTCTCTCTGTCAGTTTGTCCAGTTTGTCCATTCGGTTCGGTCTGCCAAAGGCACATAAAATTCGCATCATTGATTTCTATTTCGTTCAGAGCTCATTAAACAATCGGATAAACTTTAAGAATCAACAACGATAACAACAACAACAACAACAACAACAACAAACACAGCGACAACAAAAACAACAATAACAATAGCGATAGCAATACCAATACCAATACCAATACCAATACCAATACCCATTGCAACAGCAACAGCACAGATGGAGTGACAGCATTTAAAGGAGGAGGGCGAGGTTTGTCAAGGGACTGGTGTCGTCTTGGGATCTACTACTAGTATGAGTTTTCGAGTGAGTGCGAGCCCATGTTGATTGTGCGTGAGATACGCCTACACAAACACACACACTCACACACACTCACACACACACACACGTAGCTTAACACTGCCTGCCAGAGGTCAAGCCAAAAAGATTTTCTCACATTATTATACCCTGCAGCTATCAAATGTGTGCGTGAAGGGGTTACTAAAGCATACTCTATTATAAGATCATTTCGATATTATATATTGTGGGAATATATAGGTGTACTGGGATATGTGTGACCCAAGGAAAGAAGTAAAGCAATACTTTATATATATATTTGTGGAGATTTGTAAGTTCAACCAACTTATTTCCTATTCACATTGTAGTATTGAGATAAGAAAAGTATTGTTAGGGTACAGCAGCTTCAACTTATCACTGGGTATCTCATAGTCCAGAAGTTTCAAGTACATTCTTCTGAAAACTGAATAAAACCATTATTTGAATATTTTTACTTTTGGCTTGCTTAAAGCTAAGATGCTTGCAGGATATATTCCAGTCGTAATGCTGTATAGTATGTATGCGTAGTAAAGGTCTGCTTACAGGGTGACATCCTGGCATAGACCTGTTTCGGCTTGGTTTTAAGGTCTGCAAATGGCATTCTTCTTCTTCTTTGGACTATGTGTTTTTTGGCAGTCGTAAAGCAACGAGGCCAACTGCTGTTGCGCGTTGACAAAGGGAATGCTTGGGAGAATCGCCGAGAAGGGCGCACCAAAATCATTGAAATTTTCGTGTAATTAGCCGTTATGTTGGCTCTCTCTCTCCCTCTCCCTCTCCCTATCCCTCTCCCACCCGCTCTCTTGCTCTCTCACTCCTTCTCTGTGTGCGACTCTGTCGCAAATGTTGCTGCTTAAGTACGTGTCGTGCCACATTTGCAAATGCGCTTCAAATTGCTCATCCGCAACGTGGCTCTCCCTCGGTGTGAGTGCGTGTGTGTGTGTGTGTGTGCGTGTGTGCGTGTGTGTGTGCGTGTGTGTGTGTGATTTGCAAAATCATTGAGTTGTAAATGGGATTCGGGGCTTGCACGTTCGTGCATACAAATCGTTGCCTTAAAGCGACCCTCGGCTCGTTGGCTCGTTGGCTCGTTGCCTCGTTGACTTGGCCCAAATCGAAGAAATGAAATTTAAATTTTATGCAAATACCAAGAACACACACACACACATATACACATGCCCACCCAGCTGTTTTGACAATGTGCTAAGCATCGCATTTGCCCATTTTTGTTTTGCAATTTGCCGCCCAATTTTTGTTTTTTTTTCTTGCATACGCCAAAAAAAAGATAGCAGAGAAGCCAAAGTTAATTTTTGGTGGTTGTTCTGTGATTAGTTTTTGTGCAATTTCTGTTTGTCCACCCAGTTGCATGTGTGAATAAATAAATAATATTTCGTCAGTGCTATTTTTTCACCCCATTCATTTAAGCATTATTTTGCCGCGAAAATTTCGAGCATTTAATGCCTCAGCGATGCCAAAAGTTGGACTCAATAACAAGCTTTGAGTTGTTGTTGTTGTTGTTGTGTTTGTTATTCAAAACCACATAATTTTCTGGGTCCAATTGCAGTGATCAGACTGCAACATAATAAATGAAAATGTATATTAAAGTTTTAATATTTATTTTTTTATATTTTCTAGCTGCATAGACAACAAATATATTGAAATCGTGGCCATTGGCCAAGTTAGCATCCTTCTGCATTGTTACCACAAATTAATGGTAAATGCATTTAAAAAGTATAATCAAAATCAAAAATGGAGCGAGTACACATTTGAGATGAGTTGCATTTGCATTTGCATTTTGTTGCCATTGTTTTTTGTGCAATCGCACAATCGCAAAAATGTGCAACAAATGTTGACAGATAGTATTCGGTAACTAAATGCGCAAAGGGATATGCGATTGTGTGGCATATGTAAACTTCCGGAAGCATCAATTTTTAGCACTATGCATGAATGCCCGCCCAACTGAGAACAACTGAATTCGACACAAATAGATTTGGCTAACTGGAAAACTGGTTGCATCCAGTTAGCCAGTTTGCCTTTGCTTGTCGTGTTGATGAATCACCAGGCAGAACCAACAATAATCCCAAAAACAACTCAACAATTTTGTTCTCTTTTTTTCACTTGCTGTCTCTCTGGTATTATTTTATGTAAATTTCATTGAAATGCATACAAAATACACCAGACTGAATTATGGAATATTTTATGTAATATATGTATTATACATACGTATGTGTATGTATGTGTAAATATACAAATAGACACATACATATATACATATGTACACATGTACATATTATTTTTTCCTATGCTTCTCCCAAATATTGTTGTTGTTGGTCGTCGTCAAAGCATATGCGCATTTATAAATAAACCTAGGATCTGTAGTCCACCCATTTCCATCCATTTCCATCCATTTCCACCCATTTCCACCCATTTCCACCCATTTCAACCAGCCTCCCACACGTTTCTCCATGCTCCCTTCACCGGCTGACTATCTCGAAAAAATGTTGGGTGTGCATTAATATTTTTGCACTTGGCCACAAAAACAGCCGGGGAAACAAAATATTGCATGGACTGACTCTGGCACACACAACAACAACAACAACAACAACAACAACAACAACAAGGATAACAGGCATAATGCAAAAAACTACGCTTGCAAACGGGTATTAAAATTTGACTGTGAAACAAGCAATCCACAGTGGGCACTCTATAGTAGGTAAGCGTGGCAAAACAAATGCAAATGCCTCTTAAATTCAACACTTACTGACCGACCCCCTCTGCCTTCCAAGTAAAGCATGAAAAACTGTTGAAACTGTTGGCGTGTTGGCGTGTTTTGCTGGACTTTGGTAGCTGTCATATGCAATCATTAAACCCTTAACGCATTCGCTTGTGACGTGCATCGGAGTAAGTAAAATTAATGCTCTGCTTCATTAAATATAACTATTAAGTTTGCCAAATTGCTGCACAGTTAAGATTCAGTTGCTGCTTGCCACTTATATTTCGTTAATGAATTGCAAACGATTTACGCGAAGTGCCTGAAGTGGATGTGAACAGATGTGCACAAGTACAGACACAGACACAGACAGGTATTTTAGTAAATTAAGATGTGACAATACTAGTGTAATCCAATACAGATGCATATCACACGAAGAACTATGTGCAAAGATGCCACAGATACGGTGGCAAGTGCAGGCAGGTGTGGATGCAGACACAACCAAAGATGAATAGATTCAGATCCGACAGATAATACATATTAAAATACAGTTACATGCAAGGCAACTATGAATGTATATATATATGTATATATATATATATATATATTATATGTGTATATATGTATATAGTTTTGTAAACACAAATTGCTTGTGCATTAGAGCTTAAGATTTCTGTAATTTTGGTACACATGAGTCCCAAATTTGGCATCACGATTTCCTTTTGCCACGAGATTTATGTGCAACTCTTAGTTGGCTTTCACTTGCAGCACAAACAACTTCAGATGCAACCGCTGCCCGCCCCCCAAAAATCCCAATCTACACTCTGTATATAACCTGTAGTGCCACTGCCAGTTCAGCTCTGTGCAACAACAGTCGAATCAACGGCTCTGTTGTTGTTGTTCGTTGTTCGTTGTTGCTTTTGGTTGTTGTTGTTGTTGCTGCAGTTGTAGTTGCAGTTGTAGTTGTAGTAACAGTACTTGAACTGCGAAACTGACATCTGATTAAACACTTCTAGCATATTCATCGCGTTGCAGCAACTACTTAACTCAGACAGAGCAGAGCTTGTGGAATAAATTGCTGTTCGCATCTCTGCCACAAGCTCAATATTATAATCTACAATAGTTTCAAACATATACATCTTATCCCTAAGACTATTCTCATTATTCAAATTAAAGTCATTCATTAAGTAAATATTGTGTTCGATAAATTAACATCACAAAATATCAATAATAATCACAGATACATGTATGTAAATAGTTTTCACACCTTCTAATTGATTTCTACTATTATTTCAAGAAGCCAACAACTAAATCAAATTTTTCTTAAATTACTTGTGTTTTTTTAAAGAAAAGTCATAAGTATATATGCAAAATGAAGGGTGTACCTAATTGCAGATATATGTATATAGACTCATTTGAATGGTTGCGGGGCACACAAATCGGAAAGAAATGCAGAAAGTGTAAGTGAAAGGGCAAAAGCGAAAAGCGAAAATCACAAAACGAAATGAAATAAAGCGATATTAAACAATGTTGAAAACAAGGACGAAAACTGCCAACAATGAATGAGTCCTAAAAATGCTGGCGACCTCCATCGACGAGTCCGCTGGGAGTGCAGAAATTTTCATAAATTATTTGAAAAATGTTTCAAATGATTTATGCTCATTAATCTTGTCTGTGTGTGTGTGTGTGTGGGTGTGTGTGTGTGTGTGTGTGTGCTTGTGTATATATTCTGCGGCTGGCCTGCGTTTGTTTTGGGCCAACGCATTTCTGACAGCTTTAGTTTTTGGCAATTCAATTAGGCCAAGTTGAAAGCATGTTGAAAAATTGTTTTGCTGCATTAACCCATTGCTGACCCCCAAAAACCCCGCCACAAGGCCAACAGCAACAGCAACAGTCGCCGTCTGATGTGTGTCTAAGCCAACAACAAGTCTTTCTCTCTCAGTCAACACTCTCCAAACACAAAATGTATCCCGAATGCATCGTGCCCCATGCCACGCATTCTTTGACCAAAATTTACATTTTGTATAAATGTGTTTTCTTATTACAATATTTGAGGAAAAACCCGGAAACTCCTCCAGCTGGAAACTCCGCCAGTTGGCTGGCAAGGAGTATGGCATTGGAGAGGGTATTCAAGTTTCGGTTTACCGAGCTGGCATTTATTGTCTTTTCGATTCGCTTTGTTTTGTTTATGTTGGCCGTCTAACGAGCCGCACAAATGCCGAGCAATTAATCATTTGTGGCGGCGACTCTCTTTTGTTTCTTTTGTGGTCTTTTTTTTTGTTGTTTTTGTTTAGTTTTGCTACGTTCTCTCTGTTTGTTTGCTGTCGTTCTTTGTTTCTTGGCGTCTCATTTCACAACTCATTTCCGGTTTGGCGGCGGAAACGCATCTTCGACATTAGGCCATGGCTGCGTCCGGGTCTGCGTGCGTGTGCGGATCCGGATGCGGGGTCCGTCTCCGGGTTCCCAAACTGGAGCCTCGCTCTAACTGTGGCTCCGGGTGCGGTCGTGATTTATGGCATTCAAATTGATGCAAAGGCCGCAAACGCCATGCACAGAAAAAGGTGACAACTTTGTTAGTGGTCAATGGCCAATTTCCAACACATATGTGCGCAATTCAGCTTGTGTGTGTGTGTGTGTGTGTGTGTGTGTGTGTGTGTCGGGATAAGTCGTACAAAAACTAATTCAATTTGCATATTTGACTTTCGGGGGTCTAAAGTCAATCAAACCAAGCGATTTTCAATCGCAACGGTCATCAGTTCCCGCCCAGCCCTCTCCAACCCATCCCAACCCGGCAATGAGTGCCTCTCTCGTTCCACCAAAGGATCAGCAGTTTATCCAGTTAGCCAAATTGAACGGGCCCTGCTTAGCAGAATTGTTGCCAAATTCTGTTTATATTCCAAAATCAAATTGAGAAGCTGAATTAATGTGGTGGTGTCCAGGCAAGTCTTTAAAGGGATTTCAGAGCCACAAACACAGCTGGTATTTGTTAACCCTCTGATATTATCATTTCCCAGCTGTGCCACAAGGCATGCAACATACTTCCAGGAATGCTGAGCCAACCCCATAACTTTATACAGTTAATCAATGAAAAGCAAATCCGGAAACGACTTGCTAAATCCCTATAACTGAATTCTGGAAAATATTACTTGAGTCTTTGCTGAGACATAAAAATCAAAATAAGCCAGATTTTTTTTCCCAAAATACAAATTTGAGTTGACTTTAACTTTAAGTTCAGCGACATACGAACAAAGCTTTCGAAAGATTTTTTAAAATTCCGCTTGAGATTCCGATATTTTTTCAATCTTTTTACGGTACATAGTTATGTATTGGTACCTAGGCTTTTTCGATACTCTCTTCTCAAACTTTGGAGCACATTCCTGACAGGCATAACTGACTGTCCGCCATAAAGTATATATATTCTTGATCATGACCTGCAACCCAGTCGATCCAGCCTTGTCAGTCTGTGCCTCCGTTTGTAGGATCAAACGGAACTCAGAGATTATATTCGAAATATATCTATGTATGTTCTCGTACACTAGCTTGAATAAATAATATCAGTTAAGGAAAATTTAGAATTTAGATTCTGATTCCGAAATAAATATTCTGAATAAAAATATCCTTGCATATTCGTAGAGTGAAATCGTATTACTTAAAGATTGTTTCTATGAGTTATATATGTACATATATGATTACATATATATATATGTACATATATGATTACATATATATATATATATGTGTGTGTGTGTGTATATATCAAAAGCTCATAAATGAGTGTTTGAATGTGTTGCACGTGGCGTCATAAAATTATAATACTCTCTTCAGACAAGGGTGTATTGAAGCCACTAACGATTTCAAGCAGCTGCTCTGAGTGTGTGTGTGTGTGTGTGTGTGTGTGTGGGTGTTTGTGCCAGGTGGCAAACAATCGCACACAGTTTGAGCAGCAACAACCACAGACAACTCGTTGTAGAAATATGCATGCATATGCATTCAAGAGCGCATGCCACAAAAAGAATAGATTTTTATTTTCTATTTTGTGGCAGTTGGGATTTTTTTTCAGTTCTTTTACTTTTCATATATAATCCTCTTTTTTTTTTAGTGGAGGGGTTGGGCTTTGTGGAGATTGGAGAGCAGAGCACAAGTGTATTAGGGTAAATAAGAAAAATGCAGTTGAGTTTGTGTTGAACATTGCATCCAAACAAACGGCCCAAACAGTTGAAGGCCGGCTGGAACGTGAGTGGCATCGACTGTCCAGCGTCCGATGTCTGATGTCTGATGTCCGATGTCCTATTGTCCCGGATTAGAGCCGACATGAAACGAATCCAGCAGATTTATGAAAGCGCCAACGCGCATCCACAAACACAAATGATGCATGTGAGAGTGGAGAAGGTGCACAAAGAAACACTCAAATAGAGCTGATGATTTGGATGCATTTGAATGGATTTATTGAATTGAATTTGCTATCGAAATATTCAAACTAAAAAAGGATTCCGCACAAAGTTATCTGTGTGTTGCACACTTGAGTGGTGTTGCCGAGAGCCGTATCAAAAATGCAATTAGGCCAAAGACTAGTGTAGACTTTGATGCAATTACTCTCTTCAAGTGCTCTTCAAATATTACCAAAATATACAATTTGTTTACATAAATTGCAGAAATAGAAGTGGGAATCCTGTGGGCATTTTTCAAGTTGCTTCAGCTGTTCCACAGTTTTTCAATATGCGAATAAAAATATGTCGAGTGAAGGATGTGCGAAATATTTGCTCTGGCATTGATGTGGTCGCAGCGAAGTAAATTCCTTTATCCTGTTTTGACTTCGCTTCATAATGCTGCCTAATTCCATCACACCAAATCCGATTAGAGTGGCAGCCTTTTAATACACATTGATCGGATGTGTGGCCAAATCGGACAGCAGAAGTCGGAGATCCTTTTTAACCAGCGCCTAAATCGAAATCAAAGCAATAAGATTGCATTTGGGTTGGACACGGACACGGACTGGGTTTGGGTTTGGGTTTGGGTTTGGGCTGCGACTTTGACTTGGCGCTGGGCAAGCAGATGCAAAGCACAAAGTACAAATCACAGATTACAGACAGAGAGAGAGAGAGAGTGGTAGTGGGAGTGGCAGACAGAGAGTAAGAGAGTAAGCGAGGGGAGAGGCAGGTGAGTAGTTTCAGTGTAGGTACATAACTCACGTGAATACAGCAATTGGCCAATGGCCAGTGGCCCAACCGAGCTACACTGAGCGCAAACAAATATACAAAAAGTAACAAATTGACTTTTATTCAATTAAAAATACAATTTAAAATGAAATAAGAAACATTTTGAAGATTTCTAGGGGATAACATTTGTTCCATGCATTGGGAAAACCCAGGCAAAATCCAATCATGCCCGAAAGTAATTAGGGAAATAATTCAAAGTACAGCGATAAAGAGAAATGAACAAAACTCGAGTTTGAAAAATGATTTTTATTTGAAATTAAGTTTTGTTTTTATAAAACTCGGAATTTATTTATGCTTTGCTTACTTCGGCTATCTGGTTTTTGAGTGTATTATGTCTATGCAAGTCATGCAGAGTTTATGTGTTAGATTTGGCAATGCAGTTGTATGCGTGCCTATATGTGTATAAATATATATATAAATATGTATATATATATATATATATATATATATGTGTGTGTGTGTGTGTGCGCTCACATGAATGCCAAGTGCTGCTGTTGCCAATACCGCAAACGCCATCTTTTGTGGCCGTGGTGTATAAAGTGTGTGCACTGATAAGCAGGCACCACCCGAAAAATATATGAATCTGTGTTTGTTGTGCATGTGTGTGTGTGTGTGTGTGCGTGTGTGTGCGTGTGTGTGTGTGAGTTGAATGGGAATTGGGCGGAGAACACTGAGATTAGGAAAGGAGAACGAAAAACTCTTCTTTTTTCGGTGCTAGCCAGGCGATGCTCCGACATAAATAGAATGCTAAACAGCACACGCCTGTGGGCGTGTCACTGAAAGAGACCCATTGGAATGGGCAACAGCGGCAGCAGCAGCGCCAGCAGCGCCAGCAACTACCGCAGCAAGTCGCTTTGGCATTGGATACGTTGCTGCGTTTCGCTTTCATGTAAAAGGTTCGTGGGGCAGCTAATGGGGGGTTGGTGGCGAGTCGGTTTGCTGGACAATGTTGCATAAATCATGCATAAAACTGAAAATTGAATATGAAAGCAGCATGCCACGTATGTGTATGTGTGTACGTGCGTGTGTGTGTGTGTGTGTGTGTGTGTGTGTGTGTGTTGTGGCTTACCAGAGGACTGCAGCGTAAACGCAACAAAGGAAACAAGTCTCGTTTGTATTAAAAATTGTGATTGCCAGTTACGTAACGGTTAAAGGCCTGATGTGTGTGTGTGTGTGTGTGCCTGTGTGTGTCCATCACACATATACATAAGTAAACGCATTTGACCAATCATAATGAATTAATGATAGATTGATCAAATACTTTATAGACTTGTAAACGACTTGTGCATAGAGAAAAGCGATAGAAACGCGAAAGCTTTATATAAATATATACACACATATACATATATATATATATATATATACATATACATGCTTACACTCTATGTGCTATATATAGTATAATCAATTTATAGCATATACAAATTTGTTGATCAAAATTGCTGGTTTTTGTAGTGCCAACTGAATGTTGAGTTGTTGAATCACTTGAGTCTTTATTGATGAATATTAATGTTATTGAAGCGGGAGTGTTAACAAATGTTAAATTAATACAAATCCACTTCAAATAAGCAGTTGAATTTTAAAACAATGTAAAGGGCAACAATCGGCGGCTAATTAGCTGACTTGGAAGTTTAGTGGTGCTTTACGCTGCAATCAACTGTCTTTGTAGTTTATCTGTCTCTCTCTCTCTCTCTCCCTCCATCTCTCTCTCTCTCGGCCTCTCCCTCTCTCTCTCTATTCCTCCCTCTCTCTTTCAATTTCTCTCTCTTTGTCTCAGTATTCATTAGTGACCCCAAAAGTGGGAAGCAATCACAAAACGCTTAAGGGAAATGCAGGCGAGCTATTTGGGCAGCTAACCAGGCTAACCAGGTACTGGCACGCTAGCGACCAGCGACGGTTAAGCTGTTTAGCTCAGCTCACCTGGTTCAGGCCAGGTCGTCAGGTCCCGCGGCGAATTATCGCCAATCACTTGAGCAATAAATGAACCAAAAGTCGTTATGTGACTACGACAATAAGAGCAAGAACAATAACAAGGATGATAACCACGGCAACAGCTATGAGCTGAGTTCACTCGAATCGAGTTAAGTGCTGCACGCAAAAAAATAAATAAAGAAGTTCACGAAAATCGAAACAAAATATATATAGGACGTATTTGCTTGCAAAATATGAGTTGACCACAAATAAACCCAAATAAACATATAATATTTGTGCAACACTCGAAGAATTGACTTGGAAACTTTCCAAAAATCATCGAAATAAATCTATGTACTCAAAGCTGATTGATGGCTATGCATTTTTCAGTCGACTATATTTTGATTTCTATAATTTGGTGGATAAATTGTAGCGATTGGCAAGAGTTGTGCGCCATTTGGTTGAGTGTACGCAAGGTGTCCTTGATAAAGTGGCAACCAACAATTTTCGTAGCGCACTTTTTGGCGCTCCTTGCGATTGCTGCAGCAGCATCGGCAAATAATGCTGGGTCATAAGTTGTGCTGCAGGCGTGATGTCTATATAGACAGAGAGCAGCAGACCAGAAAACCTCCAGCCACGTCCCAAGGCCACCAAACGGACAGACAGACAGACAGACAGACAGACGGACAGATAGACAGAGAGGCGAACGCATTTATTCAGTTAACCTTTTACTGCGTTGGAGCGACGGTAACGCGTCACAAGTCAAACCAATAAACTTACGCTGTTGCTGTTGATGCTGCCACATGGAAGTTGCAAAGGTGCTAGGAAAGGGGAAGTGGGTGGGGGTGGGCGGAGTGGAGTGACACTAAGCGATAGCACGTAGTAGCGTAAAGTAAATGGGAAAAGTTCCAGTCAAATTCTGATGAAATGAAATTAGTTTTCGCTTGAGTGTAACTTCCGTCGACTGGACTGGACACAAAAAAAGCGAAGCCACACACAAAGTCATCCAATATGTGTGTGTGTGTGTATGAGTGAGTGTATTGGTGCTGATGCAACTTTATCTACCGGCGAGCGTGGCAAACGACGTATATGAATGACGGCAAAGGGACATCAATTCGCCTTCAAAATCGTTATCCCAATAGCTTGCTATATTGCTCACTCTTTGCCTGTGTGTGTGTGTGTGTGTGTGTGTGTAGTGTGTGTGGGTGCGCACGCGACAGCAATCAAACCACAAGAAGTCGCTTATAAATGACATACTTTTAACCACCCGCGTTCACCAACAACAACGACAACAACGACAACAACGACAACGACAACAACGACAACAACAACAACAACGACAACAACGAGAACAACGAGAACAACGACCACGACAACAACGACAACAACAACAACAACAACGACAACAACAACAACAACGACAACAATGGCAACAACAATTATGGCATCATGTTGCTTTTGCCACAATGTTCGCTGTGTGCTTTCAAGTGCGCAAAGGACTGAGATCAAGTAGTAAATCACATTTAACTTTAATGAGATTGAGAGATAGACAGAGACAGAGAGCGAGAGAGAAAGAGAGCGAGAGAGAGAGAGGGAGAGAGAGATAGCACGTCAACTAAGTTGATATAAACGCATTTAATTAAATTTTACCACTTTGAAAACTGTCACAATAATACATAAAAGTGCACATAAAATAAATAAATTATACTCAAAATATGAAATAAAAAATGAAATTATTTATAATTATACATAATTATATATAATTATAATTATATATAATATAATTATAACTATATATAATTAGATATACAAAGACAGCTAAAATGCATGTGCAGAATTCAAGTATTCAAGTAATGCTAAAGGCACATATCAAATTTGTATTTATTTATATTTATTTGATGAATGTGTGTATAGAATTTATTTATTTTAATAATTCTATAAAATTCTATTAACATTTTTTACATTTTTGCATAGAAAGAAATAATGATAGTAATAATAATGTGTGCAAAAAAAATGCTTAAAGTTCCACTGTGCGGTTGTCGGTTTTTGAAGCGGCCCGCATTGATGACTCGGCACACTAACGTAATGACAGGCACACACACAAGCAAACACACACACACACACACACACACACACTGTGACAAACAAGTTTGAGTATCAATCAACGACGGTCAATCAATCAAATATTGGAACAATGAAGTTGACGACGCTGTCGATCGGAGACTGAGAAAGTAGCATCCAATCAAATTTTCCACTTTTGCAGGACGAGCGCGTTTTTGTTTTTGTTTTTGTGTATTGGTGTTGTTGTTGTTGTGGTGGTGGTGTGTGTGTGTGTGTGTGTAGCATGTTTAATTTAGGTCAGGTTTTCAAGTGGTCAGTTTTCAATTTACTGTGGAAGCAACGAGCATATGCAATTTATAAATTTTGTAATTGCCACTTTTGGCAACTGTGTGTGTGTGTGTGTGTGTGTGTGTGGGTGTGGGTGTGGGTGTGTGCTATATCTGAAATGTTTGAAATGCATCATGCCACACAGATGCCATTGGAAAGTTGACGTCGACTAAAAATGTTGCTGGAGCATTTCGAATTATTTACAACTGGCAAAAGTAGCTGCCAGGGAAACCAGCCAAGAAGAAAACACAACAACACCACAAAACTAACAACAGCAACGAGAACAGCAACAGCAACAGCAACGGCAACAGCAACAACAATTTATGTTATTAGCCCCGTGCACAGTTGGGACACAGTTGCAACATTTGCTACAACACAGCACCCCACGTTGCACCCACCTCGGTTCCAGTAAAATGCACTTCAATGCTTAAATGACAGTCGAGTTTTTTGGGCTTCCACAGAAAATCATTTGGGATGCGGCAACAACAATAAACACAACACAAATAAAAGTGTTTTTCCAAAACACTCCACAACTCAACTAGCAAATACTCTAGCATTGCTAAAAAAGTAAGCATGAGTATAAAGCATAAACCAGCAGCCTAAAAAAGAGTGTAAAAAATTGAAATAAAGTTGATCGGTTTTCCTGGAATAAAAGAACAAATCTTCTCAGATATTTCAGCAAAATGTATTGTTATTTCGATTATTTTCGTGCAGTGTATATTATCGAAGTAATGAAATATATTTGATATTATATATACAGTGGCCCACAGCTTAAGGTGGGCAGTATATATACATGTATATGTATGTATCAGTCGATGCTTGTGACTGTTTGATAATACTCATTTCAGTTGTTCATCATTTTCACGAGGGTATCAAAACTTGAGGTACAAAATGAAAATGAGCAACTTTTAGTGCATGCAGAACGTAAAATGCATAACAACAACAACAACAACAAGAATGTTGCTGAAAAATATGATGAAAAAAAAGACGAAGCAGAAGCAGAAGCAGAAGCAGTAGCAGTAGCGAAAGAACCATCGCAAATTGGCGAAAACTTGAAGAAGTGCTTAACTAAATGTACGACATGAACATTATAATACCCGCGGCTATAACTATGTATATACATGTACATGGCTACTAAGTGTAAATATACTCTGTATGTATATGTAGATAACGCAAATTTGTTGGACTTGTAAATTTGATGTTGGGAAAAACGAACTTATTTGGTTAACAGACGAGTTCTGGTCGAGGTCAGGGCTCAAGCTGGGAAAAAGAAATCACAAATTGCGCTCAAAAGTATGCAATGGCAATGGGAAAATAGTGTGCTTTTGATTGTGGCTCATTTGCAAGCTGCTATTATTTGTTTCGCACGCTGGCAACTCGAGTGCTGCGCTACATAATTACACCGAACACACTGGGGCACAACGTGGGGGGGAAGGAGTTGCACGACCTAATCGTGGCACCTGTCCAGCTGGTCAACTGGTTTGCCGCTGACACGCTACGCTGGGTGGCATAATTAAAAGTTAAAGACCTGACCGGGACACACACACACACACACACCGAGCTAAAGGACCCTAGACGCAGTCACAACAAGAATTCGGGTGCGAGTCAAAGGGAGTGCAAGAGAAGCTTTAGTTTTACTGCATAGATAAAACTTGACGTTGACTTAGCTGTCGCCATTTTATGAAGCACAGCAGAGAGAATAGGAGAATCAGAGAGAGAGAGAGAGAGAGAGAAAGAGAGCGAGTGAGATGAAAATGGAGAAAGGGAAACAGTGTATCTTTTACATTTTTCACAAAGGAACACAGTGCAAATATATTTTAATGAGTTGTCGCTTTCGCATTTGCCTTCATGTACCTAAAGAAAGGGTATTATTGAGATGCCAAAAACATTTTTGAAGCACTTACTATAATTAAGATTAGAGCTGAGCATTTATATATATATAGATGATGAAATATCTGAGGAAACATTACGTATACGCAATATAATCTCAACTATATGTGCTCTGTGTGAGTTCCAGTTTAGCTATAATATTTTAGCTTTTTTTCCTTAGATAATCGAATCTAAACTGTGTCAGAAAAAGGAAAAGATTCACTGTCAGGAATATTAATTTGTTTATGAGCACCTTTTGCCGACAAGTGCAGCCGGAAATTGGCAACGTCGCTGCATGCTTCACTTAGAGTTTTATGAGGTAGCAGCTACATTAACTATTGAGCAGTGGAAAGGGGGCGGGGGTGGGAGTGGGGGTGGATATGTTAATTTAAGTGGAATTCCTGCAACTGCAAGTGGCAACTTGTCGCAAAATGCCAAGCTGCTTTTTTTGTCCATTAAGCCTGTGCTAATTAAAGGAACCTTGCCAGTTGCAAGTTGCAACATACATCAAATATTGAAGACTGACAGTGTTGAACACCAGCGGAAAATTATAGAAAGTTTAATGGAAAAAGCATGAACAGAAAAGCTGTACAAATATTTCGTTAAAGTCTCACTGATCAGAGTAGGTTTGATACTTCAGTTTGATTTTGTTTTTTGTATTTAGTTTAGTTTCTCAGTACAATCCTAGAGCTCTCTGCAATACATCGTTTCCATACAGTTCATTCAAACTCAGCGGCAGAAGCAGAACACAAACGAAAAACAAATCACGTAAAATCTATAAACTTTTCAGACTTTTCAGACTTTTCTCTTCATCATGGCGTTTATAGCCAAGGTCGATGAGAACGGCAACATAACAGAGCGCAGAATGCTTTATCCGAATAACAGACCGACAGTCCAAGAATACTGGCGGTAAGTCTTCTCTCTTACAGTGTGCGTGTCTGTCACTCTCTCTCACTCTCTCTCTCTCTCTCTCTTGTTGAATTGGTTCTGCAGTCCGGGTCGCTTTGATCATCTTAATCAATTTCACTACCTTGCCTATGACGATCGTTGTCCGGACATGCAAACGTTCCGGGCACAGCATATGGAGCAACAGGACAAGCGTCGTAAGAAGCGGCAACTTTTGCAGGTGCACCCGAAGAAACCGGAGAAGCCTCAGCCGGAGAACGCACAGTCGGAGAAGCTAGAAAAAAGCAAAAGCGACGAAGCTCCGAAAGACTCTCCTTTTTACACCTGGCTGGCAGCCAAAAAGTAAGGACTTCGTCATCAATAACTACTTACACATCTGACTTACATACTTTTTGCTTACCTTCTCATAGCATGCTTACTTGTGGCTCACTTGCTAGCTTCTCTCTACCTGATTAGATTCGATTTGTGCCTAGTTTCGACATACTCACAAACCTTTCCTTACTTAATTACAATCAACTGCGGGTTGAGTCCCATCTACCCCTAATGTAGTCTATTTTGGATCTATTTCTTTGTACTTCCTTCATACTGATTATTTACTTAGCTTCGTTCCCTCCTGCGTACGTTGTTCACTCTTACTATGCTGTGTCCTTGCATGCACTTACTCCTTAATTACTCGCTATTAAATCCCTCTACACACCTACTCCACCAGTGATGCACAGCAGCTGGAGGCGTTTGATCGCCGTTTGATCGCCCAACTGGACGATCAGCTTGTATTGGAACGCGCCAAAATGAAATACCGGCTTTCGTATCAGACCAAAGCCAAATTGCGTCGCTCCAAGTCCGAGATGAGCTACACGTTGGAGTCGATCGACCGGGACACCTCGCGCCAATCGATATCCACTGCAGAGGCACATGGACGCCTGCTCGCCTGGGAGCGTGAGAAGCTGAGCGAGCTGAAAGCGAAGCGCTTGGAACGCGAGGAACGCCAGACGCGAGATGAGCTCATCGAGGAGACTCGACGCGAGCTCAACAACGGGGCCTATCAGCAGTGGAAGAAAGAGGCACGCAACCGGCCGAAGCCAGTGGCCATGGGTCGTGGCTTGGACTCGCTGCGCGCCACGAATGCGCCCCACTACACCAATCCCAAGGAGTGGCAGTCGCTGGTGTCCACGTCGGTGCCGGAACCCATTCCCCTGAAATCGATGGAGAAAACGCAGCGTTCGAAACCAGACTACGAGCGCATGCTTCGACTGTCGCAGCCGCGTCAGCCCATCCAAGTGGCCAACAAAAATGGGCACAACGATTGCCTGAAGCAGGTGCGTAGTGCTCGAATCAGAACAGTAGGAGCTAAACAGGAGCAGCTGCCGAGTGGGGAGGAGCAGAAGAAGGAGTCAATTCGTAGTACCATTATTGGGAAGAAGAGCAATACTCAGCTAGTACTCCGAGCTGTCAAATCAGACAAGGATCAGCTCGAGGAGGTGCTCAAGGTGGGCAAGGACTGTAAGCAGCAGGATGCATCCAAAACGGAACTGAAGGAAGAACAGCAAAGTGCGATCAACAATGGAGTAGAAGTAAACGTGAAAGTGAAAGTGGAAGGAAAGGCCAAGTCGAGTCTCCCTGAACGTGTCGAGACGCAGACTCAGTCGGCCCGTACGATTACCGGAGGCGCCAGCAGGATTAAGCTATGCAACTTCAAGGAATCAAAGAACCAGCAAGCAAAACACTGGCGTTAACTTGAATACGATTTCAGCAGCAACCAACTTAACATCAGGCAGCATATATATACATTAATACATTTTCTTATGGACTGTTAAATTGAAATAATAATAAAAAATAAAAAATAAGTGGCAGAAAATAGCAGAGCTGCAAAAAAATGAACAATCAACAACACGATTAATCTATATATTAATATTAACTTAAGTAAGTAAACCTTTCCAATCACTGAGATAAATGCAAATATTTGATTTATTGGCAACAGCCCGATTGCAGCCTAAACAGCTTTTGTAATTATTGTTATTATTCTAATTGAATATGCTGCAAATCTGGGCTACCCTGCAACACTTGGGGAGAGTGATAATTATGCCCTGAATCCACTATAAATGGTTTCAGGCGAGCGTCAATATGTGTGATCTGCAGAGCCATGTTACCTGCGATTGTCTGTACGTATGTGCATTGCAGAAGGCTGACCAAGACTGTAACTTAACAGCTGTAAGCTAACAGGCAAGTGTGTATTGCAGCAGGCTGACCAAGACTGTAACTTAACAGCTGTAAGCTAACAGGCAAGTGTGTATTGCAGCAGGCTGACCAAGACTGTAACTTAACAGCTGTAAGCTAACAGGCAAGTGTGTATTGCAGCAGGCTGACCAAGACTGTAACTTAACAGCTGTAAGCTAACAGGCAAGTGTGTATTGCAGCAGGCTGACCAAGACTGTAACTTAACAGCTGTAAGCTAACAGGCAAGTGTGTATTTAACATTAGCATTAACATATCGTTGTCGATTCATATCAATTCTGGGATCACCAACAAAAAGAAGAAGAAGAAGAGTTAGGATCAGTTCGAGCTGTGAATAAAAACATGTTATTAAAAAACTGCATTCGATTTTTTTACTCTTCTCTTTTTCTGCTTCTTGCAGAACTGCTCACATTTTGAGAAGATTAGAAATTTGCCAATGAAACTAGAGTATATTTAACAGCTGGGCGCAGCAGGGTATATCTCAGTCGAGCACTCTTACTTGTTGTAATTATAAAACAGTGCTCTAAGGATGCCTGCTATTACGGCATACTAATTGAAAGCGTGTCGCAATAGACAATTACCACAAAGTTGGAAGTGGGGGGTTTGGATTTGGATTTGGATTTGGGGAGTGAGTTGCTTTGGTTTGGTTTGGTTTAGTTTGGTTTGGTTTGGTTTCGTGAATCGATACGGCTTAGTCATTGCTGGGGCTTCCGAGCGAGTGGCCAGCTAGTTGGTTGGTTGCCTTTGCCTTTGCCTTTGGCTGTATCTTTGCATTAGTCGTCGGAACGTTGTTTGGTCATCATCAACAGCAACATCAACAGCAACATCAACAGCAATGGAACGTTGGCACAACAAAGTTGCCGTGGTTAGCGGCGCCAGCGCTGGCATTGGCGCTGCCTGTGCCCGGGCCCTGGTCGGTGCCGGTCTGGTGGTTGTCGGCTTGGCGCGGCGCCACCAACGCATCGAGCAGATGCGTTTGCAATTGCCGCACTCGGAACAGAATCGGTTGCATGCTTTGCGCTGCGACATAACGTCCGAGTCGCAGGTGCTCGATGCCTTTGAGTGGACGCAGCGGCAATTGGGCGGCGTCCATGTGCTGGTCAGCAATGCGGGCATCATGGCAGCCAGCACAGAGCTGAGCGGCGCCTCGAATACCCAGGGTATACGCGACACCATCGACACAAATATCATGGGCAGTGTCTACTGCATACGTGAGGCCTTCCAATCGATGCGCCGGCGGGAGACGGAGGAGGGTCACGTGATCATCGTCAATAGCGTCGCCGGGCAGCAGGTGCCCAATTTGGGGCCGCTGTTGCCATCGCTCAACATTTATCCGGCGAGCAAGTTTGCGTTGCGCGCCATGCAGGAGACCTATCGACAGGAATTTCAACGCCACAAAACCCGTGTACGGGTCTCGGTGAGTCCTCGAATTTAGCTACATCAAATACACAAAATGCCAAGTGGGGAAACTCGTAGATTACATACCCTGCAAATGTTGCAACTGTTGCAACTGTCCGATTGTCTCCGTACATACTGACATAGCTATCGTTCCTATAACAGCTATCTGATATAGTGAACCGATTCCTTGCCTTGTCTGCAACAAAAATATGCTTCAATATTGTTCTAGTTTCAAATTGGCGGACTGAAAGTAGGCAGGGGAAGAGAAATCACAAGAAATCTGTAAGGTTCTCTGAAAAGAGGTCAATGATTCGCCTTCACCCTGCCTGTTGTTCCTCCTCGGCCACCTCCACCTTCACCTGCCCCGCTGCTGTTGTCACGTGTCACATTTTTCGCTATTGCAGACCATCAGTCCGGGCGTTGTCGACACGGACATCCTGCCCGAGCAGCTGCAAGGCATCATCAAGCAGCAGATGCCGATGCTGAGCTGCAAGGATGTCGCTGATGCCGTACTCTGGACCATCGGCACGCCATCCACTGTGCAAGTGAGACCATTTAATGGACAATGCCTGGCATTCAATACTTACAAACGCCTCTTCTTAATTACGACAGGTGCAGAACATCACCATCAAGCCGCAGGGTGAAAAGTTTTAATCGCATCTCCAAAGAATCAATATGGAATACCACAGTTTAAATGCAACTTATTCTTAAACAAGACTCAACACTTTATTAACTGGGCCAAGAAATGGATAGTAAATGGGCCACAACTATTAATAATTCTAGCCTTCACTTCTGTTCCTTCCGTCCAATTCGAGAACTCAACAGACCTGGTTGAC
The DNA here is from genome assembly GCA_035042145.1 of Drosophila kokeensis. Taxonomy (NCBI): domain Eukaryota; kingdom Metazoa; phylum Arthropoda; class Insecta; order Diptera; family Drosophilidae; genus Drosophila; species Drosophila kokeensis. The sequence goes on along the minus strand of JAWNLT010000419.1, from coordinate 918,266 downwards.
TGGTGACGGCGAATGAATCTGGTTTGAGTGCATTCAGATGAGTTTTGAGTGAGTCATTCAGTTGGCCAAGCTCAAAAGGTTCGTGTACATTGTGTTGGTCCTAATTTGGGGGGGCTTGGTCAATATGATCACAACAACAATTTCGCCATCGATCTGTGGCCATTGTTTGGTCCCTGGAGATGAACGAGCATTGTTGCACTCAGCTCAACTCAAATGAAGCAGGCAGCAAGGAGCTGCAAGCTGCAGCTGAAGTCGGAGCTGGTGCTGAAGCTGCCTCAAGCAGCTCATTGGGCTGGCAAACACAACCAAATTCGTTGGCCAAAATACCGAAAACAAAAACAAGACAAAACAAAAGAAAAAAGGGTTGAGTGTCGAGGGAAACATTGCAATTTTTGGCTAAAATGTGGGTTCCCTTTTATCCGGCACTCAAATCAGCAGCAGCAGCTGCAATCGTTCGCCCTCTCCCTCTATCCCACTGTCTCTCTCTCTCTCTCAGTCTCTCTCTCTCTCTCTCTTTCTCTGGGGCATTGAGGCATCGATTCGACACAGGTAGTGTGTTTAGGGCAAGCAGTTTAGGCAAGTTGTGAGTCCTGTTTTGCCAGACCAACAAATCTAACTGAGCGATACAATGAAAATGGATTAAAAGGATAAGTGGGCAACTGGGCAAGTGGGCAAGTGGACAGGTGGACAGGTGGAACCGGTCTTGTGGATCATACATAAGCCACCTCCTCATGGTCTGGCCTAGAACTGTGCCTGGGGCTTGCCAGCCAACCAGCCTGCCGGCAATGTCAGCGGCTAACATCAACTTGCCTCAGCTTTTGTGTCCCTAATTGAATTAACCAACAAGCAACAAGCCACAACTGGAAGCTGATTTTGGTTACAAAAGCAGGCAACAGCTTCACAAAGCTCCTCACTTTATCTATGGTTGTGTTTGAGCTGAACTCGCACCTGGTCGCCAACATTGTTTTAGTCCAGCTTGTTTAGATATTATCGACTAGCTGCTACACAGCCTGGCAGCCAATAGTGACAGCCCCAAATACTTGATGCCACCTACAGCTACCTCTTAGACTGAGCCAATTCTTGACTTGGTCTTTAATCATCTTGTGGCACATAATAAGCTCAGAGAGGCGGCAACCCAACTATTAATTTAATTAATTTAATTTAATTTAATTTAAGCAGCTTCATCTTCAAGTTGCGGGACTCAAGTCTCAGCTATCGATCATAGATGAAAAATAAGTGAAAAGCCTTGAAAATGAACTTCAACAGAAGCTTTACAAAACGCGGAAAGCTCCTCGCTGAGCTTTAAGCAAAAGCTCTCAAATTTTAATGTTAAATGTGAAGCTTTGCGATTAATCGAAGCTTTGTGGCGCTTGCAGCGCACGCTGTGCCGCGGAGAGTGGCATGCGGAAGGTGTTGGTTGCCAGGTGCTGCTGCAGCTTGCGGCGCTGTTGCTGGGTCATTGGCGGCCCAGCTGCTCCTCCAGCTGACGACCTGGTCCTGCCCGGTGGCCCCGATTCGGATCGTGGCCGGAGCGACTTGACCGCCAGCTGGGCGAGCCAACGCTGCCAGGCTAGCTGGGAGAGCTGCTCACGCAGCCGTTCGTCCATTCGCTGCTCCTCCCTTGCGCGCAGCTTCTGTTCGCGTCTCTGCAGAAACTCGTGCTGCTTGCGCTGCTCCCACTGCCGCAAGCAGCGGCGCCTCTGCTCCGACGTCGTTGTGACCAGTGAACGTTGCGACACCGACGCCGCCGTCGACGTCGCAGCCGACAGTCGTCTGCGGCGCTTCTGGTGCAGCCAATCCGCATAGCACTGATCCGATAGCCGTTTGCGCAGCTGCCTCACCTGATTCTGTTCTTGCAACTCGCGCCGCAACCGACAACGACGCAACAGCTCCTCCTTCCTGCGTGTCCAAATATTCCAAATTTAATTATAAACTAAATTATAAATTATGATGGTATCCAAAGTTGGGCTCACTTTTTGGACAGCAGCCACTGGTCAAAGGTCAAACGATGGTGCTGCAGACTGTTTGTCACCAACTGTTTGTCCAGCCAATTGCTGATGCGTCGTGGTTGGGCGACAGCTTGCCGTGTTTGCTGGTGGGTGACTGGCGCTGGGCAACTGGCGTCCACTTGGCCGCCCTTCAAATCACTGCTCCGCTCGAGACGTAGTCGCAGTGTGGCAAATGCGTTCGGATGCAACCCAGACCCAGGGCAACTGAGTGCAACTCGCCGAGGCCATTAGCTAAACGGATTCACAATTACTGCTGCTTACCCCACATTCAGATGCTGGAGTCCTGAATCTGTTGATCCTGCTTGGATCCCAGTTGCAACCGCTGTCGCTGTCAGCAGCCAGTTCTCTTTGGCCTCCTCCGTCTCCCCGGTCATTGCGTATTTTGAGTTCAAATAGTCAAAACGAAAATCTAATTATTCAATTTCGAATTTTGTGACAGTGAAGTCAAATAATAAATAATCAAACTTTTGAAATATGATTTTTGTTGGTTTGGTTTGGTTTTTTTATTATTTCGAAATACTCCAATATATATGGAATCCCATCTGGATTCTTGTTCAGGGATTGTCTCACTTAGTCACTTCCGATCCCGTTCCGTTCCGTATAATCAAAAATATAAAACAATGTTAAAAATTAAAAAAATTGTTTTGATTGCAAATGGACGCAGCCGGTAGGATTCGAACCTACGCTCCCAGAGGGAATCTGATCGAGTCAGACGCCTTAACCACTCGGCCACGGCTGCCTATTGACGTCAGTGCTCCCAAAAGAGCCTTTTCACTTGCATGTACAGTGACTCACACCGAAATGTGCACAGCGTCAAGTAAATTATGTAATTGCCTGCCATAAGTTAATTATTCATTATTTTTCAAAAATTCCAAAGAAATATGGTAGGTACATGTATTAACCACCAAAATGAATGGATGACCCTAATAAACTGAGGTTTGCCCACCTGCTAGGTAGGATTATGTAAAAAAGTACCCTTTTTAGGGAAAATTTTATTAGGAGCAGGAACATTGTGGACACCTGGGTGCCATAAAACCCGGATTTTTTTACCTAAAGTTGAGTATTTTTTGTATAAATAGATCAATCCTTCGTAGTCAGTTTAGTTTTATCCTGCACCTCGGGTGCAATAAGCCAACAAGGACTATGGGCAAACACACTACCATTGAACTACGAAAACTCGTCCTGGAACACCACAAAAAAGGATATTCATATCGCCAAATAGCTGAAATGGTCAATCTGGGCTTCTCAACTGTGCGTTACATCATTTGGCGCTTCGTCGTCGAAAATCGGATTGAGAGCAAGGCCGGAATGGCACCAAACAAGGTTTTCACCGAAGAGGGGAGCGAAGGATCACCAGGATTATAAGGGGATCCCCAAGCTATCGGCTGCAAAAGTGGCTCAACAGGTGCAGGATGAAATGGGGAAAAAGTGCTGTGTGGAAACTGTGCTCAGGTTCCTGCGGAAACATGACTTTAATGCCCGAGTACTACGGAAAAAGCACTTTATAAACGTGAAAAATAAAGGGACTTGGATGACGTTCGCCAAAACCACTTGGACAAGGATCTGGAGTTCTGAAACACAGTCATATTTGCAAATGAGTCCAAATTCACCATATTTAACTCGGACGCACGGAGTTATGAGTGGCGACAGCCCAATACTGAGCTGAATCCCAAACATGTACATGTACCTACCATATTTCTTTGGAATTTTTGAAAAATAATGAATAATTAACTTATGGCAGGCAATTACATAATTTACTTGACGCTGTGCACATTTCGGTGTGAGTCACTGTATGTGCTTCTATGTGTGTGTATGTAATGACAACTCTCAACGGTGCTATTTATAGAACACAAGGCCACACACACATATACACACACACATAAGAAGAAATCATTTTGTGATCATTTTATTGCTCTTTAGTTGTTGCTTTACTCCCCCCTTTGCTTTGCACTCAATGTTTTCTCATCTCTTGTTTGCTCTGCCTAATCTGGCCGAGTCTGTTTTGGCCAATTCTGGCGTCAAGTCGAGTGTTTTCCTGGACGCAGCACTTGGCTGGTTAGCCAGGTGAAGGTCGCAGCAGCCATCAAGTATTTGTCGTCGTCTTATTTTAGCTGGCAACAACAACAAACAACGCACAACAACAAACAACGAACAACAACAAACAGCAAACAACAACAACAAACAACAACAACAAACAACAACAACAAACAACAACAACAAACAACAACAACAACAACAACTTTATTGTTTTATTGTTTTTGATGAATTTGTGCCGAGAACCCATTGAAAAAAAGTGTTAAAAGGTATTTACATACATATATGCTCTGAATATGTAAGATGTGTGCGGTTTATGATAGGTGGTAAGCACTTGGGTGCAAGGTGAGCACTCGCAACATGGGGTGGATGCAGCAAAGCTGCCAACAACAAGTGGCAGCAAGTGCAACAAACAGCAGCGACTTGTAAGTCGGCTAAAGCTGCAAATATTTCATTGTAGTCAGCCAGAATGTCAACAAAGAGAGACACACCTGCCACACACACACACATGCCACACACACACACACATGCCACACACACACATATAGGCGACATTTTTTTAATTTTTATTTCAACTGTTTTTGCGGTGGAGTGTGCGAGGGGAGGGGCTTTGACTTGGCATTTAACTGCAAAACTATGAACTGACTAACTGTCAACTGTGAACTGCCAAAGTGTCACGAGAGAGAAAGATACAGAGAGAGAGAGAGAGAGAGAGAGAGAGAGACGCAGCATAATAATGAGATTTTAATTAAATAAAAGCAGATTTTATTTTTGTTCTTTCTGAGGGGGTTGCGCTCCACAATTATTTAATGTGTCATTTGCAATCTTACACAGGGGAGCACACCCCTCACACCCGCCTCCCTCCCACTCAGAACATATACATATATGTATATATCTCAAATATTAATCTCAACTTGAAAGTGTGCCATCATTTGTCTAGGGACTTGAACATATCTTACCTGCCAGCTGTAATTCGCTGCTGAATCACAGAGAATCAGTTAAGAAACAAGTTAAAAGATTAAACCAAGAAGAAGAAGAAGAACTGCATAAATATTACGCATTATGTGGATGGCAAATCTGAAGTTGAAGTTGAGTTTATTTACTCCTTCAGCTATTTTGTTGGCACTCGCACACGCATTGAAAACAATTGCGTTGCATACTTTTAGGCATGATTTATAAAAGCAACAATAACAACAACAGCAGCAGAAAACACGAACAAAACGCAAGAAAAACAAGCGAAAGCAACAAAAAGAAGAAGAAGAAATGAAAGCCATGCCAATTGTTGTTGTTGCAAATCTCAACTCATTTCATAATTTTGCTTGGCTCGATTCTATCTTTTTCATGTTTTTCACAGTTCGCCTTATGCAATGGGATGCTGCGATGCGCATCGAGTGTCATTTAAATGAGCAGTTGCACCTCATACAAAATGAAGGAGCTGCGCTTGCCTCCCCTCCCCCCTTCCCCTCAGCCACCACACCGAAAACCACATAAATCGTCGATTGCAATTGCAGAAAAGGGAAACAAAAAGGAATTTTGCAGCGTTGGCAGCGTTGGCAGCATCACAGCAACCCCCTCCCCATCCCCCCCATAGCCACGCCCCATTTGCAGGCTGCCCTAGAAAAGTAAATTGCCAGCGAATTGTAATTGAAAAAAATTGCGTTGCATACTTGTAGGCATGATTTATAAAAGCAACAATAACAAGAGCAGCTGAAAACACGAACAA